>OX451739.1:983637043-984237043 GCA_948472305.1 Vicia faba
ACTCTTGCCTATTTTTCTTAGCATGAAGTGGGGGATTATGTTGATGGTTTCCCCACAGTCCACCAAGATTTTGTTTATAGTGGCTTCTTCGAGCCTTGCCCTTATGAATAAAGGCTTGAGGTAACTTTTCATCGCCTCAGTTGGTGGTTCGAAGAAACCATTCTTCTCTTCAGTGCAGCCATTACCCATGACGAAGTAGCATACTGGCCTATGCTTGGCCATCTCTTGTTCGACTTCCCAGTCGTTCGATTCGACCTCCATTTGGCAGTTGAGTTCTCTTGGCAAAACTGAGACTATATTCACCATGATATCTAGGGTGTCATCAGACTCGGAGCCATCTTCGTCACCAACTTCGCCTTGGTTAGGCCATACCAGTCTATTGGTCACTGGTTCCCTCTCCAAAGGTTTTCTTTGCTTTCGCTGAGGGACATTTGAACTTGACTCTGGTTTTGGTTCGTTGACAGCTTCTCTCTCAGCCTTGCGCCGCCTTTGGTATCTTCTCCATTGGGATCGAGACATTGGGTTCTTTCCCTTGTAGTTACTTGATACTTGGGTCACTTTGGAGGCACCTACCTGAGGTTCTTTCTTGAGTGTTAAAGATGAACCTCTTGGCACTTCAAAGGAATGCCACCTTTCTTCGCTGGGTCTCTTTCGACTCGATGTTTTGAGCCATGTATGAACTGGCACATTGGTTGGAGGCCTGAAAATTAGTGGCCTCTTTTCCTGATTTGAACCCTTTTGGTAGGTTCTTCTGGGATCATGTCGAACATCAGAACCTTCCCTTCTTTTTTTTGCTGCTCTCACACCTTTGATGTGTTCAGCCGCTTTCTTGTAAAAAATAGAGCTGCATCGAGGACACAGCATTACTTCTGATTTTTTCTTCTGGCATCTTTGCAAGAATTCTGCCAGATTTTCATTTTCCCGAGGGAAAGTCGTTCTGTTTGCTTTTCTTGCCTAATGGCCTCCTCTGAAACTTTTGATTCAATGATTTCGACCATGTTGACATTCATGTTGTCTTTAGTAGTGAGAGTCATCTGCTTCATTTGGGCCTCCAGGTCTTCTTTCTGACCTTGTACTGCAGCCAAGTAGGAAATGGGTTTAGCTCCAGATTTCGAGGCTCCACCTGTCTCCAGTTTTGGGCCTTCAGCAGCTTTTTGGACCGCTTCGATTGTCTTTCTAGAAAGATTCCCAGAAAAACTGCCAAAGATTGGCATGTTGATATGATCTTTGGTGACTTCGACCATAGTTATTCCTGGCCTTTTCACCTGACTCCTGGAAGCCTCGATCACATTCACCTCTGAAGGTTCAGCATAGTGGGCTTCCGCCTGCAAAGGGTTCGAATCCACAGTCATGGGGGTCTTATCAGCGAACTTCAACCTCCCTTCTTCGATAGCATTTTGTACGAGATCCCTGAAAAGAAAACATTGAGATGTTTTATGGCCCAGAAAATTATGATATTTACAAAAGCCTCTTTTCTTTCTTTGATCAAGAGGAGGCACTTTTACCCCTGGGGGTATTATCATTTGGCCATCTTTTACAAGTAAGTCAAAAATTTCATCACATTTTGTAATATCAAAATTGTAAGTCTTTTTAGGGAACCTATCATTGGCCTTTTCAGGACCATTGGGGTTTTTTTCCACTTGAGGGGACTAGTAGTTTGCAAGAGTATGGTGGCCCTTGTTTTAACTCAGCTAAATCGACCTCACTTTCTTCGACGGTTATAGGTTCGTCGAATGTTTCTGGATCTTCATCGTCCATTTCGACATACGCTATCCTTTCTCTTTTATGAGTTTTCGTCGCCCTGGCTTTTTCAGATTTAAGGCGTTCTACCTATCGAACCCTATCGGCCAATTGGGCCATGTCTCTCAGGTATTGAGTGTCTAATTTCTTCCTAATGGAGTAATCTAGACCTCCTGCGGCTATTTCGACTAACTCATGCTCTGGCACTTGCGTAAAGCATCTTTCCTTGAGCAATCTAAACCTATTTAGATATTCGTCTATAGGTTCAGTGAATTGCCTCTTTACACTGGCCAACTCTTTCAGGCTTATCTTGGTTTGCCCCATGTAGAATTGCTCATGGAATAATCTCTCCAACTGGGTCCAATGGTGGATCAAATTGGGGGGGAGAGTTGTGAACCAAGTAAACGCATTCTTTGTTAGGGAACTTGCGAAATACTTAATCCCCAGGTTCTCATTGTTTGAAATTTCTCCTGCTTCGATTAAGTATCTTGCCACATGTTCGACAGTGGATTCTGTGGTGTCCCCTAAAAACTTAGTAAACTTAGGGACTTTGCATCTAGGAGGAAAGTCCGTTTGTAACACATATTCCGACAGCGGGGATGTAAAGTTGGGCCTACGGAAGCCCGTATTCATCCTATTTTGCATCATGTTTCTTTCAATCATGGCTGTCAAGTTATTTTCCAAACCAACATTCTGGTATTGGATGTGCTGAACTACTTCGTTAGCGTTTTGGTTTCTATTAACCATCCTTACTTCCGGGGCTATGACTCTAGGCTCTTCGACCCCGGGTTGTTCCATTCGTAGCCTAAGGTTTTCTTCGACAGGCTGCTGGACTTGGTTAATAGTGGTTTCTTCCTCTAGAAGTATACCTTGGTTTCCCCTTATCTATGCGCTTTGGGGCTGTCGAATAGGTTGGGGTACCCCAAAAAAGTCAGCCAGACGCGACATTTGTGCTGTCATTTGCTGATTCGACTGGGTGGTATTCTGTATTAGAGGATTTAGCACTGTGCTTAAAGTTTGCGCCAACATTTGAACCATGTCGTGGTTTCTTTCGTCCATTTGCTTCCTCAAGACTGCTGTCGAGGCATTCGTAAGGCCATGCATTACTTGGGAAGTTCCTCCTAAGAGTTGGGTCCTACCCTTGTTCGCCATACCAACTCCAGAGCCTTGGAGTGGCGAAGAGGCGCTCACTAAAGGGTCTGAAAAAGTGGACGTAGCATTCGTCAGGCTAGCCAATTCAGAAGTTGGCATGCCTTAGAGTGGTTCTCGATTTAAACCGACTGTCGAAAAACCTGGGGGAACATATGGCCTAGTTCCTTGGTTTCCCCTTGGTGGGGGAGTTCCCAAAGGAATTCTGGGGCCTGTAAATGGAGGTAATGGCCCCGTTTGTGTAACCGTTACTGCTGGCGTTGAACCAGCGGTTACCGCTTCACTTACGGTTGGGATAACCGTTGCTCCCACGTTTGTTTGTGGGATTTCTCCATTGTTTGGCGGATTCGCCATCTCTTCACTTCTTCTCCTAGTATTGGTTTCGTTGGTGTATATTCTACCACTTCTCAACAACATGCAATACTCTCGAAAAAGGAGGATATTTTATATAAAATGGTTAATCGTAAGAAAATCAACACAAAGTCCCACCAGGTGTGCCAATTTGTTTACCGTGAAAATTGGTAAACAATCGCTGATCTTCCAAAAGGTTACTTATTTGGTGACTAGCAGGATCGATCAGATTGATCCTGAGACATGGTTGATTTTTTGGAGCTTGACTAACCCTAATGGTGATTAATGCCAGTAAAGTAAAGACACTTTAAATAAATTGCATGGAGAAAGCTTGATAGAATAAATAAAAATGTTAAGTAAAAGGCTTCGACGGAGATAAGTAAATGAAAAGCGATAAATTGTTTGAATATAAAAGACTTTGATTAATTTAAATGGTGTTTCACACATACATTCTCAATGATTCTTTCTCTCACGCTGGGTACTTGAATCTGAATGAGTAACTTGTATAAAATGATGAACACACGCGAAAACTACGTGAACAACTAGTATTTATACTAAAACAAATCCTAAGTAACCGTTGGGCAGTTACACCGCTTCAAGATGATGCCACATGGCACGCTCACAACCTTCGACGCCTATGTTCCCGACACGTTGCACCTGGTAACTGCTGGGAACCGTTTTCCCTCCAACAATTCAAATCTCAAACCGTTCGACCTTGGGCATCAGGCACCTTTGGCAAGAGGTTCCTTCAACGTCGAAGACAACAAGATTCAAACTCAAAGGAATTTCTCTAAGTATCTTGTCATTCTTTGATGAGCCTTCGACATGATCAGCTGGTCGAACCCTTCTTATGTAGGAAACTCTTTTGACTCATAATTAATGGTCTATATGATAATAAATATGGGTGTCGAATTTAGGAGCCAACAGTAGTGAAGCATGGAAAAAAGTTTGGGTGAACAAGTCAGAAATCCTAATTAAATCCAAACCCCTAATTTGCACTTTGTGTTAGGAGATAGTTAATCAAGCTCCAAAACCCTAACTCCATTGGGCATCATGAGATATTTCTTGAACAAAGTTGATTCCAATGAAGATGATAAAATCATGCTTCAAATCTTGGCTCATCTAAACTCCAATTACTTCAATTTGGACAAAACCCTAATTTTTACTGATGATTTAAGAGAATGTGATTCAACAGAATCTTCAACCTCCTGATGATTCAATGAGATGGATGAAATGTATTTGATCCCATCAAAAGATAATGCATGCAATGCAATATTATTTTTATGATGAAACATAAGCCTTAATCAAGAGGTTAAATTTTGGGGTGCAACAGTTGTCCGTATTCAATCGTCTTTAGCATGATAAGTGAGAAAAGTGACAACTTTTGAGCGTTCAGAGTTGAAGATGATTGAATACGAAAGAACCTGAAAATTTACACTCTTGAAGAACGAGAAAAGATTGATTGGTCTCAAAGGATGATGTCTCTCACTCACTTTGATATCCGTTGGTGCTCAAGATCTTTGGAAGATATCTCTATCATTGACCGTTGTGGTGAGTTCCCTAATGTACCTCTATTAGGTATTAGGGGAGGTATCACCTACAACATGTGTTTAGCTCTTCGGCAATTTGGGTATTCCCGAAGAGACGACCCTCAGGAGATGCTCGTCCAAGGTCTAGTTTTCGACTACGACAAAGAAGACCAAGGTTACCGCCAGAGGTTTACACGTTCTTGGGGAATGGTGAACAAAGTGGACAGTAGGACTTTGGGACATAAAAACTCTATCCTCTTGAGCCTTACCTTATGTGGGTACGGGATCGTGCCCAGAGTCTCTTGATGCCTTACCCTTCCACCCGTCCTGTCATTATTGAGCCTGTTATTGAAGGAGACGTCCCGTACACCATTCTTCATCCTGACATGCCTACCTATCTCGAAGACCTGCAGAAATCCTGGATTCAGTTAAAGGAAGAGTGAGACACCTTTGAAACCCAGTACTATGCCAGTGAGAAGAAGGTTCTGGAGCTCACCAAGCTGCTTCATAAAGAGAAGAATCTGAATACCTATATTGCTCCAAAAAGGATGCGTTCGGTCTTCTTGTCTTAAGAATTTTTTCTTTATTTTGTTTCTTTCTTTGTAAACCCAAGGAGGCATGATGTATTCAAACTTGGTTCTATTTAATATGACGTGTGTTCTTTTTTGGTTTGGACAAATTTGAATCTTCTAAATTTCCTTGAAATCATTTGCATATTGCATCTTCATTCATCATAACATCATACAGGTCTCTCATAACAGGTCGCCTTATCCTTCTACTGTTTATTTCAGTGAGATGGATGTTGAACAGACTGTGAAAAATATTCAGGCCCAGAATGCCCAGTTTCAACAAATGCTCATGGCTCTGACAAAAGGGCAAGAGGAGTTAAAGACTTTGCTAGCCAAAGAGAAGAAGAAGAAGACGAAGAAACCAACCGGGGTTGTGATAATGGGAAGAAGGTTTAAAGGAAATACCAGGTGAACCTTAGATTTTGCAACATCATCGGGTGAAGGAGATAACCGAGGGGCTGAGACCCAAGAAGTGAATGACGACCCAGCATCCGAAAGAGAGGAAGAGCCTGATTACTCTGAGGAGCAATATCCTCCTGCTGATGATAAATACAAACAGCTAGAGGATCATTTGAACGCCATGAAAATTCAAAGAGTACCCGGTTTGGACTTTGAAGAATTAGGACTCATCTCAGGGGTAGTCATCCCACAGAAGTTCAAGGTACCAACCTTCGCCAAGTATGATGGTATCTCTTTCCCAAAACTACATCTGAGGTCATATGTCAGAAAGATTCAGCCCCACATGGCTGACAAAAATCTGTGGGTGCATTTCTTCTAGGAAAGCTTATCGGGGACTCAGTTGGATTGGTTCTACCAATTAAAAGGGTCCAATGTCCGTAATTGGGAAGAGTTGGCTGCCGCTTTCTACAAACAGTATCAGTATAATGCTGATTTGGCCCCGACTAGGACACAGTTATAGAGTATGTCTATGGGAACAGATGAGGGTTTCAAAACTTATGCTAAAAAATGGAGGGATCTCGCAGGTAGAGTTCAGCCCCCTCTATCCGACAGAGAATTAGTGGATATGTTCCTTGGCACCTTGTCAGGACCATTTTTCAATCACCTGATTGGGAGCTCTTCATTTGGGTTTACCGAATTAATCATGATTGGTGAGCGGGCCGAAGCCGGCATAAAAAGCGGAAAAATTCAAAGAGATGCATCCTCAAGTTTGGTAAAGAAAGCTTTTGTTGGGAAGAAGGAAGTGTTTGCTGCCTATTCACAGAGAAATCAGGGAAGAACTGAACGACGACCAACAGTGGGGGCCATTATGATTCAAAAGCCTGCATCAGACCAGCCAAGAAATAATCAGCCAAGACATAATCAGCAAAGGGTGGAGAGGCCAGTGCGGCAATTCACCAAGATTAACATGACTCCCGCTCAAGTCCTACCGCATCTTCTGAAGTTGAATCTGGCCATGCTAAAAGAGGCCCTAAAGAATCCTAATACTGCCTCTCCACACTACCATTCGAACACCAAATGCGCGTACCATTCTGAAAGTCCAGGGCACGACTCCGATAACTGTTGGGCTCTAAAGAACAAGATTCAAGATCTGATAGACGCGAAGGAAGTTGAATTTGAAGCGCTTGAGAAACCGAATGTTATCTCCGCTCCGATGCCTAGGCATAGACACAATTCCAGTGCTGTTGAGGAAGACTTATTTGTTGACACCGTGGATGAATTGCTAACTCCGCTCTCGACCATCAAGTGGAATTTGTTAAAGGCTGGGGTGTTCCCAGGTTGTGAAAAAGATTGTCATGTTTTCCTATCCGCATCATTTGACTGCCCTCTGTTGAAGAAAGGTATCCAACAACTGATTGATAATCAAGAAATCTTGTTTGAGAAAGCTCCTGTTTCACCCATTCTAGTTCCAGAAGCTTCAATAATAACCATATACACCAATCCTTCCAGGGTTCCTAAAAAACCCGTTAGGATTACATCTGCTCCAGTGACTACTCCATTGAAGATAACCATGCCTGGGCCAACCCCATACAAATCAGATAAAACGGTACCATGGAACTATGGTGGAGAAATATACTACCATGGTGTCAAACAGATTGAACAGACTACCGAAGAAGAAAGCTCCGAAGAGGACAATTCCGACATCAGTAACATTGTCGGAACAAGCAAGGTTTCCCGTAGTGGAAGAATCTTTTCTCCAGAGATCGCTCCTCCAACAGCAGTCTTTGGACCCATGGCCATTCCGAAGATTGCCTCTACACCAACAATTGTACCGGCAAGAGTACCCACCGACAAAGACAATACAATTCCTATCCCTACTTCCGCTGCTGAGAATAAAGGAAAGAATGTTCAAGAGGAGCCTGTCTTGACGAAGGCTCAATCACTAGTTATTCCTGAGACATCCAAAAAGGAGATGGAAGAAATCCTGAGGATCATTAAGAAAAGCGATTATGATGTGGTAGAACAACTGGGGCAGACCCCCTCCAAAATATCTATGTTAGCATTGTTGTTGTGCTCTGAGGCACATGCTAAAGCTTTGGTCAAGTTTCTGAAGACAGCGCACGTACCGTAAGAGACGTCTGCGGATCAATTCCAAGAGTGTGTGGCCAGCCTGACAGTTGACAATGGCCTGGGTTTCTCCGATGCTGACTTAACCTCCAAAGGGAGAAAACACAACGATGCACTACATGTCTCGGTGGAGTGTAGGGGGATGACCCTAGCCCATGTCTTGGTTGATACTGGATCGTCTTTAAATGTTTTGCCGAAGAAAGCCCTGGATAGGTTGGATTGTGAAGGGCTGACTTTAAAACCCAGCAACATAATTGTGAGAGAATTCGACGGCTCTAAAAGGATGGTCCATAAGGAGGTGGACATCCCGATCAAGGTGGGAACTCAGACGTTCAATTCAACATTCTATGTGATGGACATCCGTCCTTCCTACTCTTGTCTGTTGGGACGCCCCTGGATTCACAATGTCGGTGTTGTCACCTCCACTTTGCATCAGATGCTCAAGTACCCTGTCCAAGGGAAGATCATAATTGTCCATGGGGAGGAGGAGTATATGATTAGTCATCTGAATTCCTTCCGCTATATGGAGTTAGATGGTGAGTTCATTGAGACCCCTTTCCAACATTTTGAAGAAGTCTCTCCCAAAATAGCAGCGACCAAGGCGGTATCCTCAACTCCTGTGATCACTAGACCTCCACCTAGGATGTCCTCTCTCAAGGATGCAAGGGCAATAAAGGAAGAAGGCGGACCCACCATCTGGGGATAGCTACCAGACATTCCCTACAAATAAGATAAGTTCGGCTTAGGGTTCACCTCAACTGCTCAGAAGGTCGTGCGCCGCGCCCATGCCGGAGGGCCACCTGTGAAGATCAGTCACCGAGGGGTTAATGCACTAGAGGACAGTGAAGAAGAGGGCAACTTAAAAGACTGGATATTTCCTACTGTCGGCGGAGGACTGTGCAACTGGGAAGCCAAAGACTTTGTTCTGATTACTTTCATACCGCAGTAATTTATCTTTTACATTTCTGTTGGACTGTAATAATTCACAAACAATTCGTACTTTTTCAACCTTGTGTCTTACCCGAGGCACAATGGTCCATTTGTAAGGGTTCTTATTTCATTTTCATATGTCATTTCAATGAATCATGGACGATTTTTCATACATAAACCTTTTATGCTCATTGTCTTTCTTTTACATTTTGTTGTTTTAAGATGGCTATACCCTTATACACACCCACACTCACAAATGCAGGTACCCTTCCATTCCGGATCCCATGGGTAACGATACTGCTATAGCCTTCAGTGACTCTGAAGATCTGATCTACCAAGCCGAATACGAAGGTGAGGAAGATTATGAGGTGCCAGGGGAATTGGATAGACTTCTACAACAAGAGGAAAGGGTTATTCTGCATCATGAGGAGTTGTTGGATACAATCAACTTGGGTACTGAGGAAGACATAAAGGAAATCAGAGTGGGTGCCAATCTAGAGCCGAGTGTCAAGGAGCGCCTAATCCAGCTGTTGCATGATTATATTGAGATCTTTGCCTGGTCATACGAAGACATGCCGGGACTCGATACAGACATTGTGGTACACTGTCTATCCACTAGAGAAGACTGTCCACCAGTGAAGCAAAAAGTCCGCCGCATGAGACCTGACATGTCAGAGAAGATCAAAGTAGAAGTTATGAAGCAGTTCAATGCTGGATTTCTGGCTGTTACTTCCTATCCACAATGGGTTTATAACATAGTTCCCGTGCCTAAAAAGGATGGCAAAGTGAGAATGTGCGTGGATTACAGAGACTTAAACAGGGCCAGCCCTAAAGATGATTTTCCACTTCCACACATCGACATCCTGGTTGACAATACAACCCAACACAAAGTATTTTCTTTCATGGACGGATTCTCAGGCTATAACCAAATCAAAATGGCACCTGAGGATATGGAGAAAACTACTTTTGTCACACAATGGGGTACGTTCTGCTACAAAGTGATGCCATTCAGACTGAAGAATGTCGGGGAAACCTATCAACGCGCCATGGTAGCTTTATTTCATGATATGATACATCATGAGATAGAGGTTCACGTAGATGAAATGATAGCCCGATCATAAACTGAAGAAGAACACCTTGATCACTTGCAAAAGATGTTTGTCATGTTGAAGGAGTACAAGCTAAGATTGAACCAAACAAGTGCACATTCGGAGTCCGATCCGGTAAGCTCTTAGGTTTCATTGTCAGCAACAAGGGCATCGAGGTTGATCCTGCCAAAGTTAAAGCTATACAAGAAATGCCTGCTCCTCGCACTGAGAAGGAGGCCAGAGTTTTTTTGGGACGCCTAAACTACATTGCTAGGTTCATTTCTCACCTAACATCTACTTGTGAACCAATCTTCAAGCTGTTGAAGAAAGATCAGGTAGTTAGATGGAATGATGACTGTCAGATTGCTTTCGATAAAATCAAGGAGTATTTTCTATAACCTCCTATCTTGATGCCACCCGTCGAAGGAAGACCGCTAATCATGTATCTGATCGTCTTAGAGAATTCAATGGGGTGCGTACTGGGGCAGCATGACGAGTCTGGCCGAAAAGAGCATGCCATTTATTACCTTAGAAAAAAGTTTACCGACTGTGAAACAAGATATTCACTGCTCGAGAAAACTTGCTGCGCTTTGGTATGGGATGCTCGCCGGCTAAGGTAGTACATGTTGACTCATACCACTTTGCTGATATCTAAGATGGATCCGATCAAATACATCTTCAAAAAGCCTGCTTTATCTGGAAGGATAGCTAGATGGCAGATGATCCTAACGGAATATGACATACAATACACTACCCAAAAATCTATAAAGGGCAGTTTGCTAGCTGATCATCTGGCCCATCAAGCTATAGAAGATCACCAGTCCATGAAGTTTGACTTCCCTGACGAAGACATCATGACATTGGACAATGTTGAAGATTTCAGACCATATGACGGACCTGAACAAGGATCCCGATGGACCCTGTACTTTGATGGGGCCTCCAATGCGCTTGGTAACAGTATCGGTGTTGTACTCATATCTCCGGAGGATGCCATACTCCTTTCACCGCCAGACTTTGCTTCAACTGTACGAACAACATGGCAGAGTATGAAGCGTGCATCTTTGGACTCAAGGCTACCATAGACTTGGGAATCAAATCTTTAGTTGTGTTTGGGGATTCAGCTTTGGTCATCAGTCAGATCAAAGGAGAATGGGATACTAAGCATCCAAACCTCATCCCTTACAAAGAACATGTTTTGACATTGTTACCACATTTCGAGCAGATTACCTTCGAGCACTTCCCGCGAGAAGAAAATCAGCTAGCAGATGCTCTAGCTACAATGTCATCCATGTTTAAACTTAATTGGGATAACGAGGCTCCTCAGATCACCATTGAACGGATGGATGAATCCGCACACTGTCACGAGATTAATACCGAAGAAGTAGTGGACCAACCTTGGTTTCATGAAGTAAAAAGGTATCTCGAGGCTCAAGAATACCCAGAAGGAGCTTCAGTCAATGACAAAAATTTCTTAAGGAGATTCTCCGCTAAGTTCTTCCTAAGTAATGGCATCCTGTACAAGTGCAATCATGATTCTATTCTGCTCCGTTGTGTGGATAAAATTGAAGCTGAAAAGATCATGGCTGAATTGCATGAAGGTACCTTTGGCACTCACTCTAGCGGGCATACGATGGCGAAGAAAATTCTATGGGCAGGCTACTATTGGTCTACCATGGAAGCAGACTGCTATCAACACTCCCGGACTTGTCATAAGTGTCAAATCTATGCAGACAAGGTACATGTGCCTCTGGTTCCTCTAAATGTCTTAACAACTCCTTGGCCCTTTGCTATGTGGGGGATTGATATGATTGGGGAGATTAAGCCTACAGACTCCAATGGACACCGCTTCATTCTAGTGGCCATTGATTAATTCACAAAGTGGGTCGAAGCAGCTTCCTTCGCATCCGTTACTAAGAATGTTGTTGCCTGCTTCATCAAGCAGAACCTTATTTGCCGGTACGGTATCCCCGAAAGGATTGATAACGGTACAAACCTTAACAATACTATGATCACCGCCTTGTGCGAACAGTTCAAAATTCAATATCACAATTCGTATCCCTATCGGCCAAAGATGAATGGTGTTGTCGAAGCTGCGAACAAAAACATCAAAAAGATCATACAAAAAATGACAGTCACCTACAAGGACTGGCATGAGATGCTACCGTTTGCTCTCCACGGGTACCGTACCATGGCTCGCACTTCAACTGGGGCAACACCATATTCTTTAGTTTATGGCATGGAGGCTATTTTACCTATTGAGGTCTAGATTCCCTCTTTAAGAATCATGAAGGATGCAGGTTTGAGTGAAGACGATTGGATCCAAACCCGACTTGATCAGTTGAACTTAATTGACGAGAAAAGACTTACTGTTGTTTGCCATGGTCAGACGTATCAAAAGAGGATGATCAAGGCTTTCAACAAGAAGGTCAAACGCCAAGTGTATCAAGTTGGATATCTTGTGATCAAGTGCATCATCTTGCCACAAAGTGATCCCAGGGGCAAATGGACTCCTACCTATGAAGGACCATTTGTAATCAAGAACATCTTTTCTGGTGGGGCAATGATCTTAACCACCATGGACGGCGATGATCTGCCGCACTCTACGAACGCAAACATAGTCAAAAGATACTACGCATAAGAGACCCGCTAGGTTGACACACCTAGGCAAAACAAGGGCATCCCGGCGAACCAAAAGGTTCGGGCAAAAATTAGGGATAAAATATTAAAAAATCTGTACACCCGACAAGTTGAAAACCTGAAAGGGAGACTTGGGAAAAAAAGGGTTTCCCGGTGGACTGAAAACCCGAAAGGGCGGTCCAGGAAAAAGTTAGGGAATTAAAGAGTATGACTATGTCTCGTGGGATCACTTTAAGGACAATCTCTTCACGGACAAACTCGGAGCTTCTGATCAATTCAATCATCTTCGGACGAAGCAACAAGTGGACAAGATATTCAGAGATACGAAGGCTATAGCAGAATGGGAATCCCATGGGATTATTGCACATAGCTATCTTTCTTTGTAAATCTTTTCCTATTTACGACACCATCCTCTTACTAGGATGTTCGTCTCCTTTGTACACAAAATACTTATTCAAAGTAAATACAAAGATATCTCTTTAAAGTGCAGAAAACCATTTGTTTTTTCTTTTTACACTTGTGTTTTATTTGCAAAAACGTCCAATGATTCATTAATGAACATATGCATTTGAACATAATTATTGTTTACAAATAAACATGATGAAAAAGAACAATTACTGACAGATGGAAATATTAGGAAAACTTCTTTAGGCTATTCCATGAGCAATCCCTACAGCATGTCATTAAGATCCCCAGCGGAGCCAAAACTTTGAACTACGGATCCCCAGCGGAGCTGAGACTTTGAACTACAGATCCCCAGCGGAGCTGAAGCTTTCAATCCCCAGCGGAGATCATCAAGTTTCTCCAGGTTCCCCCAGCAAGTTGTCTTGAAGCCTGAAAATCAACCAGATAACAGTTAACTTTTGTTTCTCCCCAACCTAGGGTAACTCCCCAGTAGAGTGGCAGACGACCGAAACTCTTGAATTTTTTTCCAAACAGGAATAAGCTTTTCCCCACAGAGTTTTTATTGCTCCTCGACAGAACAAAGACTCCCGTCAATAATCCCCAGTAGAAGTCATTTAAATTCTCTGGATTCCCCATGAAGATTCCTCAATAATCCTCAGCAGCAGTCAAGGATTTATTTTCCTCAGCAATACAGCAAATCAGCTTACATGCGCATACATTACATCCATATATTATAAACATTGATAAAGTACATATATTTCATCATACATTTCATGCAACATAACTTTGTGCTTCAGCTAACATTTTACCCTTTTCAGGATAAGATTAACAACTACCATTAGCAAATGTTCAATAGATACAATATAGATACACTCTAGATACGGAAGTCATTCTATTACTTATTCAAATTCCAAGTACCGATACAATACAGATACACTCCAGACACGGAAGTTACTCTGTTACACATTCAGATCTCAATTTCAAGATACAGTCCAGATGCGCTCCAGACACGGTAGCCATTCTGTCGCTCATTCAGATTTTAATTTCAAGATACAAGATACACTCCAGACACATAAGTTATTTTGTCGCTCATTTAGATTTCAATTTCAAGATACAGTACCGATACGCTCCAGACACGGAAGCCATTTTGTCGCTTATTCAGGTTCATCCTTCAGATACAGTTCAGATACGCTCCAGACACGGAAGCCATTCTGCTACTTATTCAGATTCAAGTACAGATACAGTTCAGATACGTTCTAAATACGGACACCATTCTGATGCTTATTCTTTTGATTTACAACAAAAATTCTTGGATGGCATCTTTAAGCCCATTCCCTCAGCTACACCTTTGTCGAGTGCAAATTTATGGGCACTCTAGTGTCCAATCATCTTTTACCTTCGAGTCACGAACGGCAAAACTCATCAATCTAACTCTTCGGTTCCAGAAGATTGAACAGGGGCAGCTGTTGTACCCTAAAATTTTCCCTCCAATTTTTCATAGAAGACACAACCCTAGGGTTTCTCAGATAATCAATTTGGCTCAAAAATCGACCAGACAGATTCTCTTCTGTGGCAGTAAACCAGCAATTAGGTTTTTTTTGCAATCCTTAGAAGAAAATGAATTCTCAAAAAGATTCAATTGGTTTTCACAGATCTTTATGCTTTCTCAAGTTTACTAAAAAGACAGTGTTTTTCTCAGAGCATGGTTTGTTTGGGACAAGAGATTAAGACTGTCATGTAGGACACTCATGATTGTTTGATCCAGGTTAACCAGATGATTTGCGTCTTTTAAAACATTTGCTTGGTTAGAAAATGGAATATACAACGCGTGTTTGTTTGAGATGCAGTTACAGAATTATTGGGATTACTTGGAATGTAAGTTACCATACTGGAACATTTTACTTCAAATATCTTGATTGGGAATTTCAAAAAAATCAAATAGGATGAGAGGAGAAATTACAAGTTATTGTTGGTAAAGAATTTCAATTGACACCAGAATATTTCATAAGACTTTCTCCAATTTTTCAAACATTGTTACAAAACAATTTGTTCTTTTAAATACTCTATGTTTTACAACTTATTGTATTTAAAAGATGAATTAGTATAATTGTTGGATACAGTACAAGAACTATTTCTTTAAATTACAAAGAAAATATAAATGTTTGTTTGGCCTAGGAGAATTAATCTATGCCTAAACTTGTCTGAAAATTGAAGTCGCATCCAATTCTTTTGTTTATCTCCAAAGACTTCCATGCTTGCCATAGAGTTCTTGCCTCCTTTGCTATGTCACATCCAATTGTGCTCACATGAAAACATAAGAAATAAAAATAGTTAGTACAAACTATTTGGGCATGAGCAAGAATTTTCCAAAAAAAAGAGAGGTAATCATCATTAAGGTTTGCAAGAATGGAATCAGAATGCCATTATTTATCACAATTTTATTTTTCTATTTTGAAAATCACAAGAAGGATATCCTTCTTGGTTCACAAAAAAGAAGGAAAAGAAATGCTATAAACTGTCCAAGAAATGCTACAAAGTTGTCCAAACAAACAAAATGCAAGCAAGTTGTCCAAACAAACAAAATGCAAGCAAGCTGTCCAAACAAACAAAGGCAAGCAAACTGTCCAAACAAACAGCAAAATTGAATCAAATAGTATGCCCAAACAGCAGCGTAAATTGGACAAATAACAACAAACAACTTTGTCAAAACAACAAACAGCATCAACAAAAATGAGGCAGAAGTATGGCAACACAAATAGCTAAGTCAAATAGCAAAGCTTGCTTGAGAAGCATAAATCATCATTTCCCATTGCAAACCTTTCAGAATTGGAAAAAAGTGGCAAAAAGTAATTTGCTTTCCTATTGTCATTGAGAGAGAAGAGAGGAAAGAAGTCACCTAGGTTATTGGGATGCACAGCTTTGCTGCCCTGCCTGTCACAAGTTGCACAGAATATGCTAAAAAACAAAACTGCAACAAAAAGGCCATATGAACAATATACTGAAAATATTCAATTGGTGGGTTTCCCACCATTTTGAATATGAATTCAACAGAAGCATGGCCAATATAATAATGGACACAACTCTCATGCAAAACATATATAAACATTATCAAACTCAAAAAACTTGAAACAAGTCTCCAACTTTCAAAAAACCTGTAAAACCTCAAAAAACCAACATAAATCCCAAACTGATAAACTATCAACCATCATCAACTCTCAAAACCAGTAACAAAACCTGCAACCAAACCAAACCAGTAACAAAAATCACCAAACTCCAAGCATCCAACTGTCAAAATCCCAAACCTGATCTAAAACCAAAAAACAGAGTCAACTATCAACAAACTCATCAAACCTGTAACAAAGCCAAACATACCAAAACCTGCCAAACCTTCAAAAACCTGAAACCTGTGAACCAACAACAGAAGTCTCAAACCTGTAACTCAAAACCTGATAACATCCATAAACCCAAAAGCCAAAATCTCAAACACAATTATCATCTTCAAACTCACAAAACCTGTTAAACCATAAAAAAAAGATCCAAAACACAGTAGCCAAAACAAGAACCATTAGTCATCATCAAATAAAAAAAAACCTGTTGAAACATCAACAAATCCAAAACCACAAATCTCAAAGTCTCAAACCAGAACCATAATTAAACAACCAAACCCAAAAAACCAATAAAACATCAACCAACCTGAACTAAAGAAAATTCAAGCAGAGTAGTCAAACTGAGAAACCAAACGATCATCATCAAACTCAAAAAAAAACTTGTAACAAGCCTCAAGATCACAATAACCAGCATCATCATCATTCAAACACAGAGAGAGGAGAAGTTACCAAAGAGTCAGAAACACCAAGACCTTCATCCTCATCTCCCCCCCCCCCCCCTCGTGCAGCTCCGGCCACCAAGGAGCGTCATCCTTAACCTCGCCGTCCCTTTTCCATTTCACAAAAGGAATTTCAACAAGTATAACTTTTTCTCTTTCTCGTGAACCCCTAAAACTTTTTCTCTGCATCTAAAGAATAAGGTTGATTAACAGAAAAAAACATAAACAAGACAAAAACCAATGAAATCGTTTAAGTATTAATAAGAACAGAATAACACCTTTTAAAGAAGATCTTTAGAAACTCGATTAGGAAGGCAAGAGATGCGGTGTTCTGGCAACTGAGAGTTGGGGGGGAAGATCAGACGAACCGATTTCGTTGCTTTTAGGTTTGAATCCGAACTTAGGGTTTTCAAAAACGTGAATCATGATGAGACAAAGAAATAAGGAGCGATTCTTTTTTCCAAATTAGAAAGGGACGGTTAGTGAGAAATTTAGAGGTTTCACAAGGATGATACAGAGATTAAGTGAAAGAGATGAGAGCGGCGCCGCTGTGAACAAAGGGTCCCAAAGAACCCTAATTCCATTTTTCCTCTTAATCAACAACTAAACAGACTTAAGAACTTGGGCTTATTGTTGTTTTTGTTATCTCCCTAAGCCCATGCGTTTTACCGGATCCACCCCTCCCTATGCCTGTTTTTAGTATTACATCAAAACAACATTTTTCTTTGGGCCTTCTCCCAAATCTTCCAATAAGCCCACTGCATTTTTTCTAAGTTTAATTTGTTTTCTTTACATCTTTTTTTATATATACAAATACTAATAAAACTTTTTCTTTTATTAATTTGATTTAGGTTTTTTTTTTGTAATTAATTTTTATCATGTTCTCTTTAATAAGTTTGTTTTAGATTTAATTTGTACATATAATAAAACACCAAAACAATTATAACTTAGTTTATTTTCTTTCTTTAAATTCACTTAAATTAACAAAATACAAAACATAAAGAATTTAATTTAATCAATTATTTTATTTTTTGGAATAAGTTTTACTTTTCTCTTTTTCAAGTAAATACTTAACATTTCCTTTTCATATTTTGTTATTTTTATTTTCATGGATTATCATAGCTTTAATTAAATCGCACAAAATTCGATTTGGTTGTATTGCTTGTTATTCAGACATTTCTATTTCATTTTATTCATCCCCATTTGTAACAATTGTACCCCCACTCCCGAACATTTTGTAATAGCGTAGAATTTCAATTCCCGCAATTTACTGTTTTCCATATACTGTATAGTAATTAGGCTTGTATGGCAAGATTCGAAAATCAATCTCTAGATGACCTAATTAAAGAATAAATTAACTTGAAACCAACACACTTTTTCACACGCGCACCTCTAGGGTAACCTCGCTTGTTGCCTCGGAAATACAATCATGTCCCTCGAATATGGGACGCTCTAGCAATGACCCTTTGATAAAAAAGATCGTAGTCCCTCAATGACCCTCGATGTTGCCTTCGATTAAAATGATCTTGTCCCTTATGAAAATTGCTAAAGCGTCTCACAAGTTGCCTTCGATGATTGTAAAATTGACCCGCGCCTGTCCCTTCACATTGAACGATAGGGCTTCTTACCAAATCAATAGTAAGATAGCACCATTAAAAGGAGGAAGAAAAGAACAATTTAAGACCTTTCGAGTAGATAGATTCGCTCTTAGTTACTCGCTTGCTCATGATAAAAACTTTTCACACCTACACTTTCTTTTCAAAACATTTTCAAAAAAAGACAAAACGTTTTGTATACGTTCTTATACAAACGAGAACCATTGCAAAACTTCTTTTCAAAATACTTTCTGAAACATAATTCACAAAACACATCTTTGAACTACTTTTCGAAACAAAACTTTGTATACGTTCTTATAGAGACGAGAACCATTACAAAGAGATTTTTCAAAATACTTTCAAAGCCTACACCACAAGCACACTATCAAATGAAAGCAAGTGATCTAAACGAGTAACTAAGAGCCCATGGAAAATCATGGATGAAAAGGGTGCTAATACCTTCCCTTTTCATAATCTACCCCCTGAACCCGAGAAATAATCTCGAAAGGTCTTTCCTGTGCTTTTTTACCTTTCCTTTTGGATAAAAGAAAAGTCGGTGGCGACTCTTGCTAACCGCACAAGTGCGATCGAAACGCAAAACACTAAGTCAGTTCTCCCACCGTATCACACCGGCGATTTGAACTTTGGGGGAACCTTCAACCTAAATGCTAGCCCAAAATCATTAGTATCCAAGCCAAAGACTCTTTTCCCTTCTACAGCCTTCAATCGTTCCTCCAATAACTGATACCTTCTATCCTCAATCTGAACCTCTGGCTCAGAACGTCGCATAGAAAGTTGATCTTCTTCCTGGTCATAATCATAGTCTTGCTCTTGATAGTTCCTTACACCACCCTGATTATCTATTCGGTTCCCTAGAATACGAGGTCCCGGAGATGGGGGAAACTGTCCCATGTTAATGTTACGCAGAAAAGGATTTCCAGGTGGCCCATGAAGATTCCCGACGGGAAGGTATTTCACATCCCCCAGTCCTACAAAGATGTCCTGATAAAGCCCTTGATTTCCATCATCCACCAGATAGCGGCGTTGATTGTTGACAATGGCAGCTGTGATCGGTGGAAATAGAACTGACTGTTTTGAAATGCTGGTTCGCGAAATGTCGCGGTAAGCAAGATTCGCCACCGTCTTTTATTTTCTCCAACAAGGAAAGGGCAAAAGCACAGCAAAATTCCTTTTTGAGATGTTTCTCGGTTCGGGAGGTAGATTATAGAAAGGGAAGGTGTTATCACCCTTTCTATCTGTGGTTATCCACAGGCTCTTAGGTACTTGCTCACTATGTTTTCAAATGTTTTGCTTTTCTTGTGTTTGTGAGTTTTGAAAAAAAGTTTGTTTGAAAACTTCGTTTTAACTCTTGTATCTGTCCTCAAGAGTGTATGAAGTGTTTGTTTGAAAACTTTTGTCAGAAAAGTGTAAGTGCGAAAAGTATTTTTGTTTTGAAAGAGCAAGTACCTTAGAACCTCTACCTACTCAAAAGAAATTAAGTTGTGTAAATATCCTTTAGACAATACTATCCCACTATTGAGAAGTAGGTAGCACCGTCGGAGTTTTTCGGGTCAATTCAATTATAGGGACATGTGGTCACCAAAGCAATAGTAGGACGCCTTAGCGGTAACCCTAATGTCCTAGATCCTTTTTTATCGAGGCAACTTTTGATCTTTAGACAGGAGGGAGACCTCTAAAACACCCTATACTCAATGACCATGTCGAGGCAACCAAGTGAGGCGTACCCTAGGAGTGGCATGTGCACGTGTGTCAGGTTTCATGTTAGATTGTCTTTGCACATTTTTATGGTGAGCTACGTTTTGATTTTATTTGTCAGGCAAGTCTTGTCATGCATAGTTAACAGTTAATGATTGTGCGGAAAGTAAATTGCGGAAAGTAAATCTACGCTATTACAAGGCGTCGAGTATTTACATCGCCAAAAACATAACCCTTGAAAAGTAAATTGCGGAAAAAATAAAGAAAGCGATAAAAGGGTCCTAATTATCTATTACATCCTCGGAGCAATTACATAAATATGGTCAAAGAATAATATGCGCGAAATAAAAATTAAATCAGAGAAGTCTTAGGGTTTTGACCCTTCTTGAGAAAAGAATGAAATTTTGGTCCTTTTTGTGATTTAGTTAATATTAAACCTAATTTACTAATTAATTAATTAATTAAAAGAAAACAAAGTATTTTTTTTAGTTTTTAATGTTTTTAATGAAATAAATAGAAAAAGAATTTAAAATTGTCAAGAAAACCCTAATTCTAATTTATTTTATTTGTTATGAAAATAATTAAAGTTAACCTAATTAAAACAACTAAATTAATTAATCATATTTATTTACAAAATGATAATTAAAGGTGAAATTAATAAATAATAATAATAATATTTTAATTTTCTGAATTTATTATGAAAATAATAATTATGTTAATTATATAATAATAATAAGTATAATTACTAAAAGAATTAAATAGAAATTAAAATATAAAAGAAAAAAGGAATAAAGAAACCAGGGGGGTGATGGCCCAATATGGAGGTTAGAAAGCAATTCTGGCCCATTTGTACACAAGCCTGCTTTGACTTTGGAGACTATCTGCACGTGCATTGACCAGGTGTATGATGGTCATCCAGCTTTGGACCATCGGATTTGTGACTGTGGCCACTTGGCGCCTGGATGTTTGAGACGTATGGTGGAACGCCTTGGGCAACCTGCATGTGAACACATTGGAAAAAATAGAAACAAGGGTTTTGGGGGACCTGGGAATCGAACCCAGGTCCCAATGATCACCAGCCAGCGCACCATCCACTAGGCCATCTGCACGCATTTGTTATTATAATAGGAAACAAATATAATATATAAAAATTAATAAATGCGCTGTACACACAAAAGCAAGCGCGTGTTTTTTAAACTGTCCAATATCATATCACCACGTCCTTCGTCTTCCTCATTTGCATGTAAAAACACAGTTAGATAGCGGGGGTTTTTAACCCCCACAAAACATGATGACCAAAAATAGCGAATAGAGTTGTGCTCTATATAAATATTTCGCGAATAGTCCAATGTATTCGTCTTGTTCTGGCGGTTTCAACCATATGCCTTAGAGGTGCTAATTTTTCCTGGACTGTAAAGCCCCAATTTGAGAACTCAAGAACCCTAGAATTCTTCAATGGTAACTTGTGATTCTGGGCATTATAATGCAATTAACTAATACAATTAGCTTTATATGAATTCAAGCAACACAAAACACTGATTAAAACATGTTAATTATGCCTGAAATATGAGTTACGATTATGAGAAAAAATGCCAAACCGTGAGACTGTTCTTGAGGGTTTATTGAGCTTTAGCGCTTGGTTTCGATTGCAACACGTCCCTGACACTTCCAGCAATGTGTTGGAAACAACCAAAGTCCTTGAATTGGCCTGGAAGATAGAAAACAGTTTTCAAGTTTCTTGAGTTTTTTTCAATGTTGCTATGGCTTCTTCTGCAGCAAATTCACGTATGTGGCATTAGGGTTGGCTTGTGTACTTATAGTAGAATAGAATTAGGTCAAATCCTTGAGCAAAGATCCATTGAATAATGGTTTGAATATTTGATTTGCAATCATATATTTTTGAATCTTTTTGATTGGAAAAACTTTCTAAATTTGGAGATTCTTGTCCCTTTGATTTGCACACGAATTTCCAGCATGATTAGGTCATTCTTGCTTCACAAAAAGATTGAAAAACCATATCTTTTGAATTTCCTACAATTTAAATTAATTAAATAAAGTAAAATTGATTAAAAATCCAATTAATTAATAAAAAATAAGAAAATAAGTTCAAATAATCTTAATGGGTCGTGCATAGATCATGGATAAAGTTTCAAGAAGAAATTTGAGGCCCGTTGGCAAAAACAAAGTGTTTTGAGCAAAGTTGACTTTTGCAAATTCACAAAAATTTCCCAACTTCTCCAATGCATATCTTGCTCAATTTTGATCATATGAACATGTTCTTGTAGATTTTGGAAAGGTCTTAAAGTCCTCTAACCAATTCCTTTGGTCCCATGTCATTTGGATTTACCAATCTCAAGTTATGGTCTTTGACTTAAAGTGCATTTTTGTTTACTTTTGAAATTGACCTATAATGTAGAAATTGATAACTTTTTATGAGAGCATTTCTTGGACTTGGAATGTGAAGATTAGTTGTAGGAAATGTCACCCCCTTCAAAATGAGCATTGGGTGGGATTTTTCTGATGAACCATGAAAAAGTTATGCCTTGGTCAAGATACAGTTGACTTTTCTACTGTCCAAAAATAACAACTTTTTGCATCTTGATGATTTTTGAGCCATGCTTGTGGAATCATGATCAAGTCTTGATCAAACGATGATTGTGGACTCAAAATAAGATGTTGACCAAAAAATCTGACTTTTGATTGCAAAATAACCATTTTGCCCCTACAATTGACTGTGGGTCAAATGGAGCTTTTGACTGTGCAAACTGGCATTGTGAGTCTTGAAACTTGACATGTAGATGCTTGAGGATGTATGTAGGCATATGAGACTTGATTGAGCCATTGAAAACCTAAAATTCCTTGAAAGAACCAAAACCCTAATTTTGACTGGCTTAGGAGGCATTTGGACTGTGCAACCCTTGAGCAATCTTGAGCAATTTGGAAATCAATCTTGACAAATCTTGAGGAATATGGGAGGGAAAATTTTGGGGTACAACAGAAGCCAACTCCTCCTGTCGGCGATTCAAGTTAGTGACGACCTCCATGAACTGGGTCATCTGAGTAGCCATATGGACCCTCATTTCAGCGAGTTCATCTTGGATCTATTCCATCTTCCTGGGTAAATTGTTTCTGGTGGAGTACCGATGAGTAGTCGTCTTGAACTCTGGATAAGAAAAGCAGAATTAAGATAATAATAATGTCCTGAGATGACCTGTAATTTATGAGGTGCATGAAATGCATGATGTGTTTTTGTTATTTCTAGGAAAATCTTACGGTCTTTCATTAAGCATCAACTCAGATAAACAATGAGATAAAGCACATTGAAAACAAATCATCTGAATAAAAAATGTGCATGTTATAAAATCAAAAAAGCATCCATACAGTAAAGATTTAATTCAAATAGTCAATTGACAAACAGATCCCGTCCAACTAGACTGGCGATGATCTTTTCAACCATAACATAAAAAGAAAGTGCAATACAAACTACCCCCTAAACCCAAACATTTGGCTAAGCATCCCTTGGGAACGGATCTCCATTCACAAAACCCCTCTTATTTTCCAAAGCCAACAAACAATGGTACTTGAGCTCCCAATCCTCATAATCTCCATTTCCCATCTCAGTCTCCTCCGTTGGAATCTTTTCTTTATTGGCTATCTGGGCCTTAATGGTTTTAAATTCTTTCACAACTTGAGTCAAGCGTACGTCTTTCTTTCGTAACTTCTTCTTCAATGTCTTAACCTTTTCGCAGTGCTCAGCTTCCCATGTTTCCTTAGCTAACTGAAGCTTTTCTATCTCTTGATGGAAAGCCCATAGTTCTTCATCTTGTCAAATAGTTACACCAGAAACCCCGACCTTGAGTCTCTTTGACTGCTCAAGTAAACCATATTTTTCTAACAGTTGGTCCTTCACTCTGATTTCTTTCATGAGCCTCTTTTTATCTTGCAATGTAAAAGAGAGATTCATGTCTAAATCCTTCTGTTTATCCTGAAGTATGAGATTCTCCTCCTTGACATTCTTGAAACATACCAAGGGAACAACATCCGACCCTCCTACCGCAGACCTCCTAGAAAATGACCCTTCATGAGATAAATGATCAGTTGCCTGTTGTGATACGGTGGCAGAACCGAATGTTTGACGCTGGTTTTCATTTTTTGTTCGCAAATGTGCGGTAAGCAAGAGTCACCACCGACTTTTATTTCATCCTACAAAGGAAAAGGAAAAAGAACAGAAGAAACCTTTTTCGAGATGTTTCTGAGTACGGGGGGTAGATTATAGAAAGGGAAGGTATTAGCACCCTTTCTATCCATGGTTTTCCATGGGCTCTTTGGTACTTGCTCATCTTTTTAAAATTGCTTGTGTATGTGCTTTGTTTTTGAAAAGATTTTTAACTTCGTGATAACCCTTGTATCAATTCTCAAAGGTGTGACAAAGTTTGTTTTGAAAGTTTGTTTGAAAAGTGTAAGTGTGAAAAGTTTTGATTTGAGCAAGTACCTACTAGCATCTACCTACTCGAAAAAGGATCGTTTCTATTCTTGTTTCCTTTAGACAGCGCTATCCTACTATTGAGAAATAGGTAGCACCATCATTGGAGTTGTAAGGGTCAATTCAAAAGGGACATACGATCAATAAAGCAATATTAGGACAAATTAGTAATAACCCTAGAGTCTTAAGATCATATTCGAGGCAACATTTCCGAGGCAACATTCGAATGGGACGTTTGATCTTTTTCAGACAGGAGGGCAACCACTAAGACACCCTATACTTAATGATCATTTACCAAAGGCAATCGAAGTGAGAGTATACCCTAAGAGTGATATGTGCGAGTGATTTGTTTTAGTTATTCGTCTTTGCACATTAGGGTTTTCTAACTGTATTAAATTTGTCATGCATTCTTGTCATACAATCCTATTAGCATACATCTAAACAGTTAAATATTTGCAGGAATTAAAAATGCGAGAAAGTGAATCTACGTTATTACAAGGCTTCAGAGAGGGGGGATTAATTACATAGCCAAAAAAAACCTGGGAAAAAAGCGATAAGTAAAAAGCCCTAGATTAAACTATTACAAACCATGAACAGTTACAAAAATATTGGCAAAAAAAATTAACACGCGCTCGATGAATTAAATACGAAGCGACTAGGGTTTTGATCCTTGACTAGACTTATTCGTTATTTAAAAAAAATGTTTTTGTTTTGTTTTGTTATTTAAGAAAATAAAGAAATTATTAAATTAAAAATAAAATCCTAATTCTAATTAATTAAAGAAATAAATTAATTTATTCTAAAAAACCTATTTTTGTATTTTTTTTTATTTGAGAAAAAGAGAAAATAAAGTTAAATCATGAGTTTTAACCTAATTTCTATTTTGATTTTATTTATGAAAACAAATTACAATTTCCTAAGTTAAACTAAATTAAATTAATTTTGATAATAAAAAAAAAACGAATCCTAATTTTTTTGTGAATTATTGATTTTATGACTTCATGAAAAAAAAAAGATTAATTTGTGAATTAAAAAAATAAAAATAAGTATTGAAAGATTTAAATAAAATAAAAGAAGGAGAAAGGAATAATGGGCCTGCTTAGAAATTGGGGGGGTTGGAATATGAATTTTCTGGGCCCAGGGTTGGTGGCCCAAGTACCCTACGTGGGATCCAGCGCAATTGGCTTTTGAGAGTCCATCATACACTGCTTTTACTGGACCGTTGGATCTGAATCAGAGACGATTCACTGGATGGATCTTGTGAGTGTATGGTATAGGCCTGGGCAGGAGATGCATGGAATCTGTGTAAGATAAATCAGAAAATATGAAAACGCTTGGACCTGGGATCGAACCCAGGTCCTTACGCTTACCACCAATTGCCCTTGCCAGCTGCGCTACTGGGATTAGTTGTTAATACAATGAAAACACAATATAATAAACCAAATAATATGATTGGATTAGAAAAGCACGCGAGTTTTAAACGGATAAATAGATGGTTGCCATATTATCTTCTTCTACCTTCCTCTGTCGTATTAGATATGAGACCTATACCTACAGACCATGGCTGTAACTAAAACCTGCGTTCATCAAACATAAAAAAATACACATGATAAATGGATTTAGAGACCAGGGATCAATTGGCCTTGATTCCACGATCATCCCAATACCCTATTCTTGGCCTAATTTCGCTTGAATTAGGAAACCCCAAAATGGAGTTTGAAACCCTAGGAATGGAAGATGCCCATATCTATACTCAAACTTCAATCAAAGCATGCCAATATATTGTAAACATGATAACAAACAGAAATACATAACCAAGATGTGTTTATAATGCATAAATCATGATAATCGAATTCCAAGAAATAGGGTAAACCGTGATGCTCCTACAAAGTGTTGCAGGACGTGGGGAGGCTTGCTAGTGATTGGAACATGTTCCTGAGACGTCTAGCAACCGATTGGCAAGGTTAGGATGGCTTGAGATGTCTTGTAGCTTGGAATTTGATTTGCATTTTTCCTTTGAAATTTTGAAGTTTGTTCTGCCTCTTTCATGACTGCTCAACCTCTTCTCTTGCCTTGGATTCCTTCTGTATATGTAGTGCAACACATTAGGTCAACAAAAACGAATTGAATCTTGCCCATTATGAAAATTTGATTTGGTCTTTCACGTCATATGTAATCTTTCCAAATTTTTCCTAATCATGCTCTTTTTGTTCCAATTATATTTTATTCTAATTGGTCTTGCAAGCTCATCAAATCTTGGTTGCTGACTTGTAAAAAAAACCAATCAAATCAAATCTTTGATAATTTTCATCATTTATTTGATTTAATTTAATTTTTAATTAATTAAAAATAAAAATAAATTGAAAAATGAAGCAAACAATTGGTGGGTAATCATTTGAGTCGTGGACCACATTATCATTGAGGTGCAAGCATAAAAAGTTGGTCCCATTTAGCAAAAAATGCAAATTTGAGCACATTTGACTTTTGGCAATTTTGCAAAAAAGGTCAACTTGGCCAATGAATAACTCTCTCAATTTTGACCCTAGAGAGGTGTTCTTGGACTTTTTAGAAATCTTAGGATGTCTTATAACTAACCCTTTTGGTCTCACCTCAATTAAGTCTTCCATGTTCATGTATGAAGCTTTGACCCAAAAGGTGTTTTTGTTGACTTTCCAAAATAACCTCTAATGTCAAAATTCATATCTTCTTGTGGGTGCATATTTTGAACTTAGGAGATGAAGATTAATTGTAAGGTATTGCATCCTCTTAAAAATGAGCTTTGGATGGGTCATTTCTGATAAAGTATGAGAAAGTTATGCTTGGTCAAAGTTGAGTTGACTTTTCCTACAAAACCTTAATTTAGCAACTTTTGGGTTTTGATGAATTGTGAGCAATCCTTGGGGAATCATGATCAACCCTTGATCTAATTATGGATAACACTTCAAAATAAGGATGTTGACCAAAAATCTTGAAGTTTGAATTTTGACCTAGCACAGTCGATTTTCAGGCCTTTGAGAAATTGACTGAGCAAACTTCTTCTGGAAGGCTTGAAACTTGACATGGATGACCTTGAGAACATATTAGGACAATGGTGAGCATTTGGGATCCTTTGGACTCAAGCATCTTGATGAAAAATGAAACCCTAATTTGAGGTAGACTGCCTTAGGAGAGAGTTTGTCTGGCCAACCCTTGGACTTCCTTGAGCAATTTGGGGACCTCACTTGCCATGTGTTGAGAAATATGGGAGGGCAAATTTTGCGGTACAACACATGTCCATCAGTTAATGGATCGAAGTCGGTCTGAGGATATAACAACTCTTCCCTTCTATAAGGTGATAAAAATCTTCTTCACATGGTCTTGGATCCAACTTGCATAAGTATCATGAGTCATGTGTTCATTCTGGCTAAAGAAAAGTTTCCCCTTTCGGAGAACGTGTTCCCACGCCCTCTTCACCCTCTCAAGCAAAGTCGTATTCTCTCCCTTACCGAAATAAATGGTTTCCAACACTTCTTTATTAGTAGGTCGATCCATCATCAAGAATCCTAATTGATGGTGTGCCAGGATAGGATTATAATTAATGCAGCCTCTCGTTCCTATGAGCGGAATATTAGGGAATTCACCACATCCTACAATGATTTATTTACATGTAACACACTTATCCAAGTAATGTCATAAGAAGTTAGTCCCATGATACATTGAGACCCAAAGATGACTCAAAATTCTGAATAAAAGGTCTTTTTGAAGGAATGTGTGACATCAACCACTTTTAAAAAATAATCGCACAACACATAACTTCCCCTTCTTCCCATGCCGATAATGAATGGTATAATAAGTGTGGGTAAGCAGAGTTGGTATTGGGTTATTATCCATAAAGACATACAATGCAGATATGTGTACCAACTTTTCGGAGACCGGAAAGAGAACCAGACCATAAATCATAGCCACCATAAGCGCATTGAATGTAGTCCAATTCCAATCCCTTGCAAAAATCATGGCCTTTTACACTAAATAATTCAACGGGATACCACTCGTGCCACTTTTATTAATCCAATTACTTTCGACCTCACCAAAATTCACATAAATAGCTTTGGCGATTGCCATATAATCCGGAGTCTCTGGAACTTGAACAAAAGGGATGCTATTAGTCAACTTGATATCCATAATGTGTGCATATTCCTCAAGAGTTATTTCCAATTGATAGTATAATACGGTGAGAGAACTGACTTGGGTGTTTTACGTTTGATTGCAAATGTTGCAGATAGCCAGAGTCGCCACCGACTTTTCTTTTATCCAATAAGGAAAGGGTGAAAAGAACAGGAAAGACCTTTGAGATTATTTTCTTGAGTTCGAAGGGTATATTATGAAAAGGGAAGGTATTAGCACCCTTTTCATTCGTAGTTATCTACGGGATCTTAGTTGCTTGCTAGATCACTTGCTTTTGTTTGAAAATATGCTTGTGGTGTGGGTTTTGAAAGTATTTTGAAAACTTTTTTTTGTAATGGTTCTCGTTTCTATAAGAACGCTTTCAAAGTGTTGTTTGGAAAATAGTTCAAAGAGGTGTTTGTGGAATGTGTTTTTTAAAGTGATTTTGAAAATGTGTCTTTGTAATGGCTTTCGTTTCTATAAGAACGCGTACAAAGTGTTGTCTTTTGAAAATGTTTCAAAATGAGAGTTTTGGTGTATAAAATGTTTTTGTTGTGAGCAAGCGAGCAACTAGGAGTATCCTACCCACTCAAAAGGTCTTTAATGTTCTTTTCCTCCTCCTTTAGATGTTGCTATCTTACCATTGATTGGTAAGAAGCCTTATCTTTGGATGTAAAGGGACGGGCGTGGGTCATCGTATAGACATCATAGCAATGTTGTGAGATATCTTAGCATTTCTCTCGAGGGACTAAGATCATTTGTAAGTCAACATTCGAAGTGTCATCGAGGGACTATGATCTTGTATTTTTGATTGTTTTTGCTAAGACGTCTCACATGCATAACATGACCATTTTAATAAGGCAACAAGTGGAGTTAACCCTAGAGATGCAAGTGTGCAAGTGTTTGTTTTTCATGCTTGATTTATCTTGAATTAGGGCTTTCTAAGTATTGATTTTATCTTTCCATACAAATCCTAATTAATAGCATTTATATGAAAGCGATAAATTGCAGAAAGTAAATATCCTATGCTACTACAATCACTTGGGGATGGGGTGTACAAATTTACAAATGGGGGTTACAAGAAATTAAAGTCCTAATTATCTATTACAACCATATTGAAATAATGTACAAGAATTAAAATGTAAAATAGATTTGTTTTGTTTTTATGAAGAGAAGAAATAAATTTGCTTAAGGAAATGTTTTTTAGTCTTTTTATTTTTAAAAGAAATAAAGCAAAGTATATGAATATAAAGTATTTTTGGTGTTTTTGGTTAATGAAAATAAAAGTGATGATAAAAATAATAAGAGAATAAGAGTCAGGGTCAACGTGTTGCTGAAAGAATAGGAATAAGAAGGAGCAGAAGTTCTGACTCAGGTGCGCTACAAATCAGAAAGAAAATGTTAGTGTGATCGGTGGATCTGGAACTGACTGTTTAAAGCTGGTTCGCGAAATGTCGCGGTAAGCAAGAGTCGCCACCGTCTTTTATTTTCTCCAAATGGAAAGGACAAAAGCACAGAAAAATTCCTTAAAGAGATTGCTCTCGGTTCGGGAGGTAGGTTATAGAAAGGGAAGGTGTTAGCACCCTTTCTATCCATGGTTATCCATGGGCTCTTAGATACTTGCTCATTTGTGTTTTCAAAAAATGGTTTGTTTGCTTTTCAACTGTGGGTTTTAAAAAGTTTCTTTGAAAATTCCAGTTCGACTCTTGTATCGGTCCTCAAGAGTGTTTGAAAAATTGCTTTCGAAAGCTTTTTGAAAATGTGTTAGTGTGAAAAGTATTTTTGATTTGTTTTGTTTTGAATCAGAGCAAGTATCCACGAGTCGTCTACCTACCCTAAGGAATTCGTCTGTGTAAATGTCCTTTAAAGTAGTGCCATCCCACCATTGAGAGGTAGGTAGCACCACCGTTGAAGGTGTTCGGGTCAATTCGAGGTTCGGGACATGGTGATCACCAGAGCAATGGGAAGACACCTTAGAAGCTACCCTCATGCCAGGTTCCCGGATCATGAGGACTTACTAAGACATCCTCTACTCGACGATCACCTTTCGAGGAAAGGCAACAGTGAGGCGTACCCTAGGGGTGGTGTGTGATTTGTGTGTCGTTTTCAATTATTGTTGTCTTGTCATGTATGGGTGATCTATGCTTTTGTTTTTATTTTAGTCATTCATTCTTGCATGCCATTATTAACAATTAAAAAGTTGCGAGAAATATAAAATTCCTAAACTATTACAAAGGCACGGGTCCACATCGCCAAATTAAAATCCAGGACCCGATTTGACATAAAATAAGGTAAAGTGCGAAAAATATAAAATGTCCGAATTACATGGCTTTGGAAGAATTACATCAATATTTAAAAGAAGGAATAAAAATGCGCGAATTGAATTAAAATCGAAAGCGAGGGCGTTGGACCCTTTTTAATGAAATTAAATTATTACTAACAAATTAATTAAATTAAAGAAAAAAAGAAATTATTTTTGAGGTTTTTTGTATTTATGGTTTTTTATGTGAATTAAATGAAATTTAAACCTACTTCTAGCTATTTTTTTAATTTATTAAGAAAATATGAAAATTACCTAAAATTAAACCTAATGAATTAATGCAATTTGATTTATAAAAATAAATAATTAATTATTAGTGATGAAAAAATAAAAGAAAAAGTAATTAAAGTAATTAAAACCTAATTCTACAAGTTTTTAATTTATTAAGAAAAGATATTAAAGTTTTGAAACCTAAATTAACTAAGTTAATTATTAAAGTTTATTTACAAAAAATAATGGTGAAATTAATATTAATAACAATAAACATTTTTAGTTTCTGATTTTTTATTATGAAAATTATTTTAGGAAATTAAAGAAAACAATTAAAAACAATTAAAAGAATGAAAAGGAAAATCAAATAAAAAAAATAAAAATGATGCAAACCATGGGGGGTGTCTGGCTCTTTTTGGAGGTGAATTGGAGTGGTTTGACCATGTATTGGTGTCATGCATAAGTTGTTCTACTTTGGCCATTTGGCTTTTGGCTTTTGGTCATTTGTGTTTTGGCCTCAACGTTCCTTAATGAACCTGCATGGGATCCTGTCTAAATCTGCAGTGTTGAATCTCACGAACACATTAAATAAAATCATAAAATGCAAATAAAGCCAATATATGAAGAAATTTAATGTTTAGGTACAATATGGCATGTATGAATGATTATACCCTTTGGATCATGGAGATCAAATCAATCTTACCCTTACTGGAAAATTAGTGACCTGAATGCTTTTATGCCTTACTGGAAAATTAGGATCATGGAGATCAAGTCAGCCTTATCCTTACTGAAGAAGTAGTGAGGTGTTGGTTTGTAACTGTGATGGCTTGTTTGTAGTGAGAGAGGGATTTGTAATAAGGATTTCAAGGTTTTAGGGTTCTTGAAAGAATTTGATATTCTAACAGTGTTATGGCAAGGTTTTTTCTCTCTTTTTCTCCTCTCTGGTTTGTGTGAAAAGAATGTGATTATATAATGGAAATTAGAGTAAAGAAAATGGGCTTTGAATGTGCAATTGGGCCTCCAATGTTCACTTGAGTTCGTCACTTTCCAGGCTAAATCGCAGGGACTTAAGTGCAATTTTTGAAGTTGAAATGTGAAAACAAAATGTAGCCTACATCGATAACTAACTCATGTCCGAAAATCGGCTCAATCGGATAAACGGTGAATTAGTTATGAATTTTTGAAGTTTCAGCTCAGACAAACTTATTTTGGGCTCCAGTGTCGACTCTGACACGTTCTTCAATAAAAAACTGGTATTGATCGGTGCATAATTTGGTCTCGACTTTTGAAGAAAAGTTGTAGATCTATGAGTCAGGGACCTTGTGTAAAAATATGAGCCCAATCCGATAAAAATTGACTGAGTTATGAATTTTCGAAGTTTCGGCCCAGATGAAATACTATTCAGCATTCAGGATTTTCAGCGTGTCACGCACTCTGAGCAAAAAATGAAGGCCTTTTGAACACCGTTCGAACTCGATACCACCTGTGAAAATGTAGCCAACTCAATTTGGAAATTTTGGCGCCGGAACCAGCTCGATACGATGAAAATCGACCAAGTTATGATTTTCTGAACATGACGCAAATAAACTTCTGTCACAAATTTTCTGTATGAAAATACTTGATAAATCCATATTTTTGAAGATCTTCTGATCGAAATTGGCTTCCAGCCGTGAGATATGAAAACTTAGATAATGTCAAGACGGAATTTTGGCAACTAGAACGGGTTCAAAACGAGTCACGATCTTCAAGTTATGAATTTTTTAGCGCGTAAAAACTGCACTTTCAGCACACTTTTTCACCATATTTCTTCAAGAAAACTCGCACATTCGGATACCTTCTTTAAAGAATTGACTCTTGAGTCGAACCTGAATTTGAGAATACGTTATCAGAGATATCTTGGCGAAAGAATACCTGAATATGACGCGCCGAGTTGGTCTTGTGAATTTTTCTTGAAATATTTTGAGAAATATGGGAGGGCAAATTTTGGGGTACAACAGTTAGTAGAAATGGGGAAGGCCAGAAGTTCTGGATCCAGACGCGCTAAAGTTCTGAGGTTGTTGGGAACAAAGGAAAGCCTAGAAGTTCTGATTGCGAAGAGAGCCTAGAAGTTCTGATGCAGCTAGAACCCTAGAAGTTCTAGTGTTAATGGAAGGCTAGAAGTTCTAATTATGGGTAAGTGAGATGACAATGCTATTGGATGAGACTGTCTTAAAGTTCTAGTCCAGGAGTACTGTTTTGACAAACAACTGGGATGGGGGTTTATCTAGAAGTTCTAGTCCAGGATCATTGTTTGACAAATGATGAGGTAAAAATGTTAAGAAATAAAAACAAAAGATGCTTTTGGGGCTAGAATCCAGGACCCTTAACACTAATGCCTTATGTAAGCGCTTTCTACCACTGGGGTGGCTATACATCCAGTATTAGAAGCAAAAACATAAACATATATTACAAAGTAAGTTATGATGATGAACTTCATCTCCTTCTTTGCGCCAGCCATAGTATCTGTAACTTAATCATTTCTCAACAAAAATGGAAAATGCAAACATAGAAGTTATGGAAAATTTCATCATGGTTTCAGAAATACAAAGCACAAAAATTGTAAATCAGAAGCAAGCATGAATTTTTCTAATCCTAATTCTGAACCCTAATTTTCCCAAGAAGTTCTGATCTGAAATTCTCTCTACCTAGGCCATATAAATGAAATCTATAAATATGTACATATTCAGAGACATGATATCTATATTATGTCTTTGAAATTGCAAGCCTAACAATGCCTAATAATGAGATGAAGATCAAAAGAAACTTTCCTTGCAGCTGGAGATTGTTCTGTTAGTTAGAGCCTGGTTTAGACTGTTGTGATGTTCTAGTCAGCTTCCTCAAGTTTAAAGCAACCCTTAGCTTGAGTTGTGAATGGTTTGAATGCTCTGGAACAGTCAAGGTGCAAAGTTCTGATTTTTGAAATGAAGAGTGGTGAAGACTGTATTACAGTTTGAAAACAAAAGTTGGGAAAGCCTCTATGTGTATATCAAAAACTGTGTGGATGATTTAGCCAAGAAAATTAGAGTTTGGGTGCGAAAACACGAAACTAGCAATTTTGTGTTTGTGTTGCAGTTTCAGGTTCTTGGGAATTTTGAGCAAGGTTTCAAGGCCTTTTCCAATCCCTTTCAATCCTCTTTCAGTTTGCAAATGAAGTTTAATTTATAGGCAAAGGATTCAGAAGCTTGGAGAAGTTAAGGGTACAACCATCATGTGTTATGGATCACTGACTTGTTTTTGAAGCAAGTTTAGACAAGCATGTTTCAAGGCAAGGTAGGGCTTAACAGCTTTAATCACGCCTAATTTGAGTTTGTAGGCATGATTTGTGGGGAAGTACACTCAGAAACAAAATAAAGTATGGGCTCACAATAAACTTTGTACAAATGTTTTCTTTTCAAGGAAAGCAATGGTACTTTCATGCCACACGTGGGAAGATCTTTTGGATAAAGGCTTAAACACTGGGATAAAGACTCAAAAGTTGGTGTGAGCATTAAATGATGATGATATCTAACAAGCAAAAGGTCCCTCAAAATGAGATTATGTACCCTAGCTTGAAACTGGATCATAAGATTAGCCTAAACGTAACTTAAATTAAGAACAAATATCCAACTTCTGATCTTTGATTCTTGTTGCTCTAGCATGATCTGAAGGAGTTCTCAGACTTTTCAGAAATCTTTTAACATGCTTTGTAGAACCTCTTTGAATCATTTTTGCAAAATATGGTTGTACCTACATGAAAACTGGCCCAAAAGTTCTAATCAAATTTTGACTTGGAAATGTTCAGAATTTACTAAGTGCTTTAGTTTCATGGACGCCTCTTCAAGGATTTATAACTTGAAATCCCAACATTTCTAGGAGAAGTTCTATTCTGCAAGGTTTTAGATCTCGTTGAGATCTATAACTCTTGTGTCATAAGTCCTTCCTGAATCAACTTACATCATGATGAAAATCTGGTCAGAAGTTCTAAATTTGTCATATTTTCTTAACACTTAGAAAAATTTCTAAGTGTTTAGAATTTTGACTTTTCCAAAGTAATTTTGACTTTTGACTTTATTGATGAACCAACTTCATGTTCTAACATGTCTTGAAGAAATGTGATTCTTGAAACTTGATTTTGATCAAAAAGTCAAAGTTTGACTTTCTAGTGTGCATTTGACCATTTTGCCCTTGTGAATGACTTTCTTGGAAAATTGTAATCCGAGACTTGAAACTTGAAAAAAGCAATCTTGAGGGTCCAGGATGATCCCTTGAGAAATGAGAGGGCAAATTTTGGGGTACAACAGCTTCCCCTGTTCAATCTTCTTAAACCTGAAGAGTTAGATTGGCGGGTCCGCCATTCGTGACTTGAAGGTGGAAGATGATTGAACACTAAAGTGCCCAGAAATTTGCACTCGATGATATTGTGGCTGAGGTTTAAGGAATGGGCTTAAAAACTCCATTTGGAAAGATGATGGAGAGTTGTCAGAGATGGGCTTATAGATGTCACCCAAAAGTGATTGTTGACAGAAATTAGACTAAGTCTAAATTTGACTTCAACTGGAAAAGAATCAGAATAAATCTTTGGAGAAATTTACATGAACCACAGAAAGTGTCTACCGAAAAGGAATCAGGATAAACCATTGATCAATTTAAACTGAACCAGCAGAAGTCTTAGATATTCTTTAATTTATGATGGGCCTGTGTATGGCTGCTTTAGGAGACATATGAGGGGGAAGCCTGGGTAGGGCTACTTCAAGATGAATCCATGTGAAGCTTCATCTAGAATTTAAGAGAAGGAACCTGGGTAGGGTTGCTTCAGGATGAGGCCGTGTAAAACTGCATCTGAGAAGGAACCTGGGTAGGGTTGCTTAATGATGAGCCCGTGTGAAACTGCATCTGAAAACGTAGAGAAGGAACCTGGGTAATGTTGCTTGATGATGAGTCCATGTGAAACTGCATCTGGAAATGTAGAGAAGGAACCTGGGTAGGGTTGCTTGATGAGTCCGTGTGAAACTGCATCTGGAAATGTAAAGAAGGAACTTGGGTAGGGTTGCTTGATGATGAGTCAGTGTGAAACTACATCTGGAAATGCAGAGAAGGAAACTGGGTAGGGTTACTTTATGATGATCGTGTAGATAGTTGTCCTGTCTGGTTTTATGTATTAATTTTTGACCTGAGAAAGAAATATAGTTTTCCTGGCTTGTTACAGGTGTTAATCTTCAATCTCTTCATGTAGATAGTTTTCCTGGCTTGTTATAGGTATTAATCTATAATCAGTCGTCCACAAATAGTTTTACTGGCTTGTTACAGGTATTAATCTAGAACTTGGAAATGTTGGTCGTTGAGATAGTTATCTTGTCCGGTTTCAGGTATTAATCACTGACCTGAGAAAGAAAGATAGTTTTCCTGGCTTGTTACAGGTGTTAATCTTCAATCTCTTCATGTAGATAGTTTTCCTGGCTTGTTACATGTATTAATCTACAATCAATCGCCCACATATAGTTTTCCTGGCTTGTTACAGGTATTATTCTGGAACTTGGAAATGCTGGTCGTTGAGATAGTTGTTTTGTCTGGTTTTAGGTATTAATCTCAACAGATGATGAAGGAATCTTTGATGATTGCTACTCCAAAAGGATGATGAAGGCATCTGAGATGATTGCTACTACAAAAGGATGATGAAGGAATCTGATACGATTACTACCTCAACAGATAATGAAGGAATCTTGGACGATTACTACCTCAACGGGTGATGAAGGAATCTGAAATAATTACTACCTCAATGGATGATGAAGGAATCTGAGACGATTACTACCCCAATGGATGATGAAGGAATCTGAGATGATTTATACTCTAAAAGGTAATGAACAAATCCAAGCTTGATTTTATCTTGGAGAAATTTACAGATTAATAACACTTATCTGTTGATCTTTTCCTGAAAAGGTAAAGAAATAGTTGTATCCAATGTCATGATGGATGAAATGCATGGCGTAATGATGTTTCTCAAAATAAATGAGATTATGTTGTATGCATTTATCATGTATGTAAATATGATGTATTAAATGTTGTTGGAATGTAATTTTGTCTTGGAAAATAAATCCTTGACATGTGTTGGGGAGTTTTGGGAAGCTGAATCCCGGAAGGCCGTTTGGGATGAAGAGTATGCACACCTTTCCAGACCTTGTCTTTAGAATGTTTCCTCTGGGGATTCCTGTTTTGTTGTTTGTAGGAGAACTCCGTTGGGGAATGTCGATTTCGCTTGAGAAGAAAATTCTGTGGAAAGTGTTGATTTCCTCTTGGGGAAAAGAGTTTAGGAGTCTTAGTTGTTCGTCGCTCTACTGGGGAGTTATTCCTGACTAGAGAGAATCGAAATTTAGCTGTTATCTGGTCAAAATCTAGGCTTGGCAGCAAACTATTAAGGATAGTGAAGTTGACTGTTATCTGGTTGTATTCTAGGCTCCGCAGTGACTTATTAGGGAATATTAAATTAATTGTTATCTGGTCGCATTCCAGGCTTCACAGTAAATTACTTGGGAGAGTGAAGTTAAATTGTTATCAGGTCGGATTCCAGGCTTCGCAGCAACTTAGTAACATTAAACTGCTATCTGGTCGGATTCCAGACTTCAAAGAAAATTTTTGAGGTGGATGAAGTTAATTGTTATCTGGTCGAACTCCAAGCTTCACAATAACTTACTTGAAAGTATGAAGTTGAACTGATATCTGGTAGGGTCCAGGATTCACAGTAACTTGCTTGAAAGGATGAAGTTTAACTGATATCTGGTCGTGTCCAGGCTTCACAATAACTTGCCTAAAAGGATGAAGTTGGAATTGATATTTGGTCAGGTTCAGGCTTCATAGTAACTTGCTTGAAAGGATGAAGTTGAAACTGATGTCTGGTCGGGTCCAGGCTTCACAATAACTTGCTTGAAAGGATGAAGTTGAACTAATATTTGGTCGTGTCCAGGCTTTACAATAACTTGCTTGAAAGGATGAAGTTGAACTGATATCTGGTCATGTCCATGCCTCATAGTAACTTGCTGGGGATTGTAGAAGAGTCTACTGTGGAAGAGGGGTTGTGGTCCCTTGATTTGTAATATTCTGAGAGGCAAATTCAAGCTGGGGAATTTGTAGTTTGTTGGGGGAGATAAACCCGGTTCCCAATCTGCTGAAGAGGTGTTTTCTTTTGGAATAAATCCTCTAGGACTCTTGAGTTCAACTCAATTTTCAGAGATTGAAACTCTGGCTGGGGATCACCCTATGAAAAGGATTTTGTGAGGGATTTGTCACTGCCCCAAATAACAAGTGTTGTAGCATTGCCAGAAAAATGTTTTCCTGGCCGTATGTAACCTTTTGTTGGAATTCACGTTTAATGCCCCAAGTGATTCAGATACAGACCCGCCCCTGGTTATTCATCAATTCTTGAGAGATTTCTTGGAATCTCGACTGGACTGCCCCAAATGTGTTGGACAATGACACGTCATGCCCCCTTGCTTATAGAAGATCTGTTATTGGAAGTGTCTTCCCACTTGAAGTGATTTTTTTCATTGAGAGAGTTTTTGTTCACTGGATATTCGTCGTGTGAATTTCTCTGTTGTCAAACAATTAGCCATATGCAAACAACGCTATTCAAATAATGCATAGTTTATGCTTGTCTTGATGTTTTGAAAATGTGCTTCAGTAAGTAAAGAGAATTTTTTAAGAATAGAATTCAACTCAGGATTTACAGTAAGCCTTACAGGAGTCAGGATACCTTTTGTAACAATATGCTTTCGAACTAAGCCACGCTTCAATTAGGACTTTTGAAGGGTTGTAGCGTGGCTTGGTTCACGGTTTAAGAAACAAAGGATAAGGCTCAAAGTGTATATGTACTCGCCCGTTCTTCGTGATGTTCTTAAGTCCTAAACTCATTTAATTGTACGTTTGAACTCCAATTGAGTCTGGAATGGCATTTTGGTGATGGTTCAGACAAGTTAAGTTTGTTGGAAGGTAGTCATTTTTTCCATACTTTCCATGTTATTGAGGATTTGTAGTGACCTATTTTTGATTTATTATCCTTGATTTTTCCGGACTGTTCTTGTTTTTGAGGTTACAGTTAGCGGGTGTTGTACCCCAATTTTTTCCCCTAAGATCCCTTCATCATACCATATTGATTCAATCACAACAAGATCACATTAGGGCTTCTGGTTCTCCTCCCTATCTTTAGCTTTGCTCTTTGAGGAATCACCAAGCACCTTGACTTGATTTCTTTTATGATCATGAATGTTTTGTCTTGACTTTATTTTAATTAATAATATGCAATGTAGGTTTATCTTACTTGTTAATAATGTAGGTAAAGGCAATGTGGCTTAGCAAGTTGATCCATGGGTTCATGAGTTTATTTCCATGCCGTAGCCAATAAAGTTTGAGAAGTTAAAACCTCATCATTGGATTTGTTTTATAAGAAATGTAATGTCAAGGTTTATTTTGGTTTCATCATATTTCAAAATTATCAAATTGATTCAAAATTACAAAGGGGTTGATTGGAGAAGTTGTCATGCTTGGACAAGGCTTTGTTCCCATTGGTCACAAGTGCATATTTCTCTCAATTCTCAAGTTAAGGAAGTGGTTTTGGTGGCTATTAGTTCTAATTTTAATCCTCAACAACTTCTATTTACAAAGCATTTGTGTTGGTACAAGAAGTTTGTTCAAAATTGTCAAAGTTCCTCAAAGAATTTTCTTGATCTAGGAGCTAGGGTTTTGAACTTCAAAGAAGCATATCTTGCTCATCTTTTGGTATTTTTGAGTGATTCCAAAAACATCCTTCTCTTCAAAGGGTTATAAATAAATAACTTCAAAAGTTTCAAGTAGTTTTCATGTGGAATAATCTTGATGATGAAGAAAGATTACAAGTCCTCCAGATGAACCCCCAACTTCTCATGTGTGATTTCAAATGATCATAACTTGGTCAAATTTTATTACCTTGAGCCCACTATTTTTCCATAATGATCTTGAAGATGTGAACTTTATGTATTCTTTTATGTTCAAACTGAGAAAATGAATGGAAGATGCCCTAAGGATACAAAAGATTATAGGTCATTTCATGATTCTTTGCCAACATCAACAATTCATAACTCTCTCAATTTTTAGAGATTTTGAATAGTTCAAGTTTCAAAATGTCATTAAAGAGGTCTATTTAATGACATCTTATTTGATCAAGAGAAAATTCAAGTGGAAGGCCATGTTTGGATGAAAAACATTATAGGTCACTTTTGAAGAAAAATTTGAAATATTTCTAAGTATGGAAAGTCAACCTTTTTTCCCCAACTTTGACTCAATGCAACTTTCAGCTCAATCATCCATTTGATTCCATTATTTTTCCATTGCAAAGCTTGTAACCTCATATTTCTAAAGCATCAAGAATCATGCCTTAAGACCCCTTGAGTTGAGAATGCCATTGGATTGAACTTGGTAACTTGGAACTGAAGTTTCTCCATAAGTCAGAATTTGAAATTCATGTTTTGTCCTCTAAACATCAAATTAGAACGCGTTTGTGATCTAAACATGTTTAACCAAGTTGCCAAAGTGGATTAGAGCCTTAAAACACAAGGAATGGATGAGTTTTGATGGAAATAAAATCACACTTTGCTCGTGTATCAGGTTCACACGATTTCCCTCCAAACTTCATCATTTCACATGCTTGAATATTCTATTTGATTCTCTATAAATAGAGGGTCATCCCATATTCATTTCCTCAAGCTTTGAGAGCCAAAAACACTCTGTCAAAACCTCACACGAGCTTGAAATTTTTTAAACCAGTTTCTGAGATTCCAGCCTTTTCCTCCAAAATTCTTTGCACATTCATCTTCCTCAAGTATCATACAAACTCTCAAGCACTTAAACCAAGAAAAAAGAGTCATAATCCAAGCTACAGAAGTCTAGTTTTAGAGATTCTTTCTTGAACTTCAAAAAGGTAGAATTCTCCATCATTTGGATCCAAATAAAGCAATAACATGTTCTACTTCTTCTCCTGATTCTAGTGTTTCTTACAATTTTTAAATCCATTGAGAATTGAGAGAGAAATCTCAAACTGGAGGTGCTCGCTATTTTCTGGGTTTTTGATTCATATCTCTTTGTATACTTTATATAAATTTGGCGCGATGGTGGTGTTAGGATCGTCTTGAAGAGACGATTTCAATGATACTGGTCTGGGATCCTAATTTTACCATTTGAAGGATCTCACAAAATCTTCATTGCAGAGTGGCTGGAGGTTGAAGACGATGGCATGTCTCGTCTCAGCCAATGATAGCGTGCCAAGCGTTTTAATTTCATTGGTTGCCTTTTTTCTGATTCCCTGCGCATCCCACTAAAGTCCATATCAAGCACAGTGCGTCTGGTCCATTGGATTAGCTTACTAACACATTTTGACTATGATCTGATGGCCCATATCTTTTTGGTTTTATTTTATTTTCTGATTTTATATTTTAATTGATTTAATTTTCAAAAATTCATAACTCTTTTATTTATTATCCAAAAATTATGAAAAAATTCACAAAAATACTTTGAATTATTTCTGATCTCATGAATATTTTTTTATATTTTTATTTTGAAATTTGATATTTTTTATATTTTTTGCATTTTTGCTTCTTTTCAATTACTTTAAAAATGCTATCTGACTTTTTTTAATTATGAAAAATTTCCTAAATATCATTTTGCATACTTCTGACTTTTTGAAAACTTTATATTGATATTTACTATTTTTGACCTATTTTCTTTTTGTTTGAACTTTTTTAATTAGTTTTAAAATAGTTTCTGACTTTTAAAAATTTCCAAAAATTTCATAAACATATTTGAGTCCCTTTTTGATTTTTCTATGGCCTTACTTAATTTTTCTTGATTAATTTTAATATAGTTGATATTTTTATTTCTTATTTCTATTTTAAAACATTTTTTAAAACCTTTTTTAATGTATATATTAAATACAATATTATTTTGTGATTATTTCTAGGCTGAACTTGGGTTGAATTTTAATCATGAACTTTATTAACATCATTGGATCCATGATGTTGAGTCTAACTCTATAAAAATGGATGAATGATTTTAATAATAGTTTGATTTAAATTTAATTCAAATGTGGTTTGTATATTCTTTCTCACCCCTCTTCATCTTGTCCCATTCTTATTGCATTAACTGTTATTGGAGCATGATCTTTATATCATGTCTAAAAACAAATGGTGCATAGATTGCTATTGACCGACCTCAAAATAGGTGTGACTTCTGTATAAGTCCACTTACCATTTCTTAACATAGCGCTAAATTATGTCCCGATTCAAATAAATGATCATTCGTGGCCCAAACCTATGTTTGCAGGCCCAAGAATGTTAATTTGATCCCTTTGATCCAATAACCTTGAGATTCATTGTGTGGAGGCTTTGGTTCTACCAATCCTCTAATGGATCTACAACACTTTTTGTCAACACGGATCACTTAAACATTGTTGATCATTAAATGGTACTTTTGAGGATTCCAAATGGGTGATATACTTGACAAAAAGCAAATGCAACTTTTTGTATGGAGGATTTGGTTCTACCAATCCTTTAATGAGTTCCAAATGCAAGTTTCAAGATGATCATCCAACTAACCATTAATCACTAATAATTGATTTTACCTTTTGTTTTTACTTTATGCCCCTTTATTTTTTATGCTTTGTGCACCATTTACTTTTAAGCATTTACATTTCATGCTATCTTCTTCTTTGCTCACTTGAGCCTTTTTCCTTCTTCTAAGACACCTAATAATCAACATAGGCCATAAAAAAAATTTAATGGTACTTGGACTATTTGGTTCTATCCTTGGCATTATGGAATATTGGACTTCTTGGACTTAGGAATAGAAACCTTGGCCTATGTTGGAGACCTTGTGACCTTAATTGATATTTTGTCTGGAGTTCTTGAGGTTTACCTCAAGACATTGGGTTTTTTTTTGTATGTTATTGTGATTATATTCTTTGTTTGTAATTGATTTTACCTTTTGTTTTTACTTTATGCCCCTTTATTTTTTATGCTTTGTGCACCATTTACTTTTAAGCATTTACATTTCATGCTATCTTCTTCTTTGCTCACTTGAGCCTTTTTCCTTCTTCTAAGACACCTAATAATCAACATAGGCCATAAAAAAAATTTAATGGTACTTGGACTATTTGGTTCTATCCTTGGCATTATGGAATATTGGACTTCTTGGACATAGGAATAGAAACCTTGGCCTATGTTGGAGACCTTGTGACCTTAATTGATATTTTGTCTGGAGTTCTTGAGGTTTACCTCAAGACATTGGGTTTTTTTTTGTATGTTATTGTGATTATATTCTTTGTTTGTAATCAAGAATTCACCCGTATACAGCTGTTACTCTTCCCAATTTTTGTGAACACTTAATACACTTGAAGTTTGGTTCCCTCAAGAGGTCTAGTATCTTTGTTTGCTTGGTTTCAATCAAAAGAATGGGAATTCTATCTTGGCTCATAATGTCGAGTGTGATACGGTGGGAGAACTGACTAGGGTTTTGTGTTTGTTTTCGCAAATGTTTAGGTTGAGCAAGAGTCGCCACCGACTTTTTATTTTATCCTAAGGAAAGGTTAAAAAGCACAGCAAAAACCTTTGAGATGTTTTCTTGGGTTCGGGGAGTAGATTATAGAAAGGGAAGGTATTAGCACCCTTTCTATCCATGGTTATCCATGGGCTCTTAGTTACTTGCTTAGATTAACTTGCCTTGATTTTCAATTGTTTGAAATGGTGCTTTGTGTGTGGATTTTGAAAATGTTTTGAAAAGAGGCCAATGTGGTGGCAACCTTTGTAATGATCCATGTTGGGATGTATACAAAGGTGTATGTCTTTTGAAAAGGTTTTCATTGTTTTTGAAAGTTGTTTTGAAAGTGTAGTGATGTGTGGTTTGAAAAATAGGCAAGTGTTTTGTTTTGCAAGTGTTGATTCAAGTAACTAAGAGGTTGTCTACTCCTAAATTTCTCAAAGATTTCTCCTATGTTTTTAACCCTTTTAACAGTTTTTGTTCCACCATTGCATTTGGTGGACAATCTTGTGTTAGGATGTGAAAGAGACGGGCGCGGGTCATCGTTTATACCATAATTGCAATGGTGCCAAGTATCTTTGGGCAATTTTTCCTTGGAGGGACTTGACCATTTTTTAGGCAACTTTCGAAAGCGTCATCGAGGGACTATGATCATTTGAATTATGTTTATTTTTTCCAAAGAGACCTAACATGCAATATGGCCCATTATTGAAGGCAACAAGTGGAATACCCTAGGGGTGCAAGTGTGATTAGTGTTGTCCATTTTCATGCTTGATAATCTTGAAGTTAGGTCAAACTATTTTGGTTAATTGATTTGCATACAACCCTAATTCTAGCATGGCATATTTAGAAAGCTTGTAAATGCGAAAAATAAAGTTCCTAAGTTATTACAACACAATATATGGGATGGGGGTACAAATGTTCAAATGGGGGTGTTTTGACAAGAATTAAAACCCTAGACTATTACAATCCAAATGGAATTATACAAATTAATTAATATGCAATAATTAAATAAAATAAGATAAATATGCAGGATGCAAAAATGATTTTTTATGTGTAGGTAAAAAGTGTTTTTTTATGTGTCAAGAAAACAAAAATAAAAAGTGTTAATTTTGGGTATTTTTCATGTTTAGGGCAAAAACCCTAATTTTCACAAATAAAAGTATTTATTGTATAATATATGTAATATTTATTAATTATTTACAAAAAAATAAATAAAAGAGAAGTATATTTGTCAAAAAGGTATTTTTAATGTTAAATATTAATAAAAATAAAAATGTATATATTTTGGTATTTTTATCCTAAATATCCTAATAAATATATAAATATTTATATTATATGATAAATATATTAAATATATACAAAAATAAAATATTTAATATTTACAAAAAAAGTATATTTTCATAAAATATTTTCAAAAGATAAAATAAAATGAAAAATCAGAAAATAAAATGTATTGGTATTAATTTTAGTATTTTTTAAATAAAAGATATTATGTATTATTTATGTACAAACATCAATTTAAACAACTAAATGCCTAATAAATATAAAAATGGTGTGAAAAATATTTTTTATATTTTTAATATTATGAGAAAAAATAAATAAGTCAGAAATAAAAAGAAAAGTCAAGAAAATGTCTCAAATAAGCACAATGGGCCAAGGGGGTTCAAAAGTAACAAAAGGGTGCAAATAAGAAAAATGAAACAAAGCCCAGCCCAAAAGACCTTCTTCAACCTCTGGCCAGAATTTGTCAAAAAAACGCGCACCTTCTACACTGATTCAAACATCTGGATTCCTGGACTTTTAGCACAAACTTACAACATAAAACATGTTAAGCATCAAGCCACGATTCTGGATATATAAAGAACTCATCCTAACTCTCAGAAATGAGAGAGAATTTCTCCATTCCCAATTCCTGACCTAGTTTTTGTTCCATGTTCAGACATCAAATTCTCATAGCACACATAACATAAATGAAAACTAATTATATGGGCATGTTCAGGGCCATGAATGTGACATAATTTCTTCACAAATCTAAACCTAACAATGCCTGGATAGAGAGATACAAGTTCATGAACTTAGCTGTTCAGTTGGGATCGTGTGCAACAATGGAGATGTTTACAAGGCAAGGTAATGATTTGTATAGCTTCCTTGATGCCTCAGAATGCTATTCCAACCTTTAGTTTGCTTGGAAACCAACAGAATCGTGCTATGGTACTTCAACTGCAAAACAGAAAAATGAAAAGGGTGATGTTAGCTAGGGATGTTACAGGTCGTGTTTAGGGCTTGGAACAATTTCAAGGGATGATGTGGGATGTGTTTGAAGTGGTTTCAGCAAGAATGCACGAATGGATTGAGTTATGGAACTCAATCTGCAGCAGGTGCCCTGTTTTGGTAGTTCTATGTGGTTTCTGTGTTTGAGAAGGCAATGGAGATGGTTGGCTCGTGTTTTAGGTCAGGGTGGTTGTTTAGAATGTGTTCACAATCTTCTCTTAAGCTTATCTTTACTGAGATGATAGTTGTGTGTTGTTATGCAAGCTTTCTTCACACTTAAGCAAGAAATGTCAACTTGTGTTCTAGACTGATGCAGGCCCCCAATCTATGTTGCATACCTTAGCCTTGATCAGTGTGATTAGTTCATAAACTTGTGCCAAAAGGATTTGCATTGTACTTCCTTGGATTTGCATTTGACATAAAGTTCAACTTTTCTAAAATGGCTAATTTGCTTTTTCTATTTAAGGGTTAAACTTCCATGTAATGACCAAACTCATAGAACAACACCTTGGCACAAAGGATTAGCATTAAATTATGGAGTGTAGATGAGATAAAAGACCTGTAATCTAGCTTAAGGTATGCTGAGTTCAAAAATGCAAGGTTATGGACATGTAACTTGGTCATGAATAAAGTGAGTTTTTCCCAACTTGCCAAATTCGATTCTCCCTAACCATGAGGTTGTTAGATGAGTTCTTGGACATTTTGGAAAGCTTGGAACGTGTACTACAATCCATCTTTGAAATGCAAATTGAAATTCCAAGTGGAAGCATGTGAAAAGTGGTCTTGAAGTTAGGCAAAATTCCTGCCTAAAATGGTTCAAAATTTCTCTAAGTTAAGAATGGTTTGGTACCCTTGTTCCAAAAATTGTAACTTGAGCTAAAAGCTTCTTTTGAGGAAACTTTGTGAATCAAAGTTGTAGATTTTGCAATGGACTACAACTTTCATGTTTTGACTTTTCCTTGAATCCAAATGCATCTTGATGAGAAAGTGGGACAAAGTTAGGAAAAAATTAGGGTTTTTCATAACTTAGAAAAATTCTAAGTTATGAAAAATCTTCATTTCAAACCCTAATTTGCAATTCTTGATTTCTTGATGCACAAGTTTCATGATTTGGCATGTTTTGATGAAAAATGAATCTTGACACTTGATTTTGACCAAAAAGTCAAAGTTTGACTTTTCAGTATACAGTCAAAATTGATCAATTGACTGGGAAATTTAACTGTCAATCTTGTGTATTTGAGATCTTTTGAACTTGTTGAGTATGTCAAGACAAATCCATGGGGTCCTTGAGTCCATATGGGAGTTTGGTTTGCCATTGGCTAGGTCAAACAGTCAAAAATTGCCTTTGTGCAGTCAAAACCCTAAAAATGACCATTTTGCCCTTTTGGTAATCTGATCAAATTTCTTGTGGAATTGTGATCCAAACTTGATCAAATGGTCCATATGAGTTCATAATGTTGATGTGGGTCAATTTTCATGAGGTTTGACTGTCAATTGGCCACAGTTGACTTTTTCCCCAATACAGCTGATTTCTAGGTCAACTGTCCAATTGACTGGGCAAAGGTTGGAATCAAGACTTGAAACTTGGTATGGATAAACTTGGGAGTCCAACATGAAGCATGAGAGTCATCTTAGGCATTTTAGGTCAAAATATCTTTGTGCAAACACAAACCCTAATTTGGGTCAACAGTGCAAGGAGAAGTCTTGAGCAGAGGAAACCATAACTGGATCTTGAGCTCCAAGGGTCTTGTGATGAGAAAATGTTGAGAAAATGGGAGGGCAAATTTTGGGGTACAACATCGAGTATTGGCTTCTTGTTGGTTAGATGGTTCCTATCCCTAGCTTTTACCTTATGCTTTAGGATAGTCTCTTCTTCTCCTCCCATCTTCTTTAATATCAAAAATCTTCTCACTCCTTTTGAAAACTCTTCTTGTTTTTAAACTTGAACCACTTTCATAATAAACTTGGACTTAGGTCCATGCATTTTCAAACATTTTCATGAATAAACTTCAATCAACATTAATAATACCTTAAAATTTTTTGTGATAAGATTAAAAATTAATCAATCTCATTCGAACCATTTGCCATCTTGGCTTTCATCTCAAACTTTTCTCAAAATATTTGGCTCTTGTCAATCCTTGTAGTGATGCAAACAACTATACTTGTACAATATGTAGTAAAGAGGGATATTTTCCACTTGGGTATTGAGTGAGGCATTGTTGATTTTAAAAATCCAAGCCATATCCTCCACTTTGAGATGATGCAAATTCTCTTTTCTCATGATTGTGGGTAGTAAGTATATTTTCCACACGGACAATGACGATGATGTCTTATCTCATAAAATTAACCAACACACTTGTATTTTAAAATTTTTAAAGAGGAACTACATGTACCCTGATCTCCTATTGAACGGAAGGTGGTACTTAGGCACTAAAGGTTCGCAACCGCGGCGGATGCAAAAAAAATCATAAAAAATATATTTCTTTTCTCATCACCATCATCTATTTTTATACAACATTTTATAGACAAAATATACAGATTTTACAAAGAGGTTCCCGCGGAGTACCATAGATGTTTAGGGTGCTAATACCTTCCCTTTGCATAAAAAACCCCCTTACCTTGAATCTTTCCCCCTCTTTTTGGGTTACTCTCTCTTTTCCATTCCTTTGGAAACAATAAAGCGCAGTGATGATTTTTATTTTGATCTGTATAAGTCTAGTCAATTCAATGGCTTAGTCATAAACATTTCTACCACTACAGAAAAATGGCGACTTCACTGGGGAAAGGTTGACCTCTTGCTGGTCCATCCCTAAGTGGGTTAAACCTATCTTTGTTTATATTTGTATATGTGTTATTGTTGTTATATATTATATGTTGTATATGTGTTTGTCTGGACTTTCTTGATTTTCAGGGTGCTTGGTGATTACTCATAAGTCCTATACCCGGACTTGGGAAAACTTTAAGATAGGACGGGCGGTATAGTCATGTTAACTTTGAGGGAGTAATCCCAAAAAGGAGGCATGAAATCCCCCACTCAGTGGAGGCCCCTTTGACTGTAGTGTCGTTTACCGAGTAATCGAGAAGACGTACTACTTTCGATCTGGGAGCCTGCTGAAGCCGAGGACAGTAGAATACCAAACCCATCTTGGCCTTTTAGGTGTAGTGCGGAAGCTATGACAGAGTAATTCGGAAATACTTGTCACGTGATATTATGCTCGGACGAGTTTTTCTTGAGAATATTATTAATTATCGAGTTAATTGGGAAGTTGGTAATATTCGAAGGAAATATGTAGACTCTGGGAACCTCTAAAACCTTGTTTGGCAGGTGATAACTTTTAGACCAACACCTTATGGGTGGTACCTTCAACCTCATGCTCGTGACATTGAACCTATGAACCCTATATGTGTGGTCTTGTGTGTGATTGTTGCATCATGCATCCATGCACTCATAAGCATCTTTTGAAGATATTTTATTTCAAGGGGCTTAAAAGTTGACCATTGTGAATATCTCCGGTACTTTTTGACTATAGATTATGGAAAAAGAAAGACCAAGAAGTACAGTTTCAAGGATCCCAAGATAGATGAGTTGTTCAGTCTAATTCCCGAGATCGATTATCCTGCAGATTTTCAGAAGAAGTATGGATCCATCATTCCTCTCATGATGCTTAGGATGAAGGGGGTTTCCTCTCGACCTTGGTCCAGTTCTATAATCTGATGTATCATTGCTTTACTTTTCCCGACTATCAGTTGATGCCTACACTGGAGAAATATTCTTATCTGTTGGATTTACCTATTACCGATCATGTTCCTTTTACCGATTTGGAGGGTGAGCCAAAACCACATGAGATTGCTGCTTTGATTCATCTAGGGAAGTCTGAGGTAGAAGCCCATATGACTACTAAAGGAGGGATTATAGGATTACCAGCCCAGTTCTTATTGGAGAAAGCTCGTTACTTTTCCAGGATGAAGAGTACAGTCGCTTTTAAGGCCATTTTTGCTCTACTTGCTTACGGGTTGTTCTTATTTCCTAATATGGACAAGTTTGTTGACATTAATGCTATCAGGATCTTCATGATTGGAAACCCAGTTCCTACATTGCTGGGAGATGCTTATTACTCTATTCATCTTTGGAATTCTTACCATGGGGGATGATTATCTATTCCACGCCTCTGTTGTACCGGTGGTTTATCTCTCATATGTCTCAGTCTGATGCTTTTTGGGATGTCAAGAAGGAACCCCGTTGGGCTCCTAAGATCATGGCACTTACTCACTCAGATATTGATTGGCATCATCGAGCTTACCAGGATATAGAGATTGTTGACAGTTATGGTAGTTTCCCCAATGTACCTCTTCTCGGTACAAAGGGAGGAATCAACTATAACCCTATTCTTGCATGACGATAACTTGGTTATCCAATGAGGGATAAACCAAATAGTATTCATTTGAGTAGTTTCTTTCTGAAGGAAGGAGAACACCATAGGGAAGCTAAGGAGCAGATTGCGAAGGCCTGGCGTCACATTCATAAGAAGAGTAGGAAAGACTTTGGACCTAGGGGTGTTGTTTCTTTGGAGCCATATCTTTAGTGGGTCCAAACGAGAGCTATTCAGTTAAATATGTCGTATTCCAGGGAAACACATATGCCTGATTTATTTGTGAAGACCACTCCTCCCTTATTAGATGATCTAGAAGAGCTGCAACTTGCTTTGGTCAGGATGCAACAGGAAAAGGATGCTTGGAAGAATAAGTGTCAAACTTTAGAGCTTTCCTATAGAGAAGAATTGAAGGAGAAAGAAGACTTGATTGAGATCCTTGAGAGTCGGGCTGTAGAGACCATGGAGAGGCAAGGGGATTTATTTTCTCCTAAGCCTCAATCTGATTTTATTTGCTCATTCCCTAATTCAGGTGATCGGAAGGAGGTCTCCGCCCAATATGCGGAAGAAAACCAGAGGTTGAAGGCTCAGATTGCCAAGCTCACAGGGAAGCGCCAGCGTGTAGAGTGATCTCCATCAGCTTCACTTTTAAGGGTTTTAGATTTTATTTTCATCTTGTACTTGGGATCATTAAAACTTGTAATCCATTTTGAAGTTATTATAATTAAAATTTTCAGTATTCTCAAATGCGTTATTACTTTGATATTTGCAATATGTCTATAAATTTTAAATCCTTTGAAATATTAAATAACAAAATAAAATCATGTGCATTGCACATCATGCATCACATTGCACATATTTCTTGCATTTGTTATGCATATCAAGGTGTCGTACCAAGCTTCTTTACTTCGTTCAACAAGTTGACTCATCACTACAACACTCGGGCTAATCTCAAAAAGAAGATGGACAACTTAGAACAAGAGAATCGCGAGCTACGCGAGGAGGTTTCTGCTTTGAAGGCCGTCATGACCAATCTTACTGCCCTGATGGAATCTCTGGTGGCTGCTCAGAATCAGCCACCGAGTGTTCAACCTCAACCAACAAGGGTTACTGTTGAAGCTGTGATTGTTCTTGTATCTGCTACTCCAAATGTTGCTCAGAATCGCATGCCTCAAGGTTACCCATGGGGAATGCCAGAGAATTTTTCACCTGAAGGTTTCAACCTTGGTCCTCAAGATACTCTAATTGTTCAGACTATTGTTACTCCTAGACCTCCTATGGTGCATGCTGCTCTTGCTGCACCTCCTTCGGTGAATATGGTTCTGTTTGTTAATGATGATGTGTGTCGTCCTTTCCCTCCACCAAGTGAAGACTTGGGTCTTTATGATAGAATGGATGATTTCCAAGAGCATTTTAACAAGATGCAGAGAGAGATGAAGGCCCTCATGGGAAAAGAGTTATTTGGGCAGAACGTGAATGAATTATGCTTGGTCCCGAATGTCAAGGTACCTGCGAAGTTTAAAGTCTTGGAGTTTGAGAAATACAAGGGCAACACTTGACCTCGTGCCCATGTGATGATATATGTAAGGAGAATGTCTACCCATAATGATGATCAGCGTCTGATGATTCACTTTTTTCAGGATAGTTTGACTGGTGTTGTGCTGAAGTGGTATATGAGTTTGGATAGCGTCAACATCCATACTTTCAATGACTTGGGAGAAGCGTCCATCAAACGATACAAGTACAACATGGACATGGCGCCTGACCGTGATCAACTCAGGGCCATGGTTCAGAAAGACAGGGAATCATTCAATGAACATGCATAGAGATGGCGTGAGGTAGCCCAAGTGATTACTCCCATGGAAGAGAAGGAGATGACTAAGATTTTCTTGAAAATGCTAGGTGCTTTCTACTACGAGAGGATGGTAGCAAGTGCGCCAAGTGACTTTACTGAAATGGTAGGCATGGGTATTCTCTTAGAAGAGGCTCTAAGAGAGGGACATTTAATGAAAGGTGAAGGATCTAGAGGTGTGAAGAAGCTATCTTATGGGTTTACCAAGAAGAAGGAAGGGGATGCAAATGTTGTCATGCAAGAGAGGAGGGTTAACACTCCTAGAAGGAGTTCTCAACGTCATCAGTAAGTCGCCTCAGTTACTCCAATTGTGGGTGTAGCACCAACCACCGTTGCTTATCAGAGACCATCCCAGCAGGGGAATCAAGGGTATAATCAGAAAAGGGAGAGTTATGGCCCTATTCCTATGAGCTATACGGAATTACTACCAGCATTGATTCAGAAGAAGTTGGTTCAAACTCGACCACCTCCCATTGTACCATCACCGTTGCCTTGGTATTACAAGGTAGACCAAACGTGTACTTTTCATCAGGGAGCACCAATGCATAATGTTGAGAATTGTTATTCTTTGAAGACTGAGGTGCAAAAATTGGTGAAGTCTGGTATTCTATCTTTCAAGGATGTGAGCCCTAATATGAAAGACAACCCTCTACCCAAACATGGATGAGTAAATGTTATGAATATGGTGGCCGGTTGTCCAGGCGACTTCCAGATTTTTGACATTCATCTAGTTAGAGGAGATTTGGTGAAAATGCATGCAGACCTTTGTGAATTTAGCTACTATACACATGACCATTCCGGTTGTGCTATTTGCAGTACAGTCATACAGGGTTGCGATAAGATAAAGGTTGATTTGCAGAAGATTATGGATGAGGGCCTCATCCACATAATCAGGCCAAGGGCAGAGTACGAAGAAGAGGTGAATATTATTTTTGGATGTCCTGTAGAGTTCAGAATCTTTAATGTAGAACATATGAATGAGGATCTTGTACAACTGCATGCTACTTTCTGCCACTTGGGTGGTCAGGTGGAACACCAGTATGGATCTTGCCGAATTTTCTGTCAGGACTCCCAAGGATGTTCTATTGTGAGGAAAGGTGTTCAGTTGTTGTTGGATAATGGAACCATCAAGATTATAGGTCAGAGGGATGATTACCATGAAGTTGATATGATTAAGGTTTGTTTGGCTGAAGAAGAGTCGGATGAAGAGTATGCCTCCGTAGATGAGTACTTCTCCTCAGATGAGGATTTGTTTTCCCGAAATAACTCAATAATGACTGATTGTGTTGAAGAAGGGGTAAACGTCCTTGTACCTTATTTTGTTTCACCCGCCCATTTTGAAGTTGAATATTATAGCAAGCTACTTGTTACCCCATTGGTGATTAGTTTGTCGGGTTTTGTTCCCTACAAGTCAAATAAGGCTATACCCTACAAATACAATGCTACAATCTTAGAGGATGGAGTGGAAGTTCCCATCCATCCAATGCCTGATGTTGGAAATATTGCTGAAAATACTAGAGTGACCCGCAGCGGTCGTGTGTTTACACCAATTGTTTGAGGAGATGTTAGTACTGGAAAGAAAATTGCTGAGAACGTTGAACCAAAGAAGGCTACGGGTGAATCTAGTAGAGCTACGTTAGAGAAAGAAGTGGATGATATTTTAAAGATAATCAAGATGAGCGACTATAGAATTGTAGATCAGCTACTGCAGACTCCTTCAAAAATATCTATCTTAGCTTTATTGATGAACTCCTCTGCTCACATAGAATCTTTGATGAGGGCATTGGACCAAGCTTTTGTGGAAAGTGACATGCCTGTAGACCAGTTTAGCAGCATAGTAGGGAATATTACATCATGTAATAACCTGAGTTTCTGCGATGATGAATTTCCAAATGAAGGAAGGAATCACAACTTGGCCCTCCACATCTCTATGAATTGCAAGAATGATTCACTATCCAATATACTGATTGATAATGGATCTGTATTGAATGTTATACCGAGGAGCACGCTTATGAAGTTGAAATATCAAGGAACGCCTATGCACCCGAGTGGCATCATTGTGAAAGTGTTTGATGGATCGAGGAAATCTGTTATTGGTGAGGTGGACTTGCCTATTCATATAGGCCCACATTTGTTTCAGATTACTTTCATAGTCATGGATATTGTACCCGCTTATAGCTGCTTATTGGGACGGTCATGGATTCATGAGGCAGGGGCTGTCACTTCAACTTTACACCAGAAATTGAATTTTGCACGTGAAGGGAAAGTAGTGATCATAAATGGGGAGCAGGAATTATTTATATCTCATTTGTCCTCTTTCAGCATTGTGGAGGCGGATGAAGCTGCTGTTGGAACCCATTTCAAAGCTTTATCTATTGACAACATAAGAGGAAATGAGAATTATAGGGTTTCGCTCAAGGATGCGCAGCAAGTTGTGCGTAAGGGTCATAGTGAAGTTTAGGGATAGATTGTGGATCCACCTGTAAACAAGAACAGAACCGGCTTGGGGTTCTCTTTGAAGAATGATAAAGGTAAGAGCATGAATCCCAAGTCTGCTGCAGTCTAGTATCAAGACATTTTCTGTAGCGGGGGTTATCTTCATCTGACTGTTTCTGGGATTAATGCCATTGTGGAAGATGAAGCAGAGTAGGAAATGCCAAATTACGTGACGCGCGGAGTTAGGGTTTAGAACTGGATCACCATTGATGTTACCTCTTGCATAAATGTTTCAAAGTAATTTGATTTGTTAAATCTTTTTTAAAAGCTTTCACTCTGCCCAAGGTGGAAGTATTAATGTTGTAGGGCTTATCTGTTTGCTGTGACTTTTAAAATCAATAATAAAAGTGGTCTTTGTTTCCCAAATTGTGTCTTTATTTTCTGCTTTCTGGGAAAATGGTAATCAGAAAAAACCTTTCAAAATAAATAATAACTGAAATTCAATCTGCATGATCACTTGTTATATGTGTCAGTTTCTAAAAGCAATCATGAATCATATGTGTAGATTAATTAAAAAACCCGTATAACACAATGACCCTGCACCCTCTCCCAACTTTGAATGTCCTGTGTATGGGGCCGAGGAAGAAGACTATGATGTGATTCTAGAAGAGGTCTCACGATTTCTTGAGCGCAAGGAAAATGCCATTCATCCATATAAAGAGCCTTTGGAAGTAATCAATTTGGGATCAGAAGAAGACCCGAAAGAGGTCAAGATTGGAGCATTTCTACATCCTGATGTGAAGAGTAGGTTGATTGAGTTGTTGAAAGAGTATGTGGATATTTTTGCTTGGTATTATCAAGATATGCCTGGTCTAGATACAGATAATGTAGAGCACTATTTGCGTTGAAGCCAGAGTGTCCGCCAATCAAACAGAAGTTGAGAAGAACTCACCCAGATATGGCAGTAAAGATCAAAGAGGAGGTTCTAAAGAAGATTAATGTCGTTTTCCTTGTGACGTCAGTGTATCCTCAATGGATCGCCAATATTGTCCCTGTTCCAAAAAAGGATGGAAAAGTCCGCATGTGTGTAGATTATAGAGATCTAAATAAAGCTAGTCCAAAATATGATTTTCCATTGCCACACATTGATATGTTAGTGGATAGCACAGCAAAATTCAATGTTTTCTCGTTCATGGACGGATTTTCCAGTTATATTCAAATAAGAATGGCTTCAGAGGACATGGAAAAAACAACGTTCATCACATCCTAGGGAATATTCTGTTACAGAGTGATTCCCTTCGGGTTGAAGAATGCTGGTGCAACGTACCAGAGAGCTATGACAATCCTATTCCATGATCTGATGCACAAGGAGATCGAAGTATATGTTGAGGACATGATTGCTAAATCCCAGGCGGAAGAAGGGCACGTAGAAGATTTGTTGAAGTTTTTTCAGCATTTGAGGAAGTATTGTCTCCGCTTGGATCCAAATAAATGTACCTTCAGTGTTCGATCAGGGAAATTGTTGGGTTTCATTTTTAGTCAGAAAGGAATAGAAGTTAACCCTGACAAAGTCAAAGCAATTCAAGAGATGCCAGCGCCAAGAACTGAAAAGCAAGTCAGAGGGTTCCTCGGGCGTTTGAATTATATTTCCAGATTTATTTCCCACATGACTGCAACATGTGAACCGATCTTTAAGTTGTTAAAGAAAGATCAAGGTTGTGTGTGGATGGATGACTGCCAAAGGGAATTTGAAAGTATTAAAGAATATCTTCTTGAACCTCCTATCTTGCTCCCTCATGTCGAAGGAAGACCGTTGATCATGTATCTGATAGTGTTAGATAATTCCATGGGCTGTATTCTGGGATAACAAGATGAAACAGGGAAGAAAGAATATGCCATTTATCATCTCAGTAAAAAATTTACTGATTGTGAGTCACGGTATTCCATGTTGGAAAAGACATGTTGTGCTCTGGCCTAGGCGGCAAAACGTTTGCGGCAATATATGTTGAATTACACCACTTGGTTGATCTCCAAAATGGATCCAATCAAGTACATTTTTGAAAAGCCTTCTCTTACTGGGAGAATTTCCCGCTGGCAGATGCTGTTATCTGAATATGACATCGAATACCACACTCAAAAAGCTATTAAAAGCAACGTGTTGGAAGATTATATTGCTCACCAACCAGTGGAGGATCATCAGTCTGTGGAGTATGAATTCCCCGATGAGGACGTGATGTTCCTGAAAGTGAAAGATTGTGATGAGCCATTGCCCGAGGAAGGTCCTGACCCTGAATCTCATTGGAGTATGATATTTGATGGAGATGTGAATGCTTACGGTAAAGGAATTGGTGTTGTGATCGTCACTCCACATGGATCACACATTCCTTTTACTGCGAGGTTAACATTTGATTGTACTAATAATATGGCAGAATATGAGGCTTGCATCATGGGTCTCGAGGAATCCATTGATCTCAGAATTAAAATTCTTAATGTGTACGGTGATTCAGCTTTGGTAATAAATTAGATTAAAGGAGAATGGGATACCCGACACCCCGACTTGATCCCTTACAAAGATTATGCTAGAATATTGTTACCCTTCTTTGACAAAGTTGAATTCCACCATATTCCAAGAGACGAAAATCTAATGGCGGATGCTCTGGAAACTCTGGCTTATATGTATCAAGTGAATACTTGGAATGATATAGCTCGAATTATAGTCCGGTGACTGGATATGCCCGCTCATGTGTTTACAACAGAAGAAGTAGCAGATGAGGAACCTTGGTATTATGATATCAAGCATTTTCTCCAGAGTCGGGAATACCCGATTGATGCTTCGAAGAAAGATAGAAAGACATTGAGAAGATTGGATGGCAGTTTCTTCCTCAGTGAAAATGTGTTGTATAAGAGAAATTATGACATGGTCTTGCTTAGATGCGTGGATAGACACGAAGCAGACATGTTGATGCATGAGTTTCATGAAGGTTCATTTGGAACTCATGCCAACGGACATTTGATGGCTAAAAGGATGCTAAGGGCAGGTTACTGTTGGCTGACAATGGAATCTGATTGTTACAAATTTGCAAAGAAGTGTCATAAATGCCAAATTTATACGGACAAAGTTCACGTTCCTCTGACACTTCTCAATGTGATTTCCTCCCCATGGCCTTTCTCTATGTGGGGTATTGACATGATTGGAATGATTGAACCCAAAGCTTCGGATGGACACCGTTTCATCTTGGTAGCAATTGATTACTTCACCAAGTGGGTGGAGGCTGCTTTGTATGCTAACGTCACCAAGCAGGTGGTTGTGCGCTTCATTAAGAATAATCTTATATGTCGGTATGTTGTGCCGAACAGGTTTATCACCGATAATGGCTTGAATATGAACAACAAAATAATGACAGAACTGTGTGAAGAATTCAAGATTGTCCATCACAACTCATCTCCGTACAGGCCAAAAATGAATGGGGTTGTTGAAGCTGCTAATAAGAATATTAAGAAGATTATCTAGAAGATGGTTGTTACTTATAAGGATTGGCATGAAATGCTCCCTTTTACTTTCCATGGATATCGAACATCTGTCCGCACCTCAACAGGAGCAACCCCGTTCTCCCTTGTGTATGGAATGGAAGCAGTACTCCCAATTGTGGTCGAGATTCCCTCTTTGCGTGTGATAATGGAAACCAAGTTGACAGAGGATGAATGGGTCCAGAACCGGTTTGGCCAACTGAACTTGATCGAAGAGAAGAGAATGACAGCTTTGTGTCATGGACAGTTATATCAGAAGAGAATGAAGAAAGCTTTTGATAAAAAGGTCAAACCTCGTGAATTCAGAGAAGGCGACCTCATGCTCAGGAAGATCATGTATTTTAACGCTGATTCTAGGGGCAAGTGGACTCCCAATTTTGAAGGCCCATATGTTGTCAAGAAAGCCTTCTATGGCGGTGCATTAATTCTTGAAACTATGGATGGTGTGGAGTTCCCACGTCCCATGAATGCTGATGCAGTCAAGAAATACTTCTCCTAAAGAAATAAAAGAACAGCTCGCTAAGTTGAAAACCCAAAAGGGCGACTTAGGTAAAAATGAGTGTCTCGGTAGGCCGAAAACCCAGAAGGGAGGTCTAGGCAAAAATTAGAGACAAAAACAGAATAAATATCCTGTTAAGTTGAAAACCCACAAGGACAACTTAGGAAAAAGTTAGGGACTTTCTTGGCAAGTAACTACATCAGACAAGACTTGATCGTTAGAGCGACAATCTTCTCGGACCCTCATCATACTTCAACAGAAGTTATTGCTCAGGATTTCAAAAGTTGTTAGAGGGGATAGTGGTCATTGTATCTCAATGTATCTTTTCCATTATATATTACCATTTTCCGAATTTTATAATTATCCATGGAGTCTCTCCATTCGTAGACTACCATTCTATTAATGAAATTTGAGATTTTATCCAATTCTTTGCATTTCTTATTTTTATTTATCTTGCAAAGACTCCATTTATTATTGATGATAACTTTCAAAGCAAAACAGATTGAATAACAAAATTAATTTTCAAAAAGAATTTACAATTTGTTTTTACTTTAAAATTTATGACGTAAGAGAAACAACAAAAGTGGTGATCCTAGTGTGATCGGTGGATCTGGAACTGACTGTTAAACGCTGGTTCGCGAAATGTCGCGGAAGCAAGAGTCGCCACCGTCTTTTATTTTCTCCAAAGGGAAAGGACAAAAGCACAGAAAAATTCCTTAAAGAGATTGCTCTCGGTTCGGGAGGTAGGTTATAGAAAGGGAAGGTGTTAGCACCCTTTCTATCCATGGTTATCCATGGGCTCTTAGATACTTGCTCAATGTGTTTTCAAAATTGTTTGCTTGCTTTTCAATGTGGGTTTAAAAGTTTCTTTGAAAAATTTCAGTTCGACTCGTACGTCAGAGTGTTTGAAAAGTTTGCTTTGAAAGCTTTTGAAAATGTGTTGGTGTGAAAAGTATGTTTTGATTTGTTTGAAATTAGAGCAAGTATCCTTGAGAACCTACCTACCCTAAGGAATTCGTCTGTGTAAATGTCCTTTAAAGTAGTGTCATCCCACCATTGAGAGGTAGGTAGCACCACCGTTGGAGGTGTTCGGGTCAATTCGAGGTTGGGACATGGTGATCACCAGAGCAATGGGAAGACACCTTAGAAGCTACCCTCATGCCAGGTTCCCGGATCATGAGGACTTACTAAGACATCCTCTACTCGACGATCACCTTTCGAGGCAAGGCAACAGTGAGGCGTACCCTAGGGGTGGTGTGTGCGAATTGTGTGTCATGTTTCAGTTATTTGTCTTGTCATGTTTATTTGTGATCTACGCTTGATTTTACTTAAGACATTCATTCTTGCATGCTTTTTAACAGTTATAAAGTTTGCGAAAAAATAAATCTAAGGCTATTACAAATGGCGCGGGTCCACATCGCCAAAATTAAACCGGACCCGATTTAGCGGAAAAATAACTAAAGCGAATAAAAGTGCGAGAAATCAAATTATTACAAGGCTTTGGGACATGTACATAATTATAATAAGCGACAAAGTAAAATGCGCGAAACAAAATAATTAAAGCGACGGGCGTTGGACCCTTTTGCAAAATATTAAATTAATAAGGAATTAAAATAAAAAATGAAATGTTTTTGGTATTTTTGTGTTTTTTAAGATTTAAAAGAAAAAGAATTTATTGAAATTAAAAATAAAATGCTAAACCCTAGTTCTAATGTTTTTTAAGTTTATTGTGAAAATATTGAAATTTGACCTAATTTGAATCTAATTTATTTATGTACAAATTTAATTATAAAATATAAATAAATAAATAATTATTACTGTGAAAAAAAGGGCAAAATATGAAAAGGAATCAAAATTGCTAATTAACCTAATTCTATATTTTGGATTTTTAATTGTTAAAAAGAATGAAATCATAACCTAATTAAAACTAAGTTTATTTACATATAAAATTTAATTATAGAAAATAAATAAAATAAATATTATTAAAAAAGAAAGTAAGAAGAATAAAAATTAAACCTAATTCTATTTTCGGATTTTTAGTTATTAAAAGGAATTAAAGTTAAAAACCTAATTAAACTAAATAATTTACATACTATTTATTTATGGAAATAATAAAATAAAAATTATATTTTTTGGCATTTTTTAATTTTATGATGTTTTTGTATTTTGATTAAAAATTAAATAAACAATAATTAAAATAAACATAACAATTAAAATAATAATTAAAAAGATATAAGAAAAATAAATTAAATTGGCAAACCAGGGTGGGGTGTAGCCCCAAAATTGGAGGTAAGGTTCAGCAAGTCAAGCCCATTAAGCATTGGATCCGTTGACTTTGCCAGTTTCCATATGGTGCGTTGACTAAGGCATACTGCGTTCCCTGAATCTTGGCCTTTAGATCTGGTGTTCTTGGATGTATGTAGGGTCTGATCTGGATGGAATATGGTAAACCATCGCGCTGAAGCTGCATAGGATTAATTGATGAAAAATAATATGGGATTTGTACAGACCTGGGACTTGAACCCAGGTCTTGGAGGTTACATGTATTGGTACCTGCCAGCTGAGCCATCACGTTTCATTTAATATATTATATCAAATAAACAACAAAAAGCAAAACCAACGCATAGTAATTAAAAACGCGCGCAATTCAAACTAGCGAATCACGCTTCGCCACCACATCATCTTCCTCAATGTTTTTATTTTTTCTGAAAAGCACAAGCCTATGGAAACGGTTTTCTGGGCGTGGTCTAAGGCAGCTTTCAAGAAAATAGCGATTAGGCTATTCTTGAACATAAATTCATCGCGACTATTGGGATCTCTTCGTCCAGGTGAGCTGAGTTTGATAGTGATGATTTTGAGTCCTAATTTCACTTGGTTATGAAAGCCCCAATCTGGAAAACCTGTAACCCTAATATTTAACAATGGCAAAAACGCATATATGGCACAAAAACATAATTGAATATGTTGGTCAGCTTAGAAACATCATTATGAGCAAGAATCCATAAAGAAAAATGCAAAAGGATGCTTGAATTATGCTATGCGATTTCAAAAATTTTGCTTCACAGTTTGAGTTATAGATACCACTTCTTTGCGTTTTAGTTGATGTTAATGATTGAGAATCGTTCAATGATGTTTCAGGATGATAATAGAACAAGAATTGAGGCTTGAATCGAACTAGAAACTGGTTTTCAGTATTGACCTTTTTTGAGAATTTTTTCAACTTTGTATATGGTTTCTGAGCGCAGCTGAGAGTGTAAGGCAATTAGGTTTGTGATCAGGGTTATGTAGTGAGATGATTAGGTCAACAAAACTTGACAAAATCCAAAGCATTCATTGTTTTACATATTTGATTTTATGAAATCTTTTTTTGAATCTTTTTTCATGTATTCTTTGTTCAATCAGCTCAAATCACACCAAAACTTGCCTAATTAAGATGTGCACGTGATATTGATAGTAAAACATGCATGAAAAGATTTTTTTAGGTCAAGTTTATATTTTTCACATATTTAAATAATTTAAATGAATTAATATTAATATAAATTCAAATAAATAATTAAAAATTGAGAAAATACTTCCCTTTGGGCCTAATGGTCGTGCAAAGGCTTGGCATGAAGAAACTTGGAAGAAAAATGGGCCCATTGGCATTTTTGGATCATTTGCATCAATGTTGACTTTCAAAAATTTCCAAAAATTTCCCAACTTCCACAAGGCATAACTTGCTCAATATTTAAGCTTTTCACATGTTCTTGGACATTTTGGAAAGGTCTTTGAGTCCTCTAACCAATGCCTTTGGTCCCATGTCATTCTGATTTACCAATCTCAAGTTATGGCCTTTGACTTAAAGTCCCTTTTTGTTGACTTTTGAAAATGACCTATAATGTTGAAATTGATAACTTTTTGTGAGAGCATTTCTTGGACTTGAAGTATGAAGATGAGTTGTAGGAAATGTCTTTCTCTTCAAAATGAGCTTTGGATGGAATTTTTCTGATAATCCATGTGAAAGTTATGCCCTGGTCAATTTCAGTTGACTTTTTCAGCTGTCCAAATATAGCAACTTTTGCATCTTTGATGATTTCTGAGCCAAATTTTGAGAATCATGATCAAGCATTGATCAAATGATGTTTGTGGCTTCAAAATGATATGTTGACCAAAAATTTGAACTTTTGACTGTCAAATGGCCATTTTGCCCCTACAGTTGACTGTAGTGCAATCTAGGGTTTTGACTGTGCAATTTTGAGCTGAATGCCTTGAAACTTGATATGAGGGTACTTGACCATCTTTGTAGGCATATGAGACTTGATTGGGCCCCTGAAACCTTCAATTTCTTGATCAGAACACAAACCCTAGTTTTGACTGTATAGGAGACAGTTGAACTGCATAACCCTTGGGGAATTTTGTGACCTTGACTTAACAAATCTTGGAGAATATGGGAGGGCAAATTTTGGGGTACAACAGTTGCCCCTGTTCAATCTTCTTAGACCTGAGGATGCAGATTGGCTGATGTGCCTTTCGTAATCCGAGGGTAGAAGATGATTGGACACTAAAGTGCCCAGAAATTTGCGCTCACATAGTGGCAGTGATTATGGAATGGGCTTATAGATGCCATTTGGAGATTGCTGGATAGGACGATGGGCTTATAGATGCCATCTGGATGTTGATTGCGTAGGAGATTCCTTAGCGAGAACCTGCATACCTGCAAAAGAGAAAATGAGTACCTGACACGTTGCAGGAGCTGATTTTCAGATGCTTGGTATAGATGTGTCCTGACTGGTTACAGGAGCTGAGTCTAGAGCTTCAAACGGCGATGAAAGAGCCAGAGATGGTTACTACCTTAGCATGAATGGTAAGAGAACCTTGGGCGACTTTAACTTCAACAACGCTCGTTGAGAAAAATCTTGGGTGTCTTTAACTTCAACAACGCTTGTTGAGAAAAATCTTGGGTGTCTTCTACTGGAATAAGAATCAAGGAGATCTTAGGGTCGATCTGACTGAACCAGAGAGGCCTTTGACTGGGTAAGAATCAGGAAAATCTTAGGATCGATTTAACTGAACCGGTCTAGGTCTTGAAACATCTTCAACTGGATAAGCATCAGGGAGATCTTAGGGTCGATCTGACTGAACCAGAGAAGGCCTTGGACTGGGTAAGAATCAGGAAAATCTTAGGGTCGATTTAACTGAACCGGTCTAGGTCTTGAAACATCTTCAACTGGATAAGTATCAGGGAGATCTTAGGGTCGATCTGACTGAACCAGAGAAGGCCTTGGACTGGGTAAGAATCAGGAAAATCTTAGGGTCGATTTAACTGAACCGGTCTAGGTCTTGAAACATCTTCAACTGGATAAGTATCAGGGAGATCTTAGGGTCGATCTGACTGAACCAGAGAAGGCCTTGGACTGGGTAAGAATCAGGAAAATCTTAGGGTCGATTTAACTGAACCGGTCTAGGTCTTGAAACATCTTCAACTGGATAAGTATCAGGGAGATCTTAGGGTCGATCTGACTGAACCAGAGAAGGCCTTTGACTGGATAAGCATCAGGAAAATCTTAGGGTCGATTTAACTGAACCGGTCTAGGTCTTGAAATGTGATTGAGACTTTAAACTGCATCTTTCCTGAAAGGTAAAAGTCAGTCATATGCAATGCATGATATGGATCAAGCAATGATGTTCTCAACATAAAGGAGACGTGTATGATGCAGTGCGTTATGCATGCTATGATGATGTATGTGATGTTTAGGAATGTATGTTTTCGTCTAGGAAAGTAAATCCTTGACGGGTGCCGGGAAGTCATATCCTGGGCTAATATTGAAGAATAGATTTTTGCCTCCGCTGGGGATGATAACTGCAAGAATACCGGTAGGAGAAGATAACTCCGTTGAGGAATAAACTTGGCAAATGAAGAGTCTGCGGGGAGAAAGGATACTCTAGCGACTATGCTGGGAAGCAATACTCTGTGGGGATAGAGATGCTTTGCTTGAATTATTGAGAATAACTTACTGAGGATACCGTTGTATAGGAAGCGTTGATAGACTTCGCTGGGGTAAGAAGACTTTGTCAACGACGCTCTTTCCATGGCTTTTGGCTGAGGATAACCCAGTTATATCCTGTTAAGGAAATAACTCTTTAAATCAAGCCGGACGACGCGTTCGTGCTCTGCGAGGGATAAGTTTCCAGAATCTATTGGGGATAAGCTTATTGCTTGGGGACATGGACTCCATCCTTCCTGGGGAAACCGGATTGGACTCTTCTGGGGGAGGTTTTGGACTGCGGGGAATTGGTTCCTTTGAACGTTGGTATGCCGCCGGGGAACAATCTTTAGACCAAGACTGCCGGGGATGCTTGTTAAGAATATATGTATTGCTGCTGGGGAAGTATTGAGATCTACGGGAGAATACTCAATTTCCTTGATATTTGATGATTTGCTTGGAGAAGAATGTATTGTTTTACTCTCTGGGGGATTAAGGTATACTGATCGTGTTCTTTAGCTGAACCTATCTTAGTACCTTGGAGGATAGAGCAATTGGATTATTTAGACAACTCTTTTATTGCCCCTGTTTCTAGTTTCACCTGCAATTAATTCCTTTGTTTCGTATGCAAATATTTATGAGTTAGCAAATTATTGTCAATGCATACATCACAAATTGAACCTTGGACGTTCTTCGCAAAACAAAACAGGAAAAGAAAAAACACTTGGCACGTTTAACTGAAAATATATTTGTATTGATTTTGAATGGCCTGAAAATAGGCGTTTTGTATACAAGAGGCTGACGTCCTAGTAAGAGGTACGTCGCCGATCAAAAGAGTTTATACAAGTTTGTACAAAAGAAAATAAAACAGCTGTGTGAAATATGAATGATCCACTGAGTTTCAATTCTGCTATTGCCTCTATAACTCTGAGCGTCTCATCACTTGACGACCTTGGTTGAAGGTGAAGCTGACTGATCGATGTCGTCTGAACTTGATGTAGATACCGGATTCTGGATGCAAAGTGATCCAATGAGACATAGTTTTACGCTTTATCCCTAATTTTTGCCTGGACCGCCCTTTCGGGTTTTCAGTCCACCGGGATACCCATTTTTGCCCAAGCCGCCTTTTCAGGTTTTCGACTTGCCGGGTGTACAGATTTTTTTTTTTTATCTTCATCCCTTCATTTTGCCCGAACCCTTTTGGTTCGACGGGAAGCCCTAATTTTTGCCTAGGCATGTCAGCCTAGCGGGTCTTTTTCATGCGTAGTATTTTTTAACTATGTCTGCATTGGCGGGGTGAGGAAGGTCGTCACCATCCATATTAGTTAATATCATGGCTCCTCCTGAGAACACATGCTTAACCACAAATGGCCCTTCGTATGTAGGGGTCCATTTGCCCCTTTGATCACTCTGAGGAAGGATGATTCTCTTGATTACCAGATCCCCAACTTGATATTCCTGTGGTCTGACCTTTTTGTTAAATGCCCTGATCATCCGTTTCTGATACGTCTGACCATGACAGATAGCAGCAAGTCTCTTTTCGTCAATGAGGTTGAGTTGGTCAAGTCGTGTCTGGATCCAATCATCTTCGTTCAGATTTGCATCCTTCATTATCCGGAGAGAGGGAATTTGCACTTCGATCGGCAAGACTGCCTCCATGCCATAAACCAGAGAGAAAGGAGTTGCCCCGGTTGACGTCCTAGCTGAGGTACGGTACCCATGCAGAGCGAACGGTAACATCTCGTGCCAATCTTTATAGGTCACTGTCATTTTCTGCACGATCTTCTTGATGTTTTTATTAGCTGCTTCTACAGCCCCATTCATCTTCGGTCTGTAAGGAGAAGAATTGTGGTGCTGTATCTTGAACTGTTCGCAGAGCTCAGCAATCATCTTATTGTTCATATTAGTACCGTTGTCTGTAATAATTCGCTCAGGGATGCCGTATCGACAGATCAGATTGTGCCGAATAAACCGTGCCACAACAGTCTTGGTTACTGTAGCATAGGATGCTGCTTCGACCCACTTTGTGAAATAATCAATCGCCACTAGGATGAAACGATGTCCATTGGATGCCGTAGGTCTTATTTCACCGATCATGTCTATGCCCCACATTGCAAACGGCCAAGGCGCGGTCAGAACATTCAGGGGGACCGGAGGAACATGCACTTTATCTGCATAGATCTGACACTTGTGGCATGTCCTGGAGTGTTGGTAGCAGTCAGCTTCCATGGTGGACCAGTAATATCCTGCCCGTAGGATTTTCTTAGCCATAGTATGTCCACTGGAATGCGTACCAAAGGTCCCTTCATGTAGCTCTTCCATGATTCGTTCTGCTTCAGTTTTGTCCACACAACGCAGTAAGGTTGAATCATGGTTCCTCTTGTACAAGATGCCGTTGCTTAGGAAGAACTTGGCTGCAAACCTCCTCAGGAATTTCTTATCGTTGACAGAGGCACCTTCAGGGTATTCCTGAGCTTCCAGATATCTCTTCACTTCGTGGTACCAAGGCTTCTCAGTTACCAATTCAGTTTCGAGATCACAACAGTATGCCGGTTCGTCCAGTTTCCAGATGATGATCCGGGGGGCTTCATTATCCCATTTGACCTTGAACATTGAAGACATTGTAGCTAACGCGTCCGCTAACTGATTCTCTTCTCTTGGAAAGTGTTCGAAGGTTATCTCTGTAAAGTGGGGAATCAGGGTCAACACACATTCTCTGTAAGGAATCAAGTTTGGATGTTTCGTATCCCACTCTCCTTTGATCTGATTGATCACAAGAGCGGAATCTCCGAAGACACTTAGAAATTTGATCCTTAGGTCGATCGCAGCTTGAAGACCCATGATACACGCCTCATACTCCGCCATGTTGTTGGTACAGTTGAAACATAGCCAGGCAGTGAGTGGAGTATGAGTACCTTGTGGAGATATGATTATGGCGCCGATACCATTTCCCAAAGCATTGGAAACTCCATCAAAGTGCATAGACCATCGGGATCCTGGTTCAGGTCCTTCATCCGGTCCAGGTACTTCACAATCAGTTACAATCATGATGCTTTCATCCGGAAACTCGAAGTTCATTGATTGGTAGTCATCTACAGCTTGATGAGCTAAGTGGTCTGCCAATACACTCCCCTTGATGGCTTTCTGGGTTGTGTACTGAATGTCGTATTCCGTCAAGATCATTTGCCATCTTGCAATTCTCCCAGACAGAGCAGGCTTTTCGAATATGTACTTTATAGGATCCATTTTTGAGATCAACAAGGTAGTGTGAGTCAGCATATACTGTCTCAGCCGGCGAGCAGCCCATACCAAAGCGCAGCAAGTTTTCTCAAGCAGTGAATATCGGGTCTCACAGTCGGTAAACTTTTTGCTAAGGTAATAAATGCCATGCTCTTTTCGGCCAGACTCGTCATGCTGCCCCAGCACACACCCCATTGAGTTATCAAGCACTGTTAGGTATAATATCAGAGGTCTCCCTTCAACCGGTGGCATAAGGATAGGTGGTTCTTGGAGATACTCTTTGATTCTGTCAAAAGCAGCTTGACATTCATCGTTCCAACGTACTACCTGATCTTTCTTCAGCAGCTTGAAGATTGGCTCACAGGTAGCAGTCAGATGAGAGATGAATCGAGCGATGTAATTCAGGCGTCCTAAAAAACTTTTGACTTCCTTCTCTGTCTTGGGAACTGGCATCTCTTGAATAGCTTTGACCTTAGCAGGGTCCACTTGAATACCTTTATCACTGACCACGAAGCCTAGCAACTTCCCAGATCTTACCCCGAAGGTGCACTTGTTCGGGTTCAATCTCAGTTTGTACAGTTTCAACCGGTCAAACAACTTCTGCAGATGATCTAGATGCTCTTCCTCAGTCTGGGACCTAGCGATCATGTCGTCCACATACACCTCGATCTCGTGATGGATCATGTCATGAAATAAGGCAACCATGGCACGTTGGTAGGTTGCCCCAGCATTCTTTAATCCGAACGGCATGACCTTGTAACAGAAGGTGCCCCACTGAGTAACAAATGTAGTCTTTTCCATGTCTTCAGGTGCCATCTTTATCTGATTGTAGCCTGAAAAGCCATCCATGAAAGAGAATACCTTGTGCTGAGCTGTATTATCAACAAGGACATCAATGTGAGGTAGGGGGAAGTCATCTTTGGGGCTGGCCCTGTTCAGATCCCTGTAATCTACACACATTATGACCTTACCGTCCTTTTTAGGTACCGGCACCACGTTAGCAACCCACTGAGGGTAAGAAGTAACTGCAAGGAAACCGGCATCAAACTGTTTCATGACTTCGGCTTTAATCTTCTCGGACATCTCTGGACGCATCCGACGAACCTTTTGTTTAACTGGAGGGCAGTCTTCCCTAGTCGGCAAATGATGGACGACAATATCTGTATCCAACCCTGGCATGTCTTCGTAGGACCAGGCAAAGATCTCCATATAGTCATGTAACATCTTGGTTAACCGTTGCTTCACGCTGAGCTCTAGGTTGGCACCAATCTTTACCTCTTTCCTGTCTGCCTCAGTACCCAGGTTTATGGTTTCCACTGGCTCTTCATGGGGTTGAATTGCCCTCTCTTCCTGAAGCAACAGTCTAGCAAGCTCGCCAGGCACTTCGCAATCATCTTCACCTTCGTCTTCGGCTAAGTTGATCGGATTTTCGAAGTCATAACTGGCATTAGCAGAGTTGTTATCAGTGAGATCCAGAGTGGATTGGAACCTGTATGAGTGAGTGTGTGTGTAAATACAGCTGTTTTTGAAATTTATGTAAAGGAAAAGAAAGGCAGAAAAGGAGCACAATATTTGCAATGCGAAAAATACGTCCAAGATTTTCATTCATGGTATATGAAATGACAATTTGTATGCCCTCACAAATAGAACCACGGTGCCTCGGGTAAGACACCGGGCCATAGAGTTTATCATTGTTTATTACAAAATAACAAAACAAGGGAATTTATTACTTAGTAACAAAAGAAACAGGGAGATTGTCCTTTGCGCTCCAATTGTTAAGTCCACCGTCAGCAGCCGGGTAGATCCAGCTATCAAACTCAACTTCGTCAACTTCCTCTTCATCCCCAATAGCATTAACTCCATGAGCAGGCAGGGGAGCTGTCACCACATTAGGCTTGTCAGATGCCTCAAACTGTACCTCCTTAGCATCAATGAGGTCCTGCAGCTTATTCTTTAGTGCCCAACAGTCATCGGTAGAGTGCCCCGGGCTTTCTGAATGGTAAGCACAACGAGCATTCGGGTTGTACTTGGGGGACGCAGTATTGGGGAACTTTGGCGCCTCCCTGACAGTCACTAAATTAGTTGCGAGCAACTGTGGCAGAATCTGCGATAAGGTCATGTTTAAGCGGGAGAATTCTCTCCGGGGTCTTTCCACCTTCTGAGTATTGTTTGGCCGGGGAGCGGCAGCAGGCTTAGCAATCATGACCGCACTGACAGATTGGCGGTGCTCATGTCTTTCTGATCTTCTGGAACCATATACGGCGCTAGACTCCTTCTTGAATGGTTTCTTTTCCGAACTAGAGGATGATGCCCCCTTTGCAATTTTCCCAGACTTCAACCCAGCTTCAATCCTTTCTCCAGTCAAGATCAAATCAGTGAAACCAGCAGAAGAATTCCCAATGAGATGGTTGAAGAATGGCCCAGATAGGGTCCCCAAGAACATGTCAACCAACTCCCGATCAGTCAATGGTGGCTGCACCCTGCCAGCCAGGTCTCTCCATTTCTGAGCGTACTCCTTAAAACCTTCGCTTGCGCCTAACGCCATACCCTGGAGTTGGGTACGTGTGGGGGCAAGGTCGGCATTATACTGATACTGCTTGTAGAAAGCAGTAGCCAGCTCCTCCCAGTTACGAACTTTGGTCCCATCCAGCTGATAGAACCATTCGAGATGAGTCCCTGAAAGACTCTCCTGGAAGAAGTGGATCCATAGATTCTTGTCCGCAGAGTACGGCTGAATTTTCCGAACATAGGACCTTAAGTGCAGCTTGGGACAAGACGCCCCGTCATACTTCGAGAAGGATGGTGCTTTGAATTTATGCGGGATAATCACACCAGTCGACAAACCCAGATCTCCGAAATCCAGCCCAGGTGCCTGTTGCACCTCCATAGCCTTCAACCTATCCTCCAGTTGTTTGTACCTGTCATCTGCAGGAGGGTACTGCTCCTCATCAAAATCTGTCTCGTTGTCGGAGACGACCGGACTAGGAACCTTTACTTCTGCCTGAGAAGGACTCCTGCCAACAGAAGAACCAGCCTCTTCATGCTGCAGAGTATTGCCGAACCTTCGGCCCGAGTTGAACAGAACAGTTCTTCTTTTCTTCTTCTTCTCCTTTTTCAGGAGCATAGTCTTTAGTTCTTCTTGGCCTTTAGCCAGCCCCATGATTAGTTCTTGGAACTGCGCATTCTGCGCCTGGAGAGCCTTGATTGATGTCTCTGTTGATTCAGATACGGGATTCATGATGCTGAAATAAACAGCGAAGAACTGTAAGCAACCTGAAAAGGGGAAAAACCTGCTATGCACATGATGTATGAAATGCGTATGAATTATGTTTTCAAAGACAATCGGGAATCAACTTTGTAAACAAAAAAGGAACACACTTTATTAGATTCAACTTTGCAACTGAAATTATTCAACAAGTTGCCCTTAGGCGTTTACATGAAATGAAACAACTGGAAAGGAAATAAAAACTGTAAAGGCACATTCAGAATTCCTCATTGATCCCATGGTCTCCTCTTCTCAGTACGGAGGTAGGCATTCAGAGCTCTCTCATTCTCCAACTGCTTTGTCAGCTTCTGGATCTTTGACTCCTGCTCGTTGAACTTTTCCCGGTAAGAATCCCGTTCTTCTTGCAGTTGCGACCAAGATCTCTTCAATGTCTCATAATCAGTAGGTATCTGAGGAGGAAGGACAGTTGGAGGAACACCATCTTTATCAGGACACTCAAGAATGACGGGTCTGACAGCTTCATACGGCATACCTAACTTCTGAGCACGGATGCGGACCCATTTGTAGTAGGCTTCCATAGGTAGAGAAGTCTTTGGCCCTAGCTCTTGTGGGTCAGCTTTATGAACCTTGTCCCAAGCCTTGATGAACTTACGACGCAGCTCGTCACTATCCACCTGAAACTCAAAACTGATGTGAGGTACTAACATCTCATGGGGGCCTGCTCTTCTTGCTCTTCCAAACTGACGGAGTGCTAGACATGGATTGTAAGAGATCCCTCCTTGAGTACCAATCAGAGGAACATTAGGATACTCCCCGCATCGATCAATAATAGCTATCTCATCCAAACCTCTGCAAGTCCAAATGATGTCTTTATCGGTGAGAGACATTAACCTGTGAGCCCAACCTCTTCCTTCTTGGTTCTTCAGTACGAACTTAGGGAGATGCGAAATAAACCACCTCACCAACAAAGGGATACAACACCATAGGGTTCCTCGTCTTCGGGTAGTACGGGCATGAAGTTGTTGCAAGATGTCACCCAAGAGAGTGGGCACAGGGTTCTGAGACATAAAGATCCTAATGGAAGTGACATTGATGAAGTTGTCAGGATTAGGAAACAGGACTAACCCATAGATTAGGAGAGCCAAGATGTCTTCATATGCCCTAAAGTCCAAGTCATTCCAGAAGCTGTTAGCTTTACCAATCAGAAACTTGGCCAAGAAACCCTTAACTCCGCTTCTAGTTACCCAGTTGTCTGTTACCTCTTGATGGGTCAAAGGAAGAGCTGCAGCAATGTCCTCAAGCCTGAGGGTCTTTTCCCAACCAGTAAAGGGAGTCTGACCCAAGATAGGGATACCAAGCAGATTAGAGAACTCTTCCAGGGTAGGGACCAGCTGGAAGTCTTGAAAGGTAAAGCACTGGTACTGAGGGTCATAGAACTGGGTCAGAACACTCATCAACTGTTGATCCCGCTTTGCAGTGACTAAACTGAGAAGAGAACCATGCATCTGAATGAAGGAAGTGGTGTTTGGAATTCTGCTAACCAATTCATCAAGCAACTCAGGTGAACGAACAAAGTTGAACCGGATAGTATTCCTTCGCACAGGCATCATAATGTCCTACAAAACAGAGCAAAGATGAAACCCTCTTGTCTTTGAAACGGTCAGTTCTTATGCAGGATGCATGCAATGCTCATGATGCTATGATGTTATGATAAAGCACACCACATACAGATACAAAGGCAAACATGTAAGGCACACAAGTCACACAAGGCAAGCCCCTAAAGTTTAGGCCAGCATGAGGTCTAGGTACTACCCTCTTTCAGTTTGTTGGTTCACACCTGTCCTAATCAAAAGTAACCGGGTTCTTAGAGGATCCCAATATCATTGACTACCCTCAATCGGTCATAACTCCAGCATCGCAATCTTTTCTGGCGGCCAGAACCATCACGAGAGTTTAGCCTCAATGGGCGTAGCATACTGCTACTGTTCTAAAGGCCAAGTTGTGTCAATTAAGGTTCTAAGGTTGTTGGTGCTTAATGACTCCTTAGAAGACCCATATTCTCCTCGTTGCGACACAAGGGATATCGGTACAGACTAAGGTGCCACACCAACGTAGCCACTGCTTCACCTGTGTCGGTCTACGCCGGACAGGTCCCTCACAGCTTATGCTACCTAAACGGGGTATCCCCAGATCCGGGTTAGGATCTATGTATCTCCGATGCAACCCACAATAGTAAAGCAAGCAAAACAATACAAGTGAAAACACAGTTATGACCTAGCCCTAAGGTACACCTCACTTTATAATTTATCCCCAGCAGAGTCGCCAGTTCTGTGATCGGTGGATCTGGAACTGACTGTTAAACGCTGGTTCGCGAAATGTCGCGGAAGCAAGAGTCGCCACCGTCTTTTATTTTCTCCAAAGGGAAAGGACAAAAGCACAGAAAAATTCCTTAAAGAGATTGCTCTCGGTTCGGGAGGTAGGTTATAGAAAGGGAAGGTGTTAGCACCCTTTCTATCCATGGTTATCCATGGGCTCTTAGATACTTGCTCAATGTGTTTTCAAAATTGTTTGCTTGCTTTTCAATGTGGGTTTAAAAGTTTCTTTGAAAAATTTCAGTTCGACTCGTACGTCAGAGTGTTTGAAAAGTTTGCTTTGAAAGCTTTTGAAAATGTGTTGGTGTGAAAAGTATGTTTTGATTTGTTTGAAATTAGAGCAAGTATCCTTGAGAACCTACCTACCCTAAGGAATTCGTCTGTGTAAATGTCCTTTAAAGTAGTGCCATCCCACCATTGAGAGGTAGGTAGCACCACCGTTGGAGGTGTTCGGGTCAATTCGAGGTTGGGACATGGTGATCACCAGAGCAATGAGAAGACACCTTAGAAGCTACCCTCATGCCAGGTTCCCGGATCATGAGGACTTACTAAGACATCCTCTACTCGACGATCACCTTTCGAGGCAAGGCAACAGTGAGGCGTACCCTAGGGGTGGTGTGTGCGAATTGTGTGTCATGTTTCAGTTATTTGTCTTGTCATGTTTATTTGTGATCTACGCTTGATTTTACTTAAGACATTCATTCTTGCATGCTTTTTAACAGTTATAAAGTTTGCGAAAAAATAAATCTAAGGCTATTACAAATGGCGCGGGTCCACATCGCCAAAATTAAACCGGACCCGATTTAGCGGAAAAATAACTAAAGCGAATAAAAGTGCGAGAAATCAAATTATTACAAGGCTTTGGGACATGTACATAATTATAATAAGCGACAAAGTAAAATGCGCGAAACAAAATAATTAAAGCGACGGGCGTTGGACCCTTTTGCAAAATATTAAATTAATAAGGAATTAAAATAAAAAATGAAATGTTTTTGGTATTTTTGTGTTTTTTAAGATTTAAAAGAAAAAGAATTTATTGAAATTAAAAATAAAATGCTAAACCCTAGTTCTAATGTTTTTTAAGTTTATTGTGAAAATATTGAAATTTGACCTAATTTGAATCTAATTTATTTATGTACAAATTTAATTATAAAATATAAATAAATAAATAATTATTACTGTGAAAAAAAGGGCAAAATATGAAAAGGAATCAAAATTGCTAATTAACCTAATTCTATATTTTGGATTTTTAATTGTTAAAAAGAATGAAATCATAACCTAATTAAAACTAAGTTTATTTACATATAAAATTTAATTATAGAAAATAAATAAAATAAATATTATTAAAAAAGAAAGTAAGAAGAATAAAAATTAAACCTAATTCTATTTTCGGATTTTTAGTTATTAAAAGGAATTAAAGTTAAAAACCTAATTAAACTAAATAATTTACATACTATTTATTTATGGAAATAATAAAATAAAAATTATATTTTTTGGCATTTTTTAATTTTATGATGTTTTTGTATTTTGATTAAAAATTAAATAAACAATAATTAAAATAAACATAACAATTAAAATAATAATTAAAAAGATATAAGAAAAATAAATTAAATTGGCAAACCAGGGTGGGGTGTAGCCCCAAAATTGGAGGTAAGGTTCAGCAAGTCAAGCCCATTAAGCATTGGATCCGTTGACTTTGCCAGTTTCCATATGGTGCGTTGACTAAGGCATACTGCGTTCCCTGAATCTTGGCCTTTAGATCTGGTGTTCTTGGATGTATGTAGGGTCTGATCTGGATGGAATATGGTAAACCATCGCGCTGAAGCTGCATAGGATTAATTGATGAAAAATAATATGGGATTTGTACAGACCTGGGACTTGAACCCAGGTCTTGGAGGTTACATGTATTGGTACCTGCCAGCTGAGCCATCACGTTTCATTTAATATATTATATCAAATAAACAACAAAAAGCAAAACCAACGCATAGTAATTAAAAACGCGCGCAATTCAAACTAGCGAATCACGCTTCGCCACCACATCATCTTCCTCAATGTTTTTATTTTTTCTGAAAAGCACAAGCCTATGGAAACGGTTTTCTGGGCGTGGTCTAAGGCAGCTTTCAAGAAAATAGCGATTAGGCTATTCTTGAACATAAATTCATCGCGACTATTGGGATCTCTTCGTCCAGGTGAGCTGAGTTTGATAGTGATGATTTTGAGTCCTAATTTCACTTGGTTATGAAAGCCCCAATCTGGAAAACCTGTAACCCTAATATTTAACAATGGCAAAAACGCATATATGGCACAAAAACATAATTGAATATGTTGGTCAGCTTAGAAACATCATTATGAGCAAGAATCCATAAAGAAAAATGCAAAAGGATGCTTGAATTATGCTATGCGATTTCAAAAATTTTGCTTCACAGTTTGAGTTATAGATACCACTTCTTTGCGTTTTAGTTGATGTTAATGATTGAGAATCGTTCAATGATGTTTCAGGATGATAATAGAACAAGAATTGAGGCTTGAATCGAACTAGAAACTGGTTTTCAGTATTGACCTTTTTTGAGAATTTTTTCAACTTTGTATATGGTTTCTGAGCGCAGCTGAGAGTGTAAGGCAATTAGGTTTGTGATCAGGGTTATGTAGTGAGATGATTAGGTCAACAAAACTTGACAAAATCCAAAGCATTCATTGTTTTACATATTTGATTTTATGAAATCTTTTTTTGAATCTTTTTTCATGTATTCTTTGTTCAATCAGCTCAAATCACACCAAAACTTGCCTAATTAAGATGTGCACGTGATATTGATAGTAAAACATGCATGAAAAGATTTTTTTAGGTCAAGTTTATATTTTTCACATATTTAAATAATTTAAATGAATTAATATTAATATAAATTCAAATAAATAATTAAAAATTGAGAAAATACTTCCCTTTGGGCCTAATGGTCGTGCATAGGCTTGGCATGAAGAAACTTGGAAGAAAAATGGGCCCATTGGCATTTTTGGATCATTTGCATCAATGTTGACTTTCAAAAATTTCCAAAAATTTCCCAACTTCCACAAGGCATAACTTGCTCAATTTTTAAGCTTTTCACATGTTCTTGGACATTTTGGAAAGGTCTTTGAGTCCTCTAACCAATGCCTTTGGTCCCATGTCATTCTGATTTACCAATCTCAAGTTATGGCCTTTGACTTAAAGTCCCTTTTTGTTGACTTTTGAAAATGACCTATAATGTTGAAATTGATAACTTTTTGTGAGAGCATTTCTTGGACTTGAAGTATGAAGATGAGTTGTAGGAAATGTCTTTCTCTTCAAAATGAGCTTTGGATGGAATTTTTCTGATAATCCATGTGAAAGTTATGCCCTGGTCAATTTCAGTTGACTTTTTCAGCTGTCCAAATATAGCAACTTTTGCATCTTTGATGATTTCTGAGCCAAATTTTGAGAATCATGATCAAGCATTGATCAAATGATGTTTGTGGCTTCAAAATGATATGTTGACCAAAAATTTGAACTTTTGACTGTCAAATGGCCATTTTGCCCCTACAGTTGACTGTAGTGCAATCTAGGGTTTTGACTGTGCAATTTTGAGCTGAATGCCTTGAAACTTGATATGAGGGTACTTGACCATCTTTGTAGGCATATGAGACTTGATTGGGGCCCTGAAACCTTCAATTTCTTGATCAGAACTCAAACCCTAGTTTTGACTGTATAGGAGACAGTTGAACTGCATAACCCTTGGGGAATTTTGTGACCTTGACTTAACAAATCTTGGAGAATATGGGAGGGCAAATTTTGGGGTACAACAGTTGCCCCTGTTCAATCTTCTTAGACCTGAGGATGCAGATTGGCTGATGTGCCTTTCGTAATCCGAGGGTAGAAGATGATTGGACACTAAAGTGCCCAGAAATTTGCGCTCACATAGTGGCAGTGATTATGGAATGGGCTTATAGATTCCATTTGGAGATTGCTGGATAGGACGATGGGCTTATAGATGCCATCCGGATGTTGATTGCGTAGGAGATTCCTTAGCGAGAACCTGCATACCTGCAAAAGAGAAAATGAGTACCTGACACGTTGCAGGAGCTGATTTTCAGATGCTTGGTATAGATGTGTCCTGACTGGTTACAGGAGCTGAGTCTGGAGCTTCAAACGGCGATGAAAGAGCCAGAGATGGTTACTACCTTAGCATGAATGGTAAGAGAACCTTGGGCGACTTTAACTTCAACAACGCTCGTTGAGAAAAATCTTGGGTGTCTTTAACTTCAACAACGCTTGTTGAGAAAAATCTTGGGTGTCTTCTACTGGAATAAGAATCAAGGAGATCTTAGGGTCGATCTGACTGAACCAGAGAGGCCTTTGACTGGGTAAGAATCAGGAAAATCTTAGGATCGATTTAACTGAACCGGTCTAGGTCTTGAAACATCTTCAACTGGATAAGCATCAGGGAGATCTTAGGGTCGATCTGACTGAACCAGAGAAGGCCTTGGACTGGGTAAGAATCAGGAAAATCTTAGGGTCGATTTAACTGAACCGGTCTAGGTCTTGAAACATCTTCAACTGGATAAGTATCAGGGAGATCTTAGGGTCGATCTGACTGAACCAGAGAAGGCCTTGGACTGGGTAAGAATCAGGAAAATCTTAGGGTCGATTTAACTGAACCGGTCTAGGTCTTGAAACATCTTCAACTGGATAAGTATCAGGGAGATCTTAGGGTCGATCTGACTGAACCAGAGAAGGCCTTGGACTGGGTAAGAATCAGGAAAATCTTAGGGTCGATTTAACTGAACCGGTCTAGGTCTTGAAACATCTTCAACTGGATAAGTATCAGGGAGATCTTAGGGTCGATCTGACTGAACCAGAGAAGGCCTTTGACTGGATAAGCATCAGGAAAATCTTAGGGTCGATTTAACTGAACCGGTCTAGGTCTTGAAATGTGATTGAGACTTTAAACTGCATCTTTCCTGAAAGGTAAAAGTCAGTCATATGCAATGCATGATATGGATCAAGCAATGATGTTCTCAACATAAAGGAGACGTGTATGATGCAGTGCGTTATGCATGCTATGATGATGTATGTGATGTTTAGGAATGTATGTTTTCGTCTAGGAAAGTAAATCCTTGACGGGTGCCGGGAAGTCATATCCTGGGCTAATATTGAAGAATAGATTTTTGCCTCCGCTGGGGATGATAACTGCAAGAATACCGGTAGGAGAAGATAACTCCGTTGAGGAATAAACTTGGCAAATGAAGAGTCTGCGGGGAGAAAGGATACTCTAGCGACTATGCTGGGAAGCAATACTCTGTGGGGATAGAGATGCTTTGCTTGAATTATTGAGAATAACTTACTGAGGATACCGTTGTATAGGAAGCGTTGATAGACTTCGCTGGGGTAAGAAGACTTTGTCAACGACGCTCTTTCCATGGCTTTTGGCTGAGGATAACCCAGTTATATCCTGTTAAGGAAATAACTCTTTAAATCAAGCCGGACGACGCGTTCGTGCTCTGCGAGGGATAAGTTTCCAGAATCTACTGGGGATAAGCTTATTGCTTGGGGACATGGACTCCATCCTTCCTGGGGAAACCGGATTGGACTCTTCTGGGGGAGGTTTTGGACTGCGGGGAATTGGTTCCTTTGAACGTTGGTATGCCGCCGGGGAACAATCTTTAGACCAAGACTACCGGGGATGCTTGTTAAGAATATATGTATTGCTGCTGGGGAAGTATTGAGATCTACGGGAGAATACTCAATTTCCTTGATATTTGATGATTTGCTTGGAGAAGAATGTATTGTTTTACTCTCTGGGGGATTAAGGTATACTGATCGTGTTCTTTAGCTGAACCTATCTTAGTACCTTGGAGGATAGAGCAATTGGATTATTTAGACAACTCTTTTATTGCCCCTGTTTCTAGTTTCACCTGCAATTAATTCCTTTGTTTCGTATGCAAATATTTATGAGTTAGAAAATTATTGTCAATGCATACATCACAAATTGAACCTTGGACGTTCTTCGCAAAACAAAACAGGAAAAGAAAAAACACTTGGCACGTTTAACTGAAAATATATTTGTATTGATTTGGAATGGCCTGAAAATAGGCGTTTTGTATACAAGAGGCTGACGTCCTAGTAAGAGGTACGTCGCCGATCAAAAGAGTTTATACAAGTTTGTACAAAAGAAAATAAAACAGCTGTGTGAAATATGAATGATCCACTGAGTTTCAATTCTGCTATTGCCTCTATAACTCTGAGCGTCTCATCACTTGACGACCTTGGTTGAAGGTGAAGCTGACTGATCGATGTCGTCTGAACTTGATGTAGATACCGGATTCTGGATGCAAAGTGATCCAATGAGACATAGTTTTACGCTTTATCCCTAATTTTTGCCTGGACCGCCCTTTCGGGTTTTCAGTCCACCGGGATACCCATTTTTGCCCAAGCCGCCTTTTCAGGTTTTCGACTTGCCGGGTGTACAGATTTTTTTTTTATCTTCATCCCTTCATTTTGCCCGAACCCTTTTGGTTCGACGGGAAGCCCTAATTTTTGCCTAGGCATGTCAGCCTAGCGGGTCTTTTTCATGCATAGTATTTTTTAACTATGTCTGCATTGGCGGGGTGAGGAAGGTCGTCACCATCCATATTAGTTAATATCATGGCTCCTCCTGAGAACACATGCTTAACCACAAATGGCCCTTCGTATGTAGGGGTCCATTTGCCCCTTGGATCACTCTGAGGAAGGATGATTCTCTTGATTACCAGATCCCCAACTTGATATTCCTGTGGTCTGACCTTTTTGTTAAATGCCCTGATCATCCGTTTCTGATACGTCTGACCATGACAGATAGCAGCAAGTCTCTTTTCGTCAATGAGGTTGAGTTGGTCAAGTCGTGTCTGGATCCAATCATCTTCGTTCAGATTTGCATCCTTCATTATCCGGAGAGAGGGAATTTGCACTTCGATCGGCAAGACTGCCTCCATGCCATAAACCAGAGAGAAAGGAGTTGCCCCGGTTGACGTCCTAGCTGAGGTACGGTACCCATGCAGAGCGAACGGTAACATCTCGTGCCAATCTTTATAGGTCACTGTCATTTTCTGCACGATCTTCTTGATGTTTTTATTAGCTGCTTCTACAGCCCCATTCATCTTCGGTCTGTAAGGAGAAGAATTGTGGTGCTGTATCTTGAACTGTTCGCAGAGCTCAGCAATCATCTTATTGTTCAGATTAGTACCGTTGTCTGTAATAATTCGCTCAGGGATGCCGTATCGACAGATCAGATTGTGCCGAATAAACCGTGCCACAACAGTCTTGGTTACTGTAGCATAGGATGCTGCTTCGACCCACTTTGTGAAATAATCAATCGCCACTAGGATGAAACGATGTCCATTGGATGCCGTAGGTCTTATTTCACCGATCATGTCTATGCCCCACATTGCAAACGGCCAAGGCGCGGTCAGAACATTCAGGGGGACCGGAGGAACATGCACTTTATCTGCATAGATCTGACACTTGTGGCATGTCCTGGAGTGTTGGTAGCAGTCAGCTTCCATGGTGGACCAGTAATATCCTGCCCGTAGGATTTTCTTAGCCATAGTATGTCCACTGGAATGCGTACCAAAGGTCCCTTCATGTAGCTCTTCCATGATTCGTTCTGCTTCAGTTTTGTCCACACAACGCAGTAAGGTTGAATCATGGTTCCTCTTGTACAAGATGCCGTTGCTTAGGAAGAACTTGGCTGCAAACCTCCTCAGGAATTTCTTATCGTTGACAGAGGCACCTTCAGGGTATTCCTGAGCTTCCAGATATCTCTTCACTTCGTGGTACCAAGGCTTCTCAGTTACCAATTCAGTTTCGAGATCACAACAGTATGCCGGTTCGTCCAGTTTCCAGATGATGATCCGGGGGGCTTCATTATCCCATTTGACCTTGAACATTGAAGACATTGTAGCTAACGCGTCCGCTAACTGATTCTCTTCTCTTGGAAAGTGTTCGAAGGTTATCTCTGTAAAGTGGGGAATCAGGGTCAACACACATTCTCTGTAAGGAATCAAGTTTGGATGTTTCGTATCCCACTCTCCTTTGATCTGATTGATCACAAGAGCGGAATCTCCGAAGACACTTAGAAATTTGATCCTTAGGTCGATCGCAGCTTGAAGACCCATGATACACGCCTCATACTCCGCCATGTTGTTGGTACAGTTGAAACATAGCCGGGCAGTGAGTGGAGTATGAGTACCTTGTGGAGATATGATTATGGCGCCGATACCATTTCCCAAAGCATTGGAAACTCCATCAAAGTGCATAGACCATCGGGATCCTGGTTCAGGTCCTTCATCCGGTCCAGGTACTTCACAATCAGTTACAATCATGATGCTTTCATCCGGAAACTCGAAGTTCATTGATTGGTAGTCATCTACAGCTTGATGAGCTAAGTGGTCTGCCAATACACTCCCCTTGATGGCTTTCTGGGTTGTGTACTGAATGTCGTATTCCGTCAAGATCATTTGCCATCTTGCAATTCTCCCAGACAGAGCAGGCTTTTCGAATATGTACTTTATAGGATCCATTTTTGAGATCAACAAGGTAGTGTGAGTCAGCATATACTGTCTCAGCCGACGAGCAGCCCATACCAAAGCGCAGCAAGTTTTCTCAAGCAGTGAATATCGGGTCTCACAGTCGGTAAACTTTTTGCTAAGGTAATAAATGGCATGCTCTTTTCGGCCAGACTCGTCATGCTTCCCCAGCACACACCCCATTGAGTTATCAAGCACTGTTAGGTATAATATCAGAGGTCTCCCTTCAACCGGTGGCATAAGGATAGGTGGTTCTTGGAGATACTCTTTGATTCTGTCAAAAGCAGCTTGACATTCATCGTTCCAACGTACTACCTGATCTTTCTTCAGCAGCTTGAAGATTGGCTCACAGGTAGCAGTCAGATGAGAGATGAATCGAGCGATGTAATTCAGGCGTCCTAAAAAACTTCTGACTTCCTTCTCTGTCTTGGGAACTGGCATCTCTTGAATAGCTTTGACCTTAGCAGGGTCCACTTGAATACCTTTATCACTGACCACGAAGCCTAGCAACTTCCCAGATCTTACCCCGAAGGTGCACTTGTTCGGGTTCAATCTCAGTTTGTACAGTTTCAACCGGTCAAACAACTTCTGCAGATGATCTAGATGCTCTTCCTCAGTCTGGGACCTAGCGATCATGTCGTCCACATACACCTCGATCTCGTGATGGATCATGTCATGAAATAAGGCAACCATGGCACGTTGGTAGGTTGCCCCAGCATTCTTTAATCCGAACGGCATGACCTTGTAACAGAAGGTGCCCCACTGAGTAACAAATGTAGTCTTTTCCATGTCTTCAGGTGCCATCTTTATCTGATTGTAGCCTGAAAAGCCATCCATGAAAGAGAATACCTTGTGCTGAGCTGTATTATCAACAAGGACATCAATGTGAGGTAGGGGGAAGTCATCTTTGGGGCTGGCCCTGTTCAGATCCCTGTAATCTACACACATTATGACCTTACCGTCCTTTTTAGGTACCGGCACCACGTTAGCAACCCACTGAGGGTAAGAAGTAACTGCAAGGAAACCGGCATCAAACTGTTTCATGACTTCGGCTTTAATCTTCTCGGACATCTCTGGACGCATCCGACGAACCTTTTGTTTAACTGGAGGGCAGTCTTCCCTAGTCGGCAAATGATGGACGACAATATCTGTATCCAACCCTGGCATGTCTTCGTAGGACCAGGCAAAGATCTCCATATAGTCATGTAACATCTTGGTTAACCGTTGCTTCACGCTGAGCTCTAGGTTGGCACCAATCTTTACCTCTTTCCTGTCTGCCTCAGTACCCAGGTTTATGGTTTCCACTGGCTCTTCATGGGGTTGAATTGCCCTCTCTTCCTGAAGCAACAGTCTAGCAAGCTCGCCAGGCACTTCGCAATCATCTTCACCTTCGTCTTCGGCTAAGTTGATCGGATTTTCGAAGTCATAACTGGCATTAGCAGAGTTGTTATCAGTGAGATCCAGAGTGGATTGGAACCTGTATGAGTGAGTGTGTGTGTAAATACAGCTGTTTTTGAAATTTATGTAAAGGAAAAGAAAGGCAGAAAAGGAGCACAATATTTGCAATGCGAAAAATACGTCCAAGATTTTCATTCATGGTATATGAAATGACAATTTGTATGCCCTCACAAATAGAACCACGGTGCCTCGGGTAAGACACCGGGCCATAGAGTTTATCATTGTTTATTACAAAATAACAAAACAAGGGAATTTATTACTTAGTAACAAAAGAAACAGGGAGATTGTCCTTTGCGCTCCAATTGTTAAGTCCACCGTCAGCAGCCGGGTAGATCCAGCTATCAAACTCAACTTCGTCAACTTCCTCTTCATCCCCAATAGCATTAACTCCATGAGCAGGCAGGGGAGCTGTCACCACATTAGGCTTGTCAGATGCCTCAAACTGTACCTCCTTAGCATCAATGAGGTCCTGCAGCTTATTCTTTAGTGCCCAACAGTCATCGGTAGAGTGCCCCGGGCTTTCTGAATGGTAAGCACAACGAGCATTCGGGTTGTACTTGGGGGACGCAGTATTGGGGAACTTTGGCGCCTCCCTGACAGTCACTAAATTAGTTGCGAGCAACTGTGGCAGAATCTGCGATAAGGTCATGTTTAAGCGGGAGAATTCTCTCCGGGGTCTTTCCACCTTCTGAGTATTGTTTGGCCGGGGAGCGGCAGCAGGCTTAGCAATCATGACCGCACTGACAGATTGGCGGTGCTCATGTCTTTCTGATCTTCTGGAACCATATACGGCGCTAGACTCCTTCTTGAATGGTTTCTTTTCCGAACTAGAGGATGATGCCCCCTTCGCAATTTTCCCAGACTTCAACCCAGCTTCAATCCTTTCTCCAGTCAAGATCAAATCAGTGAAACCAGCAGAAGAATTCCCAATGAGATGGTTGAAGAATGGCCCAGATAGGGTCCCCAAGAACATGTCAACCAACTCCCGATCAGTCAATGGTGGCTGCACCCTGCCAGCCAGGTCTCTCCATTTCTGAGCGTACTCCTTAAAACCTTCGCTTGCGCCTAACGCCATACCCTGGAGTTGGGTACGTGTGGGGGCAAGGTCGGCATTATACTGATACTGCTTGTAGAAAGCAGTAGCCAGCTCCTCCCAGTTACGAACTTTGGTCCCATCCAGCTGATAGAACCATTCGAGATGAGTCCCTGAAAGACTCGCCTGGAAGAAGTGGATCCATAGATTCTTGTCCGCAGAGTACGGCTGAATTTTCCGAACATAGGACCTTAAGTGCAGCTTGGGACAAGACGCCCCGTCATACTTCGAGAAGGATGGTGCTTTGAATTTATGCGGGATAATCACACCAGTCGACAAACCCAGATCTCCGAAATCCAGCCCAGGTGCCTGTTGCACCTCCATAGCCTTCAACCTATCCTCCAGTTGTTTGTACCTGTCATCTGCAGGAGGGTACTGCTCCTCATCAAAATCTGTCTCGTTGTCGGAGACGACCGGACTAGGAACCTTTACTTCTGCCTGAGAAGGACTCCTGCCAACAGAAGAACCAGCCTCTTCATGCTGCAGAGTATTGCCGAACCTTCGGCCCGAGTTGAACAGAACAGTTCTTCTTTTCTTCTTCTTCTCCTTTTTCAGGAGCATAGTCTTTAGTTCTTCTTGGCCTTTAGCCAGCTCCATGATTAGTTCTTGGAACTGCGCATTCTGCGCCTGGAGAGCCTTGATTGATGTCTCTGTTGATTCAGATCCGGGATTCATGATGCTGAAATAAACAGCGAAGAACTGTAAGCAACCTGAAAAGGGGAAAAACCTGCTATGCACATGATGTATGAAATGCGTATGAATTATGTTTTCAAAGACAATCGGGAATCAACTTTGTAAACAAAAAAGGAACACACTTTATTAGATTCAACTTTGCAACTGAAATTATTCAACAAGTTGCCCTTAGGCGTTTACATGAAATGAAACAACTGGAAAGGAAATAAAAACTGTAAAGGCACATTCAGAATTCCTCATTGATCCCATGGTCTCCTCTTCTCAGTACGGAGGTAGGCATTCAGAGCTCTCTCATTCTCCAACTGCTTTGTCAGCTTCTGGATCTTTGACTCCTGCTCGTTGAACTTTTCCCGGTAAGAATCCCGTTCTTCTTGCAGTTGCGACCAAGATCTCTTCAATGTCTCATAATCAGTAGGTATCTGAGGAGGAAGGACAGTTGGAGGAACACCATCTTTATCAGGACACTCAAGAATGACGGGTCTGACAGCTTCATACGGCATACCTAACTTCTGAGCACGGATGCGGACCCATTTGTAGTAGGCTTCCATAGGTAGAGAAGTCTTTGGCCCTAGCTCTTCTGGGTCAGCTTTATGAACCTTGTCCCAAGCCTTGATGAACTTACGACGCAGCTCGTCACTATCCACCTGAAACTCAAAACTGATGTGAGGTACTAACATCTCATGGGGGCCTGCTCTTCTTGCTCTTCCAAACTGACGGAGTGCTAGACATGGATTGTAAGAGATCCCTCCTTGAGTACCAATCAGAGGAACATTAGGATACTCCCCGCATCGATCAATAATAGCTATCTCATCCAAACCTCTGCAAGTCCAAATGATGTCTTTATCGGTGAGAGACATTAACCTGTGAGCCCAACCTCTTCCTTCTTGGTTCTTCAGTACGAACTTAGGGAGATGCGAAATAAACCACCTCACCAACAAAGGGATACAACACCATAGGGTTCCTCGTCTTCGGGTAGTACGGGCATGAAGTTGTTGCAAGATGTCACCCAAGAGAGTGGGCACAGGGTTCTGAGACATAAAGATCCTAATGGAAGTGACATTGATGAAGTTGTCAGGATTAGGAAACAGGACTAACCCATAGATTAGGAGAGCCAAGATGTCTTCATATGCCCTAAAGTCCAAGTCATTCCAGAAGCTGTTAGCTTTACCAATCAGAAACTTGGCCAAGAAACCCTTAACTCCGCTTCTAGTTACCCAGTTGTCTGTTACCTCTTGATGGGTCAAAGGAAGAGCTGCAGCAATGTCCTCAAGCCTGAGGGTCTTTTCCCAACCAGTAAAGGGAGTCTGACCCAAGATAGGGATACCAAGCAGATTAGAGAACTCTTCCAGGGTAGGGACCAGCTGGAAGTCTTGAAAGGTAAAGCACTGGTACTGAGGGTCATAGAACTGGGTCAGAACACTCATCAACTGTTGATCCCGCTTTGCAGTGACTAAACTGAGAAGAGAACCATGCCTCTGAATGAAGGAAGTGGTGTTTGGAATTCTGCTAACCAATTCATCAAGCAACTCAGGTGAACGAACAAAGTTGAACCGGATAGTATTCCTTCGCACAGGCATCATAATGTCCTACAAAACAGAGCAAAGATGAAACCCTCTTGTCTTTGAAACGGTCAGTTCTTATGCAGGATGCATGCAATGCTCATGATGCTATGATGTTATGATAAAGCACACCACATACAGATACAAAGGCAAACATGTAAGGCACACAAGTCACACAAGGCAAGCCCCTAAAGTTTAGGCCAGCATGAGGTCTAGGTACTACCCTCTTTCAGTTTGTTGGTTCACACCTGTCCTAATCAAAAGTAACCGGGTTCTTAGAGGATCCCAATATCATTGACTACCCTCAATCGGTCATAACTCCAGCATCGCAATCTTTTCTTGCGGCCAGAACCATCACGAGAGTTTAGCCTCAATGGGCGTAGCATACTGCTACTGTTCTAAAGGCCAAGTTGTGTCAATTAAGGTTCTAAGGTTGTTGGTGCTTAATGACTCCTTAGAAGACCCATATTCTCCTCGTTGCGACACAAGGGATATCGGTACAGACTAAGGTGCCACACCAACGTAGCCACTGCTTCACCTGTGTCGGTCTACGCCGGACAGGTCCCTCACAGCTTATGCTACCTAAACGGGGTATCCCCAGATCCGGGTTAGGATCTATGTATCTCCGATGCAACCCACAATAGTAAAGCAAGCAAAACAATACAAGTGAAAACACAGTTATGACCTAGCCCTAAGGTACACCTCACTTTATAATTTATCCCCAGCAGAGTCGCCAGTTCTGTGATCGGTGGATCTGGAACTGACTGTTAAACGCTGGTTCGCGAAATGTCGCGGAAGCAAGAGTCGCCACCGTCTTTTATTTTCTCCAAAGGGAAAGGACAAAAGCACAGAAAAATTCCTTAAAGAGATTGCTCTCGGTTCGGGAGGTAGGTTATAGAAAGGGAAGGTGTTAGCACCCTTTCTATCCATGGTTATCCATGGGCTCTTAGATACTTGCTCAATGTGTTTTCAAAATTGTTTGCTTGCTTTTCAATGTGGGTTTAAAAGTTTCTTTGAAAAATTTCAGTTCGACTCGTACGTCAGAGTGTTTGAAAAGTTTGCTTTGAAAGCTTTTGAAAATGTGTTGGTGTGAAAAGTATGTTTTGATTTGTTTGAAATTAGAGCAAGTATCCTTGAGAACCTACCTACCCTAAGGAATTCGTCTGTGTAAATGTCCTTTAAAGTAGTGCCATCCCACCATTGAGAGGTAGGTAGCACCACCGTTGGAGGTGTTCGGGTCAATTCGAGGTTGGGACATGGTGATCACCAGAGCAATGGGAAGACACCTTAGAAGCTACCCTCATGCCAGGTTCCCGGATCATGAGGACTTACTAAGACATCCTCTACTCGACGATCACCTTTCGAGGCAAGGCAACAGTGAGGCGTACCCTAGGGGTGGTGTGTGCGAATTGTGTGTCATGTTTCAGTTATTTGTCTTGTCATGTTTATTTGTGATCTACGCTTGATTTTACTTAAGACATTCATTCTTGCATGCTTTTTAACAGTTATAAAGTTTGCGAAAAAATAAATCTAAGGCTATTACAAATGGCGCGGGTCCACATCGCCAAAATTAAACCGGACCCGATTTAGCGGAAAAATAACTAAAGCGAATAAAAGTGCGAGAAATCAAATTATTACAAGGCTTTGGGACATGTACATAATTATAATAAGCGACAAAGTAAAATGCGCGAAACAAAATAATTAAAGCGACGGGCGTTGGACCCTTTTGCAAAATATTAAATTAATAAGGAATTAAAATAAAAAATGAAATGTTTTTGGTATTTTTGTGTTTTTTAAGATTTAAAAGAAAAAGAATTTATTGAAATTAAAAATAAAATGCTAAACCCTAGTTCTAATGTTTTTTAAGTTTATTGTGAAAATATTGAAATTTGACCTAATTTGAATCTAATTTATTTATGTACAAATTTAATTATAAAATATAAATAAATAAATAATTATTACTGTGAAAAAAAGGGCAAAATATGAAAAGGAATCAAAATTGCTAATTAACCTAATTCTATATTTTGGATTTTTAATTGTTAAAAAGAATGAAATCATAACCTAATTAAAACTAAGTTTATTTACATATAAAATTTAATTATAGAAAATAAATAAAATAAATATTATTAAAAAAGAAAGTAAGAAGAATAAAAATTAAACCTAATTCTATTTTCGGATTTTTAGTTATTAAAAGGAATTAAAGTTAAAAACCTAATTAAACTAAATAATTTACATACTATTTATTTATGGAAATAATAAAATAAAAATTATATTTTTTGGCATTTTTTAATTTTATGATGTTTTTGTATTTTGATTAAAAATTAAATAAACAATAATTAAAATAAACATAACAATTAAAATAATAATTAAAAAGATATAAGAAAAATAAATTAAATTGGCAAACCAGGGTGGGGTGTAGCCCCAAAATTGGAGGTAAGGTTCAGCAAGTCAAGCCCATTAAGCATTGGATCCGTTGACTTTGCCAGTTTCCATATGGTGCGTTGACTAAGGCATACTGCGTTCCCTGAATCTTGGCCTTTAGATCTGGTGTTCTTGGATGTATGTAGGGTCTGATCTGGATGGAATATGGTAAACCATCGCGCTGAAGCTGCATAGGATTAATTGATGAAAAATAATATGGGATTTGTACAGACCTGGGACTTGAACCCAGGTCTTGGAGGTTACATGTATTGGTACCTGCCAGCTGAGCCATCACGTTTCATTTAATATATTATATCAAATAAACAACAAAAAGCAAAACCAACGCATAGTAATTAAAAACGCGCGCAATTCAAACTAGCGAATCACGCTTCGCCACCACATCATCTTCCTCAATGTTTTTATTTTTTCTGAAAAGCACAAGCCTATGGAAACGGTTTTCTGGGCGTGGTCTAAGGCAGCTTTCAAGAAAATAGCGATTAGGCTATTCTTGAACATAAATTCATCGCGACTATTGGGATCTCTTCGTCCAGGTGAGCTGAGTTTGATAGTGATGATTTTGAGTCCTAATTTCACTTGGTTATGAAAGCCCCAATCTGGAAAACCTGTAACCCTAATATTTAACAATGGCAAAAACGCATATATGGCACAAAAACATAATTGAATATGTTGGTCAGCTTAGAAACATCATTATGAGCAAGAATCCATAAAGAAAAATGCAAAAGGATGCTTGAATTATGCTATGCGATTTCAAAAATTTTGCTTCACAGTTTGAGTTATAGATACCACTTCTTTGAGTTTTGGTTGATGTTAATGATTGAGAATCGTTCAATGATGTTTCAGGATGATAATAGAACAAGAATTGAGGCTTGAATCGAACTAGAAACTGGTTTTCAGTATTGACCTTTTTTGAGAATTTTTTCAACTTTGTATATGGTTTCTGAGCGCAGCTGAGAGTGTAAGGCAATTAGGTTTGTGATCAGGGTTATGTAGTGAGATGATTAGGTCAACAAAACTTGACAAAATCCAAAGCATTCATTGTTTTACATATTTGATTTTATGAAATCTTTTTTTGAATCTTTTTTCATGTATTCTTTGTTCAATCAGCTCAAATCACACCAAAACTTGCCTAATTAAGATGTGCACGTGATATTGATAGTAAAACATGCATGAAAAGATTTTTTTAGGTCAAGTTTATATTTTTCACATATTTAAATAATTTAAATGAATTAATATTAATATAAATTCAAATAAATAATTAAAAATTGAGAAAATACTTCCCTTTGGGCCTAATGGTCGTGCATAGGCTTGGCATGAAGAAACTTGGAAGAAAAATGGGCCCATTGGCATTTTTGGATCATTTGCATCAATGTTGACTTTCAAAAATTTCCAAAACTTTCCCAACTTCCACAAGGCATAACTTGCTCAATTTTTAAGCTTTTCACATGTTCTTGGACATTTTGGAAAGGTCTTTGAGTCCTCTAACCAATGCCTTTGGTCCCATGTCATTCTGATTTACCAATCTCAAGTTATGGCCTTTGACTTAAAGTCCCTTTTTGTTGACTTTTGAAAATGACCTATAATGTTGAAATTGATAACTTTTTGTGAGAGCATTTCTTGGACTTGAAGTATGAAGATGAGTTGTAGGAAATGTCTTTCTCTTCAAAATGAGCTTTGGATGGAATTTTTCTGATAATCCATGTGAAAGTTATGCCCTGGTCAATTTCAGTTGACTTTTTCAGCTGTCCAAATATAGCAACTTTTGCATCTTTGATGATTTCTGAGCCAAATTTTGAGAATCATGATCAAGCATTGATCAAATGATGTTTGTGGCTTCAAAATGATATGTTGACCAAAAATTTGAACTTTTGACTGTCAAATGGCCATTTTGCCCCTACAGTTGACTGTAGTGCAATCTAGGGTTTTGACTGTGCAATTTTGAGCTGAATGCCTTGAAACTTGATATGAGGGTACTTGACCATCTTTGTAGGCATATGAGACTTGATTGGGCCCCTGAAACCTTCAATTTCTTGATCAGAACACAAACCCTAGTTTTGACTGTATAGGAGACAGTTGAACTGCATAACCCTTGGGGAATTTTGTGACCTTGACTTAACAAATCTTGGAGAATATGGGAGGGCAAATTTTGGGGTACAACACCTAGGAATGGAAAAACTCCAGCTGCTTCTCGGAGAAGATCTGCTCAAGATGTTTCGTCGTATAGGGTTTGCAACTCTAGTGTCCCCAGTCAAGTTTTGGTTCATTTCTCCTCTTTTCTGAGTTTGCGTGATATGAAGATTCAATCCAAGATTTCTCCAGTGAAGATTTCATTTGTTTAATATAGTTTCTTTCTTCCCAGAGAAGTTGGTACAATAATCACTCTCGAACAACACATGCCTCTATTTTCCCTGGTGAAGAATGTATATTGATTTTTCCATTTGTGCATATGGTGTTGACCTCCCCAATTAAGTCGGCACTAATTCCCCAGTGAAGGTTTTGGTGATTTGATGTCTGTCGGCCCTACTTGAAATTTATTTTTCAAATCCCCAATAGAAGTTATACTTTTGAAAACATTTGTTTCCCCGTTGAAGACCGAGTGCTTTTCCCTGGTGAAGCCGGGAGAAGGATGTTATATCCCTGAATCTGTATTATTTTTGTCACTTGGATTTGTTTGCTTCCGGATTACGTTCCTCCCCATGAAAATTAAACCAGGCAGTAGATTTTGTTTCCTCAGTTGGCCCTTACTTTTTCTTGGATTGATCATCTTGGATGTAATTTGTCCAAATGTTGATTGTGACCGAGTTGGTTTTTCCTGTTTACTCCTGTTGTTATATGTCTGTTTTGTCAGCATATACATGATAACACTCATACATTCGTACATACATCATACATAGTTGAATTTAGCAAATCATTGCTTATTCGCATGCATTAATATTTTGTTGACATATTACCCTATTTTTCATATGTTTTATTGTCCTCTCTCCAATAGAGTGTCGACCTTAAGCAGAAAGTGTATGTTCTTTCAATTTCCCCACTGAGTTACCCCTCGTGGAATATTTTTACTTCAGCCTTCTTGTATAGCTCTTTGAATGGATGATTTGGTTTTCCCTCTTGAGTTTATTTCTCAAAGGATGTATTTTGGACGACGGTCTCGTTCCAGTTTATTTATGGTTTGAATCTTTGATCCTTAACAACTTTATTACTTATGATATCAACAGACTTAGAGCCTTGGTTTGAGAACGTGCATTTATTTTGCACGAGAAGACTTTATCTCCTCAGCAAAAATATATTGGCATCTCCCCAGGAAATCATATTTCTTTCCCTAGTAAGTCATATTTCATTCCCTAGAAAGTCATTTTTTACAATCCTCCATAAACAGCAAGTAGAAGACCTCTTTATTTGAGCAACCTATACTTCCTTGTAAAGGTCTACATTACCCTTTTTGCTATCTTCCCTATGAGCAGATAGTTTGCAGTTCGTTACCAAAATTACTCCAGTGGATGGAAAGTCTTTCGATATCGCGAAGAAAATTCATTATGAAGTCTTTATAAGTGGTAGTCTCTTTATTTGAGACAACTTATATATCACCCTTTCTAGGCATAATGCCTTTGTTAAAGAAGAAGTTGAGACCCGTTCTAGGTGAAATGCCAGAATTTTGGGGAAAAACTTGTTATCTTTTTGCTACCTTCAGTGAATGTTGGTAGTTCATCGTCAGTGAATGGCGATGCTATGATATATTCTCTTTCTACCTTCAGTGAATGTTGGTAGGTCACCTTCAGTGAAAGTTTATGATTGTCATCTTTTTTCTACCTTCAGTGAACGTTGATAGTTCATCGTCAGTGAATGGCGGTGCTATGATATATTCTCTTTCTACCTTCAGTGAAAGTTGGTAGGTCACCTTCAGTGAAAGTTGGTGATTGTTATCTTTTTTCTACCTTCAGTGAACGTTGGTAGTTCATCGTCAGCGAACGGCCATGCTATGATATATTTTCTCTCTATCTTCAGTGAAAGTTGGTAGGTCACATTCAGTGAAAGTTGGTGATTATTATCTTTTTGCTACCTTCACTGAACGATGATGCTATGATATATTTTCTCTCTACCTTCAGTGAAAGTTGGTAGGTCACCTTCAGTGAAAGTTGGTGATTGTTATCTTTTTGCTACCTTCAGTGAACGTTGGTAGTTCATCATCAGTGAACGGCGATGCTATGATATATTTTCTCTCTATCTTCAGTGAAAGTTGGTGATTGTTATCTTTTTTCTACCTTCAGTGAATGTTGGTAGTTCATCGTCAGTGAACGGCGATGCTATGATATATTCTCTTTCTACCTTCAGTGAAAGTGGGTAGGTCACCTTCAGTGAAAGTTGGTGATTGTTATCTTTTTGCTACCTTCAGTGAACGTTGGTAGTTCACTGTCAGTGAACGGAAGTGTGATAATATTTTCTTTTCTCTCTACCTTCAGTGAAAGTTGGTCGTTCATCATCAGATAACGTCGATGATTTCTTCTCTCTACCTTAAGTAAATGTTGGTAGCTCACCGTCAGTAAACGTCGGTGTTGTTATTTCTCTCCTCTTTCTACTCTCATCGAACATTGGTAGCTTCGCCTTCAGTAGAAGTTGGTGTATCCTTTGACTTTTTACCATCCTCTAAGTCAAGAATTTCGATCCACCAGTGATTTATTTTCCTGGTCAGGTTTCTCTTTTGTTTCTTTATTTCCTTTGTTACATCCCCAGCGGTGTTCTGTGTTTCTTTGATTTTGTTCATATGCATTCATGATCATAAGCATTGCATGGCATCCTAGGGCCAAAAATAAGGTTTGTTTTATATTTAAGTATCTTCGATCGCGTCGACACAAAGATTTCTAACCTTCGTATCTCCGGATAGAAGAAACTTAAATAAGGGCAGCTGTTGTATCCCAATTTTTTCCGCTAAGATCCCTTCATCATACCATATTGATTCAATTACAACAAGATCACATTAGGGCTTCTGGTTCTCCTCCCTATCTTTAGCTTTGCTCTTTGAGGAATCACCAAGCACCTTGACTTGATTTCTTTTGTGATCATGAATGTTTTGTCTTGATTTTCTTTTAATTAATAAGATGTAATGTAGGTTTGTCTTACTTGTTAATAATGTAGGTAAAGGCAATGTGGCTTAGCAAGTTGATCCATGGGTTCATGAGCTTATTTCCATGCCCTAGTCAATAAAGTTTGAGAAGTTCAAACCTCATCATTGAAGTTGTTTTGTAAGAAATGGCATGGCAAGGTTTATTTTGGGTTCATCATATTTCAAAATTACCAAATTGATTCAAAAATACAAAGGGGTTGATTGGAGAAGTTGTCATGCTTGGACAAGGCTTTGTTCTCATTGGTCACAAGTGCATATTTCTCCCAATTCTCAAGATATGGAAGTGGCTTTGGTGGCTATGAGTTCTCATTTTCATCCTCAACAACTTCTATTTACAAAGCATTTGTGTTGGTACAAGAAGTTTGTTCAAAATTTTCAAAGTTCCTCAAAGCATTTTCTTGATATAGGAGCTAGGGTTTTGAACTTCAAAGAAGCATATATTGCTCATATTTTGGTATTTTTGAGTGATTCCAAAAACATACTTCTCTTCAAAGGGTTATCAACAAATCACTTCAAAAGTTTCAAGGAGTTTTCATGTGGAAGAAGCTTGATGATGAAGAAAGATTACAAGTCCTTCAGATGAACCCCCAACTTCTCATGTGTGAATTTAAATCATCATAACTTGGTCAATTTATATCACCTTGAGCCCACTCTTTTTCCATAATGATCTTGAAGATATGAACTTTATGCCTTCTTTTATTTGCAAAGTGAGAAAATTGATGGAAGATACCGTAAGAATACAAAAGATTATAGGTCATTTCATGATTCTTTTCCAACTTCAACAATTCATAACTCTCTTAATTTTTGAATATTTTGAATGGTTCAAGTTTCAAAATTTCATTCAAGAGGTCTATTTCATTCCATATTTTTTGGTTAAGAGAAAATTCCAAGTGGAAGGCCATGTTTGGATGCAAAACATTATAGGTCACTTTTGAAGAAAATTTTGAAATATTTCTAAGTATGGAAAGTCAACCTTTTTTCCCCAACTTTGACCCAATGCAACTTTCAGCTCAAGCATCCATTTGATTCCATTCTTTTTCCATTGTAAAGCTTGTAACCTCATCTTTCTAAAGCATCAAGAATCATGCCTTAAGACCCCTTGAGCTGAGAATGCCATTGGATTGAACTTGGTAACTCGGAACTGAGGTTTCTCCATAAGTCAGAATTTGAAATTCATGTTTTGGCCTCTAAACATCAAATTAGCACGCGTTTGTGATCTAAATATGTTTAACCAAGTTGCCAAAGTGGATTAGAGCCTTAAAACGCAAGGAATGGATGAGTTTTGATGGAAATCAAATCACACTTTACTCGTGTATCAGGTTCACACGATTTCCCCCCAAACTTCATCATTTCACACGCTTGAACATTCCATTTGATTCCCTATACATAGAAGGTCATCCCCTATTCATTTACTCAAGCTTTGAGAGCCAAAAACACTCTGTTTAAACCTCACACGAGCTTGAAATTTTTGAAATCAGTTTCGGAGATTCCCGCCTTTTCCTCCAAAATTCTTTGCACATTCATCTTCCTCAAGTATCATACAAACTCTCTAGCACTTAAACCAAGCAAAACGAGCCATAATCCAAGCTACAGAAGTCCAGTTTCAGAGCTTCTTTCTTGAACTTCGAAAAGGTAGAATTCTCCATCATTTAGATCCAATTAAAGCACTAACTTGTTCTACTCCTTCTCCTGATTCTAGTGCTTCTTACAATTTTTAAATCCATTGAGAATTGAGAGAGAAATCTCAAATTGAAGGTGCTCTCTATTTTCTGGGTTTTTTATTTATATCACTTTGTATAGTTTATATAAATTTGGCGCGATGGTGGTGTTAGGATCTTCTTGAAGAGACGAATCCAATGATACTTGTCCGGGATCCTAATTTTACCGTTTGAAGTATCTCACAAAATCTCCATTGCAGGATGGCTGGAGGTTGAAGACGATGACATGTCTCGTCTCAGCCAATGATAGCGTGCCAATCGTTTTAATTTCATTGGTTGCCTTTTTTCTGATTCCCTGCGCATCCCACTAAGGTCCATATCAAGCACATCGCGTCTGGTCCATTGGGTTAGCTTACTAACGCGTTTTGACTATGATCTGATGGCCCATACTTTTTGGTTTTATTTTATTTTCTGATTTTATTTTTTAATTGATTTAATTTTCAAAAATTCATAACTCTTTTATTTTTATCTAAAAATTATGAAAAAGTTCACAAAAATACTTTGAATTATTTCTGATCTCATGAATATTTTTTCATATTTTTATTTTGACATTTGATATTTTTTATATTTTTTGCATTATTTGCTTCTTTTTAATTACTTTAAAAATGTTATCTGACTTTTTTTAATTCTGAAAAATTTCCTAAATATCATTTTGCATACTTCTGACATTTTGAAAATTTTATGGAATTTTATATTGATGTTTACTATTTTTGACCTATTTTCTTTTTGTTTGAACATTTTTAATTGGTTTTAAAACAGTTTTTGACTTTTAAAAGTTGCCAAAAATTTCATAAAAATATTTGAGTCCCTTTTTGATTTTTCTATGGCCTTACTTAATTTTTCTTGATTAATTTGAATATAGTTGATATTTTTATTTCTTATTTCTATTTTAAAACATTTTTAAAACCTTTTTTAATGTATATATTAAATACAATATTATTCTGTGATTTTTTCCTGGCTGAACTTGGGTTGAATTTTGATCATGCACTTTCTTAACATCAATCGATCCATGGTGTTGAGTCTAACTCCATAAAAATGGATGAATGATTTTAATAATAGTTTGATTTAAATTTAATTCAAATATGGTTTATATATTCTTTCCCACCCCTCTTCATCTTGTCTCATTTTTATTGCACTAAGTGTTATTAGAGCATCTCTATATCATGTCTCAAAACAAATGGTGCATATATTGCTATTGACCGGCCTCAAAATAGATGCGACTTCTATATAAGTCCACTTATAATTGCTTAACATAGCGCTAAATTTTGTCCCGATTCGAATAAATGATCATTCGTGGCCCAAACCTATGTTTGTAATCCCAAGTATGTTAATTTGATCCCTTTGATCCAATAACCTTGAGATTCATTGTGTGGAGGCTTTGGTTCTACCAATCCTCTAATGGATCTATAACACTTTTGGTCAACACAGATCACTTAAACATCGTTGATCATTAAATGGTACTTTTGAGGATTCTAAATGGATGATATACTTGAAAAAAGTAAATGCAACTTATTGTGTGGAGACTTTGGTTCTACCAATCCTCTAATGAGTTCCAAATGCAAGTTTCAAGATGATCATCTAACTAACCACTAATCACTAATAATTGATTTTACCTTTTATTTTTACTTTATGCCCCTTTATTTTTTATGCTTTATGCACCATTTACTTTTAAGAATTTACATTTCATGTTATCTTCTTCTTTGCTCATTTGAGCCTTTTTCCTTCTTCTAAGACACCTAATAATCAAAATAGACCATAAAATTTTTTTAATGGTACTTGGACTATTTGGTTACTATCCTTGGCATTATGGAGTATTGGACTTCTTGGACTTAGGAATAAAAACTTTGGCCTATTTGGAGACCTTGTGACCTTAATTGATATTTTGTCTAGAGTTCTTGAGGTTTACCTCAAGATATTGGGTTGTTTGTTTATTTTATGTGCAGGTTATTGTGATTACATTCTATGTTTGTAATCTGGAATTCACCCGTATACAGCCGTTACTCTGCCCAATTTTTGTGGAGACTTAATACACTTAAATTTTGGTTCCCTCAAGAGGTCTAGTATCTTTATTTGCTTGGTTCAATCCAAAGAATTGGAATTCTATCGTGGCTCATAATGTTGAGTATTGGCTTCTTGTTGGTTAGATGGTTCCTATCCCTAGCTTTTACATTATGCTTTAGGATAGTCTCTTCTTCTCCTCCCATCTTCTTTAATTTCAAAAATCTTCTCACTCCTTTTGAAAACTCTTCTTGTTTTTAAACTTGAACCACTTTTATAATAAACTTGGACTTAGGTCCATGCATTTTAAAACATTTTCAAGAATAAACTTCAATCAACATTAATAATACCTTAACATTTTTTGTGACAAGATTAAAAATCAATCAATCTCATTTAAACCATTTTTCCATCTTGGCTTTCATCTCAATCTTTTCTCAAAAGATTAGGCTCTTGTCAATCCTTGTAGTGATGCAAATAACTATACTTCTATAATATGTAGTAAAGAGGGATATTTTTCACTTGGGTGTTGAGTGAGGCATTGTTGATTTTAAAAATCCAAGTCATATCCTCCACTTTGAGATGATGCAAATTCTCCTTTCTCATTATTGTGGGTAGTAAGTATGTTTTCCACACGGATAATGACGATGATGTCTTATCTCATAAAATTAACCAACACACTTGTATTTTAAAATTTTTAAAGAGGAACTATGTGTACCATGATCCCCTATTGCACGGAAGGTGGTACGTAGGCACTAAAGGTTCGCAACCGCGGCGGGTGCAAAAAAAATCATAAAAAATATGTTTCTTTTCTCATCACCACCATCTATTTTTATACAACATTTTATAGCCAAAATATACAGATTTTACAAAGAGGTTCCTGCGGAGTACCGTAGATGTTTAGGGTGCTAATACTTTCCCTTTGCATAACCAACCCCCTTACCTTGAATCTTTCCCCCTCTTTTTGGGTTACTCGCTCTTTTCCCATTCCTTTGGAAACAATAAAGCGCGGTGGTGATTTTTATTTTGATATGTATAAGTCTAGTCAATTTAATGGCTTAGTCTTAAACATTTCTACCGCTACAGCGGGATGCCCCAGTTTTTCTTAAGTCTCCTTCGTAGGTTTTGACTTAGTGGGCTTTTCTTTTGAGAGATAATGACTGCCTATTTGATAGGGAACCATCACCATCTTTTGGTTCATAAGGAATCTTTTTGATGTCACTCGTTGTGTACGAAGTGAAAGTTTGCGACTAAACACGCATTTGAATTAACTGAGAGATTACCCTGCCCCAGGTTTTGATTAAAGGTTTTAATTTGTTTAAAAAAGAAAATTCTACTTCTTTGGCTCAAAGGGGTTGACTAGGTATTATCCTCCTTATAATTCCATTGTTTAGGAATTGAAAGAACTCTTGTACATCATTGTGATACGGTGGCAGAACCGACTGTTATACTGGTTTTGTGTTTGTGTTTGCAAATGTTGCGGTAAGCGAGAGTCCCCACCGACTTTTCTTTTATCCAACAAAGGAAAGGGTGAAAAGAACAGAAAAATACCTTTTTCGAGATTTTCTGAGTAAGGGGGGTAGGTTATGGAAAAGGAAGGCGTTAGCACCCTTTCCATTCGTGGTTTTCCATGGGCTCTTAGGTACTTTCTCATTTTGAAAACTGCTTTTTATGTTTGTGGGATCTGAAAAGTTTTGTTTGCTTTATGATAACTCTTGTATCAGTCCTCAAGAGTGTGATAGAGATTTTTTGAAAAGGTTTTGAAAATGTGGTGTAAAAAAGAATTAATTTTTAGCAAGTACTTAACAGCTATCTGCCTACTCAAAAAAGGCGTTCTTTTCTTCATTTCCTTTAGATAGTGTTATCCTACTATTAAATAGTAGGTAGCCCAATCGTTGGATGTTGAGGGACTATCGTAAGATACGTTTATGGTCATTGAAGGCAACATGTAAGGGTACCTTATCATTTCGAAGGGACTGTCATCATCATATATTCGTAGGCAACTTGAGGGACATTTAGGCACTATGATCTTATGATAACTTTAAACTGAGGGTCTTTGCTAAGAGTATCCCTACATTCGAGGGACATTACCATTTTGGAAGGAAACCAAAGTGGGAGATACCCTAGGGGTGAGCATGTGCACGTGTGCTTGATTTAGATATATTATCTTTGAATTAGGTTATGCTATGTTCAATTAATCATGATCTTTCCATACAATCCTATTAGTCTAAGTAGTTAATAGTGCGGAAAATAAATTGCAGGAAAATATAAACTCCTAAGCTATTACAAGGCCTTGCGACGATTACATAAATAGCACAAGAAAAAAATAAAAATGTGGAATTTTAACCCTAATTAAAACTATTACAAACCGGGAAACAATTTCAATAAATTGAAAAATAATAAAACAGAAAATAGTAAGCGCGCAGAGATTAATATGAGAACCTGAAAATTTAATTGACTAAAAAATATTTTTTTTGTATTTTTATTGAGAAAAATATTTGAAGTGATTAAACCTAATTCTAATTGATTTTAATTAAGGGAACAAGTGAAATAATTAAGTTAATTACCAAAAATTAAATTAATTAGAAAAAACCTAAGTCTATTTTTTTTTTGTGATCTTTTTTATTTTTGATGTTATGTTTACAAAAAAAGGCTAGTAGATATAATGTAAGTAAAACAACACAATCGAGGGAACAGACAGTGAATAAAAGGGTTCAATTTTGAAAAAAGGTAAGCCTAGATGGAAAAGAGCCTGAGTTTCCTTTCGATCCAGAGGGATGATCGAAGACCTCGTTCGAGGGTCTTGGGGGTGCTAGATCTGCAAGCAAATTCGTTAGAAATTGAAAAGGCAAGGCCAGGGATTCAAACCCTGGTTCCTTCGATTGCACGAATTCCATTTCACCACCTGAGCTGTTTGCTCATTCGAAATACATGACACCTGCTTTTGGTCCTGCAAATTAGTTAGTTCAAAACTAAACAAAACATAAAACATCCCATTCGAAATCAATCCTTGAACCCCGATCTGGGTTTGTTTCGGTTTGCCACAGCTGGTATCATGGGTTTCAAAGGTAACCAGCTTCAAAAAACTCTATCCATGGTGTTCGAACATATCGACACTACAACTTACATACATTTTGTTAAATCGCTCACAAATAACAACAAAAACTATGAACAGACAATCATGAGTCTAATTTAAGATTAAGTGGGATTGAACATTTTTACCACTAAAGGCGCCTGGATCTACAGTTCTGGGTGTGAAATGGTTGGGGCACGAGCGAGTGTACGTCTGTGTGAACTCAAAGAACATGATCGGAGTGTTAATCTAGACGGAAGGAGCCTGCAATGGTATGGAGTTTTGACAACTTTGGAATTTGATGCTACTTTCTAGACCTTCGTGGGGCAGGCTACGTTTTTTGCGAGGCAATATATGTGAGTTTTTTGTGAGGCAGTCTCTGTGTCCTTTTTCTCTGAGATCATGAGGTTTATATAGACAAAGGATTTTAGGTCAACATTTGTATATCAAATCTTGGTCCATTATGATGAAGAGATTTGATTTGATTTCTTCATAAAAACTTGTTATATTTGATTCAATCAGGTGCCAATCTATTTTCATGCGTTACTACTAGCCTGTCATGAGTTGTTTGGGCCTCCAATATGATGGAAATATAAAGTTGACATGCGCCTGCAAATCCATTTCCCTTCAAATTTGTTCTCTTCGAAGGCTTTGAACTCTAATTCGAATTCCACTAGCTTCGATGTCATGGCTCCTTCGATTGAGCCACCCTATGCTCCGATTGCTTGATTTGAAGAGAATCAACCTGGTCGAATCAGCTCTTGTGGAATTAGGAACAAACAAGGCAAGAATCTGGACTTTAACTCGGGAATTGAATCCATGATCAACATAGAATTCTTGCCATATTTGTAAGGAAAACATGCCATTTTGAACTTTGGGTGAACCTGGACAGGTTAGGATAGGTTTTTTGTTTGAATTTGGCTTAAGGCTTTCATCATGGTTCCTTCGATTAAGTCTCAAGTTTTTCTCTCTTCGATGGCTTTGAACTTGGTCCAATAGAAGCATTATCTTATTGACTAATTGAAGTGTTGTTCTACACTCCTTGATGGTTCTAACTCCTAATTCGAATTTCCCAGAACTTCCCTCATCAGAACATTTGTTTTCCTTCAAAGGCTCTGAATTCGAATTTGTACCAACTTTGTTATCACGGCTCCTTCAATTAAATATTAAGCCTTGCTCCCTTCGATTGATCTGTGTCTTGATTCGAACTGCTCATATACTCAGAATCAGAGCTTCTACGTTTGAACCATAGTCTGCAGAAAGGCTCAGAGTTATCCTCTCCAATCTGCATGAATTCAAATACCCATCATCATAGCTTCTGGAACCCTCTTAGTTCTTGCTCTTTTTTATCTCATTTTCTCTAACTTGGACAATTAGAATATCTCCCTGTTGATATGGCAACCGAAACATCACTTGGTTAACATGCCTATCAAAAAGCACTTTGTAGGCTCTAACAAAAAACAAACTTATTTAAGATGCCCGTCGAAGCTACCTTGTTGGAAATTCCCATAGAAAGGCCCTATACCAATTGAAGGACCTTTTGCAGATGCCAATCGAAGGACCTTTTGCACATGTCAATTGAAGGATCTTTTGCATATGCTAATCAAAGGACCTTTTGCAGATGCCAATTGAAGGACCTTTTGCGGATGCCAATCGGAGGATACTTAACCATCATTTGAAAAATTTCCTTTTCTTTAGGAAAAGGTTTGTAACCACCTATGCAAGAGGAAATCTTGGAAAAACATGAGAGGGCAAATTTTGGGGTACAAAAACTGCCCCTGTTCAATCTTCTTAAGCCTGAAGATGTAGATTGGCTTGTCTGCCTTTCGTGATCTGAAAGTGGAAGATGATTGAACAATAACATGCCCAAAAATTTTAACTCGTCTGAGATGATACTTGACTGTATAGATAGTATCGGGAATGGGCTTATAGATGCCATTTGGAAAACATAACAGAAGATCGTCGGAGATGGGCTTAAAGATGCCATCCAGAACAAAGTTGACTTCATGAGATATTCCTTTGCGGGCATCTCTATTCCTGTTGTTGAGGAGGATTCCACTGAGGAATGTTGGTCTTTGTTCGGGAAGTAGAGTTTAGGAGCTTCAATTTTCCATCACTCTACTGGGGTGTATCTCTTGATTGAAGAGGCGGAAAGGAACTGCTATCTGGTCAAGATCCAGGCTTCACAGTGACTTGCTGAGGATGATAAGGCTTATTGCCATCTGGTCGTATTCCAGGCTTCTCAGTGATTTACTAGGGGAACTTGAAATTAACTGCTATCTGGTTGGACTCCAGGCTTTGCAGTTTCTTTAACTGGAATAGAAAGATGTAAAATCTTAGTGTCGATTTAACTGAACCAGAGACAGGTCTTGAGTTTTCTTCAACTGGAATAGAAATCAGGAAAATCTTAGTATCGATTTAACTGAACCAGAGAAAAGTCTTGGACTATCTTCAACTGGAATAGAAATCAAAAAGATCTTAGTATCGATCTATCTGAACCAGAGAAGGTCTTTAATTAACTTTGAATGGAATGGAAATCAGAAAAATCTTAGTATCGACTTAATTAAACCAGATAAAATTCTTGAATTATCTTCAAATAGAACAAAAATCAGAGAGATCTTAGTATCGATCTAATTGAACTAGAGAAGGTCTTGAATTAACTTTGACTGGAATGGAAATCAGAAAAATCTTAGTATCGATTTAACTGAACCAGATAAAAGTCTTAGATTATCTTTAACATGAATAGAAATCATAGAGATCTTAGTATCGATCTAACTGAACCAGAGAAGGTCTTGAATTAACTTTAACTGGAATGGAAATCATACAAATCTTAGTATCAATTTAACTGAACCAAACAAAAGTCTTGGATTATCTTCAACTGGAATAGAAATCGGAGATCTTAGTATTGATCTAACTGAACCAGAGAAGGTCTTGAATTAACTTTGACTAGAATGTAAATCACAAAAATCTTAGTATCGATTTAACTGAACCAGACAAAAGTCTTGAATTATCTTCAACAGGAATAGAAATCAGAGAGATCTTAGTATTGATCTAACTGAATCAGAGAAGGTCTTATATTAACTTTGATTGGAATGGAAATAAAAAAAATATTAGTATCGATTTAACTGAACCAGACAAAAGTCTTGGATTATCTTCAACTAGAATAGAAATCAGAGAGATCTTAGTATCGATCTAACTGAACCAGAGAAGGTCTTGAAATAACTTTGATTGGAATGGAAATCAGAAAAATCTTAGTATCGATTTAACTTAAACAGACAAAATTATTGAATTATCTTCAACTGGAAAAGAAATCAGAGAGATCTTAGTATCGATCTAACTGAACCAGAGAAGGTCTTGAATTAACTTTGACTGGAATGGAAATCAGAAAAATCTTAGTATCGATTTAACTAAATCAGATAAAAATCTTGGATTATCTTCAACTGGAATAGAAATCAGAGAGATCTTAGTATCGATCTAATTGAACTAGAGAAGGTCTTGAATTAACTTTGAATGGAATGGAAATCAGAAAAATCTTAGTATCGATTTTACTGAACCAGATAAAAGTCTTGAATCATCTTCAACTGGAATAGAAATAAGAGAGATCTTAGTATCGATCTAACTGAACCAGAGGAAATTCTTGAATTATCTTTAACTAAAATAGAAATCAGAAAAATCTTAGTATCGATTTAACTGAACCAGAAAATGGTCTTTTGAGAATATCTTTCTGAAGAAAATGCTGAAATAGCCCTTCGTCATACGTAGCCTTTGAGAAGACTACCAAGTCATGTAAGTAGTCAACGGTGTTTGTTGATTTGATCTTTCCTAAAAATGTTAAAGAGTTAGTCGTATGCAACGTCATGATGTATGAAATGCATTGTGATGATGTTCTCAAAATAAATGAGATTATGTTGTATGTGATGTGTATGTGCATGCCATGATGAATGAATATGGGATGCTGTTGCGATATTTCTTAGTTTGGGAAAGTAAATCCCTGACTGCTGCTGGAGAGTATTGGGAAGCTGAATTCTTCATTTCCGCTGGGGATGATGAATGGAGTTGATTTGTCGGGGATTTTTCCTTTTCGCTCGAGGATAATCTGCCAGGGATTTTGTAGATGGTTTGACTGTTATCCCAACTCTTAGAGTCCTTGGTGAATGCAGATTAGAGTAATAAACCTTTTACCGATTAGACAAGTGACGAGATGATGGGACATAGTCGTACACTTTAATCTCTAACTTTTTCCTGGACTATCTTTTCAGATTTTCAGTCCATCAGAATACCCTTTTTTGCTCAAGCCGCCTTTTCAGGTTTTCGACTTGCTGGGTGTAAAGATTTTTTTCCATACGTATATCCCTAATTTTTGAACAAACTCCTTTTGGTTCACCGGGATGCCCTTATTTTTGCCAAGGCCAGCAAGCCTAGCGGGTCTATGTTCATGCGTAGTATTTTCCGACTATGTCCATGTTCATCGGGTGCGGAGAATTGTCAATGTCCACAGTAGTAAGTGTTGCCACACTGTCGGAAGATGTTTGTTTGATCGTACATGGTGCATTACTAGAATTCATGTCTGTGATACGGTGGGAAGAGAACTGACTATTTTTTTGGAATGCTGGTTCGCGTTTTGCGTTTGTTTTCGCAAAATGTCGCGGTAAGCAAGAGTCGCCATCGCCTTTTATTTTATCCAACAAGGAAAGGAAAAAAGCACAGAAAAATTCCTTTTTTGAGATGTTTCTCGGGTCTGGGGGGTAGATTATAGAAAGGGAAGGTATTAGCACCCTTTCTATCCGTGGTTATCCACGGGCTCTTAGGTACTTGCTCAAAGTGTTTTCAAAAATTTGCTTTTCTTTGTGTTTGTGGGTTTGAAAAGAGTCTTTTATTTGAAAGGTGTAAGTGCGAAAAGTTTTGTTTTGTTTTGAAGAGAGAAAGTACTTAAGAACCATCTACCTACTCAAAAAAGGAATTAATCTATGCTAATGTCCTTTAGACAATTCTATCCCACTATGAATGAGTAGGTAGCACCGTCGTTGGAGTTTTAAGGGTCAATTTGATTAAGGGACGTGTGGTCACTAAAGCAATGTTAGGACGCCTTAGCGGTAACCCAAGTGTCTTAGGTCATTTTTCCGAGGCAACCGTTTCGAGGCAACTATGATCTTTGGACAAGAGGGCGACCTCTAATACTTCCTATACTCAATGACCATGTTCAAAGGCAACCAGGTGAGGTGTACCCTAAGAGTGCGCATGTGCGAGTGTGTTATTTCGGTTAATTTTATCTTTGTACATGTCATGGGTGAGCTATGTTGATTTTAGGTTCATACATTCGATCTTGTCATGCATTCCCTATTATCAAACATCCAATAGTTAATAATTTGCGGAAATTAAATTGTGGAAATTAAATCTAACTATTACAAGGCGTCGGGTATTTACATCGCCAAAAACAACCCTTGAAATTAAATTGCGGAAAATAAAAGAAAGCGATAAAATAATTTAAAGTCTTATATAAAGCTATTACATTCTGGAAACAATTACATCAATATGGTAAAATAGATCGCGTGCAAAAAAAAAATAAATTAAATCGGCGCATTTTTTAGGGTTTTGACCCTTTTTTAAAGAAAGCGTTTTTTTTTTGGTTATTTTTAAATTAAAAGAAATTAAATTAAGTCAACAATTAAATTAATAAACTAATTAAATAATTAAAAGATATTTATGGATTTTTGATATTTTAAGGAAAGAAAATAAATTTGATTTAAAGTTAGTAAAACCTAATAATCTAAATTAATTTTAATTATTTGCCAAAAGATATTGAAATTATACCTAATTAAAACTAAGTTGATTAATTAATATTTATTTACAAAAATAAAAGTGATGAATTTAATTTTAATAAATAAAATATATTTTTTGGTTTTTGATTTTTATGAGAAAAAAGATTTTCATTGGTTAGTGATTTAATTAATAAAAAAAACAAAACAATTAAATAAATAGATTAAAAAAGAAAGAAGTAGAAATAACCCAGGGGGGTTCAGGCCCAAATTGGAGGGTGAGATTTTCAATTTTCCAGGCCCAATTACGCCTTGTCCTGTTTGACTTTTGGATCCTCCACGCGTGCGTTGACTTGAGAGCATGATGGTCTTTCATTCCTGGCCACCAGATCTGGCCTGGGGCCATCTGGAACTTGGAGATCTGAGGGAGTATGGTACATTGCATGGCACGAGGTACGCTGGAATATCTGCAGGAAAAATACAACAAATATGTTGGGGACCTAGGATTCGAACCCAGGTCCTATGAGCCACTGAATAACGCGCTTGCCACTACACCACTGCCTTTCAATCGTTAGTGGATTAGATAACAATCATTATATGGGAAACAAATAAAAATGCCAGAATTAAAAATGCCATTGGTTATTTACCTGCGAATTTTTATCTGCAGCTAAATCCATATGCATCTCCTAAAACTAGTTCTAGGCCACGAAAATCAATTCCAAGTACATGGTTGTACTCGTCTTCTTCCACTGATTACGTCCATGTCCATTATTAGAATCAATTTTGCCTGCAATTAAAATGTCCAAAAATAAGGAACAAGAACCCTAGAATCGGCTAGGGGGTTACAGGCCATGAAAATGCAATTCAATAATGCCAAAAGTTTCTAAATGGAACGATAAACATGATTGTGTAAAGATTTTGGCAAGAAAACGCAGGAATATGAGTATGTGATTTCAACTGAAAGGCGAGTTTCATAGAGACTTACAACGCATTTTAGGAGATGAATGACCTTGATTTTGATTGCTATAGACTCAGTGGATGTCCAGCAAGAGGATAGCATGGAGATTTGGCCTTGAATTGGACTCCAAGGGTGATTTCAGATTCAAGCTTTTTTCAAGTTTTTTTCAAGTTTGGCTTTTCTGATTTTGCAGCCTCCTCATTCTTATTTTCGTGCCTCTAGCTTGTATAAGTATAAAGCAATGCATTAGGTTAAAAATTTGGGCTTGAATCTTTGTAAATCAATGCTTGGAGATATGATATGATCCTCTATTAAAAAGCTTCCAATTTCATTCCAAATCCAATATTTTGTGCATGATATGGCTTGATACGAGTTTGATCTTGTCCATGATGATAATTAAGGCCTGTATCAATCAAAAAGATACCAAGTTATCAATATTTAGATTTTATTTGGATTTAAATTGATTTAAAATGAATTAATTCAATAAAAATAAAATAAAATAGAAAAATTAATGAATGGACACAAGATTTAAGATAGGACACGTCTATAGTGTGACAAGATCAAATCAAGTGGAAAAAAGTGGGCCCATTTGGCAAAATTTGAAGTTTTGGGGATAGTTGACTTTTGGCAATTTTGGAAAAATGCCCAACTTCAACAATGCATAACTTCTTCAATTTTGAACTTTTGGAAGTGTTCTTGGACTTTTTAGAAACCTTGAGATGTCCTCTAACCATCCCTTTTGGTATAATTTCATTTTGATGTTCCATTCTCAAGTTACAAGCTTTGGCAAAAAAGGTGTTTTTGTTGACTTTTAAAAATGACCTATAATGTCCAAATTTGTAAATTTTTGTGAGTGCATTTCTTGATCTTGGGGTGTGAATATGGATTTTAGTAAATTTCATCCTCTTCCAAATGAGCTTTGGATGGGTCATTTCTCATAAAGTATGAGAAAGTTATGCTTGGTCAAAGTTGAGTTGACTTTTTCCTGTAAAACCCTAATTTAACAACTTTTGAATCTTGATGAATCTTGAGCAATCCTTGATGAATCATGATAAAAACTTGATCAAATGATGAAATATACTTCAAAATGAGAATTTTACAAAAAACTTGAAGTTTGACTGTTTATAGGTCACAGTTGACTTTTGCCCTAGCATAGTCGACTTTTGGACCTCTTGAGCAATTGACTGACCAAACTTCCTCTGCAAGGCTTGAAATTTGACATGAATGACCTTGTGAACATATTAGGACATTGGGTAGCACTTGAGGTTATTTGGATGTAAGGACCTTGATGCAACACAAAACCCTAATTTGAGGTTGACTGCATTAGGAGATGATTTGACTGTCCAACTCTTGAGCAATCTTGAGCCATTTGGAGATTATTCTTGCAATGTTTTGAGAAATATGGGAGGGAAAATTTTGGGGTACAACAGATGCCCCTGTTCAATTTTCTTAAACTTGAGGATATAGATTGGCTTTTGGGCCTTTCGTGATCCGAAGGTGGAAGATGATTGAACACTAGAGTGCCCAGAAATTTGCACTCGCATGAAGTGGTATCAGCATCGTGATGTCAGCAATGGGCTTATAGATGTCATTTGGAGATTGTTGATAGGTGGTCTGAACTTCAACTGGAATACGAATTCGGGAGATCTTATCGGCGATCTGACTGAACCAAAGGAGGTCTTGTCTTCTTTGACTAGATTGGCATCAGAAAAATCTTTAGGAATCGATTTAACTGGTCTTGTCTCTTTTGACTGGGTTGGTATCTGAAAAATCTTTAGGAATCGATTTAACTGGATTTGTCTTCTTTGACTGCATTATGCATCAGAAAGATCTTTAGGAATCGATTTAACTGGATTTGTCTCCTTTGACTGCATTAGCATCAGAAAAATCTTTAGGAATCGATTTAAATGGATTTGTCTCCTTTGACTGCATTATGCATCAGAAAAATCTTTAGGAATCGATTTAACTGGATTTGTCTCCTTTGACTGCATTAGCATCAGAAAAATATTTAGGAATCGATTTAACTGGATTTGTCTCCTTTGACTGCATTAGCATCAGAAAAATCTTTAGGAGTCGATTTAACTGGATTTGTCTCCTTTGACTGCATTATGCATCAGAAAAATCTTTAGGAATCGATATAACTGGATTTGTCTCCTTTGACTGCATTATGCATCAGAAAAATCTTTAGGAATCGATTTAACTGGTTTTGTCTTCTTTAACTGGATTAGCCTCAGAAAAATATTTAGGAATCGATTTAACTGGTTTTGTCTTCTTTGACTGGATTAGTATCAGAAAAATCTAGGAATCGATTTAACTGGACCAGGCAAGGTCTTGGAATAGCTTCAACTGAATCGACATCAGAAAAATCTTTAGGAATCGATTTAACTGTACCAGAGAAGGTCTTCCCCATAGTTGAGAATTTAACTGCATCTTTCCTGAAAGGCAAAGGTCAGTCATATGCAATTCATGAGATGGATCAAGCAATGATGTTCTCAACATAAATGAGTTTGTATTGTATGATGCATATATGCATGTATCATGATGTATGGAAATGTGATGTTTTAGCTGGGGAAAATAAATCCCGGATAGCTGCTGGAGAGTATAGTTGTATTCTTCGCTTCCGCTGGGGATGATGAACGAAGATGATTGTGAGAATAAACTCTGATGGGGAATAAACTGATGAGGAGATTACTCTATGGGGAAGAGATGCTCTACTGAGGATTTCATTAGTAAACTCCGCCAGGGATGGATTACCGTTACTGGTGATACTGAATAGGTTGAGGATTGAATTCCTGCTCGTGAAAGGAAAGAACTTCGCTGGGGATGATCCTTCAGTTACAACTTGCTGGGGATAAACCTATTAAACTTTTGTAGGGATAATCCTCTGAGTTCTGCTGGGAATGATCCTTTGAACTTGGTTGGGGAGATTTTGTACTCTGCTGGGGATAAACTTCCAGAGTCTACTGGGGATGATGGTTCAACTCTGTTGGGGAAGCTTTTTCAGACCGTGCTGGGGAAATATTGACTCCACTGCGGGTATCTTGTATTCTGCCGGGGAACATTCTTATACTCCATTGAGGAATATTAAGACTGCCGGAGATACTCTTATGCTTGCTGGGGAATATTAAGACCCTTTTAGTGCTGATGGTAGATAAACTCTGATTGGGGAGAGTATTGTTGATTTGTTCATAGTTGCAAGTCTCAGCTGGGAGAGCTACCATTACTGTATTACTCTGCGGGGAGTGAAGGTATCTTAGCCATATCCTTCAGCTGAATTTACCGTATACCTGGTGGACAGAGGAACTATACAGCTTGGACAATTCTTATTGCCCCAGTTTCTGATGTTACCCGTAATTCAAATTTTGTTTCGCATGTAAATATTTATGAGCAGCAATTAATGTCAAATGCATATATCAAAAATGAACATTGGACGTTCTTTGCAAAACAAAACAGATAAAGGAAAAACAGTTTGAAATTTGTCTGAAAATGAATTTGTACTGATTTTGAAGTTTTGCCTATGAATAGGCGTTTTGTACAAGAGGCTGACGTCCTAGTAAGAGAACGCCTCCAAACAAATAGAATTTGCATAATTTGTGAAAAACTAAACAAAACAGCTATGTGAATAATCCCACTGGGTTTCAACTCTGCTATTGCCTTTATATCTTTGAGCATCTCATCACTTTGCTATTGGTTGAAGATGAATCAGATTGATTAGTGCCGTCTGAGCTTGATAATCGATACCGAAGTCTGGATGCAAGGTGATCCAATGAGACATATTGTTACGCTTTGATCCCTAACTTTTTCCTGGACCGCCCTTTCGGGTTTTCGGTCCACCGGGATACCCATTTTTTCCCAAGCCTCCTTTTCAGGTTTTCGACTTGCCGGGTGTACAGAGTTTTTCATTTTTCATCCCTTATTTTTGCCCGAACCCTTTTGGTTCGCCGGGAAGCACTTATTTTTGCCTAGGCCAGTCAACCTAGCGGGTCTTTGATTATGCGTAGTATCTTTTCACTATGTCTTCATTGACGGGGTGAGGAAGGTCGTCACCATCCATGGTGGTCAGAATCATAGCTCCTCTTGAGAAAATGTTCTTAACCATAAATGGCCCTTCGTAAGTAGGGGTCCATTTGCCCCTGGGATCACGTTGAGATAGAATAATGCGCTTGATTACCAGGTCCCCAACTTGATACTCTTGTCGTCTAACTTTCTTGTTAAATGCCTTGATCATCTGTTTTTGGTACGTCTGACCATGACAAATAGCAGTAAGTCTCTTTTTGTCGATTAGGTTCGGCTGATCAAGCCGGTTCTGAATCCAGTCATCTTCATTCAAACCTGGATCCTTCATAATCCGAAGAGAAAGTATCTAAACTTCAATGGGCAAGACTGCCTCCATACCATATACCAAGGAATAGGGTGTTGCTCTTGTTGACGTCTGCGCTGAGGTACGGTACCCATGAAGAGCAAATGGTAACATCTCGTGCCAGTCTTTGTATGTCATTGTCATCTTCTGTACGATTTTCTTAATGTTCTTATTAACCGCTTCTACATCCCCATTCATCTTCGACCGGTAAGGAGAAGAGTTGTGATGCTGTATCTTGAATTGCTCGCAGAGCTCGGTGATCATCTTGTTGTTGAGATTGGTACCATTGTCCTTAATGATCCTCTCTGGTACACCATATCGGCAGATCAGATTATGTCGAATGAATCGTGCCACGACGTTCTTGGTTACAGTAGCAAAGGAAGCTGCTTCAACCCATTTCGTAAAGTAATCAATCGCTACCAGGATGAAATGACGCCCGTTAGATGTCGTAGGTCTGATCTCGCCGATCATGTCAATGCCCTACATTGCAAAAGGCAAAGGTGTTGTCAAGACGTTCAGAGGGACTGGAGGTATGTGCACCTTATCAGCATATACCTGGCACTTGTGACATGTCCGAGAATGCTGATAGCAGTCAGCTTCCATTGTGGACCAATAATATCCTACCCGAAGGATTTTCTTTGCCATGGTGTGTCCACTGGAATGAGTTCCGAAAGTACCTTCATGTAACTCTGCCATGATCCTTTCTGCTTCATTCTTATCCACACAACACAGTAAGGTAGAATCATGGTTACACTTGTAAAGAATGCCATTGCTGATGAAGAACTTCGCCGCGAACCTTCTTAGAAACTTCTTGCCATTAACAGACGCACCCTCAGGGTACTCCTGAGCCTCAAGATACCTCTTTACTTCGTGATACCAGGGCTTTTCTATTACCTCTTCAGTCTCAAGATCACAGTAATGTGCAGGTTCGTCCAATCTTTCAATGATAATCTGGGGAGCCTCATTGTCCCAATTGACTTTGAACATAGAAGACATCGTAGCCAGCGCGTCCTCCAACTGATTCTCCTCTCTAGGGAAGTGTTCAAAGGTTATCTCCTTGAAATGGGGAAGTAACGTCAACACATACTCCTTATAAGGAATAAGATTTGGGTGTTTCGTATCCCACTCGCCTTGGATCTGACTGATCACGAGAGCGGAATCTCCGAAGACACTCAAGAACTTAATCCTTAAGTCAATTGTTGCTCGAAGACCCATGATGCACGCTTCATACTCCGCCATATTGTTGATGCAGTTGAAACATAGTCGGGCGGTGAACGGAGTATGAGAGCCTTTAGGAGATATGATCACAGCGCCAATGCCGTTACCCAAAGAGTTCGAAGCTCCATCAAAGTACATAGACCATCGGGATCCCTCCTCAGGTCCTTCATCCGGTCCAGGTGTCTCACAATCAGTTACCAACATGATATTCTCGTTCGGGAATTCGAAGTTTATAGACTGGTAATCATCCACTGCCTGATGCGCCAAATGGTCCGCCAACACACTTCCCTTGATTGCCTTTTGGGTCGTATATTGGATGTCATACTCAGTCAAGATCCTCTGCCATCTTGCTATTCTTCCGGACAAGGCAGGCTTTTCGAAGATATACTTGATTGGATCCATCTTTGATATCAACAGAGTAGTGTGAGTCAACATATACTGTCTCAGCCGACGAGCAGCCCATGCCAAAGCGCAGTAAGTTTTCTCGAGCAGTGAGTATCGGGTCTCACAGTCGGTGAACTTTTTGCTAAGGTAATAAATAGCATGCTCTTTTCGGCCAGACTCGTCATGTTGGCCCAACACACACCCCATTGAGTTGTCGAGTACTATCAAGTATAAGATCAGAGGTCTCCCTTCAACTGGAGGCATTAGAATAGGTGGCTCTTGGAGATACTCTTTGATCCTTTCGAAAGCAACCTGACATTCATCGTTCCAACGTACTACTTGATCTTTCTTCAGTAACTTGAAGATTGGCTCACAAGTAGCAGTCAGGTGCGAGATGAATCGGGCAATGTAGTTAAGTCGTTCCAGAAAGCCTCTGACTTCTTTCTCTGTTCTGGGAGCTGGTATTTCCTGTATAGCTTTCACTATTGCCGGATCCACTTGAATACCTTTGTCGCTTACGACGAAACCCAACAGCTTACCAGATCTTACCCCAAAGGTGCACTTGTTCGGGTTTAACCTCAGCTTGTACAACTTCAACCTGTCAAACAGTTTCTGTAGATGGTCCAGGTGTTCTTCCTCAGTCTGGGACCTTGCAATCATATCGTCGACGTAGACCTCAATCTCATGATGGATCATGTCATGAAACAAAGCAACCATGGAATGCTGATACGTTGCCCCAACATTCTTCAATCCAAAAGGCATGACCTTGTAGCAAAAGGTACCCCATTGAATAACAAAAGTTGTCTTCTCTATATCTTCGGGAGCCATTTTAATCTAATTATAACCGGAGAAACCATCCATAAATGAGAATACCTTGTGCTGAGCGGTGTTGTCAACCAGAACGTCGATATGAGGTAGAGGAAAATCATCCTTGGGGCTTGCCCTGTTCAGATCTCTGTAGTCAACATACATTCGAACCTTACCATCCTTTTTCGGCACAAGAACCACATTGGCCACCCACTGAGGGTAAGAAGTAACTGCTAGAAAACCGGCGTCAAACTGTTTCATAACTTCTGCCTTGATTTTCTCAGACATCTCTGGGCACATTCGGCGGACCTTCTGTTTCACTGGAGGACAATCTTCCTTGGTAGGCAGGTGGTGAACCACAATATCAGTATCCAACCCAGGCATATCTTTGTAAGACCAGGCAAAGATCTCAACGTAGTCACGCGGCATCTGAATCAACCGCTGTTTCACACTAAGCTCCAGATTTGCACCGATCTTAACTTCTTTCTTGTCTGTCTCGGTACCCAGATTCACTAATTCTACCGGCTCTTCGTGTGGCTGAATGGCCCTCTCTTCTTGGAGTAACAGTCTTGAAATTTCACCAGGCACTTCGCAATCATCTTTACCTTCGTCTTCGGCTAAGTTGATCGGATTTTCGAAGTCATAATTGGCAGTAACAGAGTCGTTACCAGTGAGATCCAGAGTGGATGTAGACCTGTATATGTGAGTGTGTGTAAAATAGCTGTTTTGCAATATATAATAAAAAAAACAAGGAGCGTAAAATTTGAAATGCAAGAAATGTCCAATGCTTTTATTAATGATATATAAAAATGACACACATAAAGCCCTCATAAATGAAGCCACGGTGCCCCGGGTAAGACACCGGGCTGTAAAGTTTAAAACATTGTCTGTTACAAATTCAAAACAAAAGTTTCATTACTGGGTGATAACAGAAACGGGCATAGAATCCTTCACTGTCCAGTTGCTTAATCCACCATTGGCAGTCGGGTAGATCCAACTGTCGGTATCAAACTCTTCATCATCGTCATCCCCGATAGCATTCACTCCCACATCCTGTTTAGGCTTTTTTGGTGCCCCGAACTCGATCTCCTTTGCATCAATCAAGTCTTGTACCTTGTTCTTCAAAACCCAACAATCATATGTATTATGCCCCGGGCTATCAGAGTGGAAAGCACAACAGGCATTGGGGTTGTACTTTGGTGATGTAGTATTTGGATTCTTCGGGGCTTCCTTTGGAATCACCAGATTGGTCTTCAGCAACTTTGGCAGAATCTGAGATAAGGTCATGCTGAGACGGGTGAATTGCCTTCGAGGTCTCTCATCCTTCTGTTGATTGTTATGCTGCGGAGCACCAGCAGGTTTTGAAATAACAAACGCATTAACAACTTGGCGGTGTTCAGGTCTATTCTGTCTTCTTGCACTGTAGACAGCACTGGACTATTTCTTAAAGGGCTTCTTCTCAGTGCTTTATGAGGCACCCTTCTATATCTTACCATCCTTAACACCAGCCTCAATCCTTTCACCGGTCAAAATAAGCTCTGTAAACCCAGACGAAGAGCTTCCAATTAAGTGGTTGAAAATGGACAAAACAGGGTCCCCAGAAACATGTCAACAAGCTCCCGATCAGCCAAAGGTGGTTGTACTCTTCCGGCGAGGTCCCTCCACTTCTGAGCATAATCTTTGAATCCTTCACTCGTTCCCATTGACATACCTTGGAGTTGGGTACGCGTAGGAGCGAGGTCGGAGTTGTACTGATACTGCATGTAGAAAGATGTAGCCAAATCCTCCCAACTGCGGATACTGGCTCCGTCCAACTGATAGAACCATTCAAGCTGAGTCCCTGAGAGACTGTCTTGAAAGAAATGGATCCATAGGTTCTTATCAGCGGTGTACGGCTGAATCTTCCTTAAATATGACCGGAGGTGCAGTTTCGGACAAGAAACTCTGTCATACTTAGCAAAGGCTGGTGCTTTGAATTTGTGGGGAATCACCACCCCAGATGATAGACCCAGATCACCAAAGTCCAGACCAGGCACTTTCTGAACTTCCATAGCACTCAACCGGTCTTCTAGTTGCTTGTATTTGTCCTCGATCGGAGGATACTGTTCTTTGTCGAAGTCCGTCTTGTTGTCGGAGACCACAAGGCTAGGAGCCCTCCTTTCCTCTTGACTATCTTTCCCTCCAGATGAGGTGGTCAGATCAACTTCATTCTGAAGCCTGTTTCCAAACCTGTGCCCTGTGTTAAACAGGATTGTCCTCTTCTTCTTCTTCTTCTCTTTCAGAATCAGGGTCTTCAGATCTTGCTGACCCTTAGCTAGATTCATGAACAGCTCTTGGAATTGGGCATTCTGGGCCTGGAGGGCCTTGATGGCTTGCTCAGTTGAAGGTTCAGTAGACATGATGAGTTGCTGAAATAAACAGCGAAGAAGATAAGAGACCTGTAATGGGTACCTGTTTATGAAGTGCATGGGATAAAATGCGTATGATTATGATTTCAAAGACAATCGAGAGATTCAAATTTGTAAACCAGAAAGGAAACACACTTTATTAGGTAAACTTTGTAATTCAAATTGTTCAACATATTGCCCTTAAGGCATTACATGAAAGGAAATACTGAAAAGTAAATAAAAACTGGAAAGGAAATCAACAAAGGCCAATCAATTCTCCCATGGTCTCTTCTTGTCGGAGAGGACATAATCATTGAGAATCCGCTCGTTCTCCAGCTGCCTAGTCAACTTTTGGATCTTCTGCTCTTGCTCATTGAACCTTTCTCGGTAAGAATCTCGTTCTTCCCTCAATTGCATCCAAGACCTTTTCAGTGCCCCAATGTCAGTGGGCATATGAGGGAAGAACAGGAGAAAGTGAAGTCTGAGATGGGTATGCCTAAGTCTGAGATATGGCTCCATCGGAAGTGAAGTCTTTGGACCCAGCTCATGTGGATCAGATTGGTGAACTCAATCCCAAGCCCTTATGAATCTGCGGCATAGCTCGTTGCTATCCCCTTGAAAATCAAAGATGATATGAGGCATTAGCAGCTCATGAGGTCCTTCTCTTCTGGTATGCCCAAACTGACGTAAGGCTAAGCACGGATTGTAAGAAATTCCCCCATGGGTTCATATCAGTGGAATATTAGGGTACTCCCCACAACGATCAATGATAGTCACCTCGTCCATACCCTTGAGAGTCCAAATGATGTCATTATGCGAGAGAGACATAACCCTATAGGCCCAGCCCATGCCTTCTTTGTTCTTCAGCACTGACTTGGGAAGGTGCGATATAAACCACCTCGCCAATAACGGAGCACAACACATCAAGGTTCCCCGCTTTCGGGCAGTACGAGCATAGAGCTGATGAAGAATGTCACCCAAGAGAGTGGGTATCGGATTCCGAGAGATGAAGATATTTACCGCATTAACATCAACAAAGGAGTCAGAGTTCGGAAACAATACCAAGCCGTATATCAGAAGAGCCAAAATATCCTCGAATGCCTTAAAGTCTAGACTATCCCAGAAATAGTTAGCCTTACCAACCAAGAACTTAGTCAGAAAGCCCTTTGCTCCACTTCTAGTCTCCCAATTAGCCATTACCTCCTCTTTGGTCAAATGAAGGGCTGCAGCAATCTCTTCAGGCTTAAGGATTATCTCCCAACCAGTAAACGGGGTCTTCTCCCGGATAGGGATACCAAGCAGCTCAGAGAACTCTTCTAAGGTGGGAACCAGCTGATAGTCCTGTAAAGTAAAGCAATGGTACAGTGGATCATATAACTGGACTAGGAAACTCATCATCTGCTCGTCCAACTTAGAGGTGACCAAACTGAGAAGATAACCATGTCTCCTAAGGAAGGAAGTAGTATGAGGCATCTTTGCAATCAGATCTTTAAGCAAGGTGGTAACCTGGACAAAGTTGATCCGGAGGGTATTCTTACGCATGGGCATCATAATGACCTACAAAACAGAACAAAGATGAATCCCTCTTGTCTTTGAAATAGGTTAGTCCTATGCAAGATGTATGCAATGTTATGATGTCATGATGTCATGATGGTAAGCACACCACAAGTATTCACAAATGTCAAACATGGTAAGGGCACACAAGTCACACAGAGAGCCCTTAGATTTCAGGCTGGCAAGGAGCTTAGGTACTACCCTCTTTCAGTACAGTTGGTTTAAACCTGTCCTAAAAATAGTAATCGGGTTCTAGAGGATCTCAATATCATTGACTACCCTCAATCGGTCATAATTCCAGTTTAGCAACCTTTTCTTGCGGCCGGAAACATCGCGAGAGTTTAGTCTCAATGAGTGTAGCATACTTCTACTGTTCTATAGCCAAGTTGGTCAATTTAATGGTTCTAAGGTCAGTTGGTTCTTAATGACCCCTTAGAAGACCCATATTCTCCTCGTTCCAACACAAGGGATATCAGTACAGACTAAAGTGCCACAGCAACGTAGCTACTGCTTCAACCATATCGGTCTACGCCGTACAATTCCCTCACAGTTTATTGCTACTTACCTAAAGGGTATCCCCAGATCCGGGTTAGGATCTATAGTAACTCCTATACAAGCCCACAAATATAAAGCATACAAAAGCAAACAATTGAAAACACAATGATCTAATCCTAAGGTACACCCCACTTATTAATTTATTCCCCAGCAGAGTCGCCAGTTTTGTGATACGGTGGGAAGAGAACTGACTGTTTTTTTGGAATGTTGGTTCGCGTTTTGCGTTTGTTTTTGCAAAATTTCGCGGTAAGCAAGAGTCGCCACCGTCTTTTATTTTATCCAACAAGGAAAGGAAAAAAGCACAAAAAAATTCCTCTTTTGAGATGTTTATCGGGTCCGGGGGGTAGATTATAGAAAGGGAAGGTATTAGCACCCTTTCTATCCGTGGTTATCCACGGGCTCTTAGGTACTTGCTCAAAGTGTTTTCAAAAATTTTCTTTTCTTTGTGTTTGTGGATTTGAAAAGAGTTTTTTGTTTGAAAGGTGTAAGTGTGAAAAGTTTTGTTTTGTTTTGAAGAGAGAAAGTACTTAAGAACCATCTACCTACTCGAAAAAGGAATTAATCTATGCTAATGTCCTTTAGACAATGCTATCCCACTATGAATGAGTAGGTAGCACCGTCGTTGGAGTTTTAAGGGTCAATTCGATTAAGGGATGTGTGGTCACTAAAGCAATGTTAGTACGCCTTAGCGGTAACCCTAATGTCTTAGATCATTTTTCAGAGGAAATCGTTTCGAGGCAACTATGATCTTTGGACAAGAGGGCGACCTCTAATACTTCCTATACTCAATGGCCACGTTCGAAGGCAACCAGGTGAGGTGTACCCTAAGAGTGCGCATGTGCGAGTGTGTTATTTCAGTTAATTTTATCTTTGTACATGTCATGGGTGAGCTATGTTGATTTTAGGTTCATACATTCGATCTTGTCATGCATTCCCTATTACCAAACATCCAATAGTTAATAATTTGCGGAAATTAAATTGCGGAAATTAAATCTAACTATTACAAGGCGTCGGGTATTTACATCACCAAAAACAACCGTTGAAATTAAATTGCGGAAAATAAAAGAAAGCGATAAAATAATTTAAAGTCTTATTTAAAGTTATTACATTCCGGAAACAATTACATCAATATGGTAAAATAGATCGCGTGCAAAAAAAAATTTTAAATCGGCGCATTTTTTAGGGTTTTGACCCTTTTTTAAAGAAAGCGTTTTTTTGTTATTTTTGAATTAAAAGAAATTAAATTAAGTCAACAATTAAATTAATAAACTAATTAATTAATTAAAAGATATTTTTTGGATTTTTGATATTTTAAGGAAATAAAATAAATTTGATTTAAAGTTAGTAAAACCTAATAATCTAAATTAATTTTAATTATTTGGCAAAAGATATTGAAATTATACCTAATTAAAACTAAGTTAATTAATTAATATTTATTTACAAAAATAAAAGTGATGAATTTAATTTTAATAAATAAAATATATTTTTTGGTTTTAGATTTTTATGAGAAAAAAGATTTTCATTGGTTAGTTATTTAATAAATAATAAAAAAACAAAACAATTAAATAAATAGATAAAAAAAGAAAGAAGTAGAAATAACCCAGGGGGGTTCAGGCCCAAATTGGAGGGTGAGATTTTCAATTTTCCAGGCCCAATTACGCCTTGTCCTGTTTGACTTTTGGATCCTCCACGCGTGCGTTGACTTGAGAGCATGATGGTCTTTCATTCCTGGCCACCAGATCTGGCCTGGGGCCATCTGGCGCTTGGAGGTCTGAGGGAGTATGGTACATTGCAAGGCATGAGGTACGCTGGAATATTTGCAGGAAAAATACAACAAATATGTTGGGGACCTGGGATTCGAACCCAGGTCCTATGAGCCACTGAATAACGCGCTTGCCACTACACCACTGCCTTTCAATCGGTAGTGGATTAGATAACAATCATTATATGGGAAACAAATAAAAATGCCAGAATTAAAAAAATAAAAAGCGCGAATGTTTGAAACAACCAATGGGAGGGAGACGCGTCAGCGTCTTCTTCGTTGGAACACTGGTTATTTACTTGCGGATTTTTATCCGCAGCTAAATCCATATGCATCTCCTAAAACTAGTTCTAGGCCACGAAAATCAATTCCAAGTACATGGTTGTACTTGTCTTCTTCCACTGATTACGTCCATGTCCATTATTAGCATCAATTTTTCCTGCAATTAAAATGCCCAAAAACAAGGAACAAGAACCCTAGAATCGTCTAGGGGGTTACAGGCCATGAAAATTCAATTCAATAATGCCAAAAGTTTCTAAATGGAACGATAAACATGATTGTGTAAAGATTCTGGCAAGAAAACGCAAGAATATGAGTATGCGATTTCAACTGAAAGGCGAGTTTCAGAGAGACTTACAGCGCGTTTTAGGAGATGAATGGCCTTGCTTTTGATTGCTATAGACTCGGTGGATGTCCAGCAAGAGGATAGCGTGGAGATTTAGCCTTGAATTGGACTCCAAGGGTGATTTCAGATTCGAGCTTTTTTCAAGTTTTTTTCAAGTTTGGCTTTTCTGATTTTGTAGCCTCTTCGTTCAGATTTTCGTGCCTCTAGCTTGTATAAGTATAAGGCAATGCATTAGGTTAAAAATTTGTGATTGAATCTTTGTAAATCAATGCTTGGAGATATGATATGATCCTCCATTAAAAAGCTTCCAATTTCATTCCAAATCCAATATTTTTTGCATGATATGGCTTGATACGAGTTTGATCTTGTCCATGATGATAATTAAGGCCTGTATCAATCAAAAAGATACCAAGTTATCAATATTTAGATTTTATTTGGATTTAAATTGATTTAAAATGAATTAATTCAATAAAAATCAAATAAAATAGAAAAATTAATGAATGGACACAAGACTGAAGATAGGACACGTGTATAGTGTGACAAGATCAAATCAAGTGGAAAAAAGTGGGCCCATTTGGCAAAATTTGAAGTTTTGGGGATAGTTGACTTTTGGCAATTTTAGAAAAATGCCCAAATTCAACAATGCATAACTTCTTCAATTTTGAACTTTTGGAAGTGTTATTTGACTTTTTAGAAACCTTGAGATATCCTCTAACAAACCCTTTCGGTATCATTTCATTTTTATGTTCCATGCTCAAGTTACAAGCTTTGGCAAAGAAGGTGTTTTTGTTGACTTTTAAAAATGACCTATAATGTCCAAATTTGTAACCTTTTGTGAGTGCATTTCTTGATCTTGGGGTGTGAATATGGATTTTAGGAAATTGCATCCTCTTCAAAATGAGCTTTAGATGGGTCATTTCTTATAAAGTATGAGAAAGTTATGCTTGGTCAAAGTTGAGTTGACTTTTTCCTACAAAACCCTAATTTAGCAACTTTTGAATCTTGATGAATCTTGAGCAATCCTTGATGAATCATGATCAACCCTTGATCAAATGATGAGATATCCTTCAAAATGGGAATGTTGACAAAAAATATTGAAGTTTGACTGTTTATAGGTCATAGTTGACTTTTTCCCTAACACAGTCGACTTTTGGACCTCTTGAGCAATTGACTGACCAAACATCCTCTACAAGGGTTGAAATTTGACATGGATGAACTTGTGAACATATTATGACATTGGGGAGCACTTGAGGTCATTTGGATGCAAGGACCTTGATGCAACATAAAACCCTAATTTGAGGTTGACTGCCTTAGGAGATGATTTGACTGTCCAACTCTTGAGCAATCTTGAGCCATTTGGAGATTATTATTGCAATGTTTTGAGAAATATGGGAGGGAAAATTTTGGGGTACAACAATGTCCAATTCCCCAAGTAATTCAGATGGAGATATGTCCCTGGCTGTTTTGCATTTTTGAGAGATTCCTTGAATCTTGACTTGACTTCCCAAGATGATGGACAATGATCATGTTGTGCCCCTTGGTTGGAAGTGTTTTTCCACTTGTGGTGATCCTTTTCATTGAGAAAGTTTTTGTTAGAACATAATTTGGTTCTACATCACAGCAAGAGTTTTGGTGATAACAAACACGTGATATAAAGAACAAATATGCTCACTATTAAAAAGTATCTTTACATGCAGGATGTTCTGATGTTATAAAGATGTTTTGATGCAACTGGAAGTTCTGCCATAACATCACCAAAAGTTCTGATTATGCGAGCATAGAAGTTGAAAGGACAATGAAATATTCAGACGCATCAAATATGCATGACTCACTTATATGAAGAAGTTCTTATTGAACTTCTGAATGCACCAACGCTGCGAAACAGAATCTCTAATACTCTAATGTGCAAAATTCTAATCAAGCTGTAAAGGACTCTCAACTGTAATATTCATACTCTGATGTAAGAAGCTCTGAAGCGTTACAATCTATCAATGCAAGATCATAAGTAACGGCTACAAACATACAAGGATCTCCTAATTTGGAAAGCTCATTAACGCGTGTTATGGACATACCAAAAGTATCTTCTTATGTCACTATTGCAAGGCCTATTTAAAGCTGACAAGAAGAAGATTTCAAGATGATGAACAACTGCGCTCATAAAGAAAAACTCACATGAAAAAGTAAACAACGCAGCTTTCATTCTTCATCTTCAACGATTCAATATTAAACTTTGTAATACATCACAAGTTTGTGATACTGTTTATTTAGAAACATCATTGCACACTTTTATTCAATTAACAGTTTAGTGAAATTCCTTAAGAAAACCGGGTTGTGGTTTTGGACTCAAGAAGACTTTAACATTTGTTAAAGTAGAATTGTAATCAATTTGATTAGTGAATTAAGTCCTCCTTGGAGAGAGGCAGAATCACCTTGGTGGGTGGACTGGAGTAGTTTGAGATCAAACGAACCAGGATAAAAATACAGTGTCATTGCGCATTTGATTTCAAGTTTTCAATTCAACCCCCCCCCCCCCCCTGTTGTGTTTTTCACTTCTTCAATTGGTATCAGAGCACCTGGATCTGGGTGTAAACACTTAACTGTGTCAGATAAATATCCAAGGGGGAAAAACACTATGATGGGAACAAGTCAGAACATCAGCAGCAGCCCTCCAATATTTGACAGTGAAAATTTTGACTACTAGAAGTAAACAATCAAAAGCTTCTTCCTAGCCTATGACGCTGACCTTTGGGATGTGGTAACTAATGGATACATAAATCCTATTGATGAAAGTGGTCATAAGATTGACAGAAAAAGGATGACAGATCATCAAAAGCAAGAATTCAGAAATCATCAAAAGGCCAGCACGATTCTCTTGAGTTCCATCTCATATTCATAGTATGAGAAGATCACAAACATAGAAACAGCTAAGAACATGTTTGATTCTATGAGAATGACGCATGAAGGCAACATGCAAGTAAAAGAAACCAAAGCCCTTGCGCTCATTCAGAAGTATGAAGCCTTCAGAATGGAAGAAGACGAACCATTGAAACAATGTTCTCTAGATTCCAAACTCTGGTGGCAGGGCTAAAGGTGCTGGACAAAGGGTACTCAACTGCTGATCATGTAAAGAAGATCATCAGAAGTCTACCAAAATAATGGAGACCAATGGTCACGGCTCTCAAACTGGAAAAATATCTGAACATAATATCTCTAGAAGAACTAGTCATCTACCTTAGAAGCCATGAGATAAATTTAGAAGATGATGAGCCTTAGAAGCAATGTAAGTCTCCCGCTCTGAAATCTAACAAATATAAAACCAAAATTTTGCAGGAAGAAGCAGAAGCAGAAAACTCTGGAGAATCTTCATCAGAAAAAGACGAACTATTATTTCTATCCAGAAGTATCAATCAGCTGTGGAAGCACATGTAGAAGAATTTCAGAAACTCCAGAAGAACAGGAAATGACTCTGAATAATCCTCTGGATACAGAAAATCAAGTAACAGAATCATTACCTGCTATGAATGCAATAAACAAGGTCACTACAAAAGTGAGTGTCCAAGGCTTCAGAAGGAGAAACATAAAAGGAAGTTCGTTAAGGAGAAGAAGAAAAGTCTTATGGCAACATGGGATGACTCTAAATCTTCTGAAAATGGAACAGAATCAGAAGATGAACAAGCCAATATAGCTCAAACGGATAACTTATTAGATGTCTCTGAATCTTCTGAATCAGAATTAGGGTTAGAATCAGAATCAGACGCTGAAGAGGTATTTCCTGACTTTACTGTTAATTTTACTAAAGCTGAACTAGAAGAAAGTCTGAGTAAAATTTTGGAAAGGTATCAGCAACTCAGAGTCAAATTCAAGAACCTGAAAAAGGATCTTGCTTTTGACTCTGAAGAAACTGAGAGTCTGAGATTAGAAAACTCTGAATTAAAAGAAAAGATTCCAAAACTAGAAAATGATTTACAAAACTCTCAGAAGGAAATAATCTCAGAGGATCCCAGTAATGCTGATAAGATCATAAAGGAATATGATCAAAGCTTTCAAAATTTTCTGGCTAAAAACATAGATAGAAGCAAAATGGCTTCAATGATCTATGGAGTTAGCAGGAACGGCAAAATAGGTATAGGATACAAAGGTAAAGTATCCCAACCTAAGAAAGTTAAGGATTTGGTTATCAAATGCACTCCTCTCTATTCTCACTTCACCACTGGGCAAACACATGATATAAAACATGTTGGTAAGGCGTTTTATACTAAACCAAAATTCAAACAGAATTTTGGAAACTCTAACAGTCATGGACCCAGAAAGATATGGGTACCAATAGACAAAATCATCTATGTTACAGATATTTTTAACAATAAGGTTGAAACTCCGGTATTAACACCTGGACTCTAGATGCTCTCTACACATGGAGGAAATAAAGCATATGTTCCAAAACCTGGAATTTAAAGGATTCGCGGATTTCAGAGGCAATCAGAAACAGAAGATTACTGGCTATGAAACTATTTGAAATAGGAATGGAAATACAACATCAGAAGCTCTCTAAAGAATCTCATATGTATCCAGAAGAGGATGTAACACTATTTCAAGCACTTTTGTCAGAGCAAGCCAAACAGAGTCTTTACCACTTTTTGATTCTTGACAAAAAGGGGGAGAATGGAGAATATTTTGACTCATTATCAGAAGATCGTTAGGGAATTATTTTATTTAGTATTTTATTTTCTTGTTAGCTGAGTATTCTACTCAGGGGAGCCTTTTAATTATTGTTCTTTATACTCCATCAAAATATACTAGTTTTCGTCATCATAAAAAAGGGGGAGATTGTTAGAACATAATTTGGTTCTATATCCCAGCAACAGTTTTGATGATAACAAACACATGATATAAAGAACAAATATGCTCACTATTAAAAAGTATCTTTACATGCAGGATGTTCTGATGTTATAAAGATGTTCTGATGCAACTGGAAGTTCTTCCAGAACATCACCAGAAGTTCTGATTATGCAAGCACAGAAGTTGAGAGGACAATGAAAGATTCATACGCATCAAATATGCATGACTCGCTTATATGAATAAGTTCTGATTGAAGTTCTGAATGCACTAGCGCTGTGTAACAGAAACTCTGATACTCTAATGTGAAAAATTCTGATCAAGCTGCAAAGGACTCTCAACTGTAATATTCATACTCTGATGTAAGAAGCTCTGAAGCGTTACAATCTATCAATACAAGATCATAAGTAACGGCTACAAACAGACAAGGATCTCCTGATTTGGAAAGCTCATTAACGCGTGTTATGGATATACCAAAAGTATCTTCTTATGTCACTATTGCAAGGCCTATTTAAAGCTGACAAGAAGAAGATTTCAAGATGATGAACAATTGCACTCATAAAGAAAAACTCACGTGAAAAAGTATACAACACAGCTTTCATTCTTCATCTTCAATGATTCAATATTAAACTGTGTAATACATCACAAGTTTGTGATACTGTTTATTTAGAAACGTCATTGTACACTTTTATTCAATTAACTATTTAGTGAAATTCCTTGAGAAAACCGGGTTGTGGTTTTGGACTCAAGAAGACTTTAACAGTTGTTAAAGTAGAATTGTAATCAGCTTGATTAGTGAATTAAGTCCTCGTTGGAGAGAGGCCAAATCACCTTGGCGGGTGGACTGGAGTAGTTTGAGATCAAACAAACCAGATAAAAATATTGTTTCATTGCGCATTTGATTTCAAGTTTTCAATTCACCCCCCCCCTTTCTTGTGTTTTTCACTTCTTCAGTTTTTGTTCACTAGATCTTCTTCATGTGAATTTCTCTGTTGTCGAAAAGATAACTATATGCAAACAACAATATTCAAATAATGCAGAGTTTATGCTTGTCTTGAAGTTTTTGAAAATTCATTTTTTTTAGTAAAACAAATTTTGCAAGAGGGTGATATCAACTCATGATTTATAGTAAACCTTACAGGAGTCAGGATACCTTTTGTAACAATATGCTTCAGAACTAACCTATGCTTTAGTTAGGACTTTTAAGGATTGTAACGTGGCCTGGTTCATGGTTTAAGAAATAAAGGATAAAGGCTCAAAGTTTATTTGTACCCACCTGTTCTTCATGATGTTCATCAGCCTTATGCTCAGTTAATTATGCATTTTGAATCCTAGTTGAGTTTTGGAATGTCCTTGATGTTCCGGCGATGGTTCAGAAATTGAATCTTTGTTTGAGAAGTCAGTCGTTTTTGTGACCTTTATTTTTTGTTGAGGATTTGTAGGACCTCTTTTTTTGATTTTGTTATCCCTTCATTTCCCTGGACTATTTCTTTTATGATTACAGCCAGCGGGATGCCCTAGTTTTTTATTAAGTCTCCTTCATAGGTTTTGACTTAATGGGCTTTTATTTTTGAAAGATAATGACTGCCTGTTCTTAATGATTATGTGGAACCATCATCATCTTTTAGAGAGCATCTTCTACACTATTTGTCGTGTATGAAGGAAAAGTTTACGACTGAATGAACCTCTGAATTAACTGAGAAAACTACCCTGCCCCAGGTTAGGATTAAGGGTTTTAATTTATGTGAAAATAAAAACTCCTACTTCTTAAGCTCAAAGGGGTTAACTATGGATTATCTTACTTATAACTCCACTGTTTAGGATTTGAAACAATGCCTGTACATCGTCAACAAATTCTGTTCAAAAGCACACTGTGTGAGATTGTGGTATCATTTTTGTCATCCTCCCTCTAAAAGCTTACGACTTTTAATCGAGAGTTGAATATCATAAAAAGGAAGTAAAATCATAGCTTCAGCATAGTGAAAATGAATAAAATAACTCAAGATAAACATGTGCAATGCAATGATGAAATAGCAAGGTTTGATAAGAATAAATGTTCGAACAATCAAAAAAAAATTACAAATTGAAAATTCTAATGAACAAAAGCCTCTGTGTCTGATCTTGTCACTTCAGATGGTGTACCTTGGAGGGATAACAGAAGAATTCAGCATGACCATCTTGTGTAAACTCCAGCATCCTTCATCAATCAAATTTTGAATTTTATATTTCAACATCCAACAATCATCAGTATCATGCACCAGACTGTTGGAGTGATATGCGCACCCTGCATCAGGATTGTAGTTAGGAGAAGAAGTCTTGGGATTCAGATGAGGCCCTATCAACGTAATCAGATTCATCCTCAACATGTGTTATAAAGCTTGAGACAACGACATGTTGAGTTTGGTATATTGCATGTTGGATGTATCCTGCTTACTCTGATTAACCCGTTGTTTTTGGTGAGGTTTTTGTTGGACCCGTGATGTAGTAGCAATTTGGAAAGGTCCATTATTTACCAAACCAACCTCCTGTCTTCTCACGGGTTGATCAATGACTTGGTCCCCAGCCTCGACTATTTGCTTCATATGGTTGCATCCGTCTTGATGAAGTTTGTTGATAATGGCTCTCAGCTCTTCTTGTCCCCAGCTAGGACTTGGATAAGAGCCATCTGCCCCAGCATCTGGGTTCTCATTGCTTCAACTTCAGCTTGCAGTTGTTCCAACCGTTCATCCTTATTATCTTCAGTATTTTTCTTGGCCAGGTTCCCAACGAGGAGTGCTTTTAACTCTTCTTGCCCCTTGGATAGGTTTAAGAACATTTCCATGAACTGAGCCTCTTGAGTTTGGAGATCTCTTTTGTCTTGTTTGAGAGCCATTGCTGAAATAAACAACGAGAACATGAGAGACCTGTACTGGAGACTACCTGTTATGCAATGACATGTATGATATGTAAATGTTTTCAAGGATCTCACAGGGTAAACAAGAAAAATGTTACACAATGAACTTTACATCTTCGATTGAAGAACTTTGTATCGTTGAAGGTCCTTCTACAAGAGTCAAGCTCACCATATCAAGTGGGTCATAGCCTCTAACTCAAGTTGTCACTTTGGTCTTTTGACAGTGTTGGCTAGAGGAAAATGAATGCCCTTGCCCCTTGTTAGACGTCTGCTTTATCATAACCTGTATCACGGGCCCTTGAGATCCTTAAAATGGTTAAGGAAATTCCATGGTATGATGCTATGATGTGTATGCTATGCATCAAGAAAAAATGAAGGGTAAGAATCCAATTTATTGGACTTATACAAACAAGGTCCTGCAAGGAATACAAACAAATCCCTGCAATGAGTTCAAATTGTTAGGCAAAGAAAGCAAACAAGTCACACAAGTAGCCTTAGGTTTAGGCTTGCATGGATTCCATAGGTAAGTACCCTCTTGAAGTTTAGTTGGATCAACCTGTCTTAGAAATAGTAACCTGGTTCTAAGGAGTCTCAATATCACTGACCTTCCCTTCAGAAATTGTTTCAGCTCGACACCGAAGTATTACGGCCAAAAAATCCCAAAAGTCCAGTCTCAATGAGTGTAGTATCGAGTATCAACCAATCTTTGGTCGGAACCAAAACCGGTTATCTCACTACTTCCTAATGGCTAGGATGAGTCAATTAAAGGTTCTAAAGGTCAGTTAGCGCTTAGTCACACTATGAGGAAGCCTAATGTTATCCTCGACTTACTCAAGTAACATTAGTACAATCCAAAGTATCGTGCTAACATAGTCACCACTTCGTTCGTATCGGTCTACGCCGTACAACCTCCATGATTTATTACTACTTACCTAATAAGGTGCCCCAGATCCGGGCGTAGGATATTTTAGTAACAACCCAAATAAACCCTCAAAATTAAAGCAAACAAATCACAAAAAGCAGTTTAAAAATGAACTAACTCTAAGGTAAACCTGACTTTTATCATCCCCAACAGAGTCGCCAGTTCTATGATACGGTGGTAGAACTTACTGTTATACTAGTTTTGCGTTTGTGCTCCCAAATGTTGCGGTAAGTGAGAGTTGCCACTGACTTTTCTTTTATCCAATAAAGGAAAGGGTAAAAAGAACAGAAAAAGACCTTTTTCGAGATTTTGAGTAAGGGGGGTAGGTTATGTAAAGGGAAGGTGTTAGCACCCTTTCCATCCTTGTTTTTCCACGGGCTCTTAGGTACTTGCTCATTTTGAAAACTTCTTTTTGTGTTTGTGTGTTTTGAAAAGTTTTGTTTGCTTTATGATAACTCTTGTATCAGTCCTTAAGAGTGTGATAAAGCGTTTTTTAAAAGGTTTTGAAAATATGGTGTAAAAAAGAATTAATTTTGAGCAAGTACTTAACAGCTATCTACCTACTCGAAAAAGGCGTTCTTTTCCTCCTTTCCTTTAGATAGTGCTATCGTACTATTAGTGAGTAGGTATCCCTATCGTTGGATGTTGAGGGACCATCGTAAGGGACGTTTATGGTCACTGAAGGAAACTTGTAAGGGTATCTTAGCATTTCGAAGGGATTGTCATCATTATATATTCGTAGGCAACTTGAGGGACATTTAGGGACTATGATCTCTATGATGACTTTAAATTGAGGGTCTTTGCTAAGAGTATCCCTACGTTCGAGGGACATGACCATTTTCGAAGGCAACCAAACTAGGAGATACCCTAGGGGTGAGCATGTGCACGTGTGCTTGATTCAGATATATTATCTTTGAATTAGGTTATGCTATGTTCAATTAATCATGATCTTTCCATAAAATCCTATTAATCTAAACAGTTAATAGTGCGTAAAATAAGTTGCAGGAAAATATAAACTCCTAAGCTATTACAAGGCCCTGGGAAAATTACATAAATAATACAAGAAAAAAATAAAAAAGCGGAATTTTAAACCTAATTAAAACTATTACAAACCGGGAAACAGTTACAATAAATTGAAAAATAATAAAACAGAAAATAATAAGCGCGAGGAGATTAAGATGAGAACCTGAAAATCTAATTGACTAAAAAAATTTTTTTTGTATTTTTATTGAGAAAAAGATTTGAAGTGATTAAACCTAATTCTAATTGATTTTAATTAAGGGAACAAGTGAAATAATTAAATTAATTACCAAAAATTAAATTAATTAGAAAAAAACTAAGTCTATTTTTTTTGTGATATTTTTTATTTTTGATCTTATGTTTACAAAAAAAAAGGATAGTAGATATAATGTAAGTAAAACAACGCAATCGAGGGAACATGCAGTGAGTAAAAGGGTGCAATTTTGAAAAAAAAGTTAAGCCTGGATCGAAAAGAGCCCGAGTTGCCTTTCAATCCAGAGCGATGATCGAAGACCTCGTTCGAGGGTCTTGGGGGTGCTAGATTTGCAAGAAAATTCGTTACAAATTGAAAAGGCAAGGCCAGGGATTCAAACCCTGGTTCCTTCGATTGCATGAATTCCCTTTCACCACCTGAGTTGTTTGCTCATTCGAAATACATGACACCTGCTTTTGGTCCTGCAAATTAGTTAGTTCGAAACTAAACAAAACATAAAACATCCCATTCGAAATCAATCCTTGAACCCCGATCTAGGTTTGTTTCGGTTTGCCACAGCTGGTATCATGGGTTTCAAAGGTAACCAGCTTCAAAAAACTCTATCCATGGTGTTCGAACGTATCGACACTACAACTTACATACATTTTGTTAAATCGCTCACAAATAACAACAAAAACTATGAACAGACAATCATGAGTCTAATTTAAGATTAAGTGGGATTGAACATTTTTACCACTAAAGGCGCCTGGATCTACAGTTCTGGGTGTGAAATGGTTGGGGAACGAGCGAGTGTACGTCTGTGTGAACTCCAAGAACATGATCGGTGTGTTAATCTAGACGGAAGGAGCCTGCAATGGTATGGAGTTTTGACAACTTTGGAATTTGATGCTACTTTCTAGACCTTCGTGGGGCAGGCTACGTTTTTTGCGAGGCAATATATGTGAGTTTTTTGTGAGGCAGTCTCTGTGTCCTTTTTCTCTGAGATCATGAGGTTTATATAGACAAAGGATTTTAGGTCAACATTTGTATATCAAATCTTGGTCCATTATGATGAAGAGATTTGATTTGATTTCTTCATAAAAACTTGTTATATTTGACTCAATCAGGTGCCAATCTATTTTCATGCGTTACTACTAGCCTGTCATGAGTTGTTTGGGCCTCCAATATGATGGAAATATAAAGTTGACATGCGCCTGCAAATCCATTTCCCTTCAAATTTGTTCTCTTCGAAGGCTTTGAACTCTAATTCGAATTCCACTAGCTTCGATGTCATGGCTCCTTCGAGTGAGCCACCCTATGCTCCGATTGCTTGATTTGAAGATAATCACCCCGGTCGGATCTGCTCTTGTGGAATTAGGAACAAACAAGGAAATAATTTGGCCTTTAACTCGGGAATTGAATCCATGATCAACATAGAATTCTTGCCATATTTTAAAGGAAAACAGTCCATTTTAAACTTTGGGTGAACCTGGACAGGTTAGGATAGGTGTTTTGTTCGAATTTGGCTTAAGGCTTTCATCATGGTTCCTTCGATTAAGTCTCAAGTTTTACTCTCTTTGATGGCTTTGAAATTGGTCCAATCGAAGAATTATCTTATTGACTAATTGAAGTGTTGTTCTACACTCCTTGATGGCTCTAAGTCCTGATTCAAATTGCCCAGAACTTCCCTCGCCAGATCATTTGTTTTCCTTCGAAGGCTCTGAATTCGAATTTGTACCAACTTCATTATCACGGCTCCTTCGATTAAATCTTAAGCCTTGCTCCCTTCGATGGCTTTGCATCCTGATTCGTACTTCTCATATTCTCAGCATCAGAGCTTCTACGTTTGAACCATAGTCTGCAGAAAGGCTCAGAGTTATCCTCTCCAATCTGCATGAATTCAAATACCCATCATCAGAGCTTTTGGAATCCTCTTAGTTCTTGATCTTTTTGATCTCATTTTCTCTAACTTGGACAATCAGAATATCGCCATGTTGATATACCAATCGAAATATCACTTGGTTAACATGCCTGTCGAAAAGCACTTTGTAGGCTCTAACGAAAAACAACCTTATTTAAGATTCCCGTCGAAGCTGCCTTGTTGGAAATGCCCATTGAAAGGCCCTATACCAATCGAAGGACCTTTTGTAGATGCCAATCGAAGGACCTTTTGCACATGCCAATCGAAGGATCTTTTGCATATGCCCATCGAAGGACCTTTTGCAGATGCCAATCGAAGGACCTTTTGCGGATGCCAATCGAAGGATACTTATCCATCATTTGAAAATTTTCCTTTTCTTTAGGCAAAGGTTCGTAACCACCTATGCAAGAGGAAATCTTGGAAAAACATGAGAGGGAAAATTTGGGGTACAACATCGTCAGCAAGGCCTGTCCAAAAGTATACTATAAGAGATTATGGCATTGTTTTCGTCATCCTCCCTCAAAAGGCTTACAACTTTTAATCGATATTTAAATATCACCAATAGGAAGTAAAGCACAGTTTAAGTATAATGAAAACAAATGAATTAATTCAAGACAAACATATGCAATGCATTGATGAAATAAAAAAGTTTGACATAAATAAAATGTTCGAACAATCAAAATAAAATTACAACTTGAAATTTCAAATGAAAAAAAAGCCTCCTTGTCTCAACTCTTCACTTCAAGTGGTGTGCCTTTGAGGGACGGCAGAAGAATTGAGTCTGACCATCTTGTGTGAACTCCAGCACTCCTTCATCGATCAAGTCTTGAATCTTATTTTTCAATGCCCAACAGCTATTCGTATCATGTCCAAGAGTTCCGGAATGATATGCACATATTGCATCAGGATGATAGCTATGAGAGAAGGTATTGAGATTCTGAGGAGGATCCCTCAACGTAACCAACTCCATATTCAACATGTGTTGCAATAATTGAGCCACATACATGTTGATGTTAGTAAATTGTCTCTCAAGCTTGTTTTGCCTTTGCTGATTTTCCCATTGACGAGGTCGTTGTTGAGCCCGTGACATAGCGGTAATTTGGAAAGATTTGTTCTCCCTTGAATCGGCTTCTTGTCTCATAGGAGGCTGAGTAGCGACTTGATCCCTAACTCTAGTTGTTTGCCCCATTTGGTTGCATCCGTCTTGATGAAGTTTGTTGATGAGGGTCCTTAGCTCTTCTTGTACCTGAGCTAAGTTTTGGATAAGAGCCATCTGGCCCACCAGTTGTCCCATGATCTGGACTTTCATTATGGCTATCTCAGTTTGTAGCCGCTCCAACTAGTCATCCTTGTTGCCCTCAGGATTCCCCATGATCATGCCCCTAGTGAGGAGCACCTTCACCTCTTTTTTCCCCTGGATAGGTTCAAGAACATTTCCTGAAGTTGAGCATTTTGAGTCTGAATGTCCTTGATAGTCTGTTCTAGAGCCATCTCTACTGAAATAAATAGTAAGCAGGTGAGAGACATGTGTGGGAAAACCCTGTCATGATATGATACATGTTATGTGGATGCAATGTTTTCAAGGATCTCGCTGGGTAAACACAAGAAGATGTTAGAAATTGAATTTTGATCAACAGCTTTCATTGGAGAACTTCATATTGTTGAATTTCCTTCCGCGAGAATCAAGCTCACCGTTTCAAGTGGGTCATAGCCCTTGACTCAAGTTACCGTGCTTTGGTCTTTGACAGTGTTTGATTAGAGAATGAATCCGTTTTCCCTTTGATAGGTGTCTGGTTCAACATGACCCTGTATCATAGATCCCTGAGATCCTTGAAATGGTTATTGAAAATGCTATGGTATGATGTTATGATGTTATGTACAAGTATGCAAAGCAAGCAAGTTGTTATATACAAATAATCAAATGCACACAAAGCAGACAAGTCCATAGGTTTAGGCTTGTATGGAGTTTGAAAGTGATTTTGAAAGTGATTTTGAAAACGTGTCTTTGTAATGGCTCTTGTTTCCATAAGAACACGTACAAAGTGTTGTCTTTTGAAAATGTTTCAAAATGAGAGTGTTGGTGTATAAATTTTTGTTGTTGTGAGCAAGCGAGCAACTAGGAGCATCCTACCTACTCAAAAATTCTTCAGTGTTCTTTTCCTCCTCCTTTAGATGTTGCTATCTTACCATTGATTGGTAAGAAGCCTTATCTTTGGATGTAAAGTGACAGGCATGGCTCATCGTATAGACATGATAACAATGTTGTGAGATATCTTAGCATTTCTTTCGAGGGACTAAGATCATTTGTAAGGAAACATTCGAGGCGTCATCGAGGGACTATGATCTTGTATTTTTTATTGTCTTTGCTAAGACGTCTCACATGCATAACATGACCATTTTCATAAGCCAACAAGTGGAGTTAACCCTAGAGGTGCAAGTGTGCAAGTGTTTGTTTTTCATGCTTGGTTTATCTTGAATTAGGGCTTTCTATGTATTGATTTTATCTTTCTATACAAATCCTAATTACAAGCATTTATATGAAAGCGATAAATTGCAGAAAGTAAATATCCTATGCTATTTCAATCACTTGGGGATGGGGTGTACAAGTTTACAAATGGGGGTTGCAAGAAATTAAATCCCTAATTATCTATTACAACCATATTGAAATAATGTACAATAATTGAAATGTAAAATAGATTTGTTTTGTTTTTATGAAGTGAAGAAATAAATTTTCTTAAGGAAATGTTTTTTAGTCTTTTTGTTTTTAAAAGAAATAAAGTAAAGTATATGAATATAAAGTATTTTTGGTGTTTTTGATTAATGAAAATAAAAGTGATGATTAAAATAGTAAGAGAATAAGAGTCAGGGTCAGCGCGTTGATAAAAGAATAGGAATAAGAAGGAGCAGAAGTTCTGACTCAAGTGCACTGCAAATCAGAAAGAAAATGTTAGTAGAAATGGGGAAGAACAGAAGTTTTGGATCCAGGCGCGCTAAAGTTCCAAGGTTGCTGGGAACAAAGGAAAGCCTAGAAGTTCTGATTGTTGAGAGAGCCTAGAAGTTCTGATGTAGCTGGAAACCTAGAAGTTCTAGTGTTACTGGAAGGCTAGAAGTTCTGATTGTGGGTAAGTGAGATGACAATGCTGTTGGATGAGACTGTCTAAAAGTTCTGGTCCAGGAGTACTGTTTTGACAAACAACTGGGAGGGGGGTTTATCTAGAAGTTCTGGTCCAGGATCATTGTTTGACAAATGATGAGGTAAAAATGTTAAGAAATAAACACAAAAGATGCTTCTGGGGCTAGAACCCAGGACCCTTAACAATAATGCCTTATGCGCGCACTTTCTACCACTGGGGTCGCTATACATCTGGTATTAGAAGCAAAAACATAAACATATATTACAAAGTAAGTTCTGATGATGAACTTCATCTCCTTCTTCGCGCCAGCCAAAGTATATGCAACTTAGTCATTTCTCAACAAAGATGGAAAATGAAAACATAGAAGTTATGGCAAATTTCATCATGGTTTCAGAAATACAAAGCACAAAAATTGTAAATCAGAAGCAAGCATGAATTTTGCTAATCCTAATTCTGAACCCTAATTTTCCCAAGAAGTTCTGATATGAAATTCTCTCTACTTAGGCCATATAAATGAAATCTATAAATATGTACATATTCAGAGCCATGATATCTACATTTTGTCTTTGAAATTGCAAGCCTAACAATGCCTAAGTAATGAGATGAAGATTAGAAGAAACTTTCCTTGCAGTTGGAGATTGTTCTGTGAGTTAGAGCCTAGTTCAGACTGTTGTGATGTTCTGGTCAGCTTCCTCAAGTTTAAAGCAACCCTTAGCTTGAGTTATGAATGGTTGGAATGCTTTGGAGCAGTCAAGGTGCAAAGTTATAATTTTTGAAATAGAGAGTGGTGAAGACTGTATTACAGTTTGAAAATAGAAGTTGGGAAAGCCTTTATGTGTATATCAAAAACCGTGTGGATTATTTAGCCAAGAAACGCACAAGGAAAATTAGAGTTTGGATGCAAAAACCAGAAACTAGCAAGTTTTGTGTTTGTGCTGCAGTTTCAGGTTCTTGGGAATTTTCAGCAAGGTTTCAGGGCTTTTTTCCAATCCTTTTCAATCCTGTTTCAGATTGCAAATGAAGTTTAATTTATAGGCAAAGGATTTAGAAGCTTGAAGAAGTTAAGAGTACACACATCATGTGTTATGAATCGATGACTTATTTTTGAAGCAAGTTTAGACAAGCATGTTTCAAGGCAAGGTAAGGGTTAGCAGCTTTAATCACAGCATGTTTCATGGACGCGTCTTCAAGGATTTATAACTTGAAATCCCAGCATTTCTAGGAAAAGTTCTATTCTGCAAGGTTTTAGATCTCATTGATATCTACAAATCTTGTGTCAGAAGTTCTTCCTGATTTAACTTGCGTCATGATGAAAATCTGGCCAGAAGTTCTGAATTTGTCATATTTTCTTAAATTTTTCTAAGTGTTTAGAACTTTGACTTTTCCAAAGTAATTTTGACTTTTGACTTTCTTGATGAACCAACTTCATGTTCTAACATGTCTTGATGAAATGTGATTCTTGAAACTTGATTTTGATCAAAAAGACAAAGTTTGACTTTCCAGTGTGCATTTGACCATTTTGCCCTTGTGAATGACTTTCTTGGAAAATTATAATTCTAGACTTCAAACTTGACAGAAGCAATCCAGATGGTCCAGGATGATCCCTTGAGAAATTAGAGGGAAAATTTTGGGGTACAAAAGATAGTCTTGTAGGGTAAATCAGCTCAACTGTGGATCATAAAACTGAAGAAATGCTCTCACAACCCATTCTTCAAACTCATCATACACCAAAGGCAACAAATTCCCATACTGTCTTCTGAAAACCTCTTCATTCGGCCCTCTTACAAGGGCAACTACTTCTCGAAATCGACCATCGAAGCATAGAAAATTATAGGCAGCAGTACTTCTGAGAGATTCTACGCTTGTCTCCGTGTTGTTACTTGTCATTGATGCTAGTGAAAAAACCTTAGAATAATCCTGGAAATGAAATGCGCATGCATGTTAGATACACATATTATATTTTTTTCTCCATTTGTTTTGTAAAAAACAAACATGCCATGATGCAAATGAAACAAACATGGGATCAAAGTTTCCACAAAATCGGTTAACTGATGTGCCATCTCTGAACATACTGAATATAACCAATATGGAACATGAACCCTGAATGAATTCTTGGACAATAGATCAGGAACTCAGAAAATAAATCTTAGGACCAAAAGCAAAAAAACGGTCATGCTCGGAACAAAAGTCACCAACTATACCTATGATAATCAAGTCCCTCCACACTCATGGGTGAAAACTAGGTCAAGGTAAGGTCGGGTCACTCAGAATCGAGGGTACTCCTGGAAAACTATCATCATATCACCTAAGTGAAAATGATAGCCCCCCATTTGTACTTCATCCGAGCATGGATGGCATGACAGCAATAGTGAAACCTAAGTCAACTAGCCGACATTTTCCACTATATTCCTAGGATTCCTATGGTTGTCACTTGGCCTGGGTATTAGGCCTTTTACCTCTTGTAACACCCACCCAATCATGAAAACAGAGCCAGCACAACAGATAACTAATATATGGAAAGCGATAAAATGCCATGCATATAAATGCTTAGACAAACATGTATAAAATGAACAAGCTATAAAGCATAAAAATAAACACCCAATGAAAAGAAAAAAAGAGCTAGGGTCGACTCCGGGATGGACCAACTTTTGGTTAATATTTTATTATCCCCAGCTGAAATAACCGGCCAAACTGTCATCTGATATAAAATCAAGGAAGTAGCCACCAAACATCTTTTATCCCTCCAAAAGGGAAAGGTAAACATCGAGAAAACCTAAAGAGGGAGAAATCACAGTCTTACGACCGAGAGATCAGGTAAGGGAGTCTGTTATGCAAAGAGAAGGTATTAGCACCCCACACGCCCGTAATACTCTACCTAATCCACTCTTGTTTGTTCTAATCTAAGGCTGTGTAAAATCTATATCTAAAGCTTACGAGCTAAAAGAAAATGCAAAGAGGGAATGCATGCAAAAGAAAAGAGAAAATAATGTAGGGAAAATAAAAGTTGTGCTAGTTCGGGTCCTACCCAAATGCCTACGTATCCCTTTTAAGGAATCAGAGCAACCGTAGTTCTGCTCAAATATTTTAGTTGGTTTGTGTTTTTTAGTTAAGCAGACAAAAGCAACAAGCAAGATGGAAAAACATCATACAACATGACAAAACATCACATGGCAATACACACTCAGATAAGATGATAAAACATTAGCATGATAACAAAATATCGGACAAGATGATAAAACATTACACCTAACAATGATATTGAAAATCAAAGTAGGATAACAAACATGTGCGATGGCGAAACATCGGCAACAAATATATGCAATGGCGAAACATCAGCAAAAACATAGCAAGATAACATGGCAAAGATGGTGAGACATCAACAATTCAGATGATAAAACATCACACCTAACAATGATATTGAGAATCAAAGTAGGATAACAAACATATGCGATGGAGAAACATCAGCAACAAACATATGCGATGGCGAAACATCGGAAAAAAGATAGCAAGATAACATGGTAAAGATGATGAGACATCAACAATTTAGATGATAAATCATCACACATAACAATGATATTGATAATCAAAGAGGATAACGAACATACACGATGGCAAAACATCGGCAACAAACATATGCGATAGCGAAACATCGGCTAAAAGATAGCAAAATAACCGGGCAAGGATTGTAAGAAGTCAACTCAGCAGGTTTAAGATAAAGCCAAAGGTGGCGCACAAACAATTAAGATTTGTTTGCATCTTTTACCTTGAAGAAAGATTTATGTTTATTAGGGATGTTTTAAGATTTTCCAAGAAGAAGTTTTAGTTTTAAGATGCAATATGCAAGGAAAGGAAAAATAACTAAGGGAAACTAGCCTATCACTACCCCTAATGTTATCATACAACAATTAACCTTAAGGTTGAGGATAAAAATGGAGGTCTCTAACCTATGTTTGCATGCATGGGTAAATATCGTAATGTCTAGCTCGAGGACTAACTCTACACGAGCAATCCTACGGGAGCATGGTAAATACCAAACAAGTGACCAAACAATTGCTTTGGCAAAAGCACACAATTGAGGTATACTAACTCAGGGGATGGGGGTATGAAGAGAAAATGTTTTAGCTAAGGGGAGCGGATCACCCGAAGTAAACAAGCGGGAGACGGATGAAATAAGAAGAATATGACATCCAAAGCAACTGAGCACCTAACCAAGATATAGAAGATCGAGGTAGGAGACAGAAGACAATATGAATAATCACGGAGGGTCAGTAATGGCCAATGAGAACTCTTACAAAGCATGGGGTTTGATTGCAAAACCCTTCCCCACTTGACGGACTCGATGTACATGATCGGCACAATCCAAAGCATTGACGTACCACGTGAGCTAAGGATGACACGGACTAGAATATGCGGGGGTCGATTACGGACCCTCCTTGCTCGCCTCCTTTTGAGGACTTATCACCTGTAATATAATACTGGCACAAATATAAACACATGTGCATAATACCTACTCCAAGAGGTAAGATTTTAAACAAACACAATTATCACACCGACATAATTTCCTTAAACAAGTCTTTAAATAAACCAAAGGGACTCCTAAAATATATCCGCAATGGAGGCCCCATCATGCAATAGAAAGCAATAAAGGGAAGAAGCAGTAAAAGGAATTCGTGCAATACACAACGGGTAACTATCAGTAGCAACTAAGCACGAAAAAGAAACCCAGAGAACTTCGAGCATGCTGGCATCAGTAAACAAATCAAGTCAGAAATCACGCCATCAAATATAAGCATTGAGGCTTCAAATGTGAACATAACCCACAAATGGTGTATAGAAAACACAAACACATAGATATCCTAGAAGGAAGTAAAAATGTACAAAGCACACGAATGGTGAAAACACAACTAATCGTGTCCCACAAATAAAGTGGAACACAAATCCATCAAGTCAATATTTAAGCTTTCTCAGGGTACCTTGCACACTTAACAGACAAATTAGTAATTACAAGGAAAATTGATGAATCAATAAGGGATGTATGATGATATATCAAAGCAATGAAAAGTGATGGCAAAACATCAAGGCAATAGATGCAAGAGCCTTCAAGCAAACACAAACAACAACTAGGTCAAAACTAGTGAACTATTTCTCCTTTCTTGTCACCATGTTGAATTAACAATGACATGTTAACCAAGGATCAAAGGAGCTTTGCATGATATCAAGCAATTTTTAACAAGTTATAATCACAATCAATTCAACTTAAGATGAAGTCTAATTGTATTCAAAAGGTGATGAAAAAAAGTTATCTTCTTAACCATATTCACAAGTGATTATCAAGCAAAATTGACAAAATAAGCAAGTGGTGAGAACTTGAATGGTTCAATAATGAACTCAAGTCTCCAAAAAAATGGCAGAGGGTGATAAAAAGAAAAGGAATTGATCCCTCATGGGTTGCACAAGTGCATTCCCTTTACCTCTAATTTAAAAGATCATAAAAACATACATGAGAGATTGTTGAACCTAAAATGGAAAAAAAAGCTTGTAAAAATTATATGAAATTATTCCAAGGTTCACAAAACATCATGAGATCAGAAACATCAAGCTCAAGGCAAGAGTAGTAAGGTTCAAGTTGAAAACTAAATCAATACAAGGTAGAAACCCTAGAAAAGCCTCTAAATAGGAACCCTAGTTTGATTAAATGTGGAAAAACAGCTAGGGGCATTAGAAAATCATGAAAAATCATACAAAAACTAATGGAGTCAGTAGTGTTAAGTACTCAAAATATTGGTTCCCAAACACGCACAAAAACAAACAAGTAAAAGTCAAATTGTTGAGATAAAGCTCAAAGACCTAACTTACAAACTTAAATTAAGCAAAGATAGAAAAAAGCTTTTAAAAATCAAATGAGAATTTTTCAAAGTGTTCAAAACCTATAAAAGTCAGAAACAATTAATTTGGCTCCTTGAATGTGTAGGGAAAGTGTGAAACAAAATTCATTTTTCACAACTAGTTGAGATAAAATTCAAGATAGACCCCTTTAACCAAATATTTTGGGAAAAATAGGATTTTAAATTATAAATTCCAAAAAAATTAATTTTCAGAGACATAACACATTCAAGAATCCTAATCAAATATTTTTTTACCTTTACAAGTTTTGAAAGTTAGCAAATTAAGTCATAACTTGTGGTGTAAGAAACAAAAGTATCAAAAATAGTTCACCAACTTTACTAATTGTGAAATTAGAGACTCAAGCATGCTAAAATCCTAAGAAAATTCTACAATCAATATTAATTCATAAGGATGTCTAAAAATATTTTTTAGCATTTTTTATGTCCAACAAAAATAGCAAATGGAGCCAAAGTGTGAAAATCATGATTAAAATAGGCAATATATTTACACAAATTTATAATGAATCAAAAAATGCAAAAATTATAAACTAAATTCCATAATATGAAAATATACTATCAATATAGTATGATATATTTTTGTGGAATTTTTCTGTATTTTAAAAAAATTGTTAAAATAATTGAAAAAGCATAAGAAGAAATTAAATCTTATTAATTATTAATCAACTAAAATGATGAAAATTATAAAATAAAATTCAAAAACCTAAAATGGATCAGTAAAAGTGTCCAAAATATTTTTTATATAATTTTTGTACAAAGGAAAGGTCAGAAACAAAAATTAACAAAAAAAAGTTATGCAAAAAATCAATTAAACAAAATTAATTAATGTACGAATTTTTTTTACCAATCAAATGATTTTTAAAAATTCCATAAAAATTATGACAAATACTAAAAATTAAGATTAGCCTATGATAATTGTTTCAGAATTTTTGAAAATGTTTTGATCAAGAAATAATATCAGAGAAAATAAATAAATTGAAATAATATAAAATGCATTAAAACAGATCGGAGCCTATATTCAGGTCCATCAAACGCGCTCGTTTCTCAACCAAATTCCTTGAATGAAGGTGCAAATTAAAGCTGGAACTATCATCTACCTCATGATAATCATAGAATTCACAATGAATCAAGGATGTAAGAGAAATATGCACGCAAAGTTGCTGAAAACGTGAAATATACAAGTTGCAGAAAATCACATAGCACAATTTAAGCTCCAATCAAGCAAACCAAGTACATTAGACCTATGGTCTGGCCAGCTAATTCATCATGAACATGCAATGATTCATCAAATCAATCTTAATCAAGCAAATTGAAGTTCAAGAAAACTCACCTCAATGTGAAACTTGAGGTCTCGATTCCTCAGTTACAGAAGCAAACAAACTTCTCAGTCTTCATCTACACACTTCAAGGGAGATAAATCCACATAAAATTTGAAGAACACACGATTGAATTCAAAGAAATTGCAAAAACTTCAGAGAAGAGTAGAAAACTTCAGATCTGGATTTCTTCCAATGGTGAGCGTGGTCGAGGTAAATGAGACTTAGATAGCATTATATAGAGTGAGAAGAGAAGGTTATAAGAGCAAATTGATCCTCAAAACTGTTAGAGGGCATGATTGGAAAATTTGGCCAAAAATTGAGTGCACATGGGTCTTTGCGTTTTACTCGTGCATTCCATGATATATCTTGCATTTGTGTGCCAAATATCGTCATAAGAAAACCCAAAAAGCTACAGGTCATGACTCATTGAGTAGAGTAAGTGTTGGTGAGTTGGCTCTTTTTGGCAAGTTTTGAGAATTTTGAGTGCAAGCAAGTACCATAGTCCATGGGGAACAAAATTGCTAGCATTATGGGCCTCGGCAAGTCACAAATAAGTCATGGGCTTGATCAGAAGCAAAGAGGATGGCTGGAAACAAAGTTTGCAAGAAATTTCATTTTACTTACTTGGCCAAAATTCAATAAAATGGCATAAAATTCAAAAGACAAAAACTTGCTCATCCTTTGGATTTTGGACACATGAGTACAATTTGGAAAGCTATTAAAAAGCTCTAAAACCTTGTAGTTTTGAGTTTTTTCAATTGGATCCATTAACTACTTCAAAAATTAGCACGGAAATCACTGAATTTTGAAAGTGACTTATAATTTTCACATGTGATCATGAGTCCTAAGCTCTATAACTCTTCACCCTTGCATGCTTTTATTTTCGTAAAAGAAGAAAAGTTGTAGAGCTCCCTCTTTGTTTTCCAAGCATATAAGACTAGAAATTTTTGGATCCAAAGTGAATAAGTTATGCTTTTTTTAAATTTAGTGCATATTTTCCATTTTTAGTAACTTTCCAAGTTTCTTCATGAACAAGTTACATTCCAATCTTCCACTTATCTTGAACTTGTAATGAAATTGACTTTGGAAAATGAAAATAGGATGTTTGAATGAATGGTTGACCAGTATTTCAATTGGTTAACCTCTGATTTTGACTGATTATGACCAAATTGACCATTTTCCCTTTCTAATCAATTGAACCATTTCCAGTCCAAATTGAAACTCAATATTTCAGTCAAAGATGCTTAATAACATAGAGTGAAGCATGGAAACAAGTTTGGGTGAAAAAGTCAAAGAAATCATGATTAAATCCAAAACCCTAATTTGCACCTTGTGTTAGGAGATATTTGATCAAGCTCCAAAACCCTAACTCCACTGGGAATCATGGGAGATTTCTTGAACAAAGTTGATTCCAATGATGATGAGAAAATGATGCTTTAAATATTGGATAATCTAAACCCCAATTTCTTCAATTTGGACAAAACCCTAATTTTGACTGATGATTTAAGAGAATGTGATTCAACAGAATCTTCAACCTCCTGATGTTCCAATGAGATGGATGAAATATCTTGAGACATTAGAGACCCTTGTGACTTGAGAAAACCAAAGTTTGGGAGATTGAGCTCCCATCACAAGAGAATGCATGCAATACAATATGATGTTTATGATGAAACTTAAGCCTAAATCGAGAGGGCAAGTTTTGGGATGCAACAGAGTGCAATGGTGTTTTAGATGATATTTGTCTTCTGACGAATATTACTTATTCTAAGTGGATTGGCTTGAGAAGATATCATCCTTTGATCTTGTATTCTATAGAAATTTGTGATGTTGATTAGATCTGAGTCCAAAAGATCTTTCTTTCTTACATCATTTCTGCTGATGGAATACTTTTGATGTTGGGTTGAAGTGTGTATTCCATGTACTTTCTAAGTCTTCAAAATCTTGACTTTGTCTTCAAAAATGTGAGAAACAACTCTTCTGATGAATATGTCTTATCTTCTGACGTGGAAGTAGAAGCTTTCTCTTCATGTGTTTAGAGTCTTGAATTTTCTTCAAAAATATAAGCAACAGCTTTTCTGGTGAACAAATCATGACTTCTTATTTTTACGTTGGAAGCTTATTTCTTGAACCATATTGATTTATGATCTTAAAGCAACAACTTATCAGAAACTCTTCCTTTTTGTGACTTGTGACTTCAAAAACAGCAGCTTGTTAAGAAGTACACACATGATCCTCTTTCTCATGTGCTTAGCGTATTTCTGATTCTCCAGACAACAGTCCTAAATCAATTAGACTTTCTTATCTGCACACTCAATGAAACCGTTAGTACTAAAATTGTTCTTCATAAAATATATGCGTTCTTATCGTCAAAACATCGAGACTATATTATAGACAAAAATCTTGTTATAACAAAGTGATGCAAGTGTTTGTGTTCTGGCAGCATGAAACATGGAAGGAGATTTGAGGTATGAAAACTTATCTTTAAAGTGAAGCATGATGTGTATGGTGATATTGATGTGGGCTCGATTTGCTTAAATGTATTTTCCCTTGTTGGATTTTGTACAGTTTCGTGTTAATGTCCAACATGTTTATGAACGGTGTACAATGTTGCAAGATGCTGATGCGCAAGGATTCGAGGCTTTGAATAGCATGACTTATTGAGGTTCCTAGGCTTGTGATCATATAGAAATATGGATGCTCACTAACTTTTGTGTTGATTGTGTTCTTATAACTTGCAGGCGCCTGGCATACAAACTAATGGTGGTTTAACGCATGGTGATGCAAACACAAATAAAGGTATCCTTGGGAACACATTGAGGTGTTAGTCAAAGTGGTATGAATGGAGGAAAATCTTGAAAACATGATTAAATTGAAGGATTAGAGGAAATAGGATTTTTCGGAAGAGATTTGACTTAGATCAAAACAAAACATTTTTTGTGTAGTTTTAATGATGTAAATCCTGTGATAAATGTCATCTTAACGCTTGTAACATATGTAATGCTTCCTTGACCTTATGGTGAATTGTGTAGACAAGTATATAGTTAAGATTGTTGATGGGTCCGCAAGTGCACAGAAATATCGAAGTAATATAAAAGATTATTGAACCCACAGAGACCAATGTCAACCTACTGAAATCTATCATCGCTTTGTAAAGATAAGGCTAATGACTAATTCATTAAGGGGAAACTAAGACTAAAATAGGAAATTGAGGGAAAATGAAAGTGGGAAAATAGTTGAGAAACTGCTCCCGTGCAGAAAACTGCCTTCTGCGGCAAAATGGTGTACGTTGTTAGAGAAATGGCGAACACCATTGCCTCCTTCATTAAATGACATGGAAGGTTGCGTAGATGGCGAATTCCATATCAGTAAAATGATCGATTTCTTGCTCTTTTGCTGCTCTTTTGTTTCCTTCTCCGATTTCTTCACATAAACGCTCCATAATCGATAAGTACCTGAAACACGAACAAAGTTAGGCATAATACAGAGAAAATATAATAAAAAAGATATTAAATAACATGTGAATCAGGTATAAAAATAAGATACATTTATGTATTATCAACACCCCCACACTTAAATTGTTGCTTGTCCTCAAGAAATCAACCAACACAGTAAAAAGAAAATATAATTGCAATTCGAAACATAGACACATCAAACTCTAATTGTATGCGGTTGCTTGGTTATCTTAGATCGATCGGTACTAAATATTCAATACAAAGGATACCATAATGACACAATGTTCAAAAACTGCCTCTTTCTGCAATACAATTCGAATCATGCCATTATAACTCAACCTATCTCTCTCTCTCTCTCTCTCTCTCTCTCTCTCTCTCTCTCTCTCTCTCTCTCTCTCTCTCTCTCTCTCTCTCTCTCTCTCTCTCTCTCTCTCTCTCTCTCTCTCTCTCTCTCTCTCTCTTCACTCTTTTTCATTCAAGCGCAATCACATTAAGCCTGTTATCCATACACGCACGTAGTAGGGAAACCTATTAGTGACTATCATTATTATCATCTCGGGGTTTTGGTAACAAAAGTGGTACACCCCTTTTCATAACCCATCGCACTTGTGGGGGATCAGACTGTAATCCGCCCAACCGAGTAAAATACCAGAGACCTATGGACCAACTAACAATGAGTTTTATTTTTATTATATTTTTCTATTTTCCACGGGGTTCCGGTAGTTATGTGACATAACCCCTTATTTACCCAAGTAGTGGCTGCGGGGGATCGAACCTTAATCCTCCCTACCAAGTCTAGCACCAGATACCACTAGACCAACCAACAACGAGAATTTACATATTAATCAATATTATGATCATTCCCTTATTTTCACCAGCTTCCCTATGTAGTTTGTGCTTAAGATGGTGTTGACTGCTAGTATAAACTACTCAAGAGCTACTTTGCAAACTTGAGTCTAAGGTCTCAACATAATGGGTATCCAAATTGATATCACATAATAAGGGGGTTTAGGGTGTCATAGCGCTATCGATGTTATTGAGACTTTCCCAAGTCTCTCTAACACAACCTAAAGGGTGACAACCTATATACTTTCAGAGTGTGTGCCACGTTTCAAAAAGAAAATACTTTTGTTGGAGGTTAAAACTTTAAAATTTTAGGAAAATTAAATAACAACTGAAAAACAGGCATACAAACTCGACATCAGATGCATTGACTAGACCAAATACTGAAAACAAATAAAATCCTAAAAACATGAAATACACTATAAAACAAATAAATCAAACTAAAAAGCGATAAATTGGAAGCGATAAAGTTCCTCCCCCACACTTAAACCAAACATTATCCTCAATATTTTGATAAAAGTTTGAAAAGGAAAGATAGAACATGTGTAAATGTTGTTGCATGCCCATTCCTCTCTGATCCTTCTCTTATTGTTCATGTCATTGCGGACCACTTCAGCGGAGGGAATCTTGAGATGTCTTCATTTGTTGAAAATGCCCTTTTCTGAAGTACCTTATCATGTTGATCGTTTCTGGAGGAAGTACCTGCAAAAGTGTTATAAAAATATAGTGCATTGTGTGGTGGTGGAACCTGACCACACGAAGAACTAGGAGGATGTGAGTTACGAACGAGAGAGACATGTTCTTTCTTATCATACTCATCATTGGTGTCACCACCAGCAACGACATTCGTAGGAATGCCCGTTGGTACCTGGCTCATTTCCAATATTGTATTCTAGAGATTTATCTCCTAGAAGTAGCTGATACGTGACAAATGATCCATCTCTTTATTTTCTGCAAATTCGCATTGTAAAAGAAAAACATTAAATTAAAAGCTCGTGGGTTGCCTTCCACGCATCACTTTGTTTAACGTCGATAGCTCAACGGCTCAAGAGTGAAAGAACTAGTGTTGGTTCTCTCTAGAATGGCTCCTCGATCGAACTTTTAATAATCTTAGGTCTCCATGGCCACTTATCAAGCCATCTCACATGTCCCTCACCTTTTCTTTTCTTTCTTCTATGGGTTAGTTCATTCTTTTGAACTTGTGGTGTGGTTCTGGATCTATTATGAGTATCAACTTTTCAAGCTTGGGCTTAGTTATTTCATCCACCACCTCAAAGGTTAACCTTCCTGTTGTACCCCAAAATTTTACCTCTCATTTATCAAGAATTTTCTCACAAGATCTCCTTTGGCTCAAGACTGCACTAGGGTTGATCAGCTCAAGACACCTCCTTAAGTACTGATGACCAAAATTAGGGTTTGAGATTGCACAGGGATATTTGAACTTCCAATGCCCCATATGAATTTCATGGACCATTATGGACCCTCAAGATTACTCATGTCAAGTTTCAAACTTTGGATCACACTTTTGCTCAGTCAATTTAGCAGTTGACCTAAAAATCAATTGTATTGGGAAAAAGTCAATTGTGGCCAATTTACAGTCAAACTTCATAATTTTTTACCCACATCAACATTTTAAACTCATATGGGTCTTTTGATCAAGTTTGGACCACAATTCCTCAAGAAATTTAATCAAATCTTTAGAAGGGCAAAATGGTCAAAATTAGGGTTTTGACTGGGAAAGGGCAATTTCTGATTTTTAACCTAGAAAATGATCAATTAGTTTAAGGCATGATCTCAAGAGTCCAATTGCATCATTTTTACCTAATGACATGGCTCAAAACATTTCCCAAGCCCAATGGATTGACAGATGGATTTTTAGTCAACTGATCAAAAAGTCAACTGTATACTGAAAAGTCAAACTTTGACTTTTTGGTCAAAATCAAATGCCAAAGATCACAATTCATCAAAGCATGTCAAAATATGAAAATTCTTCATCAAGAAATCAAAAATTTAAGATTTCATTTTAAAAGGTTAAAATTTCTAAACTTAGAAATTTTTCTCAGTGTTGGAAATTTCTTATTTTTTTCACAACTTTGAGCAAATATTTCACCATGATTCAAGATGATTCAAGAGAAACTTTCAACATGAAAGTTGTAGATCTCCATGAAATCTACAACATTGATTTACACAAATCCTGCGAAAAGTGCTTGGATCTCAAGTTATAATTTTAAGAACACATGGTCATGAAACAAAACACTTAGTGAAATTTTGCCCTAATTTGGTCAGGATTTTGACCCAACTTCATGGAACTTTTTCATATAGTTCCAAGGGGAATTTTCTAAAGTGATACAAAGAGAGGTTATAGAGCACATGACAAGATTTCCAAAATGTCCAATAACTCCTTGAGATCATTTTTGAGTAGGGACAATCGAAGAGATGAATTTAGGGTTTTCACACTTGAATTACAAGTCATTTTGTGATGAACAAATTCAAAATTCAAACTTATGCCGCATAACCTCTACTTTGCAGGACTCAAACTTGTTAGGCACTCCATAATTAAATGCTTGCACAACTGTTAGAGGTCTCAATTCAAGCATTCAATGCAAGGCCATGCTTTATATCCATTTTGGGAAGAAAGTGCACAATGCCATTTTAATAAAGTAGCTTTTTGCATAAAACTTGTTCTTGAGCCTTGCACTTTTTCTCTTCTGATCATACATGTCTTATAACACAAGAGAAACTCATCTATACACTTACAATCACTCAACCCATGCCTGTACTTCCTCATTGAAACTTGTTTTCCCACTTTTCTTCAAAATCAAGTAACCTAGCAATTAGCTTGTAACTTGTACTTCTGACTATCCAAAGCACTCAAACCTCTTGGCTTATAGATACACAAGTTATTTGCCACAAATCTCACGTATTCTTAAGCCCTGAAAACACCAAGAACACAGAATCACCAAAAACACTTCAAAACTTTCCATTTCTGAGTTTTAAATCCAATCTCCAAATTTGCTCGTGCGTTTCTTGGCCTTTTACTCTCAAAAGCTTCTAAACAACATACACAAACAATCCCAACACCTGCAACCCCACTGTAACACCTCCATCATCATCTCCCATTTTCAAAAACAGCAGCTTGCACCTTGACTTCTCCAGAACTCCTCAGGCACTTTCAGCTCAAGCTAAGCATCCCATTAGCTTCCTGGGAACTTGAGAAAGCTAATCCAATCATTGGAACTCACTAAAAGCTACTAAAACTCCAAACCTGATACCCTCTTGCAAGGTAAGTTTTCTAACTTTTGAACTCTCAATACAGGCATCATTAATGGTTTATTTGTGAATAAAAAATGTAGATATCATTGCCCTAAAGCTAACCATGTCCATAGTTTTCATTTATATTGCTTGAGCTTAGATTATTTTATGATTAAAATTTATGAAATTTTTAGGGTTCAAATTAGGGCCATTAAGATTCATGTTTGTCTTTGATCTATAATTTTATTCCTTTGCATTTCTGAAATCGTGATGAAATTTGCTACAAGTTTCCTATTTTCAGTTTTCATTTTTATTGAGAATTGAATAAGATACAGAGGTTCTGGCTGGGGGTGAGGTTGAAGATGAAGTTGGCCTCAGGAACGTGTTTACCGTATATATTTATGGTTTGATTTATATAAACGGATGTATAGTCACCCCAGTGGTAGAAGTGCGCGCCTGTGACTATAAAGACCTGGGTTTGAGCCCCAGTGGTACCCTTTTGGATTTTTTTTGCATATTTCTTACATTCTGACTTTTTTGGACAGGCGCTTGGGCCTATCAGTCTTGGGCCTTTATTTTTTTTTACTGCTGACCCCCCTTGCTGGCTATTCACACCCTGGCCTATTTCATTTTTTATTTATTTATTTGTTTTCTTAAATATTTTATTTAATACTAAAAAATCAGAAAGAAAAAAATATAAAAAACATTGGTTTATATTTTGATATAGTTTATTTATTTTTTACACAAAAAAATATTTTTATTTAATCATACTTTACTTATTTTACTAATTGGTTTGTAAGTTTAATTAAAAATTAGGGTTTCAGTTTTTTTTTTTTACATAATTAAAATATATTATTTTAAAATATAAAAAGACCAAAAATATTTTATAATACTATAAATTATTTTAAAGACAAAAATACCAAAAATATTCTTCTTATAAACTTAATTTCTTTTTTAATCAATTAAAAGATTAGGGTTTTATTTAAATTCTTTTCCTAGTAAATTTAGGTTTCACTTTTTACTAATTTACTTCATTATTTTTCTTTTAATTAATTAGGTTAAAACCAAACCCTTTTTCTCTAAAAAATCAAACAAAAAATTCATTTACTTTACATTCATATTCTTGTATATTTATTCATTTTTTACATTATTTATTTCAATTCTTGTACAAATTCAATATAGTTGTAATAGATTATTAGGATTTATTTTCTTGCAATCCCCATTTATAATTTGTACACCACCTCCCACAAGTATTGTAATAGCGTAGTAATTTTAAATTCCGCAATTTATCGCTTTATATACAAATGCTAGTAATTAGGGTTTGTATGGAAAGACTAAAACCAATCAATTAGAAAACCCTAACCAAATACAAAACCAAGCATGAAAAACAATACACTTGCACACAAGCACCCCAAGGGTAAAATCCACTTGGTTGCCTTACAAAATGGCCATATTATGCATGTAAGGTATCTTAGCAAAAACAAGCGAAATATAAGATCATAGTTCCTCGATGACGCTATCTATGTTGCCTTTCAAATTATCTTAGTCCCTAAAAGAGATTGCTAAGATACCTTGAAACATTGCTAATCATGGTTATACGATGACCCACGCCTGTCCCGTTTACATCCAAAGATAGGGTTACTTACCAAATCAATGGTAATATAACAATGTCAAAGGAAAGAGGGAATGAACATGAAAGACTTTTGAGTAGGTATAATGCTCCTAATTAATTACTCCATTTCAAAACAAAACATCCTTGCTACTTTCAAAACACCAACACTTTCAAAACACCTTTCAAACTTGAAAACAATTTCAAAAGATCAACATCTTTGTATACATTCTTACGAACGAGAATCATTACAAAGTTTGCTTAAACAATAGGCTCTTTACAAAATACTTTCAAAAACCACACAAAGCACAATTTCAAACAAAAGCAAGTGATCTAGAAAGTAACTAAGAGGCCATGGAAAACCATGGATGAAAAGGGTGCTAATACCTTCCCTTTTCATAATCTACCCCCCGAACTCAAGAAATAATCTCAAAGGTCTTTCCTATTCTTTTTCACCTTTCCTTTTGGATAAAAGAAAAGTCGATGGCAACTCTTGCTAACCGCAACATTTGCAATCAAACGCGAAACACCCAAGTCAGTTCTCCCACCGTATCACAGAACTGGCGACTCTGTTGGGGAAAGTTCTAAAAGTGGGGTTACCTTAGGGTTAGATCATATTTACTTGCTTTCATTGTTTGACTTGTTTACTTTACATTATGGTTCTTTGGTTGGGTTTGAATCCTCTTCCCGGATTTTGGTTACCTTATAGGTAAGTAGAAATACGTTGTGGAAACTGTGCGGGGTATACCGACATGGTCTAAGCAATAGCTACGTTAGTGTGACATATTTGTGGGTACCGATATCCCTTGAGTTAATCAAGGAGAATACGGGGCCGCTGAGTGATGTCATGAAGTACTAATGAACTTTTAGAACCTTTACTTGACCAACTTGGCCATTAGGACGTAGTGGGATGACCGGCTTTGGTTCAGTCCGAAGTTGGTAGATACTCGATACTACACTCATTGAGGTTTGGTTTTTTGGGATATTTCGGTCGCCATTAAAGAGGCTTGTGCTGAAACAATGACCAAGGAAATAAACCAGTGATATTGAGCTCCTTAGAACCCTGTTACTATTACTAGGACAGGTTTGAGCCAACTAAACTTCAAGAGGATACTTACCTATAAGACTCCATGCAAGCCTAAACCTAAGACTTGTTTGCTTTGTTTGTGTATATTTACTTGTACATAACATCATGAACATCATAACATCATGAACATCATAACATCATGAACATCATAACATCATATTCATTCAATAACCATTTCAAGGATCTTGGGATTTATCTTTGTTCTGTTTTGTAGGACATGAATTCTATTCGCATGAAAACCATTCAAGTCAATTTTGTAAGGATCCCTCCTCAACTTAAAGAGCTAGCTTCAAGGATTCCTAAAAATTCTCCATTCACCAAAAGACATGGTTGCCTACTAAACTTGGTCATCTCCAACACTAATGAAGACATGATGAAGGTTCTCTTTCAGTTCTTTGATCTTTACACCATTGCTTCACATTTCCCGATTATTAACTTATGCCAACTTTGGAAGAATTCTCCCAACTCTTAAGAATTCCAATTCTCAATCAACTACCTTTTAGCGATACGAAAAGAGATCCAAATCTAGAAGATATTGCTCAAGCTCTACACTTGCAGTCATCTGATATCATAACTAATTGGGAAACAAGGAGTGGTATTAAAGGTTTCCTAGCAAATTTCTTGTTTGAGAAAGCCCAAAACTGTTGGAACTCTTTGGATTTGCAAGCTTTTGAGGAAATTGTGGCCCTCCTCATCTATGGGATGGTTTTGTTTCCAAATCCTGACCAACTCATAGATATCAACTCCGTCAAAATCTTCATGTCTCGTAACCCGGTGCCTACTTTGCTAGGAGACATCCTACATTCTTTTCACACTCGCACTATGAGGAAAAGAGGTATCCTTATGTGTTGTACTCCTCGCTTTGCAAGATGGTTTATTTCGCATCTTCCCAAATCTGTATTGAAGAACGAGCAAGGTTCAAGGTGGTCACATAGGTTGATGACACTCAAACATTCAGACATTCATTGGTGTTCCCGATCTATAGAGAATGTTACTATTATCAACCGTTGTGGAGAATTCCCTAATGTCCCCTTACTCAGCATTAGAGGAGGTATCACCTACAACCCATGCTTAGCCTTAAGACAATTTGGTTACGCCCGAAGGGATGGCCCATATGAGATGCTCATTCAAGGTTTGGTATTTGACTACGAGAACAAAGATCAACGTCACTGCCATAGATTTATCCGAGCTTGGAGGATGTTGAACAAGGTAGATAGCAAGACATTGGGGCATAAGAATTCCATCCCTCTTGAGCCTTACCTCAAATGGGTACGAGCTCGTGCTCAAAGTCTTATAATGCCTTACCCCTCCATTCTCCCAGTAATCATAGAGCCTGTTGTGGAAGGAGATGTTCCATACACTATCCTACATTCTGACATGCCCACCTCTCTTAAAGACTTACAAAGGGATTGGATACATCTTAAGGGGGAGCGAGACACTTTCGAGGCCCAATTCTACACCAGCGAGAAGAAGGTTTTGGAACTTACCAAGCAACTTCATGAGGAGCGGAACCTGAACGCCTACATCGCACCAAAGAGGATGCGTACAACTTTTTCATCTTAGAGATTTTGTATTTCTTTGTAAGCCCAAAAGAGGCATGATGTACTCAAGCTTTGATTTATTAATATAACGTGTGTTCCTTTTTTTTTGGTCTAAAGAAAATTTAAATCTCTAATTTCCTTGAAATCATTGCATATGCATTTACCATTCATCATAACATAAGCAGGTTCCTTACCACAAGTCTCCTCATCTTTCTACTGTTTATTTTAGTAAGATGGATCTCGAGCAGACAGTGAAAGACCTCCAGGCACATAATGCTCGGTTTCAACATATGTTCTTGACTCTAGCCAAAGGAAAAGAGGATTTGAAAACTTTACTGGTTGAAGAAAAGAAGAAGAAAGCAAAGAAAATAACTGGAGTTCTGAATATGGGAAGAAGGTTCCAAGGACAAGCCAGACGGACCCTAAACTTTGCAATATCATCTGATGAAAAGGATAATCAAGAAGTGAAAGGCAAGAAAGCAGTTGTCCAGCCAGAATTTGAAGAGGAAGAAGAGGGGGACTACTCTGAAGAGTAGTATCCCCCAGACGACGACAAATACAAGCATCTGGAAGAACGTCTAAGTGAAATGGAAATTCAGAAAGTGTCCGGACTAGACTTTGAAGAGCTGGGTTTGGTGTCTGGGATTGTCATTCCACCAAAATTCAAGGCACCAGTGTTTGCCAATTACGACGGGGTTTCGTGTCCCAAGATGAATTTCCGATCTTATGTGAGGAAGATACAACCTCACACTACTTACAGAGATTTATGGGTCCACTTCTTTCAAGACAGTCTATCCGGGACTCAGCTAGATTGATTCTATCAACTGGAAAGGGCCAATATCCATAATTGGGAAGACCTTGTCGCTGCTTTCTATAAACAATATCAGTACAATGCAGATCTTGCTCCCACCTGTACTCAACTCCAGAGTATGGCTATGGTTTCAAGTGAAGGTTTCAAAGACTACGCTCAGAAATGGAGGGACTTAGTAGGAAGAGTCCAGCCTCCCCTTTCTGAAAGAGAACTAGTAGACATATTCCTGGGTACCATGTATGGTCCTTTCTTCAATAATATAATTGGAAGCTCCTCAGCAGGCTTCACTAAATTAATCTTGACCGGGGAAAGAGTGGAAGCTGGGATTAAGAGTGGGAAGATTTAAAAAGATGCATCCTCTACTACTGTAAGAAAACCATTTATTGGGAAGAAATAAGTTGGTGTTGTGTATCCTCAAAGGAATCAAGAAAGAGCCGAACACCGATCAATGGTAAGGGTTGTCATGATCCCCAAGCCTGCACCTACTCAACAAAGGAACGATCAACCTAGAATATAAAGACCAGTAAGACAATTTACCCAGATTAATATGACATTATCTCAAGTACTGCCACATTTTTTGAGATCAAATATGGTAACTATGAAAGAAGCTCCAAAGAATCCTAACACAACCTCTCCTCACTACCATCCTAATGCTCGCCGTGCTTACCATTCAGAAAGTCCAGGCCATGATACTAACAACTGTTGGGCTTTGAAAAACAAGGTGCAAGACCTTCTCGAAGCAAAAGAAATTAAGTTTGATGCTCCTGAGATCCCAAATGTTATCACCGCTCCTATGCCAAAACACGGTCGTGGTGTTAACGCTGTTGAAGATGATATGTTTGTTACTTTTGTTGATGAACTTGTTACTCCTCTCCTGACTATCAAGAAGAACCTGTTGAATGCCGGTTTATTTCCGGGCTATGACGAAAGCTACCACCTCTGTTCCTCCCTACCAACTGGCTGTCATTTATTGAAAGCAGGTATTCAACGCCTAATGGATGAAAAAGAGATTTTGTTTGAAAAGACTCCCGTTCCAACCATTTCTTACAATGATGTTTCAATAGTAACCATTTCCACCGATGCTTCCAGGAACTCCACCAAAATACCCGTTAGGATTATATCAGTTCCCAAAGTAGCTCCACTGATAATTACTATGCATGGACCAATCCCTTACTCATCAGATAAAATTGTCCCATGGAATTATGGGGGCGAAGTTTACTATCAACGCGTCAAGCAAGATTGGTCGGCTGGTGAAGACTCAATTCTTGAGAAGGCTGACCTCGACATCAGCAACATTGCGGGAACCAGCAAGATAACCCGGAGTGAAAGAGTATTCTCCCCAAAGATTGCTCCTCCGAAGACTGTTACCGGTCCTGTAATCATCCTTGTTTCGGTTCCTGTTGAAATTACTACTACTACAATTCATATAGTTACACCTGTTGATACTCCTACCACCGAGTCAGCCGAGGCTCAGGGCAAAGGCATTCTGATTGAGCCGGTCCGGATGAAGGCGCAATCAGTATATATCCCTGAGGCCTCCCAAAAGGAGATGGAAGAAATTCTGAAAATTATAAAGAGAAGCAACTACAACATAGTCGAACAGCTAGGGCAGACTCCGTCAAAGATTTCCATGTTGGCTTTATTGTTGTGCTCCGAGGCTCATGCGAAGGCCTTGGTGAAATTCCTTAAAACTGCCCATGTACCACAAGAAAGCTCTGCTGATCAGTTCCAAGACTGCGTGTCCAGTTTAACCGCTGACAATGGTTTAGGATTTTCAGATGTTGACTTGACACCTAGAGGGAGGAAGCACAACAAGGCATTGCATGTCTCTGTCGAATGCAGGGGCATAACTTTGGCCCATGTCTTGGTTGATACCGGTTCTTCCATGAATGTGCTTCCTAAGAAGGATCTTGATAGACTTAACTGTGAAGGTTTGACCTTAAAACCCAGCAACATAGTGGTAAGGGCCTTCGACGGTTCAAAGAGAATGGTGCATGGGGAGGTGGACATCCCCATAAAAGTTGAAACCCAAACCTTTGATTCACCTTTTTATGTGATGGACATTCGCCCTTCCTACTCCTGCTTATTAGACGGCCATGGATTCACAACGCTGGTGCCGTTACGTCTACATTACATCAAATGCTGAAATATCCAACCGAGGGGAAAATCATTACGGTCCATGGAGAAGAGGAATATATGGTCAGTCACTTGAACTCCTTCAGATACGTGGAATTGGACAGTGAATTCATTGAAACTCCATTTCAGCATTTCGAGGAAGTCCCACAAACCATGGCAGTAACCAAGGCTATTTCCCAAGTTCCGAAGATTACAATACCTTCTCTAAAGATGTCTTCTTTGAAAGATGCCAAGGTAGTGATCGAAGGAGGTGGGTGCACTATTTAGGGCCAACTCCCGGATATCCCATACAAGTCTGACAAATTTAGTTTGGGTTTCACTTCAAGAGCCCAGAAAGTTGTACGGCATGCTCGTGCCGGGGGACCACCCTTGAAGATCAGCAACCACAGAGTCAACACGGTGGAGGATGATGAGGACAACTACGACCTAGAGGAGTGGATTTTCCCAACTGTTAATGGAGGACTCAGCAACTGGGAAGCTAAAGATTTTTTCCCAATTACTTTTATCCAATAGTAATTGTCTTTAAATTTTTGTCGGACCTGTAATAATTAAACAATTCAGACTTTTAAAACCTTGTGTCTTACCCAAGGCACAACAGTCCATTTGTAAGGGTTGTTACCTCATTTTCATATGTCATCAATGAATCATGGACGTTTTTTCATACAAACTTTGTGCTCTTTGTCTTTATTTTTACATTTTTATTTCTTTCAAAGATAGTTATACTCTTACACACACTCACATTCAAAATGCAGATCTACATTCATTCGGGATCCCATGGGTAGCGATTCTGCTATGGCCTTTTGTGACTCTGAAAATCTAATCTACCAAGCCGAAGACGAAGGTGAGGAAGATTGTGAAGTACCTGGTGAACTTGCCAGGTTATTACAACAAGAAGAGAGGACCATATAGCCCCACGAAGAGCCAGAGGACACAGTTAACCTAGGTACCGAGGAGGATAAGAAAGAAGTCAAGGTGGGTGCCAATCTGGAACCCAGTGTCAAGAAGCGTCTGATTCAGTTGCTACATGATTATGTTGAGATCTTTGCCTGGTCGTACAAAGACATGCCAGGACTTGATGCAGACGTCATGGTATATCGTCTACCAATAAAAGAAGACTGTCCACCGGTAAAATAAAAGGCCCGTCGCATGCGACCAGACATGTCAGAGAAGATCAAAGCGGAAGTCATGAAACAATTCAATGTCGGATTCTTGGCCGTTACTTCCTATCCGCAATAGGTCGCCAATGTTGTTCTCGTGCCTAAAAAGGACGGAAAAGTACGAATGTGCATGGACTACAGATATTTGAATAGGGAGAGCCCTAAGGATGATTTCCCACTTCCCCATATTGATATTCTAGTAGACAATACGGCATAACATAAAGTGTTTTCCTTCATGAACGGTTTCTCAGGCTACAACCAAATCAAAACGGCGCTTGAGGACATGGAGAAAACAACCTTTGTCACACAGTGGGGCACATTTTGCTATAAGGTTATGCCATTTGGGTTAAAGAACGTTGGGGCAACCATCAGCGTGCCATGGTAGCTCTATTTCATGACATGATACATCACAAAATAGAGGTCTATGTGGACGACATGATAGCCAGATCTCAAACAGAAGAAGAGCATCTTGACAATTTACAGAAACTCTTTGAGAGACTAAAGAAATACAAGTTGAGGTTGAACCCAAATAAATGCACGTTTGGAGTGAGGTCTGGTAAACTCCTAGGCTTTATCGTCAGCGGAAAAGGTATTGAAGTCGATCCTGCCAAGGTGAAAGCTATACAAGAAATGCCCGCTCCCCGTACTGAGAAGGAAGTCAGATTATTCTTGGGACGGTTAAACTATATTTCCAGATTCATTTCTCACCCGACAGCTACTTGTGAACCAATCTTCAAATTACTGAAGAAAGATCAAGTAGTCAAATGGAATGATGAGTGCCAAACTGCCTTCAACAAGATCAAAGAGTACCTGCAAGAGCCTCCAGTTTTGATGCCACCAGTCGAGGGAAGACCCTTGACCATGTATCTAACTATTTTGGAAAATTCAATGAGGTGTGTGTTGGGGCAGCATGACGAGTCTGGCCGGAAAGGGCATGCTATTTATTACCTGAGCAAAAAGTTTACCGACTGTAAAACAAGATATACACTGCTCTAGAAAACTTGATGCGCTCTAGCATGGGCTGCTCGCCAGCTAAGACAGTATATGCTGACCCATACTACCTTATTGATATCTAAAATGGATCCAATAAAATATATCTTCGAGAAAGTTTCCCTCTCTGGGAGAATAGCGAAATGGCAGATGATCCTGGCAGAATATGACATACAGTATACTACCCAGAAAGCAATAAAGGGCATTGTACTAGCTGATCACCTGGCTCACCAAGATGTGAAGGACTACCAGTCCATGAAGTTCGAATTCCCAGATGAAGACATCATGATGGTAAACAACTATGAAGAATTCAGACCATATGACGGACCTGAATAAGGATCCCGATGGACCCTGGTTTTTGATGGGGCGTCCAACGCACTCGAAAATGGTATAGGTGTTGTACTCATATCTCTTGAAGGATGCCATACTCCCTTTACTGCAAGACTCTGCTTCAATTGTACAAACAACATGGCAGAATACGAAGTGTGCATTTTTGGTCTCAAAGTTGCCATAGATTTGGGGATCAAATCCTTAAATGTATTCGGAGATTCAGCTTTGGTCATCAGCCAGATCAAAGAGGGATGGGACACCAAACACCCTAACCTTATCCCTTACAAAGAACGTGTGTTGACATTGATCCCACACTTTGAGAAGATTACCTTCGAGCACTTCCCGCAAGAAGAAAATTAGCTAGCAAACACACTAGCCACAATGTCATCCATGTTTAAACTTAAATGGGATAACGAGGCCCCCCAGATAACCATTGAATGAATGGATGAACCAACTCACTGTCACGAGATTAATACTGAAGAAGTAGTGGACCAGCCTTGGTTTCACAAAGTCAAGAAGTATCTCGAGGCTCAAGAATATCCAGAAAGAGCTTCAGTCAATGATAAGAAGTTCTTAAGGAGATTCTCTGCTAAGTTCTTCCTTAGTAGTGGCATTCTATACAAACTCAACCATGACTCTTTTTTTCTCTATTGCATAGACAAAGTTGAGGCAGAAAAGATCATGGTTGATCTACATGAAGGCACTTTTTGCACCCATTCCAGTGGGCATACGATGGCAAAGAAAATCCTACGGGAAGGTTATTACTGGTCTACCATGGAAGCAGATTGCTATCAACACTCTCGAACCTGCCACAAGTGTCATTTATGCTGACAAGGTGCATGTACCTCTGGTTCCTTTGAATGTCTTGACGGCTCCTTGGCCCTTTGCTATGTGGGGCATCGACATGATTGGGGAAATCAAACCAGCAGCCTCTAATAGACACCACTTCATCTTGGTGGCCATTGAATATTTTACAAAGTGGGTTGAGGCAGCCTATTTCGCTTCTGTTACTAAGAACGTTGTAGCCCGATTCATTAAACAGAATCTCATTTGTCGGTATGGTATCCCAGAGAGGATCATTACAGACAATGGTACGAATATAAACAATACTATTATCACCGCCCTGTACGAGAAATTTAAGATCCAGCATCATAATTCTTCCCCTTACCGGTCAAAGATGAATGGTGTTGTCGAAGCCGCGAATAAGAACATCAAAAAGATCATATAGAAAATGACAGTCACGTACAAAGACTGGCATGGGATGCTACCATTCTCTCTCCATGGGTATCGTACCACAGCGTGCACGCCAACCGGGGCAACACCCTACTCTCTCGTAAATGGCATGGAAGTTGTCTTGCCTATTGAGGTCCAGATCCCCTCTCTAAGAATCATGAAGGATGCAGGTATGGACGAAGACGATTGGATCCAGACTCGACTTGATTAATTGAACTTGATTTATGAGAAAAGACTTACTGTTGTGTGTCATGGTCAAATGTATCAAAAACGGATGATTAAGGCTTTCAACAAAAAGTTCAGACACCAAGTGTATCAATTCGGGGATTTGGTGATCAAACGTATCATACTACCGCAGGGTGATCCCAGGGGAAAATGGACTCCTACATACGAAGGACCATTTGTAATCAAAATCATATTCTCTGGTGGAGCAATGATCTTGACCATCATGGATGGCGACGACCTGCCGCACCCCGTGAATACGGACATAGTCAAAAGATAATATGCATAAGAGACCCTCTAGGTTGACACACCTAGGCAAAACAAGGGCATCTCAGTGAACCACAAAGGTTCGGGCAAAAATTAGGGATAAAACAAAAAAAATCTATAAATTCGACAAGCTGAAAACCCAAAAGGGAAGCTTGGGAAAAAAAGGGTATCCCGGTTGACTGAAAACCCGAAAGGGCGGTCCAGTTAAAAGTTAGGGAATTAAAGCGTATGACTATGTCCTCGTTGGATCAACTTACGGACAACTTGCAAACACGAAGGTTCTGATCAACTCAATCAGCTTCAGACAAGGAAACAAATAGATAAGATGCTCGGAGACATGAAGGTTATAGCAGAATGGGAACCCCATGGGTTTATTTCACATAGATATCTTTTCTTTGTATCAAATTTTCATTTTTTACGACGGCATTCTCTTACTAGAATTTTTATCTCATTGTACAAAAATACTTACTCAAATTCAATACAAATGTGTCCCTTTGAAAGTGAAAAACTATCTGTTTTTCTTTACTCTTGTGTTTTGTTTGCGAAAACGTCCAATGATTTATTTTTGAACATATGCGTTTGAACGTAACTACCATTTACAAATGAACATAATAGAAAGGCAATAACTAATGGCTTTAAGAGATAGGAAAAAATCTTTAAACTATTCCATAAAATTCCCTGCAATGTGAAGTCTAATCCCCAGCCGAACAAAACTTCCAGTTATCACTCCCCGTTAGAAGTCGCCAAAATTCTCAGGATTTCCCAACGGGATTTTACAAGCAGCACACGGAATTTCCCTTACAACAAAGTTTATTTCTCTAAGTGGAAATTCATCAACACTTCAAAAAATGAAGACTTGCACTCCGTATCCTCAGTAGCAGTCAGGGATTTATTTTCCCCAAATCCAACAAGCAGTGCAGCAGATTAGCTCACATACGGATACATCGCATATCATAAACATCGATAACACAAATGCATGTATCGCAATCTCATTATACCATACATTTCATACAACATGACATTGCATATTAGTTAACATTTTACCCTTTTCAGGATAAGGTTAATCAATATTAACAATGTTCAAAGCCTTTTCAGATACAGTTCAGATATGCTCCAGATACGGATGCCATCCTGATACTCATTCAGATTCAACTTTCAGATACACTCCAGACACGAACGCCATTCTGATACTCATTTAAATTCAACTCTCAGATACAGTTCAGATACGCTCCAGATACGGATGCCATCCTGATACTCATTCAGATTCAACTTTCAGATACAGTTTAGATACGCTCCAGACACGGATGCCATCCTAATACTCATTCAGATTCAACTTTCAGATACAGTTCAGATACGCTCCAGACACGGACGCCATTCTGATACTCATTCAGTTTCAACTTACAAATACGGTTCAACAATCATTTATGTATGGAATCTACAAGCCCATCTCCAACAACTTTCCATCATCCCTCCAAATGGCATCTTTAAGCCCATTCCTTATATCATCAACCATCACATCACATAGTGCAAATTTCTGGGCACTCTAGTGTCCAATCATCTTCCACTTTCGAGTCACGAATGGAAAAACTCGCCAATCTAACTCTTCAGGATTAAGAAGATTGAACAGGGGAAGCTGTTGTACCCCAAAATTTTCCCTCTCATTTATCAATAATTTTCTCACAAGATCTCCTTTGGCTCAAGACTGCACTAGGGTTGATCAGCTCAAGACACCTCCTTAAGCACTGATGACCAAAATTAGGGTTTGAGATTGCACATGGATATTTAAACTTCCAATGCCCCATATGACTTTCATGGACCATTATGGACCCTCAAGATTACTCATGTCAAGTTTCAAGCTTTGGACCATACTTTTGCCCAGTCAATTGAGCACTTGACCTAAAAATTAGTTGTATTGGGAAAAAGTCAATTGTGGCAAATTTACAGTCAAACTTCATAATTTTTTATCCACATCAATATTTTAAACTCATATGTATCATTTTATCAAGTTTGGACCATAATTCCTCAAGAAATTTGATCAAATCTTAAGAAGGGAAAAATGGTCAAAATTAGGGTTTTGATTGGGAAAGGGCCATTTTTTATTTTTGACCTAGCAAATGATCAATTGGTTTAAGGCATTATCTCAAGAGTCCAATTGAATCATTTTGACCTAATGACATGGCTTAATATATTGCCCAAGCCCAATGGATTGATAGATGAATTTTTAGTCAACTGATCAAAAAGTCAACTGTATACTGAAAAGTCAAACTTTGACTTTTTGGTCAAAGTCAAATGCCAAAGATCATAATTCATCAAATCATGTCAAAATATGAAACTTCTTCATCAAGAAATCAAAAATTCAAGATTTCATTTTGAAAAGTTAAAATTTCTAAACTTAGAAATTTTTCTCAGTGTTGGAAATTTCTTATTTTTTCACAACTTTGAGCAAAAATTTCATCATGATGCAAGATGATTCAAGAGAAACTTTAAACATGAAAGTTGTATATCTCCATGAAATCTAAAACATTGATTTACACAAATCCTGCGAAAAGTGCTTGGATCTCAAATTATAATTTTAAGAACACATGGTCATGAAACAAAACACTTAGTGAAATTTTGCCCTAATTTGGTCAGGATTTTGACCCAACTTCATGGCACTTTTTCATATAGTTCCAAGGGGAATTTTCAAAAGTTATTCAAAGAGGGATTTTAGAGCACATGACAAGCTTTCCAAAATTTCAAAGAACTCCTTGAGATCATTTTTTAGTAGGGAGAATCGAAGAGATGAAGTTAGGGTTTTTACACTTGATTTACAAGTCATTTTGTGATGAACAAATTCAAAATTCAAACTTATGTTGCATAACCTCTACTTTTCAGGCCTCAAACTTGTTAGGAACTCCATAATTAATTGCTTGCATAACTGTTAGAGGTCTCAATTCAATAATTCAATGCAAGGACATGCTTTATATCCATTTTGGGAAGAAAGTGCACAATGCCATTTTGATAAAGTAGCTTTTTGCATAAAACTTGTTCTTGAGCCTTGAACTTGTTCTCTTCTGATCATACAAGTATTATAACACAAGAGAAACTCATCTAGACACTTACAATCACTCAACCCATGCTTGTACTTACTCATTGAAACTTGTTCTCCCACTTTTCTTCAAAATCAAGTAACCTAGCAATTAGCTTGTAACTTGTACTTCTGACTATCCAAAGTAATCAAACCTATTGGCTTATAGATACACAAGTTATTTTCCAAAAATCTCACGCATGCTTAAGCCCTGAAAACACCAAGAACACAGAATCACCAAAAACACTTCAAAACTTGCCATTTCTGAGTTTTGAATCCAATCTCCAAATTTGCTCGTGCGTTTCTTGGTCTTTTACTTTCAAAAGCTTCTAAACAACATACACAAACAATCCCAGCACCTGCAACACCACTGTAACACCTCCATCATCATCCACCATTTTCAAAAACAGCACCTTGCACCTTGACTTCTCCAGAACTCCTCAGGCACTTTCAACTCAAGCTAAGCATCCCATTAGCTTCCTGGGAACTTGAGGAAGCTAATCCAATCATTGGAACTCACTAAAAGCTACTCAAACTCCAAACCCGATACCCTCTTGCAAGGTAAGTTTTCTTACTTTTTAACTCTTCATACAGGCATCATTAATGGTTTATTTGTGAATGAAAAATGTAGATATCATTGCCCTAAAGCTAACCATGTCCATATTTTTCATTTATATTGCTTGAGCTTAGAGAATTTTAGGATTGAAATTTCTGAAATTTTTAGGGTTCAGATTAGGGCCATTAAAATTCATGTTTGTCTTTGATCTATAATTTTATTGCTTTGCATTTCTGAAATGGTGAGGAAATTTGCTACAAGTTTCTTGTTTACAGTTTTCATTTTTGTTGAGAATTGAATAAGATACAGAGGTTCTGGCTGGGCGTGAGGTTGAAGATGAAGTTGGCCTCAGGAACGTGTTTACCATATATATTTTTGGTTTGATTTATATAAAAGGATGTATAGCCACCAAAGTGGTAGAAGCGCGCGCCTGTGACTATAGAGACTTGGGTTCGAGCCCCAGTGGTATCCTTTTGGATTTTTTTTTTTTGCATATTTCTCACATTCTGACTTTTTTGGACAAGCGCCTGGGCCTAACAGTCTTGGGCCTTTATTTTTTTTTACAACTGACCCCCCTTGCAGGCTATTCACACCTTGGCCTATTTCATTTTATTTATTTATTTGTTTTCTTAAATATTTTATTTAATACTAAAAAATCAGGAAAAATATATAAAAAAAATTAGATTTATATTTTGATATAGTTTATATATTTTTTACACACAAAAAATATTTTTATTTAATCATACTTTACTTATTTTACTAATTGGTTTGTAAATTTAATTAAAAATTAGGGTTTCAGTTATTTTTTTACATAACTAAAATATATTATTTTAAAATATAAAAAGACCAAAAATATTTTATAATACTATAAATTATTTTTAAGACAAAAATACCAAAAATATTCTTCTTATAAACTTAATTACTTTTTTAATCAATTAATAGATTAGGGTTTTATTTAAATTCTTTTCCTAGTAAATTTAGGTTTCACTTTTTACTAATTTACTTCATTATTTTTATTTTAATTAATTAGTTTAAAACCAAACCCCTTTTCTCTAAAAAATCAAACAAAAAATTCATTTACTTTACATTCACATTCTTGTATATTTATTCATTTTGTACATTATTTATTTCAATTCTTGTACAAATTCAATATGCTTGTAATAGATAATTAGGCTTTATTTTCTTGCAATCCCCATTTATAATTTGTACACCCCCCTCCCACAAGTATTGTAATAGCATAGTAATTTTAAATTCCGCAATTTATCGCTTTATATACAAATGCTAGTAATTAGGGTTTGTATGGAAAGACTAAAACCAATCAATTAGAAAACCCTAACCAAAGACAAAACCAAGCATGAAAAACAATACGCTTGCACACAAGCACCCCTAGGGTAAAATCCACTTGGTTGCCTTACAAAATGGCCATATTATGCATGTAAGGTATCTTAGCAAAAACAAGAAAAATATAAGATCATAGTCCCTCGATGACGCTATCTATGTTGCCTTTTAAATGATCTTAGTCCCTAAAAGAGAATGCTAAGATACCTTACAACATTTCTAATCATGGTTATACGATGACCCACACCCATCTCGTTTACATCCAAAGATATGGGTTACTTACCAAATCAATGGTAAGATAACAATTTTAAAGGAAAGAGGGAATGAACATGAAAGACTTTTGAGTAGGTAAAATTCTCCTAATTACTTTCTCCATTTCAAAACAAAACATCCTTTCTATTTTCAAAACACCAACACTTTCAAAACACCTTTCAAAATTGAAAACATTTTCAAAAGATCAACATCTTTGTATACATTCTTACGGACGAGAATCATTACAAAGTTTGCCTAAACAATAGCCTCTTTACAAAATACTTTCAAAAACCACACAAAGCACAATTTCAAACAAAAGCAAGTGATCTAGAAAGTAACTAAGAGCCCATGGAAAACCATGGATGAAAAGGGTGCTAATACCTTCCCTTTTCATAATCTACCCCCCAAACTCAAGTAATAATCTCAAAGGTCTTTCCTGTGCTTTTTCACCTTTCCTTTTAGATAAAAGAAAAGTCGGTGGCGACTCTTGCTAACCGCATTATTTGCGATCAAACACAAAACACCCAAGTCAGTTATCCCATCGTATCACACTTCCCCTCTTAATACTAATGATTTCCCTAGTTTCATGGTACTCAAATTTTCTTTTTTTATGCAGGACCTCAGGCAAAGGTGCATTAGGGTGGATATTTTTCAATACCTCCACATACATTTTGGATTGGGAGTCTATCTTAGATTCCATAAAATTTTGCAGGAAAAGAATCGGCGGGGCATATAATGGAGGAACAACAATAGATGTTTCCTTATCTACCTGTTCGACAACCTCCCTTTCAGATGGTGTCGGTGTATTTTTCTCAATCTATAATCTTTTCTCGTTAGAACTCTTCTCAACCTCATTATTACTTTCTTTAACCTCATTATCATTCTCCTTAGGATTTTTTGATTTGTTTTTCACTACTATTTATTACAACATTGGCATGCTTCTCAAGGAAGGGTCCTAGAGGATTTTGTGCAAGCAGGGAGATTTGAGTCTCCAAAGACATGTTGTGAGTCACGGGGGACGCAACCACATTGTACAACTGCCTAAGGGTTTCATTATTATGGAGACTTTGTTTTCTTAACTCTTCTTTTTGGACAGTTTGTGTCTCTACAAAGTGATCTATCATAGATTCTAGCCTAGAGTGAGTTACGTCACATCGAAGTCCTCCATTGATGTTTCGAGGTTGAAATTAAGGGATTCTTCTGGTTCCTTAAAGTGAGTTAACATCACATTTTCTGTCTCCACAAAACTCTTTGTCATCATAGATTCTAGCCTAAAGTGAGTTAGTGTCGCAGGGAGATCCTCTAGTAATATTTCGAGATCGGATTTATGGGATTCTTGTGATTCCTCAAAATATTAGGATTGGTAGTTGTCGAGTTAATTTGGGTGAGAGTGACTTAGTGACGCATTGGAATCCTCCATTAGTATTTTGAGGTCGGCTTTATGGGATTCTTATGATTCCTCGAAATACTGAGAGTGGGAGTGGTAGAAAAAATTTGGGTGATACATAATAATTAAGATAAGAGTGCCTTAGTCTATACGGTGCAACAACAAGAATAACAATATTGATTGTTGGTACCCTGCAACGGCGCCAAAAACATGATGCATTCGCAAGTGCACTGAAATATTGAAGTAATATAAAAGATTGTCGAACCCACAGAGATCAATGTCAACCTACAGTAATCTATCGTCGCTTTGTAAAGCTAAGGCTAATGATTAATTGATTAAGAAGAAACTTAGACTAAAACAAAGACTAAAATAGGATTAAGGAAATATATATATATATATATATATATATATATATATATATATATATATATATATATATATATATGAAAAGAGAGGACGAAATATGGATTCCGCGTACCTCAGGGACTTTGTGACTCATCGGCGTTAATTTATCTTTAAATTATACTCAGTAGAAAATACCAGCTTAAAGACTCTATCTTACACTCTCGCGCTATTGAATAAAGCCACACTCCCTAACCACAGGAATTTTCTCTCGCTCTCCCGTTTTAATCAGAAAGCATATTTTGAAAACCGATAAGATCCTAACTGATGCCTAAAGCACTCTCGCTGTTTTTAGGATCGATGCCTCGTTCTCACTATCTGATTCCTTCCTCACACTCTCGCGCAATCGGCTTGAACCTTAGTTTGTTCTTCACTCTCCTGTCAGAACAATGTTAAGCAACCTTTCACTCTCGTGACAAAGATATTTAAATTAAACTTGGAAACAAAAGCCAAAATAGAACTTATGCAAAAGTTATGCCAATTTCTTTACAGATTCCCGTCAGAAATGATGGTCCTCACATATCGGGCTCAAGACAATTTAGCTAGACATGGAATTAAGCGTAAACAAACTAAACATGATGATTGCAAATAAAAACAACATGATAATTAATTTTGACAAACAAAGCAATAATGATAAATAATGCGAAAAAAATAAACCTATAAATAGTTGGAATAAACAGAAACTAGAATTAACTTCAATAATGTCGGAAAGCTTAATGATCCAAGATTACACATATTATAGGTCTAACACTAATGGTGTGGTAGTTCCTCGATATGAGAAGCTACCACTTTTACAAAGATGATTTATGTGTAAAACTGCAAACAGAACTTTCGCACGATAATTTGGATACCTAGAAATGCCAAGAAAAATCCTATAAATAAAGTTACAAAGCCTTGGTAACTTGCTCTTGTCGTGAAAGGAAATGGAGGGAAAATGAAAGTGGGAAAACAATTGAGAAACTGCTCCCACGCAGAAAACTGCCTTCTGCAGCAAAATGGCAAACGCCGTTAGGGCAATGGCGAATTCAATTGCCTCCTTCATTAAATGACGTGGCAGTCTGGGCAGATGGCGACACCATATTAGTAGAATGGTCCATTTCTTGATATTTTGCTTTTCTTTTGTTGCCTTTTCCGATTTCTTCACATAAACGCTCCATAATCGATAAGTACATGAAACACGAACAAAGCAAGGAATAATACTGAGAAAATATAATAAAAAGATACTAAATAGCATGTGAATCGGGTCTAAAAATATGATACATTTACGTGTTATCAATTGTACTAGTGAAATTTGTATAACAACCTTGAATCAATGAAGTTACTTTATCCAAATCAACATCTTCTATCTTCAAATGTGTCTAGAAATGCAAGTAAGTTGCATAATGTCATTTGTGAAAATTAATTGGAAATAGTCAATAAATTGTTGACCAAAAATTCATCTTACACTTTTGTAGCACCAATGACTTATAGCTTTTGCATTGAATGTAACACTTGTTTTTCCAATCCCTTCCCTTTTTGTAATGCTTGCAATGTAATGGATTTTACCCTTTGAATTTGCATGTTTCATCTAGTTTCTGTAATGTGTTGCTCCAAGCATCGCTGGACGAGTGTGGCACGAAGGTAGCGTCACTAGGCGACGGATGTGTGTCATCAGGCGACGAAAGACAAAATTGGTTGTTCAAATTGGAAATCTTAAAATGATCATAACTTTAGTTCTAGAGCTCGGATTGAGGTGTCGTTCGAAGCATTGGATATATAACACAATGAACTTTAATTATATGGAGAAAGATAAGAATTAAGGAGTATATATCTAAGACCTAAGTTAGAATAGAATTAGGTTCCTCGCTTTGAATTGCAATGATGTTTTGTTTATGATGATGCTTTGTTTATGATGATGATGTTATGATGGTGTATTGATTACTATGATGATATTATGATGTTTTGTTGATTACTATGATGATTCTATGGTGTTGTGTTGATTTCTATGATGATATGATGATCTTTTTGATGAATCATGAATGGTGATGTGTGTTGATTGACTGCGGTCGTATTAAATATGTTGTTGTGCATCATTGAATTCATGGCATATTTTAGGACTTTGGTTCAGTAAAGTTAGGAATTAGGTCCATTTAAAATGATAGGACGATTGTCTAGTTAAGGCAACAATCCCATAGTGTGGATTGGGTGCAACAGTGAAGTGCTTTAGTTTCAAGCGAGAATCGATCCTATGGTGGGGATCTTTAGAGGTAACGATGATTGAGTCATCGATGAAGTGTTGCTACCACATGCATGAGTCTATGACGTTGCATTACATTCTATGTGACATTGCATAATGAGTTATTTATGATGTTTGATGATACATTGTGTATGATGATATGTGTATGTGTGTCATATGGCCGAAGAACTGACTCAGGTGTTTTGTGTTTTATCGCAATTGTTGTGGATAGAAAGAGTCGCCACCAAATTTTCTTTTATCCAATAAAGGAAAGGGTGAAAAGAACAGGAAATACCTTTCGATATATTTTCTTGAGTTCGGGGGGTAGGTTATGTAAAGGGAAGGTATTAGCACCCTTTTCATTCGTAGTTATCTACGAGCTCTTAGTTGCTTGCTAGATCACTTTGAAAAATGCCTTGTTTGAAATGTGTTTATGATGGGTTTTGAAGGTATTTTGAAAACTCCTTTGTTTCGGCAGACTTTGTAATGATTCTCGTCTCTATAAGAATGTATACAAAGTGTTGGTTTTTAAAATAGTTCAAAGAGATGTTTGTTTTTTTTAAAATGTTTTGAAAGTGTAAGTGTGAAAATGGTTTTGATTTGTGAGCAAGCAACTATGAGCGTCCTACCTACTCAAAAGGTCTTTGTTCTTTTCCTCCTCCTTTAGATGTTTCTATCTCACCATTGATTAGTAAGAAGCCCGATCATTAGATGTGAAGGGACGTGCGTGGGTCAAATGTATAGTTACAGAAGGCAACTTATGAGATGTTTTAGCAATTTTCGTAAGGGACTAGATCGTTTACTGAAGGCAACATTGAGGGACATCGGGCGACTACGATCCTTTTTATCGAGGGTCTTTGCTAAAATGCCCATATTCGAGGGACATGACTATTTTCCGAGGCAAAAAGAGAGGTTACCCTAGAGGTGCACGTGGGAATAGTGTGTTTGATTGCATGCATTTTTGTCTTTGAAATTAGGGTTTTCTAACGGTTGATTTTATCTTGCCATACACACCCTAATTACTAACAACTTATATTAAAGCGGTAAATTGCAGAAATTAAAATCCTAAGCTATTACATCATTAGAGGAGTGGCGGTACAATTTACAAATGGGGTTAAGTAGAAACTTAAATATTACAACCATATCGAATAATAATGAAAACAATGTAAAGACAGTTTAAAATAAAGGAAAAATTGCATTTTGAACTATTATATGTTGACACGTGCTGTTATGCATCGACACATAACTTTCCCTGCTCCTGTAAAACCAAACCAACTCAGTATGAGTCGATGCATAATGGGATGTGTCGACTCATGCGCCTGCTTGTGTCGACACATACGCATTTTATGTCAACTCATGCACCATTTATCCTTCTATTTTGGGACTTGGATAGCAGTATGAGTCGATGCATAAGGCTATGTGTCGACTCATACCCTATTTTTTCACTAGAATGAGTCGATGCAAGTGGGTATGTGTCGACTCATGCTGCAATTTTTGCCTTAAATATTGTTTTATTGTCTGTACAAGTTATTTTACAGCATATGATTGATAAACATAAACAGCAAGCAAATGGTTAGCTCAAAGGGGTAATGATTACTACATTTTATCTTCAAAAATAAATCATTAATGATGTATGAAAAAAATTCAAAGTCAAGAAGAATTACCTTGAGACTACACTTGGTGTTTTAAGTCTGAATACTTTTTGAGATACTATGATGGATCCAAATGAATCTCCAGGAAGCTGTCCTAAACTGTTGAATCACACTAACTTGGTCAAGTTGTCCAGTGTTGTTTTTTTATGTTTGGAGGGTCAAGATAATGGCCCTAACATAAACTGTTCTAGTGTTTGAACAATCTCTATGTTATAAGGTGTTTGGTTTATGGGGGACTTTGTACGATGTAATAATGGACTGAGGTTCTGTTTTGAATAAAAGTAGAGCTGGTTTTTTGAATGAGCAATGGTTAAAAGGAATGTTGTTTTATTTTCTGTTCAAAACTCTGTATTCTCACGCTAAAAGCCAATCCCTTGTTTGTTGTGAAAACAGTCTATTTATAGAGGAAGTTTTGCTGGGATTTTAGGATGGAAACAAATAACAATTTGAACTGTTTGGATATGCTATGTTGTCTTCATAGATTTTTTGATGCAGCTCTTATGTGTTAATTTGGTGCAAATATGGGGATGAGAAAATACAGGCTTGGACTGGGTTGGTAGTAGCATAGCAGGGCTGTTTTTGCAGCAGTTTTGGAGTGTTGTGGCAGCTTGGTGCAGGGCCGTTTTATAGAATTATAGCAGACTGTGTTTTGACATGGTTTTGGGCTGTTATATGGGCAATACAGCAGGCTTGGACAGCATTGTTTGTAGTATGATACAAAATCTGGTTTGTGGACTAATTTATGCAGATTGTAACAAAGACAGAGCATGTTTGTGGGCAACATAGTGGCAAGGTTTGAGTCAAAGGGAAAGAGTTCAAACAAGACCAAACTTAGGATTTATAATCTTGCAAAAATGTCACTTTGTAATAACTAGAATTATTTGTAACATCTTGAATTTTTTGTAACATATTGAATTATTTGTAACATCTTGAATTATTTTGAATTGTAGTGAAAAGATGTCATGAAGCAATGAAATTAATAAGTATAGAAAATACTTGGAAAATTTTCCAAGTCTTGCAAAGTTGGCTTTTTGACTCTCTTGAATTTTGACGATCAAATTTCATATTTTGGATGTCTTGATGAAATGTAATTTTTGGGACTCAGTTTTGGTCAAAAAGTCAAAGTTTGACTTTTTTTAGTGTACAGTTGACTTTTTTCACCAGTTGATCGAATTTCGTCTATCAATCCACTGATCTCAAGAGATGAATTGAAATATGCGATTAGGTCAAAATGATGCGCTCGAATCCTTTAGATCATTCTTCCAACCAATAGGTCAGGTATTATGTCAAAAAATTAAAGTTCGGTCATTTTCAGTCAAAATCATAATTTTGTCCATTTTGCCCTTTTGATAATTTGAATGACTTTCCTGGAAAATCGTGATCCAAGACTTGAAACTTGACAGAAGTAATCTTGAGAGTCCATAATGATCCATGAAAGTCATTTGAAACATTAGAAATTTGACTGCCTTTGTACAGACTCAAACCCTAATTTGAGGCATCAGTGTTAAGGAGATTGTTTGACCTCGTCGATACTTGCGCAAACTTGAGGCATTGGATATCTTTGTAGGAAATATCTTGAGAAATGAGAGGGCAAATTTTGGGGTACAACAACGTGTATTGATGAAGTTATGGAGGTGTGAGTATAACATGAAGATATGATGATGTGCGATGCCTTACTTATGTGCATATTTACTATGTCTATTTCTTATGTCTTATATAATAATTATGATTTACTCATTGTTTGTGCTTGAATGTTGCCTCCACATGGGTAACATGCGGGTGATCGAGAATAGTTCGTAGAAGCATTAGAGATAGCTACGGAGTGCGTCTATTTACTTTTGTTGAATAAAGGGAGTCTTGCTCTGATATGTAACATCGGGGTTGGGATCGATTGATTTGGAACTTTTTTTCTTTGTTTTGTTTTAAGATGTTGAGTCACCATTCGTGCTACTCGAGATGTTTTGATTTATAAGTATGAGTTATAAAATATGACTAAATTTTATGAAGTATTATAATGATGTGTTTAGAATTATGATTTCCGCTACCATGATTTGAAGAATACAAAAGTTTAATATATCTTGTTAAAAAATTTGAAAACCCGTGTTACGGAGCATGATGTATTGTTCTGAATTTTTATATGAAGATGTGACACCCTTGTTGGTGATATACTATGATTTATTTATTAAAAATAATTGTGAATATTTCTTGGGGTTTAGAAGGATGTTACAATATGCATTGTTATCATAAAAACATAGATATTTAAACACAGATCCAAATATTGTTCTAACAAGTTTCCCGACTTTTGTCTTGGAATCTTTCACATATGACAAGAGGTGTCCTCTTTGTATCAGTGCTTTGATTTTTTAAGTTGAAGGCAATCAACAGTGTGGTGGCCTCAAAGCATGTTGTAGCTGCACCAAACCTCTGTGTCTTTTCCCATTATGATGTTAACTTTCCTCGGACATGCCAACTCGGGTATCAGATTTAGGTGGCTTACTTACTTCATAATGGTTCCCCTTCTGGTATTCAAGGGTGTTAGGTCTTCGTCAGCCTCAAAAGGTCATCGGTATGATCTCACAGTGGGTCGGTCAAGTGATTTAGGATGCTCTTTTATGTGCTCTGATCCTTTTTCCCTACTTTTTGTATTTTCGGCAGTGTCTCTAGACTGTTTCTCTCGGCTTCTTTCTTCACCTTTGATGTAGTACTCAGCTCTGGGGATTATTTTTTCCATGCTGGACGCCAGCTTCTGTGTCAGAGACTCATTGCATTGTTCTCCCCGAAGACCGTGTTGGAATGCCCTCACGAACAACTCCTAGTTGGGATGTGAAACTTTGATGGTTTCTTCATTGAATCTGGCCAATTACCCCCGTAGGGATTCCATATGCCCCCTGTAAAACATTGAATATGGTAGTTGTTAACACCTTCCAGTGTCTGTTCACCAAGAAGTGATCTACCAATTTTTTGGTCAAGTTCTGATAGCTCACCATGGACAACCAAGGAAGACTCATATACCACCTGAATGCTACATCTTTGAGGGTTCCCGCCATAATTTTGCACTTTAGCGAATATGAGGGCCCAACTATTGTCATTTGATTGTTGATGGCAATAACATGCTCTTGGGGGTCAGTTTTGCCATCGAATGATGAAAGTGTTGGTCACTTGAATTTCTTAGGGACCTGGTCATCCCATATTTCTTGTGACAGTAGTTGGGGGTCGAGAATCACTTCTTCTGGATCCCTATCCGCTGTGCTTGGTTATTGAAAAATGAGGATAATGTCATGCAACATCTCATTACGCTGATGGAGAACATCCACCATGGCCAACTGATGTGTCATATCTAGAGGGTCCTCATCAGTAGACATTTTTCTGAATGTAATGTGTGGCATGAGAATGTTTTACCGAGGCCCCACAGGGGGCGCCAGATGTTCTTGCATAAAAACAATAAACAAGTGACTTCCCTGTAGGAATAGTGAGAGCCTCAATGGGTAGATTTATGTAGTATTTATGGGGATTTGGGTGTTACACTAATGTTGTGTATTGACCCAAGATAGATATCTTACTTATTCCTCCGGAGGGAACCCCTTTATGTTGTCTTCCTTTTGTGCCATTAAGACACTCAATCAAGAGGTGACTCTTCGACTTCCTAACGACATAATCGTCGTTGTCACCATGAATGAGTGTGTTTCATGGTTTGTGTAACATTGATTTTAATACGCTGACAACTATTAGTCATTAATGGTCCGGGTTGTTAGTCGACTCTGAGCATGTGGAATCTAGTTACATGCAATATCCGGTTTAGTAGCGTAGATGGGCTGCTGGGAAAACACAATGACCATCGTTCCTGAACGCCATCTGAGTTGCATCTCGTCCCTGGCACTCTTCATATTTACAAACTATATACTTATTTTGTTCTGTTTCTAGACGATTCTACGACCTGGTCAAGGCTGTTAGAACAAGATTTGGTTATGTAATTATACCTATGATTTTTGATGATAACAACAAGTATGTTTGTATGAACAATTTTGGTACTCTAATGTTTGTTATTTTTAGTATTTAACAAATAGGTTCTATTTCTGATGAAACGCGTTTCCAAGTCATCAGAAGAGACAAGTTCCGCTTCAGCGCTACACAAGTTCTGATGAACGATAACAAACCATTTCAGAAGGCTCTGAAGTTTAGACTCTGATACATGATCAAAGAAACCAAGTTAAGAAGATATTAAGACAAAAGTTCTTATGAACAATCCAAATTTCGAAGACTTATGTTTCTGAAGATAAATGGTTCTGAAGACCAAGTGCTGAAGACGAAGTTCTGAAGACTCTGAAGACTTGAAGTTATGATGACCCAAGTTTTATTTTCTTTCTTCTAACTCATACTCATTCAGAAGCCTCTGAAGTCAATAAGATAAGGTTACATGGTACAATAGTACATGGTAGAAACAAGCGTTTATCTCCACTACCATATAAGTAAGGACATGTCGTACGATCTTGTCCTCCATGTTGAAACAGGTTTCTAGCTTTCTGGAATTTCCAGAAATTCCCTCCAACAGATATATTATTTTATTGGCTATACATATATTCTTGAAGACAAAGGAAAAAGGCTGCTAATTCACACATTCTCTAATAAGAATGTTCATAAGCATTCCTTTATTTTCTTAAGTTTATTGTTCTTGAAATACTGTTTACTATCAACTAGTGTAGAAGCAAATCTATTGTAAACAAATATTTTTCAAATTGTTGTTTGATTGTACCTTAAGGGACCAGTTGGTCAGTATCCTTGAGAAGTCTAATATTAGTGTGTCTTATAGGTTGTACGTGAGTCACTTGTAGTTATCTTATGCATTATAATAATCTGTGAGATTATTGACTAAGACCTTGTTTGATAAGGCGAAATCACCTTGGTGGATGGACTAGATTAGCTTGATAATTTTCAAGTGAACTAGTATAAACATAACTTGTTATTTCCTTATTGCATCCTTAGTATTATTATCAATAGTGAAGGAAAACTGTTTTTAGTTAAAGAGGATCCTTTTTAAGAAAATCTTTTTGATTTAAAATCCAATACAACCCCCCCCCCCCCCTTTCTTGTGTTTTTCACACCTTCAGTTGGTATCTGAGCGCTGATTACGAGTGATAAAAAGTTAGAATTTTTACCAGCCACTTAACAGTGTTCAGTACCGATCTAGACTGTGTGAGAAACAATGTCTAACAACATTGTTAACACTCTCAATATTGATAATAAGGATAAGGATAGAGACCATTATAGTGTAAAACCTCATATCTTTGATAGAGAAAAGATTGACTATTGGAAGGATATAATCGAAATTTATTTTCTGGGATTTGACTTAGATCTATGGGATCTGGTAGTTGATGGCTACAATTATCTAGTAGATGAAGAAGGTCAAAATATTGCAAGAAGTGAAATGTCAGATGCTCAGAAAAAGACTTACAAGAACCACTACAAAGCTAGAACAATTCTGCTTAATGCAATTTCTTACAATGAGTATGAGAAGATCACAGATAGAGAGACTGCAAAGTCTACTTTGATTCTCTTCAGGTGACTCATGAAGGAAATGCTCAAGTTAAGGAGACAAAGGCGCTAGCCCTAATCCAGAAATACGAATCCTTTATAATGGAAGACGATGAATCTGTGGAAACTATGTTTTCAAGATTCTAGACGCTTGTTGAAGGATTCAAGGTTCAGAACAAAGGATATTTACTGCAGATCATGTCAAGAAAATTATCAGAAGTCTGCCTAAGAAATGGAGATTGATGGTAACTGTCTTGAAGTTGTCCAAGGATCTGAACAACACTAGTCTTGAGGAGCTAATAAGTTCTTTAAGAAGTCATGAGATTGAACTTCAAGAAGATGAACCTCAGAGAAGTGGTAAATCTGTGGCTCTGAAGTCTAAGTTTGAAAAGACAAAGGCTTTTAAAGATGAAGAAGAATTAAAAGAATTTGAAGAAGATTCAAATGAAGATGAACTTTCTATAATATCTAGAAGGATAAACTAGTTATGGAAACATAGACAGCGGAAGTTCAGAGGACCAAGAAGAATAAAAGGTAGATCTGAATCTACATATGGTCAGAAGAAAGCTTCTAGAAAAGAAGTTACGTGTTATGAGTGCAAAGATCCTAGACACTACAAGAATGAATGTCCAAAGCTCAAAAAAGACAAGAAACCCAAGAAGGTTTTCCAAGCAAAGAAGGGTCTCATGGCAACATGGGATGATTCAGAGTTAGAAGAGTAAGATTATGATGAAGAACATGCTAAAGTGGCACTCATGCCTAAAACAAGCACGAGTGAAGTAATCTTAGAGTGTGAGCTGACAATTGATGATGAGTTAGAATCTAACGACGAATCACATGTATTTTCTTCTCTCTCTCATACTGAACTTGAGTTTTTTTTATCAGAAGTGATGGAAAAATATCAACTTCTTCTTAGTAAACACAAAACTATGAAAAATACTTTTGTAGTTACTTCTGATAACTCTACTAAGAGTGAGCAAAACGGTTCAAATTTAAATGAAAAGATATTTGCTCTAGAAAAATTAAATCTTGCTTTAAAATTAAAGTCTCAAAGTTGGAAGAAGAGATCACTTCTAGCACATCTATTACTGATGAATTAATTAGATATGATAGATATTTTCAGCACTTCTTAACTAAAAGCATAGATAGAAGCAAGATGGCTTCAATTATCTATGGCATTAGCAGAAACAAAATGAGAGGCTTGGGATACTGAGGACCATCAAAAATGATTAATGAGAGTCTGATTGTCAAACCAAAACCTATTTCTAAACATTTTGTGCTTGTTGGCACTGAACTAAAATATTCTAAATAAGAAGGTTCTGATTCTATGAAATCAAAACCACAGACACAGAAGAAAACTTCTAAGCCCAAATGTGATGCATAAATTCTACTTGATTATCATGTTGCACAAAAGTCCAAAGGTGTCAGAACCTCTGGGACTACTAACAAGAAAGGACTCAGAAAATGGGTACCAAGGATGAGATAATCTATGTTGTAGATGTCCTTGATGGCTCCACTGAGACACCAATCATGGTACATGGACAGTGGATGCTCGTGACACATGACGGGCGAAAGGTGTATGTTCTAAGATTTGGAACTTAAGTTTAGAGGCATTGTTGGTTTTAGAGGAAATCAAAAAGGAAATATCATTAGCTCTGAAACTATTGGTAATGGTAAACTTCTTTCTATTAATAGTGTTCTTTTAGTTGAGGGTATGATGCTTAACTTATTGTCAATCAGTCAACTTAGTGACAATGGTTATGACGTCATCTTTAATCAAACGTCATGTAAGGTTGTAAGTCAGAAGGATGGATCAATCATGTTTAATGGTAAGAGGAAGAACAACATTTACAAAATCAGGTTATCAGATTTGAAAACCAGAATGTAAAATGTCTTCTATCTGTCAACGAAGAGCAGTGGGTCTGGAATAGACGTCTAGGCCATGTTAGCTTGAGAAAGATACCTCAACTAAATAAACTTGGATTAGTCATAGGCTTACCCAATCTTAAGTATTCTTCAGATTCTCTTTGTGAAGTATGTCAGAAAGGAAACTTTTCAAAAACTTCTTTTAAAGCTAAAAAGGTTGTTTCTACCTCTAGGCATGTAGAACTTCTTCACATTGATTTGTTTGGACCAGTGAAAATTGCTTATGTCAATGGAAAGAAATATGGACTAGTCATCATTGATGATTACAACAGATGGCCATGTTTAAAATTCTTAAGACACAAGGATGAGTCACATTTTGTGTTTGCTTCCTTCTGCTCTCAAGTGTAAAAGAAAGAGTTGCAAAAAAGTCAGAGTCATAAATGATCATGGTGGAGAATTTGAAAACAAAGATTTTGAAAAGCTTTTTGATTCTTATGTTATATCCCATGATTTCTCCTACCCTAGAACTCCACAACAAAATAAGGTTGTAGAGAGGAAGAATATGACATTACAAGAAATCGCTCGCACCATGATCCAAGAGACTGAAAGGGCTAAGCAATTTTGATCAGAAGCAGTAAATACAATTTGTTACATTCAGAATAGAATCTCTATAAGACCTATTTTAGGTAAAACTCCATATGAGCTGTGGAAGAATAGAAAGCCCAACATTTCTTATTTTCATCCTTTTGGATGTATATGTTTTATGTTGAACACTAAAGAGAATCTGAGCAAGTTTGATTCTAAAGCGCATAAGTGTCTATTATTAGGATATTCTGAACACTAAAAAGGCTACATAGTCTATAATAGAGAATCACGAATTGTGGAAGAATCAATTCATTTCAGACTCGATGATAAGCTTGACACTGAAAATTCAAAGCTCGTTGTAAACTTTGCAGACTTGGAGATAACCTTTTTAGAACATAAGGAGAAGGTACAAGAAGTTAAAGAATCATAAGTTACGACTTCTGATATTATTTCTAATCCTTCTAATCCCCAACAATAAAGGAGAAGTAGAACTGCATACTCTCATCTTGAAGATTTGATTCTGGGAAACAAAGATGCTTCTATCAGAACCAGATCAGCCTTCAAACATTCAGAAGATATGCTTTTGGGCTTGGTGTCTCTGATTGAGCCAGCATCTATTGATGAAGCCCTTCTAGACAAAGACTAGATTCTATAAATGGAAGAAGAACTGAACCAATTCTCAAAGAATGATGTATGGAATCTTGTTCAGAAAACTAAAGGTGTCCACGTCATTAGAACCAGATGGGTGTTCAGAAACAAGCTCAACGAGAAGGGTGAAGTTGTTAGAAACAAGGAACAACTGGTTGCACAAGGTTATATTTAGCAAGAAGGAATATAATATATAGAAACCTTTGCACCATTCGTCGGGTTATAAGCAATTCACTTACTAATTTCCTTCTTTATTAATCATAACATCATCCTTTATCAGATGGATGTTAAGAGTGCATTTCTAAATGATTACATTTTTGAAGAAGTATATGTTAAACAATTTGAAAACTATGAGAAATCAGATTATGTTTTTAAACTCAAGAAATCTCTTTATGGTCAAAAGAAAACTTCTAGAGCTTGGTATGACAGATTGAGTAGTTTTCTTTTAGAAAATAAATTCACCAAATGGAAGGTTGATACTACAATCTTCTGTAAAACATTCAAAAATGATATCCTGATAGTTCAAATTTATGTTAATGATATTATTTTTGGTTCTTCTAATCCATCTCTTTGCGTGGTATTTTCTAAGTTGATGTAGGATGAGTTTGATGGGAGAACTGAAGTTCTTTATGGGAATTCAGATTGATCAACAATCAGAAGTTACTTACATTCATCAGAGTAAGTATACTAAAGAACTTCTGAAGAAGTTTAACATGAAGGACAACACATCAGCAAAGACTCTAATGCATCCAACGTGCATTTTAGAGAAAGATGAGGTAAGTGGAAAGTATATCAGAAGTTGTATCGTGGTATGATAGGCTTTCTTCTGTATCTAACTGCTTCCAGACCTAATATTTTATTCAGCGTCCACTTATGTGCTAGATTCTAATATGATCATAGGGAATCTCACTTAAGTGATGTTAAGAGAATTTTGAGGTATCTGAAAGGAACAACTAAACTTGGCTTGATGTATGAGAAAACATCATAGTACACTCTTTCTGGTTTTTGTGATGCAGATTATGCTGGAGACAGATTGGAGAGGAAGAGTACTTCTGGAAATTTTCAGTTTCTTGGCAAGAACCTAAATTAATGGTCAAGCAAAAGGCAACCAACAATTGCACTTTCAACAGTAGAGGCAGAATACATCTCAGCATCAATGTGCAGTACTCAGATGTTATGGATGAAGAATCAGATGGAAGACTATCAGATTTATGGGATTAATATTCCTATCTTTTGTGATAACACAACTGCTATTTGCTTAAGTAAAAATCCTATTTTACATTCTAGGGCTAAACATATAGAAATAAAACATCATTTCATTAAAGATTATGTTCACAAAGGGATTTTATCTTTAAAATTCATATATATAGACCATCAATGGGCTGATATCTATATAAAACCATTAGTTAAAGATATATTTCTTTTCATTCTGAAGCATCTGAAAATGGACTTTTGTCCAGAGTAAGATTTCATCAGAATCAGATATGTTTAGTCGTACTTTGAAAAAATGAGATTATGATTTAAACAAAAAGTATTTTCTTTTTATTCAAAACCTCAGTCAACATAAGATGTTTCAGTCAGAAATGTATCTATTCAGATGGAAACCTTTTGGTTTTCCAGACACTTAGGACATTAAAATGTGTCACTTAATTAGATGTATTTATTAACGTGTGTAACCCTTGGTTATTCTTAATCATTACACTCTACTTAAGCTATACGATGAGCAGTGTGCTTTTTCTTGGAATTGATTAATTCATAATAACTACACTCATTTATTACTCCTAATAATTATGTCTGTTTTTCTTTTGAGTTTCTCTCTCTTCTAAAAACACTATACACTAACACACACATCCTCACTTCACTTCCACACTTTTGCTAGAAACCCTAAACCCCTCATTCTCTCAACTATTCATCAAGTTCTTCGTGTTCATCACTTTCTTCAATAATCTTCTTCAAAATGCATCAATTTCTTCATCAATTTCAACAACTTTAACAATGATGAGCTCACTACAACAAGAGGTCGTTAGGTTTTTGAATAAGTTGGAACAAGCAATGAACACTTATGGGTCTTCATCATCAATTGTTCCACCAAGTTCTTCAACTCCAATGGTGACTGTTTCATCTTCTCTACCCATCATCAATGAAACCCATATTACAAAGAAGTTTGTTCAGGTTCATTGTATTACTCAACCACAAGATTTGATTATTCTTCGTGAGTTTCTGGTCGATTTCAACAAACTATCTTCCAACGATTGTTACCTTATAAAGGAAGAATTGAATGCTGAGGGATGGAAACATTATTTCATGAGGCTTCATGATTTTTTGTGTGAAGCTTTGGTGAAAGATTTCTGGATATAGGCTGATTGTGATAACCTGCTTGTGGTTTCTCATGTAATAGATGATAGAATCATCATAATTGAGAAGTAGATAGCATATTTTCTTGGAATGAAGCATCTGGAAGGAAAAAGAGTCTATGGAATGAATAGAAAGTATAGGTTTGTGAAGGAAACTATCAACATATATATCTTCAAGAACCACTCTCCTGATAAGATTGATTACTAGAGTAAGGATCTACATCATAATCTTAGGATTTGGCATAAAATCCTTTTAGGTCGTATCAACCTTATACCATCTTTGAGATCATATGATTATTCCAATGTTAGTCATAAGTACATGTTGTACTATTTGATTACTCATCAGAAGATATGTCTTCCTTCTCTTCTGTTCTACTATATGAGGGATACCGTCAAAAAGACTAGAACACAAATGATCCAAACAAGAAGATTCCAAATTACATTCCCTTTCGACGTCTTTTGACTGACATCTTTGTGGAAAGTGGTTTGGTGTAGTTTTTGATTGAAGAAGCTCACTATATAGAGGATTTGGCTCCTGGAATTAGAGAATCTTTCAATGCACTGAATCTAAAGAATATGGGGCTTATAAAGAAAGTCAGGGTTAATCCTCTGATGGTTTCTTCTACTAGCATCATTGGCTGAAGACTTCCAGTGGATAACTTCCCTCTGTTTACCAAGGTAGATAGTCCAGAAGGCATTGTTGCTTATGTACAAATGATGGTAGAAGAAGGGAATGATATATCCAACTTCAGATGCACTAATTTGGCTCCTCCTCTGGTTCTAATTGATTCTTCAAAATGAAAGAGGAAGAAGAGTTCAGAGGCTTCTGAGCCTGAAAGTAAGAAGAAGAAGGAGAAGTATCAAGCTTCTAAGACTCTGTCTCTGGCCACTTATTCTAAAACTTCAAGTAAGTCTGCTACTTCTGTACATGTTTTTTAAGTTGTTTCAAACATTGTTAATATATTATCATCCACTACAACTTCCATTCCATAAACCTCTTCTATTCCATCTATTTTTGTTCCACCATCTACCACTACCATATCTTTATCTAATCCTGCTACTACCAGAATTCCTCCAACAACACATGTTTTTGTTCCAACCCTCATTCCCTCTCTAACAACTCTCATTCCATAAGAACCACTTCAAACCTTCACCTCACCCATAATCACTTCCATATCTGAAACTATTCCACCCTAACCAGATTCTGAAACCCCTCATTCATAAATATCACAAAACTTACTTCAATTTGCCTTCTCTAACCAAGAACCCATCTACCATAACTCACCCACTTACCATTCTGATCCATACTCCCTATCTGATCATAAAATTTCTGAAAGGACTATTTTTGAACCACTCAAAATCTCCATCTACGAACCTTTCACCATACCTGATCTTTTAGATCTCTCTGAACAACCATTTAAACCAAATCCTTCTGAACCAGAACTTTCCTTAATATTTTATGAAAAACCTATCCCTAAAACCTTGGATGAATGCATTGATATGTTTCAAAACAAGGACATAAAGAAGGTTGTAAAGTTGTGAGAAGAGGTAAGTACAAGTACTAAGCCTAGGGATCTGGACGATTCTTGGAAGCTTTTTCTGAAGTGGATGTCTTCTGAATTTGAGAGGATGATGAGCTTTTCTGAAGCATCTAGAATTTCTGGAGTTCATATGGTAAATGAAAGAAAAGAAGAAAGAGAAAGAATCAGAGTCTTCGAACTCTTTTCTGCAAAGCAAAGAGAGGTTGACGCCATAGAGCTTAAAAAAGCTTAAGAAGCCAGGCTCAAAGCTGAGAAAGATGCTAGAATTGCTGAAGTATCTAGATTGGCTCAGGAGACTGAAGAAGCAGAAAGGGCAAGGCAAGAGATTATGGTTGTCTCATCTTTTGATCCCGCCATTCTGCGTCTAAAACAAGCAATTGGTGTAATCGACGAAGAGCAACAAGTCTTCAGAGAAAGCATAAGTCAGCATAAGGTTGTTAATGATCGAGTTCAAAACATGATTCAGTTGATTCTAGAAAGGATATATGCTCAAACACCATCTTCTTCTGGACCCTAGGCTCTTAAGATTTTTTTTCTTTTACTCTGAACCTTAGGATTTTGTCAATTTCTTTTGTTTTTTTCTACTTTCTATTTGATGTTATCATTTTGAAGTCAAATGAATTCCTATTTTTACTTCTTTCACTTCTTAGTTTCTTTTCACACCTTTCCTTCTTTTACTTCTTATGTTTTTCACACATAATTACCTTTTTGGTTATGACAAAAAGTGGGAGTAAATAACCGAAGTAATATTTTGATTCTAATAATCAAATTCTCTGGAAAAATGTCTTTGAAATAAGGATAGCTTCTTACATTCTAACCAAGATAAACTTATGCTTCTATTAGAATTGTTTTCTTTTTCAGGAATCATGAACTCTGATTGGAATCAAGATCTGAAAGTGTTATACAAAGTTTTTATCTAACTTTTGGAATCAGACTCTGAGAAGGTTAAGTTCATAATCAGGCTCTGAAATGAAATCTGGAAACAGTATCTGAATTGAAATCTGGAATTAGACTTCTATTGTAATCTGTTTTTCGTGCCACTGAGGTTTCAAGAATTCAAATGGCATGATTGGCATCAAGAATCAAGATTCTTAAAATCTCAATATATGATCTATTGCAACCAGGGGAGTTTTACCCAAACGGTTCATAATCAGGATGTATGATCTTCACCAAGTCTTAGATTCAGGGGGACTTTCATATAAAGGATAAGTATTTCTTACCCATCTTATCTCGGATGCTTTTTCTGATTATGTACAAAATTGGGTCATCAAAATACATAGTTTTGTCATCATCAAAAAGAGGGAGATTGTTAGAACAAGATTTGGTTATCCAATTATACCTCGGAGTTTTGATGATAACAACGAGTATGTTTGTATGAACAATTTTGGTACTCTAATGTTTGTTATTTTTAGTATTTAACAAACAGGTTCTGTTTATGATGAAAGACGTTGCCAAGTCATCAGAAGAGACAAAGTTCTGCTTCTGGGCTACACAAGTTCTGATGAATGATAGCAAACCACTTCAGAAGGCTCTGAAGTTTAGACTCTGATAAGAGATCAAAGAAACCAAGTTCTGAATATCTGAAGATAAGTTCTGATGAATAGTCTAGATGTTGAAGACTTATGTTTATGAAAACAAAGGGTTCTGAAGACCAAGTGCTGAAGACTTGAAGTTCTGCTGACCCAAGTTTTATTCTCTTTCTTATAACACATGCCCAGTATGAAGCCTCTGAAGTCAAGAAGATAAGAAGATAAGGTTACATGGTATAATAGTTCATGGTACAAATAAACGTTTCTCTCCACTACCATGAAAGGACGGGCGCGTCGTACGATCTTGTCCTCCGCGTTGAAACAAGTTGTCAGCTTTCTGGAATTTCCAGAAATACCCTCTAATGGATATATTATTTTATTGGCTATATATGCTTAAAGGAAAAAGAAAAGGATGATAATTCACATGTTCTCTCAGAATACTGTTCATAAGCATTCCTTTAATTTCTTAAGTCTATTATTCTTGAAATATTGTTTGCTATCAACTTATGTAGAAGTAAATCTATTGTAAGCAAATCTTTTTCAAACTGTTGTTTGATTGTACCTTAAGGGACCAGTTGGTCAGTATCCTTCAGAAGTCTAAGATTAGTGTTTCTTAGAGGTTGTACGTGAGTCACTTGCAGTTAAATTGTGCATTATAATAATATGTGATATTATTGGATTAATACCTTTTTTAATAAGGCGAAATCACCTTGGCGGGTGAACTAGATTAGCTTGATAATTTTCAAGTGAACTAGTATAAACATAACTTGTTCTTTCCTTCTTGCATCCTTAGTATTATTATCAATAGTGAAGAAAAACTGTTTTTAGTTAAAGGGGATCCTTTTTAAGAAAAGGTTTTTTATTTAAAACCCAATTCAACCCCCACCCTTTCTTTTGTTTTTCACACCTTCAAAGTCTAATATTCCCGAGATGTATAAAAGTAATCCAAAAGGACCCCGAGAATATTTTGATACCTAGAAAGTATTATTGATTGTTTCTTGTAGGTACTTAGAAACCATGAGATAAAATTATTAAATTAAGATAGGTTGTTCAAGATCAAATAAGACAGTACGATATGGTAAGATTAAAGTTTTATTTCCTTTTGAAAATATTGGCACTTTCAAAGAGCATCAAAATTGATATCAACATTGGCATCAAATTATTGTGAAGAAGACACATACTTTAATATGACATATATTTTCCCTATATTACATTACTTTGGATTTTACTATTTTTATTTTTGATAATCTCAAAGTGGGGGAGAATAGATGGTTGTTTTAGTTAATTTTCAGGATATCAAAGACAAAACATGAATTGCAAAATAAAAGGGGAGTTATACAAGATAGGGGAGCATCAAGTTTCAAACAAAAACTTCTCATCAATATATTTTGTCATAATAGAAAAGGAGGGATTTTGAAAAAGATATTCATCATCTTTCTTGGTTTAGTTTCGATGAAGACAAAAGTTTTTCAAAGAGGAAAAGGTTGAAGTTTAGCTCGATCAAATTTTAAGATTACAAAATTCATTGAAAATTGAATTAAACAAAATTGATCATGAAGCAAAGTATTCAATTACAATTCACATTATGTATATCCTTAGTTGTAGAAAATCGTTCATCTATTCATGTCTTAGTTTTTAAGCATTCATATGTCATAAACATTCAAGTCACAACTTCTCAAAGTCAAAAAATTAAATTTCAAAGCAGGGTAGTCAATTACCCTTTGTATGTAATTAATTACTTATTCATTCTGCTAGAATTTTTTTAACTATTTTCGATTGTGGTAATTGATTACATATATAGTGTAATCGATTACACCCTACGGTTTTTTAAGTCAGGTAACTGGTTACCTGATTTAAGAAATCGGTTACATGATCGTTGTTGTTAAAATTTAAAAATCATTATGCATTTTTAAATCAGATAAATGTGTATCTGATTTAAAAAACTGGGTATAAAATGCAGAGTTGTTTTCTTTATGAACCATTGTCATTCTTAACTGTTGCAAACCTTCATGGAAATGTCTCAAATTTTTGCATCAATTTATAGAGGTTTCTTAGGATATATTTAAAGTAAAATACATACTTTTCTAGTAACCTCTTTCATTCAAATGTATATTACAATTCAATTGTGTTTGAGTATTATTCATTAATCCTTGAAACTTTTTCTGCATAAAATTTCATATCATTACAAAATGTTTTTGAGACGTTAAGGTTATTATATTTGAATTGTACATTGAAAGAGAAGATCACAATTTATCTTGGAATTCATTCAAGATTCAAATACTTAAGATTATTCAAAAATTGTGTTGTAACTTAATCACTAAGATTGTGGTGATAAGTTTTTTGTAAAAGGTTATTTGGATTGGTGTAACCCAAAGTCCACCATAGTGTTTGGTGTTTGTGGAAAAGGTCCTTCGATTCGGGGAAATTCAAAGTCCACCATAGGTTTTGTGTTTATGTTAGAACATTGTAATAGAGGTCTTAGTGTAGGACTTGTACAAAGATCTGTGATAGTGAAAAATCCTTCATGGTGTGAAGGAACTAGATATATCATTAGTTGATAAGGCTGAAGCAACCAGCAAAAATCACAGAGCCGCCACTAAACTTTATTTATCCCGAAGGAAGGGGAAATATCGAGAAAACCCCAAGAGGGTGGATAAGATGGTCTTGCAACCAAAAGAGAGTGTATGAAATTCGATTATGTAAGGGGAAGGTATTAGCACCCTTCACATCCGTTGTACTCAACGGGATCCATTTTAATTTTTTGCTTCTAACGGTGTGTCTATCTATAACTATACTTTCTAAGGGGAATGATATGGTTTTTATTAGTGCGTTCGTGAGGGTCTCGTAACCCTTTGCCTATGTATCTCGCGAAGGAATCCGAACACCATAGTTCTTCTTTAAAATGTTGGTTTGTTGGTGTTTTTTAGTGGGCGACGTTAACACACACATTCTAGCAATAGGCACGGCCAGTATCACGGTAGAACAGAGATAACATGCCCCTTTTGAGCAGATCTTTGATTTGTTGAGTGTTTTTTTTAAGTGTGGAATGAGTTTGAATAATGATTAATTGTTTTTTGGGTATTTTTTTTATTTTAATTTACAAATGAAGAAAGAGTCTAAAGGGAGACTAAAAAACCTAATTGTTGTTATACAAGGCTTGAACTTAAATTTGAGATGAAGGGAGAAAATCTACCTAAGTTAGCATGTGAAGTTTGACCTAGGGTTGAGTTTAAGGGAATTACCTAGTTTTGTCATTAAATTAAAAAAGAAACGATATCATAAGATTTATCATGCTAAGGTTTAAAACCTAAATTTTAACGCGAAATGATCGAATAAATAATGCTAATATTTTTTTGTGATTATTTTCAAGTAAATAAATATTAAGCTCAAGAGAAGAATAAAATTCTAATATTTTTGTGATTTTCATCATATAAAGAAAATTAAAAAAAAATTAAAACCTAATTCTAATATTTTTTGTGATTTTTATCATATAAAGAAAATTAAAACTTAGTTCTGATATTTTTTTTGTGATTTTTATCATATAAAGAAAATTAAAACCTAATTCTAATATCTTTGTGTTTTTGTATGGATTTTAAATGAAAATAGGCTAAAAAGGGTTAAACTTGAAACTTAGAAATTAAAGGAAAAAAAGGTAAAGTCAGGGATTGAACTCATGTCCCCTAGGTTATAACTCTCTTGCCTTGCCACTAAACCAAGCTTATTTTTCTATTATATTTACAATTTAATTAAAATATAATAAAATAGAGTTGGCTTAAAAGGAAATAAAAAAGCAGAATAATAGTAAAAGTGTCCCAGGGGGTCTTGAACCCAGGACCTTACGAATACAAACACACGCTAACCATTGCACCAAGTTGTTCTTCGTTATGTCCACCTAATAAAAAACTATAAAAAATGAAACTTATAAAATGGGTTGGGCTAAAAAATTAAGCCCAAACCCGGATCTGCTCTAGAAGGAATAGGGAGGATTTTGAAACCCTAATTTAAAGGGATGTGCCACGCTGGTGGTTTATTGGGAAGAGAAAAGAATTGGTCAACAACATATGATCATTATTATTTATATCCAATAAAAAAATTAAAAGAAAATTTGGAAGAAAAAATATAGAAACGTGATACTCTTCTCACTTATTCACGTTATCACCCTGTTTCAGATCAACAAAAACTCACGCCTTCATCTTCTCTCTCTCTCTCTCTCTCTCTCTATATATATATATATATATATATATATATATATATATATATATATATATATATATATATATATATATATATATATATATATATATATATATATATATATATATATTCTCTTCCATGCTTCACTCTGTCCAGCATTTTATCATCTCTCTGTTTGCTTCAGATCTTCCTCTCATGATCGTGAACAAAATTCATCAACCAACAAACATAACCCTTATCCCATCGAACGACACCAACAAAACCCCTAGTTTCAATACTACAGGACCACGATTCAGCAACAACGATTGCACAAAATAGACAACTAAAATAAGAAAGGGAAAACTTGAAGGGAAATCCAGGTACTGCATATTTCTTGTTCATCTGTGAATCTTCTTCTTCTCGGCCTACCTCTTCTTCATGAGACTTTCGAATTTGTGGTGTTGTTGTCACAGTTGTTGAGTGATAGTTCGTAACAGGATGGTTAGACGGTGAGTGACTGGAAGGTTTTTCGTTGGACAGAGGTTAACGAAGATGGCTTGAAGAGAGAAACATAGGGATGGCTTTGAGTTTTTGATAGAAGGTTGGGTTTGTGTGTTGTTAAGATGATAATATTACGGAAGGTGGTCCAGATGGGTACCAGGGGAGCGAAGAAGCTGGTGTGGGACCAATGAATTAAAGAGATTTTACGGTGGAGATTGGAAAGTATGGTAGGTGATGATGGAGTGTGAAATAGCAAGATGAAGAAGATTTAAGGGAGTATATTGTAAGCTTTTGCGTTTTGTTATGAGTTTCAATTTGATCTCCTCTACCTAAACTGTAAAAACCCTTCCATCTATTCCATGAAAAGGCAACAACAACCTCTGCTAGCTCTAATCTCTCATGGACCTCTCTTTTACAATTATCATGTTTATCGTTCAGACATCATAATAGAAATAATTTATTCAATCATATGAGAAAAACAACAACAAAATTCAACAATAGTTCAAATCGATATCACATGGAAACATAAAAATTATGCAAGCTGAAAAGAAAGAAAATAGGGAACAACATACTGAAGCAGAAATAACGGTATGAATCCGGAGACGATCTAGGTACTCCATCTGATTCCTTTACTCTTTGTGATTCCTCTTCCTTCTTTGATTCAAAAGTGACTCAAAACTGCTTATGGTTCTTGTTATGCTAAGATTGTAGTTGTTATTGTTTAATGAATCAAGGCAACAACTTGATGAAGGTGGAGATATGGAGAATTTTTTATTTGTGTGAAAGATGAACTATTGGGAGTTTTACAGTAGTTTTAGATTGAGAAGAGGTTGAGAGATTTCACAGTAAATTATAAAAGCAAGCTTCTCAAATGCACTTTTGTTTTGATGAAGACAAACCATGATTGACAAAGAAGGCAAAGATTTTCGATCCAGCTAAAAGCATTTGTGGATAAAGTCTTCAGTTCAAGCACTTAGAAAAATTTCGAGGTATAATGATAATACTTACTTTGAACATAAGGCATAGATGCTCAATGGTCAAAAGAAATATTTTATATTGTCCAAATCTTTACTCAAGCTTTTCTAAAACTAAAAATAATTTTTTACTTGAGTGCAATCGATTTGCATATTAGTGCAATCGATTGCATGCTTCAATTTTTCAAATCTTTTGCTACTGTTTCTAAGTGTAATCGATTTGCATGTTTATGAAATTGATTGCACTCAATCAAATTTTGCTACTGACTTCACATGCAATTGATTTACACTCTTGTGCAATCGATTGCACACTCAAAATATTTGAAATTCTAGTTGTTGAAACCCCGTGCAATCAATTTACACAAAGGATGCAATCGATTGCATGCTGCACGATTTTGAAAAACTGCAGCTTTGCACATGCCTGTTCATAACACCATTTCATGGAAACCTTTCACTCAATCTTGGAAATTGTTCATGATTCATCTCCAGAACTTTATGTTGTTTCAAAAAGGTGCTATGAACATATAAATATTCATTTTCAAAATGATTTCAACACCTCTTCCAATTATATTTTCTGAATTTTCAAAAAATAAACTCAAGTTGTTATACATTTTCATACACAAGTTTTCTGCACAGTTTCACATATTGTTAACAAGAAAACTTTGAGCATTATATATCTTGAGTCATTGTATACTATTATCATTGGAAGAGAAGATCAATTCATTGATTAAATCACTCAAAGTGATCATTGCTACTCAAACTCACTCAAATCAAATAATGTTATATACTTTCTTATTTTTCAGGATTGTTGGAAATAAGTTTAAGTGGTTTTATAAATCTTGTTTTTCCAGGATTGTTGGATACAAGTGAAGTCACTTTTAGAGGATTGTTCTCATTGTTGACATAGTGAAAATCCAAGAGGATTATTCTTGGTCCAAGAGGATTGTTCTTGGTTTTGGGTAGTTCTTGTTTAAGGTTGCCACAATAAGGAAATCTCTTTCATGTTGAAAGGGGACTGGAGTACTCTCGAACTGTGAGGGAAACCATGATATATCGCTCGTGTCTCTTTATTTTTCTGCACTTTACTTTTTCATAAACTCACAATAAACCAAAAAAATAATATCCATGATCACTAAAACCAGAATTTTTTAAAGTACCTAATTCACCCCCCCCCCCCCCCCTCTTAGGCGCACTTCGTACTTACAATTGGCATCAGAGCAGGTTATAGGTAACATGTTCCTAAAAGATCCATAATGGCTTCCGCAAATCAAAATCCTGTTTTCAGAGATGGTGGTAGTAACAACAAGCCTCCTCTATTTAGTGGTGAATATTTTAACTTTTGGAAAATACGCATGAAGGTATATTTAGAAGCACAAGGAGAAGAAATATGGGATGCCGTCGAGAATGGTCCTTCTATCCCAATAATGGTAATTAATGATGCTGGCTCATCAAAGCCTAAGGCTGCATGGGACGAAGATGATAAGAAGAAGGTTCTCTATGATAAAAAGTCAATAAATCTTCTTCAAGGTGCACATAGCATAGATGAATTCTTCCGTGTCTCGGCATGCAAAACAGTGAAAGAAATATGGGATACCTTGGTACAAACTCATGAAGGAACTGTTGAAGTTAAAATATCAAGACTAAATACCCTGAGTCAAGAATACGAATTATTCCGAATGAAGCCCGGAGAAACCATTCTTGACCTACAAAAGAGATTCGTGCACTTGACAAATCATCTAAGTGCTCTTGGTAAGACTTTGACAAATGATGAACTAAATCTTAAAGTACTTAGGTCCTTGACTAGGGAATGACAACCAAAGGTAACAACAATTTCAGAAAATAAAAGTCTCTCCTCAATGACTTCTGCAACGTTGTTTGGGAAACTTCAAGAATATGAAACGGAACTCGGAAGACTTGAAAAACATGAAAATCAAGAGAAGAAATCCAAGAATATTGCTTTAAAGATAGATTCCAAGGAAGTTGAAAAGGAAGACAATCCGGAAGAAGATGAAAATTTCATGCTTCTAGTTAAAAGGCTTGGTAAGTTCTTTGGTAGAAACGACAAATCCTTTTCTCATTCAAAAGGAAAGAAACAATTCAAGAAAATGGAAGCTTCCAACATCAACACAAGAAGTCATATGTTATGAGTGTGGTAATCAAGGTCATATCAAGCCGGATTGTCTGAAACTCTCCAAGAAAAGTGGCTACAAAAGCAAAAAGGGATTCAAGAACAAAAAGGCCTATGTTGCATGGGAGGATAATGAAATAAGTTCCTCATTTGATTCTGATAGAGATGAAAGTGTAAATCTACGATTGATGGCCTCACACCATTATGATGATGAAGACAATGAGGTTAGTAATGAATTTTATCTTTTTGATAGTGATGCACAAGGTGCTATAGATGAACTATTAAATGAATGAAAAATTCTGTATAAAACTATTTCATCTTAAAAGAAACAAATTTCATCTTTAGAAGAAAAATGTGAATCTATGGAAAAAGATTTCAAAGAAGAAAAACAAAAATTAAGTAATGAACAAAAATAGAATTTTGTATGCAAAAATTGTGAATCACTCTCTTTCCAAATTGTCCAATTAAAAAGAGTCATTGAAAGATATGAAAAAGGCCAAATTGGATTAGAAGGTGTTCTTAGCCAACAAAGATACTCCAGTGATAAAAGTGGACTTGGATATTCAAAGTTTTCAAAACCAAGTTCTAATAAAACTATCTTTGTTAAGGCTAGTGATCAATCATCCAAAGAGAAAGTGAAGAAACCTAAAATATTTCATCACTATCCTAAAAAGAAAAAATTTCCTAAGAAGAAATATTATCCTTCTAGATATAGAAGTAACTTTGAACCTACTTGTTTTTATTGTGGCATTAAAGGCCATACACCTAATGCTTGCTATGTTAAAAACTTTAGTGTGGCAAGTGGGCATTATGTGCGGGTAAAGAAAGGCACTAATTATGAAGGACCCAAAGCAACTTGGGTACCTAACAAAGCCTAATTTGTTTTGCAGGTATGCTTGAAGACCACATGCAATCTTTGGTATCTTGATAGTGGTTGTTCAAAGCATATGACGGGAGACATAAACAAATTTTCAAATCTAGTTCTATAGGCCAAGGGTTTTGTCACTTATGGAGACAATAATAAGGGATGAATTCTTGGCAAAGTCAAAGTTGGTGCTCCACCTTTCACATCCATTGAAGATGTTCTTTATGTTGAAAGACTAAAGCACAATCTTCTTAGTACTATCCCACTTTGTGACAAAGGCTTCAAGATCAAGTTCACCAAGGATGAATGCTTGATAGAAGACGAATTCACACATGAGGTTATACTTAAAGGTAAAAGAATCAATAATATATTCATGATTTCCCTTGATGATCCATCTTTGAAGGTAAAATGTCTCATGGCGAACAACGATGATTCATGGTTGTGGCACAAAAGAATTTCTCATATTCACATGGAACACTTGAATAAACTAATGAAGCATGATCTTGTCATTGGGCTGCTTAAGAGAAACTTCGTCAAAGATAGACTTTGTGATGCTTGTCAAAAAGGGAAACAAACAAAATCAACTTTCAAATCTAAGAATGTGGTGTCTACTATAAGGCCACTACAATTGTTACATATGGACTTATTTGGTCCATCAAGAACAAGAAGTTTCGGAGGTAATGTATATGCTTTGGTTATTGTTGATGATTTCTCTAGATATACTTGGACATTATTTTTAGTGCAGAAAAGTGATGCATTCAAGGCATTAAAGAAGTATGCTAAACAAATTCAAAATGAGAAGTCTCTAACAATTACCTCCATAAGAAGTGATCATGGCGGAGAATTTCAAAATTCTCTATTTGAAGAATTCTGTGGAGAACATGGAATATCTCACAACTTCTCGGCACCAAGGACTCCCCAAAAAAATAGAGTGATGGAAAGAAAGAATAGGTCTCTTGTAGAACTTGAAAGAATGATGCTTAGCGATTCAAATCTTCCAAAATATTTTTGGGCGAATGCGGTGAGCACGACATGTTTTGTTAGCAATAGAGTTAACATAAGACCGATCTTGAAGAAAACTCCATATGAACTCTTCAAAGGAAGGAAACCAAACATTGCTTTCTTTCACATTTTCAGATGCAAATGCTTTGTCTTAAACAACGACAAAGATAACCTTGGTAAATTTGATGAAAAATCCGATGAAGGTATTTTTCTTGGCTACTCTCTTTCTAGTAAGGCATATAGAATCTATAACAAAAGAACGTTAACAATTGAAGAATCAATGCATGTATCTTTTGATGAAACCAATCCCTCCAAGGAGGATAATATTGTTTGTGATGATGATGATGAAATACTAGAAGGACCTCAAGAAAATACTTCCAAAGCTCAACCAATTCAACACGAAGAATCATCCCAACAAGAATCAAATCTCAATGATCTACCAAAAGAATGCAGAACTCGTAGTGATTATCCTATCGATAAAGTAATTGGTGATGTAAGTCAAGGTGTGACAACAATACTAAATCTCAAAGATGCTTGCTAAACATGGCGTTTGTCTCTCAAATTGAACCTTCCAAAGTTGATGAAGCCTTAGTAAATGACCAATGGATTATCGTTATACAAGAAGAATTAAATCAATTTGAAAGGAATAAAGTTTGGGAACTTGTCCCTAGGCCAAGTAACAAACACATTATTGGAACAAGATGGGTGTTTAAAAATAAACTTGACGAAAATGGAATAATTGTTCAGAACAAAGCAAGGTTGGTAGCAAAAGGATACAATCAAGAAGAAGGAATAGATTTTGAAGAAACTTTCGCTCTGGTTGCAAAGTTAGAAACTATTCGTCTCTTACTTGCCTATGCTTGCTCATTAAATTTTAAGATTTTCCAAATGGATGTCAAAAGCGCATTCTTGAATGGATATATCAATGAAGAAGTCTATGTTAAGCAACCCCCGGGGTTCGAAGATTTCAAGAATCCATCCCATGTATTTAAATTAAGAAAAGCTCTCTATGGGTTTAAACAAGCACCAAGGGCATGGTATGATCAGTTAAGCAACTTGTTATGCGAAAAAGGTTTTGAAAAGGGTAAAGTTGACAAGACTTTGTTTATCAATAAAATCAAAGATGACACTTTGCTAGCTCAAGTCTATGTTAACGATATCATTTTCGGATCTTCAAACCAAGAAATGTGTGAAGAATTTTCAGCAATGATGCAAGGAGAATTTGAGATGTCCATGATGGATAAAATGAATTATTTTATTGGACTTCAAATCAAACAATTAAAATATGGCATCTTCATCAACCAATCCAAGTATTGCAAGGAACTCTTGAAAATATTTAACATGGATAACTGTAAGGCACTGTCTACACCAATGGGTTCTTGTACATATGTTGATCAAGATGAATCAGGTGTTTCCATCAACATTAAAAAGTGTCGAGGTATGATTGGCTCCTTATTTTATTTGATGGAAAGCCGTCCTGACATAATGTTTAGAGTTTGTCTATGTGCCCGCTTTTAAGCAAATCCAAAGGAATCTCATCTCACAGCGGTGAAAAGGATCATGAAGTATCTCAAAGGGACAACAAATGTCGGATTATGGTATCCTAAAGGTAGTGTTTGCAACTTAGTTGGTTATTCTGACGCGGATTATGCAGGTTGTAAAACTAATAGAAAAAGCATAAGTGGTACTTGTCACATCCTTGGAAATGCATTAGTTTCATGGGCCTGCAAGAAACAAGCATGTGTTTCTCTTAGCACGTCCGAAGCAGAATATATTGCAGCGGTAGTAGTTGCGCTTAAATTTTGTGGCTCAAACAACAACTTCGTGACTACGGACTCGATCTAGGATGCATTCCTCTACGGTGAAACAATACAAGTGCAATAAATATTACGAATAATCCGGTCATGCATTCAAGAACCAAAGACATAGATATACGAAATCATTTCCTTCGTGATCATGTACTTCAAGGAGATGTCGAGGTGACATTTGTAGATACTCATAATCAACTTGTCGATATCTTCACTAAACCTTTGGCAAGAGAACCATTTTACAAGATTCGACGAGAGCTTGGCATTCTTGATGAACACGACATATAGGGTGCTTTCTATCCTTGTTATGATTTTATATATTTGTTTTAACCTTGCTATATGTGAATATATATGTTTTAAGTTTAAGAAAAATAAGTTTTTGGTCATTATTGGTTGATGCAAATCGATTGCACAATAGTGTAAATCGATTGCTCACTGAGTGTTTTTAATTTTGACCTTTCTGTTTCAGTGCAAATCGATTGCACCATAAGTTAAAAATCGATTGCACTCTGTGTGTTTCAGTTCTATTTTGCTTCTGTTATATGTGCAAATTGATTGCATCTGTATGCAAATCGATTGCATCCACTGTAACATGTTTCTATGACAAAAATATTTGTTGGTCAGAATTCCTCTCTCTCTCTCTCATATTCCCAAGCCAATTAAACTTCATTACATATAATACAACCCACTCATTTCTATCTACTCACAAATCATATCCAAACTTCAGCTCATCAAACATCCTTCTCTCAAAAACCTAAAACCTTCAAAACCCTAAAAACACCTTACCCATGACTTCGAGGCAAAAACGAAAGATGTCAGCTTCAGAGAAAGGGAAGAAAAAGGTTGGTTCATCCTCTGAGAATCAATTAATTTCATCTCTCACCGAAGAACAAGAAGCAAGATTCACAAAGGATTTTCAAAGAAAGATAGTGTCCAATCCTAAATATGGTATGCTATCATCCTTTCCCCGGGAATGTTTCTCTTTTCAAAATGATTTAACTGCTTATGGACTAGAACCATTAATTTCATCATTTGGTCCATATTATCTGGATCTGGTAAGAGTATTTTTCAGCAATTTAACTCCTCACAAAGGCAAGATGGTGACATATGTGTTGGGTACTCGAATCTCTCTAACCCCTGAGATTGTTGGTGAGATTCTACATATTCCCTACACTGGAAGCTCTTTGTACGACCCTGAAAATGAGGCATGTGATGACTACAGGAAAAAGGAATTTTATTACAGCATTGGGAGATTAAGCGAAGCTGAATTCCGTGTCAAAAGGATTCATGGTCTAGGCGGAGTGATTCCCTCTAGAGACTCATGGAGTGCAGGTAACTTTTATATAGACGGTCGACTATTTCATTACTTTATGGTTTATATTATGTTTCCACGGGCTGGAAACCACTGCACCATGACTGACCTGGAAATGCAGCTGATCTATGCAAGAAAGAAAGGAATAAGTGTTAATTGGGCAAGGCTCATAATGGTTCATATGCTGAGAGTTGATGCAAAATTGAAATTTCTATAATATGCTTACTTTGTTACATTAATTATGGAAGAATTTGGAGTTGATTTTTCTGGGTTTGAGAAAGTTAATATGGATCCAAATCTGCATAAGATTTCAATCAAGAATGTTGACTCAAGAATGGGTGTTCATTATAATTCGGAAACAAAAACTATAACTTACATTGGTGAAGATGTGGTTGATGATGAAGGGAATGATCAAGAAGTTGAAGGTGGTGAAATTGTACCTCCTCCACCTACTGCTCCCTCTGGTCCAAGCAATCAAGATCTTATGGATTTCATGTCTTAACAATTTGCTTCCATGAATACCAACATCAACAACCAACGGAATGCTATCAACGATTCTACAACAACCCGAATTAATGACTTCCGCACAGATGTGAATCAACAACTCTCTTACCTCTACTCTCATCTTCATATTCCACCATATGACCCAAATAATCCAGCTGCACCTCCACAACATTACACAGAACCTCCTCTACAACAACAATTTCCAAATCAAGGATCTCGGTTCTATAACAATCGGGACATGAATCAACCATAAAGTTCTGTCCAACTTTATTATGTCTATTGTTTTCTGTTATGTCTTTGTTCAATTATGCTACGTCTTGTTTGTTGTTAAATTTCTTTGTAATCGTTAGGTTACTATGTCTATGACTATTTATAATGCATGATTAATTAAGTTTTCTCTTCAATATTGCTTTATTACTGTCCTTTTTTTTTGCATCTTTCCCTTCTTTTTGATAATGTAAAAGGGGGAGAAGGATGTGGTACTTTATGCTTGTATATTTCCTTGTCTTAAATTTTTAAGGTACTCTTCAACCAAGATGAAAAATTCAAAGGATTCCAACCTTATCATACAAAGGAGGAGTTATGCATCTTAGGGAGAGAAGCTTCTTTCCGAAAATTACAATGCATCAAGCAAGATCGTTTGTCATCATTAAAAAGGGGGAGAATGTAAAAGCAAGCTTCTCAAATGAACTTTTGTTTTTATGAAGACAAACCATGATTGACAAAGAAGGAAAACATTTTTGATCCAGCTAAAAGCATCTGTGGGTAAAGTCTTCAGTTCAAGCACTTAGCAAAATTTCGAGGTATAATGATAATACTTACTTTGAACTTAAGACATAGATGCTCAATGGTGAAAAGAAATATTTTATATTGTACAAATATTTACTCAAGTTTTTCTAAAACTAAAAATCATTTTTTACTTGAGTGTAATCGATTTGCATATTAGTGCAATCGATTGGATGCTTCAATTTTTCAAATCTTTTGCTATTGTTTCTAAGTGTAATTGATTTGCATGTTTATGAAATCGATTGCACTCAATCAATTTTTGCTACTGACTTCACATGCAATCCATTTACACTCTTGTGCAATCGATTGCACACTCAAAATATTTGAAATTCTAGTTGTTGAAACCCCGTGCAATCAATTTACACAAAGGATGCAATCGATTGCATGCTGCACGATTTTGAAAAACTGCAGCTTTGCACATGCCTGTTCATAACACCATTTCATGGAAACCTTTCACTCAATCTTGGAAATTGTTCATGATTCATCTCCAGAACTTTATGTTGTTTCAAAAAGGTGCTATGAACATATAAATATTCATTTTCAAAATGATTTCAACACCTCTTCCAATTATATTTTCTGAATTTTCAAAAAACAAACTCAAGTTGTTATACATTTTCATACACAAGTTTTCTGCACAGTTTCACATATTGTTAACAAGAAAACTTTGAGCATTATATATCTTGAGTCATTGTATACTATTATCATTGGAAGAGAAGATCAATTCATTGATTAAATCACTCAAAGTGATCATTGCTACTCAAACTCACTCAAATCAAATATTGTTATATACTTTCTTATTTTTCAGGATTGTTGGAAATAAGTTTAAGTGGTTTTATAAATCTTGTTTTTCCAGGATTATTGGATACAAGTGAAGTCACTTTGAGAGGATTGTTCTCATTGTTGACATAGTGAAAATACAAGAGGATTGTTCTTGGTCCAAGAGGATTGTTCTTAGTTTTGGGTAGTTCTTGTTTAAGGTTGCCACAATAAGGAAATCTCTTTCTTGTTGAAAGGGGACTGGAGTACTCTCGGACTTTAAGGGGAACCAGGATATATCGCTTGTGTCTCTTTATTTTTCTGCACTTTACTCTTTCATAAACTCACAATAAACCAGAAAAATAATATTCATCATCACAAAAACCTGAATTTTTTAAAGTACCTAATTCACCCCCCACCCCACCCCTCTTAGGCGCACTTCATACTTACATAAATATCTTTTAAAAGGGTGAGTTGAGGGAATTTGAGAATACAGTTGTTTTTCTTTGTGTTATTTTTCTCTGTGTGAAATTTGTGTGTTTTTATAGTGAATGAGAGTGGGTTTTTTTGGGGGAAATGGGATGATATTTGAACTGTTTCAGTATGTTGTTTTAACTCCTTCTTGATGCAGTTTATTTTACCTGCTTTGATGTATATCTGGACTAGTGTTTATGCAGGTTTAAGACTGATACATAGTAGGTTTTTTGGCCTTATTTGCAGGTCATTTTGGACAGTTTTGTTGGGCTTGTTTTGACAGGTTTCTTGGGCTGATTTTTTACATGGTTTTGGACTGTTTTGCAGTGTGATGCAGGGCTGCATAGAACTGCTTTAAGAGCAGGTTATTTAGGCTGGTTTTAAAGGGTTTTGGGACAGGTTTATGCAGCAGCAACAAAGTGGGCAGTAGGGCCTTTGTTTCTTGTCGACAGCATCTTGAAGATTAAGATTAATTTAGCATTTATCATAAGTTCAAGACCTTAGGGATCTAGGATTAGGTTTTATGTAACTTGAAATTTGGTAATGTTGTAATGTGAAACTTGTAGCTAGTCTTGAATATTAATGAAGCTTTGAAAAAGTATTTAAATTTGTTCTTGCAACTTTTAAGAAGTAATGTGGAATTATTTCATGGAACATGAATGCTTGAATAGATGTTAAAACTCTCATGTTGAAAAGTCTTAGATTTGAATAATGACGTGCTTGAAAATAGATGAAAGACCATGAACTTTGAATTAGATTTTTCAATTTGATTTGATTCATGAGAATTGTAACATAGAGAAACCATAAACCAAAGTACAACTTTATCATGTTTGAATTCCAATGAGGCTCAAATATTGGAAGCTTGAATTGTCTTGGACCAAATTAAAATAAATTCCTTTTTTATTTTTTCAACTCATGAAAATCTTGAAAACCAATTCTTGAACCAAAGTTTATCATGCCATGACTTTAATTCCGACTTTGCTTCTTTCTCAACTTGAATGTTTCTTGCAAAAGTTCAAAGAATAAGTCCATATAAAGCGTACTAATCTCTTGAAGAAACTCTAATCCCAAATTTGAATCTGAGGCAATTTCATCCGCACCATGATGCACGCCTTGCAACTCAAACAACAAGAATTCTTACACTAATGATCAACGGATCCTCAATAGAAATATCAATACCTTTTGTCTTAAAAAAATCCTCAAACCTTAGTTCACAAGATTAAACATTGAAATACTTTTGAAGAACATCTAACCCATGATCTTTGAGCTTGTGTAGGAAAATAAACCCTAATCTTGGTTCTTGATGGAGGAAACCTCGCGCCTCGATGTTTGAGAAAAAGAGAATAGCCTTGTAACTTGATGAGACGAGAAATCCATGAACCACACTCCAAAAATCTAATTATGTATAGTCTACTGTTCAAAGAACCAAATAGATTTGTCTTTATCTGATGAAGAAACCTCAAACCAAAATTAAACCCCGGATGGCACAACCATTGATGCTTTGAACCACTACCTTATTAAATGAAGGAATGAGGTGTGATTGACCTAATAAAAATGATGCAAATGAAATGTAAAGCCTAAGCCAAATAAAAGTGAAAAGATAGGAAAATTTTGGGGTATGACAAAGGCGAACTAGTATAAATCTCTTGTGTTATTTATATTTATGCACTTTAATTTTCTACATTTTATATTTCTAAGAACATGTCATTTTCATATCCGAAAAAAATTAAGAATATAACGCTAAATCCTGAAAAATCGAGAAACACTAATTCACTCTCCTCTTATGTTCCATCTCATAATTACATAAAGTACCACTCTATGGCCATAATTACTATCATTTGGGTCTTATTATCCATATAAGCCATTAAAGGTTGGCAATTAGACCAACTAGATTTTAATAATGTGTTTCAGCATGGTTAGTTAAATAAAGAGGTCTACTTGAACCTTCCCCATGATCATCCCTTTGTTATTTCTAACTCTTCTATTATATGAAAACTTCATAAATTTATATATAGCTTGAAGCAAACCAGCAGACAATTGCATTCCAAAATGTCATATGAATTATTTTCGTTGGGGTATAAACAATCATGTTCTAACCATTATTTATATACCAAATCATATAGAATTAAATTTTCTCCATTATTGATTTATGTTGATGACATAGTTTTGACAGGTAACTTAAGTCAGGAAATAACAATTGAAAAATAATGTCTAGATGGTAAATTCAAGATCGATGTGTTTTTAGCACTTAGATACTTCTTAGGGTTGGAAATTACAAGATCAACTTCATGGATCTTTATGAATCAAAGAAAGTATGTCTTAAAGCTATTTGAAGATACATGTTTTCTTGGAGCAATACCTTCCAATAATCCATTTGAGCCCAAAACCAAGTTATCTATCATAAGAGGGTTGCCTCTAAAATATCCTTCATAGTATAGAAGATTAATATGAAGATTGATATATCTTACCAACACAAAACTTGATCTTTATTTATCAATTCAACACCTTAGCCAATATGTCACCAACCCTCTTGTTCCTCACTATTAGGAAGCACCACCATTCTTAGATACATTAAAGCTTTACCAACAAAAGGCATCATTTTTTCTTTCTCTAGCTCACATAAACTCCATGAGTTTGCTTATTCTAATTGGGCTAGACGCCCTGACTTGAAAGTCAATAATTAGATACTGCGTGTTTTTTGATTCCTCCCTCATTTCATGAAAGTCAAAGAAACAAAACATTGTCTCAAGATCATCTACTAAAGTAGAGTTTCATTCTCTAACCTCATTAACTCACGAGATAATATGGTTTGACTTACTTGTTTAATGATTTGCACATTACTTTTTTCCAACCTACATTTGTGTATTGTGACAATAAATAATCTATTTATTTGGCTCAAAATCCCACATTTTAGAAAAGAAGCATAATATTGACCTATATTGTCATTTTATTTGGGAAAATCTACAATCTAATCTCATTCACTTGTTCTATATCCCTAGTGCATCAAAACTAATAGACATTTTCACCAAATCACTACACTTTCTTTCATTTTCTTCTATTTTGTCCAACTTAAGTAGGGGCGTAATCAATTTAGTTTGAACCGGTTTTTTATCACAAAAATGTTCGAACTGATGACATCTTCATCGATTTAGTTTGGTTTGATTTTTAGTGTTTTTTTAAAAATGGTTTTGAATCAAACTAATCGATTTGATCGATCAATTTACAACTTTTTTTCAAACATTATGTTCATTTGAGTATTCTTCTCTATCATGTACAAAAGTTGATACTTGACCGTGACTAACACAATACAAATAAGTTCACCTTCATATCATATACAAAGTACAACAAAGTTCATTAGTTCACCATTAAATAACAAAATATAACCAAAATAAATTTTCAATTATTTTTCCCACTTGAATCATCAATTCATCGTCCTAAAATAAATTGAAATAAACACATAGTTATAATATAAAACATTGATTTTATTTTTAATTTGAACATATCAAATTAAATTTAAATTTAGATTTTGTAATTCACGTTATTTTACCATTCATTCATTGTTAACCTTATCATTAGTTAGATGTATTCCATCAATTTCTTAAAATTAAGACATACACACCACCCATAAAAGATTAGTTTGACAATATCATTAATAAAGTAAATAATTTTTTAATAATTTACATACTTCTTAAGTTGTTGTTGCGTTAAAATCAGAATTTTCTTTTAAAAAAATTTAAGTGGATAGTCGTAGTCATTAGTTCGATTCATGAATTTGACAGTTCTTAAAAACGAAAATCGAAAATCAAACTAAATCGCTTTGACTTTTATTAGTTTGATTTAATTTTTGAATCAAACCAAATAAATCAATTTTTTTTTCTAATTTAATTTGATTTAAATTGTCGATTTAATCAATTTTTTATAATCCACTTGCATTCATAAACTTAGGCTCATGTAGCATGTATAGTCCAACTTAAAAAGAAATATCAACTTAACTTTATAACCACTCTAATATGAATTAGTGAAAGCTTAATTAGTTAATTAGGATTACAATTAGAATTAATTAAATGATTATGTTTCTATTTTAAAATATATGACTCTGTTGTCTATATTGGCTCTAAGTTAATAAAAAGTATACCTTTATTATTTTTATTGTTTACATATTTTATTGAAAAGACATATAGTTTCTCGTAATGTGGTTTAAGTACAATATAGTATCATTGTTAGATTGGTATTCTCATATTGATTAAAACAATTAAGAATACATTTTGATGTTTTATTAACTAATTGAATATCTTTTTAGAAACCATATATATTTGGGCAACATCTAAATTAATACATAAGCATGCACTTGAAGAACTTTGACTTTTCATCTCTTATTGAACTTAAATTTGAGTTTATAGTAGCGTTAAAACTCTGAATGAAGTATTTTAATGAGAAAATTTATAAAGTATTTTTGTTCAAGATAAATTTGATGATTTTAAAATGATATCTAAAATTAAAAAATTAAAAAAAATTTCCATACTCCATAACATGTGTGTGTCAAATTGATTATTGTTAGTTTCAAATTTTGCAAATAGGTTTTGTATTTTCAAAAATTTTAAAATTGATCCCAAAATTTTTCAAAATCTTGCAAAATGATCTTTATTTATTTTTAAATTTTACAAATTGATCCTTTTGATTTTCAAAATTTGCAAATTAATCTCTATTTTTAAAGTTTTAAATTTAGTCCAAAAATTTTAAATTTTGTAAAATTGACTCCAAAAATTTAATAAAGAAAATTTCTAATACTTTATCCAAACTCACAAAATTTGAAATTAATGAATTTCAATTGAATAATTTAAATTGTTTGGAATTTTAAATTTTTAAAATTTTTCAATGGATGAATCATTTTAATTTTTCAGAAATTAGACCTTTAACAAATGAAAAAAATTAGAAATAATCGATTTTTTTTTAGTAATAATCATGTTTTGAAAAAAAACTCAAATAATTATGTTTTGGAAAAAATTATTCTAATGATCATGTTTCAGAAAACGTTATAATATGTGGCAATCTCAAATGGCGCATGTATTGATTTTTCCTAAAGGAGGCGCCAACTTAGATGACGCTTAGTCATGATTTTTCTGCAGATTTTACTTTTTCTTCGGATTTACTTGCGGGTTTACCTGCGGACTAGTTTCCCGCAAGTAATTGCATAAGAAAATTCGTAGGTAAGTTCGCAGGTAATGTCAAATCTGCAGAAAAATCCACATATAATTGAAAAAGTTTAATATACAGGAAACACCAACTCAAGTGACGCCTCCTCTTTAATTTTTTTTTATTTTTAAAAACATGATTATTTATGTAATTTTCTCCAAAACATAATTATTTGTGTATTTTTTTTTTAAAACATGATGAATGCTAAAAATCGTTTGAAATAATCTTCCAATTTTGTCTAATTATTGTAAACTTTTAGACAATTTTTTAATTAAAATTTTTTTTTTCAAGCAAACCACTCGAGACCTAAGTGAGTTCATTAGCTTTAGTGCCCTTTCATGCATCTTAAAAAGAACATTATGATTATGATTCATCAATATTACTATAATCCACTTCATCAAAATTTAAAAAATTGTCTAACAATTTATTTACTCTAAACCAGAAAACAAAAGCTAAGTTCAATACAACAATTTATTTGCTCTAAACCATGAAACAAAAAAGCTAAGTCCAATACAGAGCATCATCAATACAGAGCATCATCAAAAAAATCATTTTTTTTCTTAGGATGGCATTATCCTATTGTATTGTACAATTTGTATCACCATACACATCAGCCAACATTATTGTATAGTTTTGTAACTACTTTCACATAAAAATATAAACACACCCACTTCTAATAGAATATGACAACTGAGCTGCACTAATGCTGGAACTAGAAACTGCTAGAGCGGTAGAATTTAAAGTGTTCACCCATGCAGAATAAATGATAAAAAATGAGAAGGCATATTTACTAAGATATGTGTATATTAGAAGACATATATCAAATCAAAAAATGACAAGTGGGCAGGATTGAAAAATATTTATTTGCTAGTACTTGATGTTAAACTTACTAGTATTTTCTATCTAGAAGCATTAATTAATATGATAATCGTTACTTGCTTTACATGGCGTCTCATTATATTTATCTCTCTTATATACAAATCTAACTATGTAAGAAGTCAATTATTTGACCTAATAAATAACTCTTTCACTAATTCAAAATCAATAAGAAATTGACACCACATTAATGCAAAACTAAACAAGAAGAAATTGATTTAGCTACATCCATATAAAATTGTAAACATACCCACTTCTAATACCAGATGACAACTGAGTTAAACTGATGCTTAAACTAAAAATTGCAGAAGCAATAGAAGTTAAATTGCCCACCCCTACAGAATAAATGACTAACAATGAGAAGACATATTTACCAAAATATGTTTATATTAGAATACGTATATACCAAATTATATTTAAAACATGTAATAATATAATTGCACTTCAAACTTCAAAAAATATCAAAATTCTAGGCTCATGAGGTATGATGGAGTATTTGACATAGTTTGATATTTGCATTCCAACCAAACTATAACATGTTGTCTTGTAAACCTAATCAGCTCTTGTTCACAAATCTTTTGCAATAGAGTGAGCATTTGCGAGAAAAAGAGGTCAGAAAAATAGAGAGCTTCTTATGTGTTGAAAAATCTTCAAACCCCCCTTTTACTCTAAAAAACCAGAACTGTCCACAAAAATCTCCATCTTTGAGCTTTGAAGTCCAAATCCTTTGAACCTCTCACACCTTAAAAGTTTTGTCCAAATAAACCATCGAAACACTCCATATACATCATATAGAAGTTTTCCAAACTCAAGAATAACTTCTGTAACATCACTATTTTCCAAACTCAAAAACAACCACCTGCAATTTGACTTCTCCAACTCAAACTCAAAGCATATATTTCAGTTTCAAGGTAAGTTTTCTTGACTTTGAACTCTTCATAAAAAAACATCATTAATAGTTCATTTGTGAAGATAAAATGTAGATACTATTGCCTTGTAGCTAACTATTTACTTGCTTTTTATTTTCACTAACCATGTGTTGAGAACTTACTTTTACATGTAGCAAAACAATGATAAAAGTAAACAACAATAGTATGAGTCGATACATGTTATGTACAAATGACTTCCAGGAGCAAGAAATGAGTATGAGTCGATACAAAACGCGCATGTGTCGATACAAAATCCTTAACGCGCATACTCATACTGAGTTGATTTTGACTTCCAGGGGCAAAGAGATGATATGTGTAACGCCCCAGACTGTTTTCAGGATTACCGAATGACCCCACAAACTAACACGAGTCTTTTCAGCATGATTTGTCCTCACTCACACGCATTCTGGGAAACTTCCCAGAAGGTCACCCATCCCAGAATTGCTCCAAGTCAAGCACGCTTAACTGTGGAGTTCTTATGAATGAGCTACCGAAAAGAAGATGCATCTTATTGATATAAGTAGTACAAATTAATCCTTATAAGCCTTCCTTCAACCATGCAGTCCCATACCTGCATAGCCTCGAGATCCCTCTCATTCCGATGTGGCGACCACATTTGCTCTCTTAGGCCTCAGGTGTTACATACGGTGCAACCACTCCTCGCCTTTTTGGCCTCGAGTGTTACATGCCCACCAGCTTCCGCATGGTTCATCCTCGAACCACATCGTACTGGGAGAGGTATAGCTCTGATACCACTAAATGTAACACCTCAATTCTACCCCTCATAATTAATAATAAAATTAGAGTTTCAAAATTTCATCCAAACATAAATTGAGGTATCACATATTCATGTTTTTCATCGCTTTGCATTATAATGCACATCACAAAATCAAAAGTCGGATATATCGATTTATAACATAAATCATCATATAAACATATGACTAATCACAACACAGCGGATGTGTTCACAAAATGTATGTATCATAATGTTATCATCAATACATAAAGTCATAAGATAGTATACATAAACTATCCTATCAAAATAATAGCATCGCCCAAATCCCGAGTGTTACTACTATCAAAGCAGAGCGACTCAAAATAAAGAGACTCGAGCTAATCCTCATCATCCTCGCGGATCACCTGCACGTTACAAATATAAAGGCAACGACGAAACAAGTAAAGGGTGAGATACTCCAAAACATATAATTAAAGGCATGATAAAATATATAAATAGTTTTGGAATCATAAATGATATAGGATTAATAAGAGTATGTCAGCACATAACCAAATCTCACACACTTTAAATCATCATTTAGTGTATAAAATCAACACTTTAATTTCGTCACGTAATCATCATAATCATACCAAAACAAGACATAAACTGCATCGCCATAAACTCATATCGTCGCTTTACCGTCATGTTATATTCATCGCTTACTCATCATGAAATTATCGCTTCATATTCACTTTATATTCAACACAAAAATCATCACAAAACAAAGTATCACATATCATCACAATTCATCATAAGCCATGAAATAAAACTCAATGCCAAAAGACTCAAAAATAAACATAACTGACTCCATGAGACACGACTATGTTATGCATGTGGTACCCGTCGTTTTGTCCATAATTAGGAACATTCGGCATAAAAGCCCATCGTCACTTCGGCATGAAAGCCCTCGTCGCTTAGCATAAAAGTCCTCGTCGCCAATGCAATGTATGTGACTCGACAACACGACATCACAAACATGACACAACAAAACATCATCATCGCACATCAAAATTGGTATAAAACTCACGTCGTCATATTTATCCACATCAAGATAAACATATCATCGCATCGCATATCATCAAGTATTCATTATAAATAAACCGTCGCAAACATCATATTTAAATCACACCACATCATTATCAAATAATTCACTAAATTTCAAACACGGAAAAAATAGTCAAACATCAATAATCATCGCGAAAGTCATTCATAATAATCGACATCAATCATAATCATTAACGTCGTAATCGGGTTGTCCATACGCGACTTAAACCGACTAAAACGCAACCCATTTCAAATTAACCGTAAATTGACTTATTTCGGGTCGCTTCGTTAAAAACTCGTAATCTCGAAAAACTAACCTCACCACGATATTCTACACGTCAAAATTAGCTAGCACGTCAATTTTCGTTAAATTCGGAGCAACTTGTTCCGTCGCCGAAATTTGCCGAAATTGAGAAATCGGAACATAATCGGGTTCCAAATTAAATCGGCTAACTTATTTCATATTTGTATTTAATTAATATAAATATTAGATATATTAAATTAAGAAAAAAAAATAAAACATAAATTAATTAATTTTCTAAGCTTAATATAATAACATACTGCAAGTTTTTACTTCTAAACTTCATATAATAACATACTGCAAGTTTTTTGGTTTATAAATTTCACTTAATAACTATAATGCTACTTTAAGTTTACTAAGCTTTTTCTTTCAATTTGGATTTCAATTACTTTAGTTTTCTATGCTACATAATGAACATACTTCTACTGCATAATTTACTTTAGTTTTCTATGCTACATAATGAACATACTGCTACTGCATAATTTACTTAATTCAAGTGACATATTGCATATTATGTTTTTAGTTTCTAACCATACTGCATATTACGTTTTTAGTTTCTAACCATATTGCATAGCTTTTAGTTGTTAGTTTTATAAACTTAATTTAATTAATATAAATTAGTTTTTCTAATTTAATTTCTATTAACATAACAATAATCCCACAACACTAACACCTAAATTAACTCTCCTAATTTATCTCAACAAATCTCAAGAACCCTAACATCAATTTTATCCCAAATCAAAATATATCAAATCAAATCCTAACTATAAGCATTAGAAAATCAAACCCCTTACCTTAGATACTTGAAATGATACTTGATGTTCCAACCAACCCAAAACCCAAACTTTGTTCTTCTTGTTCTTCTCTTCTCCAAGACTCTCTAGCTCTCTCTATGCTTCTAAGAGTTCTAGTATTATGACACAAAACCAGGAAATGGTGGGTTTTGTTTGTTTAGATGCAAGACATAAGCTAGCAAAATACCCAAAAAGCTCTTCTTGTAAAAATACTTCTAAATAATACTAAATAATATCAAATAATATTATTAACCCAAATAATTAAAATAACTCCGAAAAATTAAATATCGGTCCGAGTAATATTTTACCGAACCGAACGGAATAAAAACCGGACCGAACAAAATAATTACCGGTCCCTCAAAATAAATACCGGATCGAATAAAATAATTATCGGTCCGAATAAAATGTCGCCGAATATATTAACAGATATAACGGTTAATTTAAATATTCTCATCGCAAAAATAAATGTCAAACGGTAACTCGAAAATATTAATATAATATAATATTAAATAAAACAGGGCGTTACAACTCTCCCCCACTTATAAAAGTTTCGTCCTCGAAATTACCTGACTTGAAAAGCTCGGGATATGAATCCTGCATCTTGCTTTCCAACTCCCACGTCGCACTTTCACCAGCTGCTCCTATCCAAACAACTTTAACCAAGGAGATCTCTTTGCCACGAAGAGACTTTATCTCACGATCTTCGATCCTTAATGGCATCGTCTCCACTGTAATATTGTCTCGCACTTGAATATCATCCATCTCAATCACATGTGAAGGATCCGGAACATACTTCCGAAGTTGCGACACATGGAACACATCATGCAAGTTCGAAAGATTTGGCGGTAACGCCACTCTATAAGCCACTTTTCCACTTTACTAGTAATTTTGTAAGGACCAATAAAGCGAGGAGTTAGCTTCTTCGACTTCAATGCTCGCCCAACGCCGGTTGTAGGAGTAACTCGCAAAAATACATGATCACCATCTTGAAATTCTAAGTCTTTTCTCCTTTTATCATGATAACTCTTTTGTCGACTTTTTTCTCATCTTTTCTCTGATCATCTTCACCGTCTCAGTAGTCTCTCTAACCAATTCTGGTCCAAGCACCACACTTTCACCTGACTCATGCCAACACAAAGGAGTTCTACACCTCCGACCATACAAAGCCTCGAAAGGTGCCATTCCAATACTAGCATGAAAACTATTGTTATAAGTAAACTCAATCAAAGGAAGATATGTATCCCATGAACCACCATGTTCAAGAATACAAGCACGTAACAAGTCTTCCAACGATTGAATCGTCCTTTCTGTCTGACCATCATTTTGAGGATGATAAGCCGAACTCAACCTCAACTTTGAACCCAAAGCCTCTTGCAAGCCCTTCCAAAATTCAGAAGTAAACCTCGGATCTCTATCCGAAACAATACACAAAAGAATACCATGTAATCTCACAATCACATGCGTATAAATTTCCGCCAACTTCGATACGGGATAAGTGATGTTAATAGGAATAAAGTGAGTCGACTTTGTAAGCCTATCAACAATCACCCAAATCGCATCGTGTCCTCTTGGTGTATTCGGTAACCCCATAACGAAATCCATAGAAATGTTATCCCATTTCCATTCTGGAATCTCTAACGGTTGCATCAACCCTGCAAGTTTCTGATGCTCCACTTTAGACTTATGACAAATCAAACAAGCATAAACAAACTGACCCACCTCTCTCTTCATGCCCGACCACCAAAATAGTTTCTTTAAATCTTGATACATTTTGGTCGCTCCGGGATGAATACTCAAATTGCTTCTATGACTTTCTTCCAAGATCATTCTCTTTAAATCCACATCATCGGGAATACAAATCCTATCTTGGAACCTCAATACACCCTGAGCATCCAACTTGAAATCTTCATTTTCAGTTTGTCCAAAACCAACCAACAAATCAACAAGTTTCACATCAAGCTTCTGAGCTTCTCTAACACTATCAAGGAAATCATTATTGATCTTTAACATTCCCAAGATAACACTCATCGGCGTCGCTTCTACTACAAGACTCATATCTCTAAATTGCTCAATCAATTCCAACTCTTTCACCATCAACAGTGACATATGCAAAGTCTTTCGACTTAAAGCATCGGCCACCACATTAGCTTTACCAGGATGGTAATTAAATCCAAAATCATAATCTTTCAACAATTCAAGCCACCGTCTTTTCCTCATATTAAGCTCTTTCTGATCGAACAAGTACTTCAAACTTTTATGGTCATTAAATACTTCAAATCTAGAACCGTAAAGATAATGCCTCCAAATCTTAAGCACAAAAACAACCGCTGCAAGCTCCAAATCATGCGTAGGATAATTCTTCTCATGAATCTTCAATTGCCTAGAAGCATAAGCAACCACTTTGCCATTTTGCATAAGTACACCACCTAAACCCATCTTAGAAGCATCACAATAAACAACAAATGGCTCTTTAGGATTAGGTAGAATCAAGATCGGAGCCGTTGTCAACCTTTTCTTCAATTCAACAAAACTTTCTTCACACTTGACATCCCATACAAATGCAACTCCTTTACAAGTCAACTTTGTCAAAGGAAGCGCCAACTTAGAAAAACCTTCAATGAACCTTCTATAGTAACCAGCCAAACCCAAGAAACTTCTAATCTCAGTAACAGACTTAGGAGTTTCCCATCTCAACACAGCATCAACTTTAGAAGGATCAACTGCAATGCCATCACCAGAAATGACATGCCCTAAGAAGCTCACTTCACTTAACTAGAACTCTTACTTTGACAACTTAGCATAAAGCTTCTTCCCTTTCAGAACTTCCAACACGATGCGCAAATGTTATGCGTGCTCTTCTTTCGATTTAGAATAAACCAGAATATCATCAATGAAAACAACCACGAAACGATCCAAGTAAGGATGGAAAATACGATTCATGTACTCCATGAATACTCCCGGTGCATTAGTGACACCGAAAGGCATCACCGAATATTCGTAATGTCCATACGTCGTCCTGAAAGTAGTTTTCTGAACATCTTCTTCTTTCACCCTTATTTGATGGTAACCCGATCTCAACTCAATCTTACTAAACATGCGAGCGCCAACCAATCGGTCCATCAAATCATCAATTATATGAAGTGGATACCTATTCTTGATATTCACTTTATTTAGCTGACGATAATCAATACAGAGTCTCATGCTACCATCTTTCTTCTCCACCAATAACACAGGAGCTCCCCACGGTGACACACTAGGTCTAACAAACTTCTTCTCGAGCAAATCTTCTAATTGGCTCTTCAATTCTGCTAACTCAGATGCGGACATCCTGTATGGTGCCATAGAGATAGGTATGGTACCAGGGACAAGATCCACAGAAAATTCAACTTCTCTTTCTGAAGGTGCACTAGGAATCTCATCAGGGAATACTTCGGGAAAATCGCACACCACCGGAAAGTTTTCTATCACAGCTTGACTCTCCACAGAAAGAGTCGCCATCAACAAGAAAACCAACGCATCATCCTTCATGAACTCATTCAACTGCTTCGTCGACACCAACATAGATTGTTCTTCTTCTACTAAAGAAGAAAACCTCATAGTGTTGTCATAGCAATTGATATGGACATAATTAGCTTTTAACCAGTCCATACCTAAAACCACGTCCAACCCGACAAGAGGTAAACAAACAAGATCAACCATAAAGTCTCTATCAAAGATTGATAAAGGGCAACTTGCACACACAAAAGAAGTAGTAATTGTTCCCTTAGCCGGAACTTCTACCACCATATCTCTATCCAGAGACGACAAAGTGAGACTCAATCTCTTTACACAATCAACAACAATAAAACAGTGAGTAGCACCAGTATCAATAATAGTAATAAGAGGGAAGCTATCAATGAAACTAGTACCTCAAACAAGACCATCCTCGTTTTCCGTCGGAGCACCCGACAAAGCAAACACCTTTCCTGCTCCTTGAGTCCTCTTAGGCTTCTTACATTGAGCACTAATGTGACCTCCCTCGCCACAATTAAAACAGACAACATCCTTATGTCTACAATCGCGAGTCATATGGACCACTTCTCCATATAGGAAACATCTCACCTCATTCTCCTTAGCTCTAACATCGCTTCGACAAACATTACTTTTGTGGCCAGGTTTCCCACACTTATAACAAACAATACTAGCAGGAGCATCTCCCCCACTAGTTCTTCGCCCAAGAAATGCTTTCTGTTTCCCTTTACCAGCTGGAGCATCATACGGTTTTCCATGACTTTGCTGACCTTTGTTTCTCTTATCAGACATAATCTTATAATGAGCATTACTGTCCTCCTCAAAGATCCTACAACTATCAATCAAATCCGAAAAGACACGGGTTTTCTGATAACCAACAAATTTCTTAATCTCAGGATGCAAACCATTTTCAAACATGATGCATTTAGAGAATTCGCCATTCGGCCCATCATAATGCGGATAGAACTTGGCCAACATAGTGAACCTTGCAGCATAATCAGTGATAGACATGCTTCCTTGCTTTAATTCAAGGAACTTTATCTCCTTCTTTCCCCGAACATCTTCCGGGTAATACTTCCTCATGAATTACCTTCGGAAAACTTCCCATGTCACTTCCTCACTAGAAATCTCAAGCCTCTAACGGGTTTCAACCCACCAGTCATCCGCTTCAGCACTTAGCTTATGAGTACCATAACGGATCCTTTGCACGGGAGTGCAATCCATCACACGAAAGATTCTTTCAATCTCCTTCAGCCACGCCAAAGCACCTTCAGGATCATACTTTCCTTGGAAAGTAAGAGGATTATCTCTTTGGAAGGTTGCCAAACTACGAGACCCAACGTTCTCGTCAGCATTCGGCGGGTTTTGGAAAGCCTGAGCCATTGCCTGCATAGCAGCAGCAAGAGCCTCATCATTCCTACCAGTGTTCCTTCCAGCCATAACAACTTCTGCTCAAAACAAAACAAGGATTAGAATCAACAAATAACAATACTTGATTGATAGACGACAACAAACTCAACAACTTGGCCGGACAGACCGACCTGCTCTGATACCACTAATGTAACACCCCAATTCTACCCCTCGTAATTAATAATAAAATAAGAGTTTCAAAATTTCATCCAAACATAAATTTAGGTATCACATATTCGTGTTTTTCATCACTTTGCATTATAATGCACATCACAAAATCAAAAGTCGGATATACCAATTCATAACATAAATCATCATATAAATATATGACTAATCACAGCACAGCGGATGTGTTCACAAAATGTACGTATCATCATGTTATCATCATTACATAAAGTTATAACATCATAAGATAGTATACATAAACTATCTTATCCAAAATAATAACGTCTCCCAAAACTCGAGTGTTACTACTATCAGAGCAGAGTGACTCAAAATAAAGAGACTCGAGCTAATCCTCATCATCCTCGTGGATCACCTGCAGGTTACCAATATAAAGGCAACGGCGAAACAAGTAAAGGGTGAGATACTCCAAAACATATAATTAAAGGCATGATAATATATATTAAATTAAGAAAAGAAAAACAAAACATAAATTAATTAATTTTCTAAGCTTAATATAATAACATACTGCAAGTTTTTAGTTCTAAACTTCATATAATAACATACTGCAAGTTTTTTGATTTATAAACTTCACTTAATAACTATACTGCTACTTTAAGTTTACTAAGCTTTTTCTTTCAATTTGGATTTCAATTACTTTAGTTTTCTATGCTACATAATGAACATACTGCTACTGCATAATTTACTTAATTCAAGTGACATATTGCATATTACGTTTTTAGTTTCTAACCATATTGCATATTACGTTTTTAGTTTCTAACCATATTGCATAGCTTTTAGTTCTTAGTTTTATAAACTTAATTTAATTAATATAAATTAGTTTTTCTAATTTAATTTCTATTAACATAACAATAATCCCACAACACTAACACCTAAATTAACTCTCCTAATTTATCTCAACAAATCTCAAGAACCCTAACATCAATTTTATCCCAAATCAAAATATACCAAATCAAATCCTAACTATAAGCATTGGAAAATCAAACCCCTTACCTTAGATACTTGAAATGATTCTTGATGTTCCAACCAACCCAAAACTCAAGCTTTGTTCCTCTTGTTCTTCTCTTCTCCAAAACTCTCTAGCTCTCTCTATGCTTCTAAGTATTCTAGTGTTATGACACAAAACTAGGAAATGGTGGGTTCTGTTTGTTTAGATGCAAGACATAAGCTAGCAAAATACCCAAAAAGCCCTTCTTGTAAAAATACTTCTAAATAATACTAAATAATATCAAATAATATTATTAACCCAAATAATTAAAATAACTCCGAAAAATTAAATATCGGTCCGAATAATATTTTACTGAACCGAACGGAATAAAAACGGGACCGAATAAAATAATTACCGGTCCCTCAAAATAAATATCGGACCGAATAAAATAATTACCGGTCCGAATAAAATGTCGCCGAATATATTAACAGATATAACAGTTAATTTCGAGGATGAAACTTTTATAAGTGGGGGAGAGTTGTAACGCCCCGTTTTATTTAATATTATATTATATTAATATTTTCGAGTTACCGTTTGACGTTTATTTTTGCGACGAGAATATTTAAATTAACCGTTATATTTGTTAATATATTCGGCGACGTTTTATTCGGACTGGTAATTATTTTATTCGGTCCGGTATTTATTTTGAGGGGCCGGTAATTATTTTATTCGGTCCGGTCTTTATTTTGGGGGACCGGTAATTATTTTGTTCGGTCCGGTTTTTATTCCGTTCGGTTCGGTAAAATATTATTCAGACCGATATTTAATTATTTGGAGTTATTTTAATTATTTGGGTTAATAATATTATTTAGTATTATTTGGTGTTATGAGGTAGTATTTTTCAAGAAGGGCTTTTTGGGTATTTTGCTAGCTTATGTCTTGCATCTAAACAAACCAAACACTTGTTTTATGACATAACATACAAAACACCTTTCGAGAGAGTTAGAGAGAGCTAAAAGTCTTGAAAGAGAAGAAGATGAGCAAGAACAAAGCTTGGGTTTTGGGTTGGTTGGAACATTAAGAATCATTTCAAACATCTAAGGTAAGGGGTTTGATTTTCTAATGCTTATGGTTAGGGTTTGATTTGCTATATTTTGATTTGGGATAAAATTGATGTTAGGGTTCTTGAGATTTGTTGAGATAAATTAGAAGAGTTAATTTAGATGTTAGTGTTGTGGGATTATTGTTATGTTAATAGAAATTAAATTAGAAAAACTAAATTATATTAATTAAGTTTAGTTTATAAACATAAAAAAAAATAGCAGTAAGTATAGTTTTAAAAAAAAAACTAAAGCTAAGCTAGCGGTATGTAAGTTTCATAAAGTTTTAGCTGTTTGCATAATAGAAGTTAAGCTTCTAAAAGTTAAACTAGCAGTATTCAATTAAATGGAGTATAGAAGTTTATGAACTAGCAGTATAGAATAAGCTTGTAAAAGTAAATTATGCAGTATAGCAGTATGCATAATGGAAAACTAAGTTTAGAAAATTAATTAATTTATGTTTTGTTTTGATATGATTATGGTGATTATGTGATGAAATTAAAGTGTTGATTTTATACACTAAATGATGATTTTAAAGTATGTGAGATTTTGATATTTGTTGACATATTCTTATTAATCCTATATCATTTATAATTCCAAAACTATATATATATATTTTATCATGCCTTTAATTATATGTTTTGGAGTATCTCACTCTTTACTTGTTTCGCCGTTGCCTTTATATTGGTAACGTGCAGGTAATCCGCGAGGATGATGAGGATTAACTCAAGTCTCTTTATTTTGAGTCGCTCTGCCTGATAGTAGTAACACTCGGGTTTTGGGCGACGTTATTATTTTGGATAGGATAGTTTATGTATACTATCTTATGATGTTATAACTTTATATAATGATGATAACATGATGATACGTACATTTTGTGAACACGTCTGTTGTGTTGTGATTAGTCATATGTTTATATGATGATTTATGTTATGAATCGGTATATCCGACTTTTGATTTTGTGATGTGCATTATAATGCAAAGTGATGAAAAACACGAATATGTGATACCTCAATTTATGTTTGGATGAAATTTTGAAACTCTGATTTTATTATTAATTACGAGGGGTAGAATTGGGGTGTTACAATATGAGTCAATACAAAACTGATATAAGCCAATACAAAACAGATATGAGCCAATGCATAAGTGCACGCGTCAATACATAAAATTTGTGTATCAATGCACAAGCTCATATGTCAATACATAAAAGTTTTCTTAAACTGATTTTTTTCTTTTTTTTACATTATCTTATATTTCTTTATATTTTATTGTCATTCAATATCCAAAATGGTTGTAATAATATAATTAGAACTTTATTTCTTTCATCCCCCATTCATAAACTTTTATCCCCATCCCAAAAATAAAAGATGTAATAGCGTAGAACTCTAAAATTTCGCAATTTATCGCTTTCAATATTATAGCTAGTAATTAGGGTGTGTATGGCAAGACTTAAAATCAACAAGTAGACAACCCTAATTCAAGACAAAAATACATGAAATCAATACACTCGCACACACGCACCTCTAGGGTAACCCACACTTATTTCCTTGAGAAAAATAGTCATATCCCTCGAACGTCAGATACTTTAGCAGTGACACTCGAATACAAGATCATGTCCCTCGATGACCCTTCGATGTTTCCTTCGTAAACGATCTTAGACTCTCACAACAAATTGCTAAGGTATCCTACAATGTTTCCTTCTATGACTATACGACGACCTACGCCTGTCCCTTCATATCCAATGATAGAGCTTATTATCAATCAATGGTATGATAACAATATCTAAAGGAGGAGGAAAAGAACTAAGACTTTTTGAGTAGGTAGAACGCTCGTAGTTGCTTGCTCACAACCATTTTCAAAACAACATCATTTCAAACACACCAACACTTTCCAATGAAATATTTTCAAAAGTCAACACTTTGTATGCATTCTTATAGAGACGAGAATCATTACAAAATTCGCCTAAACAAAATCACTTTTCAAAAATACTTTCAAAACCAAATCACAAATACATTTCAAACAAAGCATTTACAAAGTGAGCTAGCAACTAAGAGCCCGTAGATAACTATGAATGAAAAGGGTTCTAATACCTTCCCTTTTTATAACCTACCCCCCGAACTCAAGAAAATATCTCAAAAGGTATTTCCTGTTCTTTTCACCCTTTCCTTTATTGGATAAAAGAAATGTTGGTGGCGACTGTTTCTATCCGCAACAATTGCGATAAAATACAAAACACCTAAGTCAGTTCTTCAACCGTATTACAGAACTGAAGACTCTGCTGGGGAATAATGACTTAAAAGTGGGGTTACCTTAGAGACTAGTTCACATTTAAATGCTTTCATTGTTTGATTTTATTGCTTTACTTTTAAGTGGTTGTTTGGGTTTTATATTGATCCTCTACCCGGATCAGGGAACATTATTAGGTAAGTAGCAATAGATCATAGGGACTGTGCAGGGTATACCGACATGGTTGAAGTGATGGTTACGTTAGTCTGACACATTTGTTGGTACCAATATCCCTTGAGTCCAGTAAAGGAGAACACGGGGATGTTGTGTGGTGTCATGAAGCACTAAATGATCGTAGAACCTTTAATTGAACAACTTGGAGATTAGGAAGTAGTGAGTTAGCCGACTTTGGTGCAGTCCGAAGTTGGTTGATACTCGATACTACATCATTGAGATCAGACTTTCAAGATATTTCGGTCACCAATAAAAAGGCTTGCATTGAAATAATGCCTGATGAAGAAATATCAATGATATTGAGATTCCCTAGAACCCGGTTACTTTTTAGGACAGGTTGAACCAACTAAACTTTAAGAGGGTACTTACCTATGAACCTCATGCAAGCCTACACCTAAGGACTTGTTTTCTTTGTGTGTATATGTTTATTTGTACATAACATCATGACATCATACCATGGCATTTTTCACTAACCATTTCATGGACTTGGAGATTTATCTTTGTTTTGTTTTGTAAGACATGGCTTCCACTCGCAGGAATACTATCCAAATCAACCTCGTAAGAGTGCCTCCTCAACTCAAAGAGTTAGCGTCAAGGGTTCCTGATAATTCTTTGTTCACCAAGAGACATGGTCGACTTTTCAATCTGGTTACCTCAAGCTTTGATGAAGACATAATGAAAGTGCTCTTTCAGTTCTTTGACCCTTTACACCATTGCTTTACATTTCCTGATTACCAATTAGTGCCCACCATGGAGGAATTTTCTCAACTTTTAGGAGTGCCTATTCTTGATCAATTACCCTTCACCGATATTGAGAAAGACCCAAGACCTGAGGATATTTCTTTAGCTTTACATTTGCAACAGTCCGACGTTGTGACAAATTGGGAAATTAGAAGTGGTGTTAAGGATTTTCTAGCCAAGTTTCTATTTGAGAAGGCTCAACTCATTTGGGATGCTCTAGATTTGCAAGCTTTTGAAGAGGTTTTCGCCCTTCTAATCTATGGGATGGTAGTATTTCCTAACCCGAACCAACTAATAGATGTGAATACGGTCAAAGTTTTTCTATCCCAGTGCCTACCTTACTTGGAGACATTTTGCACTATCTTCACACTCGCACCATGAAGAGAAGGGGAATTCTTATGTGTTGCACTCCTTTGTTGGCTAGGTGGTTTATTCACACCTTCCTTGATCTATTTTGAAGAATGATCAAGGCATGGGATGGTCTATTAGGTTGATGTCACTCACGCATTCAAATATTCATTGGTGTTCTCGATCTTTGGAGGATGTCACCATCATTGATCGTTATGGGAATTCCCTAATGTCCCACTCTTGGACATTAGGGGAGGTATCACCTATAACCCTTCTGTTGCATTACGACGATTTGGGTATGCTAGGAGGGATGGTTCTCATGACGCGCTTGTCCAAGGAAATGTATTTGACTATGAGAGTGATGTCCAAGGTTATCGTCCAAGATTTGTGCGAGCTTAGGGCATGGGGAACAAAGTTAATAGCAAGGCATTGGGGCATAAAATCTCCATCCCATTAGAGCCTTATCTCAAGTGGGTGCGAGCTCGTGCTCAAGGCCTCATAATGTTGTATCATGCCATCCTACCTATCGGCATGGAGCCTATTACCGAAGGAGGTGTTCCCTATACTATTCTTCATCCCAACATGCCTACTACTCTCGAGGAGTTGCAAAGATCATGGATTCAACTCAAAGGGGAGAGAGACACCTTTGAAGCCCAATTCTACGCAAGCGAGAAGAAGGTTTTGGAGCTCACGAGATAGCTTCATGAAGAGGGAAGTTTGAACGCCTACATTGCACCAAAGAGAATACGCTCATGGGAAGCTTGAGTCCTTTTTGTTTTAGGAGTTTATTTTGTATTATTATTCTTGTTTCTTCCATTGTAAGCCCGAGAGGCACTTTTTGTAACCATTTTGAACTTATTAATGCAATTAATGTTTGTTCCTTTTTTGTTTAAACAAACTTAAATCTTAAAGGTCCTTGAAAACATTTGCATTCATGCTACATGCATCATATTATAAGCAGGTTTTCTGACACAAATTTCCTCATCTTTCTACTGTTTATTTCAATAAGATGGATCTCGAGAAAATTGTGAAAGACTTGCAGACTTAAAACTCTCAGTTTCAAGAAACTTTGCTTAACTTAGCAAAGGGGCAACAAGAACTGATGGCATTTTTGGTTACAAAGAAAAATACCAAGAAGAAGGCCGTGATCAATACAGGGAAGAGATTCAAGGGCACCGTCCGACGTGTTCAAGTGGAAGAAGACTCCTCTGAGGAGGATGAAAATCAGAATGAATATGCAAGAAGCATCTGTGTTGGGGTTGCAAACAATCAAGCTTCTAAGGATGAAGATTACATTGATGAGCAATATCCACCGGCTGAAGACAAGTATAAGCAACTGGAAGATAGGTTGAAAGCTCTGGAAATTTATGTTGTACCTGGCTTGGATTTTGGTGATTTGGGATTAGTACATGGGGTTGTTATCCCTCACAAATTCAAAATTCTGATCTTTGCTAAGTACGACGGAGTTTTGTGCCCAAAGCTTCTTTTGAGGTCCTACGTCTGCAAAATACAACCGCATACCACTGACAAGAAGCTTTGGATGAACTTATTTCAAGAGAGTCCGTCTGGGACTCAGTTAGAATGGTTTTACCAGTTGGAGGGTTCCAACATTCATACTTGGGAAGATCTGGCCACCGCTTTCTACCGTCAGTATCAGTACAATACTGACTTGGCCCCGACTAGGGTTCAGTTACAAGGAATGACAATGGGTTCCAATGAAGGTTTTAAAGAATATGCACAAAAATGGAGAGACCTTGCTGGTAGAGTACAACCGCCACTGATGGATATGGAGCTGGTGGATATGTTCATGGGAACACTAACTGGCCCATTTTTCAACTTGTTAATTGGGAGCTCATCGTCCAGTTTCACTGAATTAATTCTGACAGGTGAAAGGGTCGAGAGTGGTATCAAGAGTGGAAAAACTCCCATGGCATCTGCTTCTACATCAAACACTATAAAGAAGCCCTTTACTGGCAATAAAGAAGGCAATGTTGTACATGGGTCAAGGGCCCATACCAAGAAGGATCACCGTCCATCTGTTAATGCTGTTTTGATCTCCAACCCTCCATCTACTTAAAGACAACCACAACAAGCCAACCATCAGAGGTCTGAGGTACGAAGAAGACAGTTCACGAGGATTAACGTGTCATTGTCCCAAGCCTTGAAACACCTGTTGAAGGCCAACTTGGTAACATTGCGTGATCCACCATCAAATCCCAACATTTCATCTCCGAAATACAATCCTAACGCCAAATATGCCTATCACTCCAATAGCCCTGAGCATGATACTGATCAATGTTTGGCTCTAAAAAAATAAGATTCAAGATCTTATCGACAACAAAAGTATTGAGTTTTATCCACCTACAACTCTGAATGTTATAACTGCACTAATGCCAAATCATGGAAAAGGTGTCAATGCAATTGAAGACACCGATTTTGTTTCCTCCGTTAAAGATTTGACTACTCCACTGACCATTGTTAAAGAGAACTTGCTGAGAGCTGGGGTTTTCCCCGACTGTTTGAAAGATTGTAATTGATGCACCTAACAAGTTAGTGGATGTAAATGGTTGAAAGAAGGTGTTCAACGCCTGATAAATAGTTATGAGATCCTGTTTGAAAGAACTCCATCCATCAAAAGTTTGACAGATAAAGCTGAGGACATTTCCATCATAACAATTTCCAACAAGCCTCTTAGGATCTCTTCAAAGAGTCCTATTAGGATTTCCAATGAACCATTGATTTCTCCCTTGATAATTACTGCTCCTAGGCCAATTCCTTACTCATTCAACAAAGCAGTCCCTTGGAATTATGGTGCTGAAGTTTACTATCAGGGAATTAAACAAGACTCTTGGATCAATGAAGACAAAGCTGATGACGTTACCAATATTTGTGGTTCTAGTAAGGTGACAAGAACGAGGAGGATTTTCTCTCCTAACATTTCACCTCCAACTACTACAACGACACCTGTCCGCATCATCATTGATAAGCCTAGTACTGACACTAGGGGTAAAGAGAAAGTAATTGAGCCTGCTAGGATAGAGGCGCCTGCCAAAGGCATTGCTGCTGAGGAACCTTCCACCCAAGAAATGGAGGAAATCTTGAGGATTATAAAAAAGAGTGATTTCAAGATAGTATAGAAACTGGGGAAAAACCCCTCCAAAATCTCTATGTTTTCTTTGTTGCTTTGTTCTGATGCTCATGCCCAAGCTTTAATCAAAATTTTGAAGAAAGCGCATGTTCCTCAAGAGACCACAACCGATTAATTTGAAAACTGTATGGTGAGTCTGACTGCCGACAATGGATTGGGGTTCTCTGATGCTAACTTGACACCAGTTGGAAGAAATCATAACAAGGCTTTGCATGTCTCTATTGAATGCAAAGGAACTACTATGGCCCATGTCTTGTTGGATACAGGGTCCTCTCTAAATGTATTACCCAAAGGTGCCTTAGATCGGTTGGATTGCGATTGTTTGGTGTTAAAGCAAAGTGACATAGTTGTGAGGGATTTTGATGGATCCAAGAGGATGGTACTTGGAGAAGTGGATCTCCCCATTAAAGTTGGTTCATAAGTTTTCAATTATACTTTCTACGTGATAGATATATGTCTCGCCTACTCTTGTTTACTTGGACGCCCTTGGATACATGGGGCAGGAGCAGTGACGTCCACCCTTCACCAAAAGTTGAAATATCCAGTCAAAGGAAAGATTGTTATTATTTGTGGTGAAGAAGAATTCATGGTTAACCACCTGAATTCATTTAAGTATGTCGAGACGGACGGAGAGTTCATAGAAATTCCATGTCAAGCTTTCGAAGTGGTTCCTCCCATGGTTGCCGCCACCAAAATCTCTTCTGACACTCCAAAAGTCGATGAAGTTGTGCCAAGGATGGTTTCACTTAAGGACGCTTGTGCCATGATTAAAGTTGGAAGTAGTACAAATTGGGGACAACTCCCTGACATTCCTTTCAAAACAGACAAGTTTGGGTTAGGTTTCACTGTCAAAGCTCAAAAGGAGGTCAGACGTGCTCGCATAGGAAAACCACCTCTTCGCATTGGTAATCATGAAGTGAATGCTATTGAAGACTTTGAGGATGACTGTGACTTTGATGAATGGATCTACCCGACTGCCGAAAAAGATCTCAACAATTGGCGTGCCAAGGATTTCATTCTCATCTCCTTCAACAAGGATTAATTACCATTTACTGTTTTTTTATCAATTAAAGAACTTTGTCTGTAATTTAATTTCAAACAATGACTTCAACCATGTGCCTTACCTGGGGAACCATGGTTCATTTGTTGAGGGTTTGTTAATTTTCATATGCCATATGATCATTTAATGAAAAACATTTGACTCTTTTGCATTCAAATTGTGCGCTCATTGTCTTTCTTTCATTTTTATTGCATTTTCAAAATAGCCATTTATCTGACATGCACACACACAATTGCAGATCCTTATCTACTCTGGATCTTATTTCCAAAGACTCTGTTATTGCCATCTATGATTTTGAACATCTAATCAACCAAGCCGAAGACGAAGGCGAAGAAGATTGTGAAATACTTGGGGAACTAGCCAGACTTCTGATGCAATAAGAGAAATCCATTCAACATCATGAAGAGCTAGTTAAAGTAATCAACCTAGGTATTGAGACAGACAAGAGGGAGGTTAAGATCAGCGCTAACTTGGAAGACAGTATTAAAGGCAGATTGGTCCAGATGTTACATGACTACGTTGAAGTGTTTGCTTGGTCATATGAAGATATGACGTGGCTTGATACTGATATCGTAGTTCATCGTCTACCGACAAAGGAATATTGTCCTCCTGTCAAATAAAAGGTTCGTCGTATGCGTCCAGACATGTCTGAGAAAATAAAAGTCGAGGTAATGAAGTAATTTAATGCAGGTTTTTTGGCAATGACATCATATCCCCAATGGGTGGCAAATATGGTTCTCGTGCCAAAGAAGGATGGAAAGGTCCGTATGTGTGTAGACTATAGAGATTTGAATAGGGCAAGCCCCAAGGATAATTTCCCAATACTGCATATTGACGTCTTGGTTGATAATACGACTCAACATAAAGTTTTCTCCTTCATGGATCGATTCTCCGGTTACAACCAAATCAAAATGGCACCCAAAGATATGGAGAAAAACACGTTATTACACAGTAGGGCACCTTCTATTATAAGGTCATGCCATTTTGTTTGAAGAATGCAGGGGCAACCTATCAACGAGCTATGGTATCCCTATTCCATGACATGATCCATCATGATATAGAAGTCTACGTTGATGATATGATTTCAAGGTCGCAAACTAAGGAACAACACCTTGATCATCTTCATAAGTTGTTTGAGAGGTTGAAGAAATACAAGCTAAGGTTGAATCCTAACAAGTGCACTTTCAGAGTAAGATCTAGAAAACTCTTAGGTTTTTTCGTCAGCAGCAAAGGCATTGAAGTTGATCCTGCGAAGGTTAAAGCCATACAAGAAATGCCAGATCCTTGATATGAGAAGGAAGTCATAGGTTTCTTGGGTCGACTTAACTACATTGCTCGATTCATATCCCACCTAACTGCTACTTGTGAGCCAATCTTCAAACTCTTGAAGAAAGATCAAGTAGTCAGATGGAACGATGACTGTCAAGCAGCCTTTGAAAAGATTAAAGAATATTTACAAGAACCTCCCATCCCGATGCCTCCAGTTGAAGGAAGACTTCTGATTATGTGCTTGACTGTATTAGAGAACTCAATGGGGTGTGTGTTGGGCCAACATGACGAGTCTAGCTGAAAAGAGCATGCAATATACTACCTGAGCAAAAAGTTTACCGACTGTGAAACTAGATATTCACTGCTCGAGAAAAATTGTTGCGCTCTGGCATGGGCTGCTCTCCGGCTAAGACAATATATGTTGACTTACACCATTTTATTGATTTCTAAGATGGACCCCATCAAGTATATCTTCGAGAAGCCAACTCTCTCCGGACAAATAGCCAGATGGCAAATGATCTTAACTGAATACGATATCCAGTACACTACATAAAAAGAAATCAAAGGAAGTGTGTTGGCGGATCATTTGGCGCATCAAGCTGTTGATGACTACCAATCCATGAACTTTGAATTCTCGGATGAGAATATCATACTCATAACTGATTGTGAAAATCCTGGACCGTATGATGGACCTGAACAAGGATCCTGATGGACTATGGTTTTTGACAGAGCTTCCAACACTTTGGGTAACAGAATTGGTGTTGTGATCATTTCTCCCAAAGGCTGTCATACACCTTTCACTACCAGACTATGCTTCGATTGTACAAACAACATGGCCGAGTATGAAGTGTGCATCTTAGGTCTTAAGGCTGCTATTGATCTAAGAATCAAATTCTTAAGCGTATACGGAGATTCGACATTAGTAATCAGACAAGTTAAAGGAGAATGGGATGCCAAACATCCAAATATGATCCCCTATAAATAGCTTGTGCTAACCCTGATCCCATACTTTGAGGAGGTTACTTTCAAACATTTCCCAAGAGAAGAAAATCAGTTGGCAGACATGTTTTACGGTGGCAGAACCGACTGTTATACTGGTTTGCATTTTGTGTTTGCAAATATCGCGGTAAGCAAGAGTAGCCACTGACTTTTCTTTTATCTAATAAGGAAAGGGTGAAAAGAACAGAAAAAGACCTTTTCGATATTTTCTGAGTAAGGGGTAGATTATGGAAAGGAAAGGTGTTAGCACCCTTTCCATCTGTGGTTTTCCACGGGCTCTTAGGTACTTGCTCATTTTTGAAAATTACTTGTGCTTTGTGTGTTTTGAAATTTTTTTGTTTGCTTTATGGTAACTCTTGTATCGGTTCTCAAGAGTGTGATGAAGCATTTTTTAAAGTAATTTTTGAAAGTGTGTAAGTGTAAAGGGTTTGGTTTGAGCAAGTACTTAAGATCTGTCTACCTACTCGAAAAAGGATGTTCTTTTCCTCTTTTCCTTTAGATAGTACTATCCTACTATTAGTGAGTAGGTAGTCCTATCGTCGGATGTTGAGGGGCTATCGAAAGGGATGTTATGGCCATTGAAGGCAACATGTAATGATACCTTAGCATTTCGAAGGGACTGTCATCATATAGGCAACATCGAGGGACAAGATCATTTCTCGCAGGCAACTCGAGAGACAGTAAGGGACTGTGATCTTTTATGATGACTTTTATACCGAGGGCCTTTTCTAAGATATCCCTACGTTCGAGGGACATGACCATTGTTTTTCCAAAGGCAACAAGTGAGGTTACCCTAGAGTTGCGAGTGTGCAAATGATTCAGTTCGGTTATTTATCTTGAAATTAGGATTTTCTATCGTTCATTTTTATCTTTTCATACAATCCTATAAATCTAAGCATTGCATAAAATATAGTAGTTGAAGGTAAAGGCAGAAATGTAAACCTCGGCTATTACAGAGCTTTGGAGCAGTTACATAATAGTGAAGAGTGCGGAAAAGAAATCCTAAAATTATTACATCCCGGAAGAAGTTACATGATAATGATTAAAAAAATATGGGAAAAATAAAACTACGTTATTACAGTTGAACGCGTCCTATACGCTATTACAGATGAACGCGCCCTATACACTTTATCTAGGAAAATAAAAATAAGATGAAAATAGCACAGAAAATATTTTGGTGATTTTTTATGAAAAAATGATTTATGATGATTAATTAAATGAACCTAAAAAACCTAATTAATTTTAATTAATAAAAAATGTTAATTCTGAAAAAAATTAATTAAAATACCTAAATCCTAATTTATTTTAATTAATAATAAAAAAGGTTAATTTAAAAAAAAGGTTAATAAAAAAAAACCTAAAACCTAATGAATTTTAATTAAAAAAAAGGTTAATTTTGAAAGAAAAAAAGGTTAATTAAAAAAACCTAAAACCTAATTAATTTTAATTAAAAAAAAGTTTTAAAAAAAAGTTTATGTGTAATGATTAACAAGAAAGAATTAAGTTTGCCAAAAAATAGATAGGGAAGAAACATCAATGAAAAATAGGGTTAGAAAATACAAATAATGCAAATGTCAGGGGTGGGTGTTGAACCAAAAATTAATTTAAAATCTAAAATTAACTTAAAAAAACCTAAAATTAATTATTCGAGTTTATTATGAAAAATCAAAGGTATGTGAAAAATGTTAAGTTTTATGAAAAAGGTTTTAAACAGAAAGAAGGAAAATAGATAAAAGGATAAATAGAAAGGAAGAAAACCAAAACCAATAATGGTGAGTGTTGAACTCACGCCCTTAACCTTACTGATCACCCCCTTTACCACTACACCATGGTGTCGTTGGTTGTTGTTATGATCCGGCCTCAGCGTTTTGTAATAACCCTGTATGGGACCATGTCTAAATCTGCAGCGTTGAATCTCATGAACACATTAAATAAATTACTATATCATGAAATACAAAGAAAGCAAATATATGAAATTTTGTAATATTAAAACCGATATGGCATGTATGAATGCTTTTATACCCTTTTGATCATGGAGATCAAACCAGTCTTACCCTTACTGGAGAAGTAGTGAGATGGAGGTTTGTAACAAGGATGGCTTGTTTACAGTGAGATAGGGGTTTGTAACAAGGATTTCAAGATTTTTAGGGTTCTTAAAAGAATTTGATATTCTGACAGGGTTGTGGCAAAGTTTTTTGTGTGTCCTGTTTGTGTGAAAAGAATGAGATTATATAATGGAAATTAGAGAAAAGATATGGGTTTTGAATGTACAATTGAGCCTCCAATAATCACAAGCAATAGTGCAGATTTTTAATCGTTCCAGGCTAAACCGTCGAGACTTAAGTGCAATTTTTGAAGTTGAAATGTGAAAGAAAAATGTAGCCGACATCGAGAACAAATTGTTGTCTGAAAATGGGCTCAATCGGATAAAAGGTGAATTAGTTATGAATTTTTGAAGTTTCGCCCCAGACAAACTTATTTTGGACTCCAGTGTCAACTCTAACACGTTCTTCAATAAAAAACTAGTATTGATCGGAGCAGACCCCAGTCTCGACTTTCGAAGCAAAGTTGTAGATCTCTGAGTCAGTGACCTTGTGTAAAAATATGGGCCCGATCCGATAAAAATTGACCGAGTTATGAATTTTTAAAGTTTCGACCCAGATGAAATAATATTCAGCATTCAGGATTTTTGGTGTGTCACGCGCACTCTGGGCAAAAAAACGAAGGCATTTTAGATACCGTTCGAACTCAATACCTCTTGTGAAAACGTAGCCAACTCAATTTTTGAAATTTTGGCACTGGAACCAGCTCAATACGATGAAAATCGACCAAGTTATGATTTTCTGAACATGACGTAAATAAACTTCTTTCACAAATTTTATGTACGAAAATACTTTATAAATCCGCATTTTTGAAGACCTTCTGATCGAAATTGGCTTCCAGCCGTGAGAGATGAAAACGTAGATAACGTCAAGACGGAATTTTGGCCACTGGAACGGGTTCAAAATGAGCCACGTGTTAAAATAAAGTTTAGTTCTAATCATATCTTAGAATTTTGATGATGACAATGAAATAAATTTTGTAAAATATATTTTATACTCTGATGTGCATGTTCTCTAATTCAGATGATGTTCTGACTCAAGCATCTCAAAAGAGAAACATCATTCTACGCAAGTCTAAAGAAAACTCTGAAGGAAGCACTTCAAGGCAGACTCTGATGAAAAGCAATCTTAAGCAACCTTTGATAAAGCTAATTGAAGCAAAGGTTTGAAAGAAGCACGCTGAAAGCAACATCTTATAATGCAAGCTGAAGCAAACTCTGATGAACATAAAATGAAGAAAACTCGGATAGAAGAAAAGTTAAAGCAAACTCTGAAGTGGCAACGCTGCAAGTAAACTCTTAAACTTCCAGAGACAAGCTCTGACAGTACCGTTAATCATTTAATTCTAAGTCGGCTAACACACTCAACTGGTACTATGCACGAGAGCATTGGAAACATAAAGACCAAGCTAACACACATCATTAATGCATACACTCTCTTCAAGGCAGTAACGGTCAAGACTGGAAGCTATATATAGAAGACCATTTGTTTCAAATTAAGGTTACTGATCCACGAAAACATACTAAAGCTCGACTGTTTTCATTCTTGTAAACTCATAGTATATAGTGGGTAATTCTTAAGTATTGGGCAAAAAACTCTTAGTGATAAATCACAGTTTGTGACACAGCTTATTAGAAGCATTTTGATTCACTACTGTTAAGAGATAATCTTTGTAAGTGTTCCTTGAGAGATCACTTGGGTCGGATTTCTCAAGAGGGCTAGGACTAGTTGAGTCTTAGAGGTGTTAGTCACTTGCAGTTGGCTTGTGCATTGTATTGTTAGTCACAACAGTTTGGTTGTGCATTTGTAATCAGTTTGATTATAGTGGATTAAGTCCTCGTTGAGAGGGGCGAAATCACCTTGGCGGGTGGACTGGAGTATTTTGATTTTCAAACGAACCAGGATAAAAATACATGTGTCCTTCCATTATTATTGCTCTAGAAAAAGGAAAAACTTATTCACCCCCCCCCCCCCCCCCCTTCTAAGTGTTTTCTCACCCTTCAATTGGCATCAGAGCTCTAGTTCTGGGTGCAAACACCTAATAGTGTCAGAAAAAGATCCAGAAGGAAAACACTATGGAAACTGAACAAAACAACAACAACTCCACCAAACCTCATGTGTTTGATGGAGAAGACTTTAAATACTGGAAGGATAGACTAGAAAGTTTCTTTCTAGGTCATGATGTTGATCTATGGGATATGGTCCTAGATGGTTACACACATCCAGAAGACAAAGACAGAAACAAGATTGATAGAAAGAACATGGATAAACAATAGAAATTAGATTTCAAAAATCACCACAGAGCCAAAAACATCTTTATGAATGCTATCTCTAAAACGGAATATGAGAAAATCACCAACAGAGATACAACACATTACATGTTTGAGTCTCTCAAAATGACTCATGAAAGAAATGCTCAAGTAAAAGAGACAAAATCTCTGGCTCTCATCCAGAAGTATGAAGCCTTCAAAATGGAAGAAAATGAGTCCATTGAAGCTATGTTCTCAAGATTCCAAACTCTGACCGCTGGCCTGAGAGTTTTGAACAAAGGATACACCAAGGCAGACCATGTTATGAAAATTATCAGAAGTTTACCCAGAAGATGGGCACCTATGGTTACTATATTCAAAGTGTCAAAAATATTTGAATGATGTATCCCTTGAAGAACTTATCAGTGCATTAAGAAGTCACGAGATAGAACTTGAAGAACATGAGCCTCAGAAGAAAGGTAAGTCTGTCGCCCTTAAATCTATTAAAAAATGTGAAACTAACGCTTTTCAGTAAGAAGAAGGAAACTCTGAAGACTCTGCATCAGAAGAAGATGAGTTATCTCTGCTCTCCAGAAGGATCAACCAGATGTGGAAGCACAGACAAAAGAAGTTCAGAAACTACAAGAGGTCAGAAGATAAACCAGAATCTTCTGGACATAAGAAGTCAAGTAGGAGAGATATAGTCTTCTATGAATGTAATGAACCAGGACATTACATAAGTTATTGTCCTAAGCTACAAAGAGAAAGACCAAAGAAAAGGTTTGGAAGAAAGAAAGGAATGATGGCCACCTGGGATGATTCAGAATCTTCTGAAGCTGAATATGACTTAGAAGATGAACACGCTAACCTAGCGTTTATGGCTACCACAACAGATGACGATGACTCAGACTCTGATTCAGAACCGAAAGAGGTATTCTCTGAGTTCTCTAGAGACAAACTTGCTGAAAGCTTATCAGAACTTCTTGAAAACTTCAGTCAACTCAAAATCAAATACAAGAAACTCAAAAAGAATCTTGCATCTGATTTTGAGAAACTTGAAACAGAAAACTCTGAACTTAAAGAAAACATTTTTAAACTCAAAGAGGATGTTCAAAAAGTTCAAAAGATTTCTATTTCAGATTCTGCTTCAAGTTCAAGAGATATTCTTAAAGAATATGACTCTAGTTTTCAAACATTTCTTACTAAAAGCATAGATAGAAGCAGAATGGCTTCAATGATCTATGGTGTTAGTGGAAATAACAGAAGAGGTATTGGATATGAAACTCCCAAAGGGAAAGAAACATATAAACCTAGCCTATTGAGGAAATGGTTATCACATATAAACCACTACACGAAAAATTTAGTTTTGGGCACACACATGATATCAAATACACATCTCACTCTGAAAATTCTCATGCAAAATCAAAGTTCAACCAGAACTTTAGAAACTCTAACCAAAAAGGACCCAAAAAGATATGGCTACCTAAGGAGAAAATAATATATGTTGCAGATATCCTTAACAGCTCAGTTGAAACACCAGTCATGGTACCTGGACTCTGGATGCTCGTGACATATGACGGGAAGAAAGTCTATGTTCCAAAGTCTGGAACTCAAATCTGGAGGAGATGTCAAATTTGGAGGAAATCAGAAAGGAAAGATTATTGGTTCTGGAACCATTGGAAACGGTAACCTTCCTTCTATAACTAATGTTCTGTTGGTAGAAGGATTAGCGCATAACTTGTTATCCATAAGTCAATTAAGTGACAACAATTATGGCATAATCTTTAATCAAAAATCATGTAGAGCTGTTAGTCAAAAAGATGATCAATCCTTTTTACTGGAAAGAGAAAGAACAACATCTATAAAATTGATCTTTCTGACCTTAAAACTCGCAATGTAAAATTCCTTATGTCTGTTAGCAATGAGAAATGGGTCTGGCACAGAAGATTGGGGCATGTTAGCATGAGAAGAATATCTCAAATTAACAAACTCAATCTGGTCAGGGGACTTCCAAATCTGAAGTTCAACTCAGAAGCTCTGCGCGAAGCATGTCAGAAAGGAAAATTTTCAAAACCTTCTTTTAAGTCAAAAAATGTTGTTTCTTCCTCTAGGCCGTTGGAACTTCTTCACATTAATCTGTTTGGACCAGTTAAAATTGCATCCATCAGAGGAAAGAAGTATGGATTGGTCATTGTTGATGACTATAGCAGATGTACATGGGTTAAGTTTTTAAAACACAAGGATGAGTCACATTCTGGGTTCTTCAACTTCTGCAACCAAGTGCAAAATGAAAAAGAGTTTAGAATCATAAAAGTTAGAAGTGATCATGGAGGAGAATTTGAAAATCATTATTTTGAAAAGTTTTTTAAAGAAAATGGCATTTCTCATGATTTCTCTTGACCTAGAACTCCCCAACAAAATGGAGTTGTAGAACGAAAGAATAGAACTTTGCAAGAAATGGCCAGAACCATGATTAATGAAACCAATATGGCTAAACACTTCTGGGCAGAAGCAGTGAACACAACATGTTATATTCAAAATAGAGTCTCTATAAGACCTATTCTCGAAAAGACTCCTTATGAATTATGGAAAAACAGAAAACCCAACATTTCATATTTCCATCCTTTTGGATGTACTTGCTATATTTTGAATACTAAAGATAATCTGAACAAGTTTGATTCTAAGGCACAAAAGTTTTTCTGCTTGGATATTCTGAACACTCAAAAGGCTATAGGGTATACAATACAGAAACTCTGATTGTTGAAGAATCAATGAAAGTCAGATTTGATGATAAGCTTGGCCAGCAAAAGCCAAAGCAGAATGAAAATCCCGCAGGTACAAAAGATCATCTTACAAACTCTGAAGAGTCATAAGCAAAGGACAACTCAGAAGACCCTTCTATTGAAAATGCTCTGGACAATCTAAGAATTTCTGAACAAACCTCACAGAATAGATTCCCCAGAATCACACCAGCACATCCAGAAAATGTGATTATTGGAAAGAAAGAAGATCCCATCAGAACAAGATCCTCTTTTAGAAACAATGAAGAATCATTATTTGGTTTGGTCTCTTTGATTGAACCAACCTCAATAGAGGAAGATCTGCAAGACAATGATTGGATCCTAGCTATGCAAGAAAAACTAAATCAATTTTCAAGAAATGATGTGTGGGATCTAGTTCCAAAACCTAAAGGATTCAATATCATAGGAACAAAATGGGTATTCAGAAACAAGTTGAATGAGCAATGAGAGGTTGTCAGAAACAACGCAAGACTGGTTGCACAAGGTTATAGTCAACAAGAAGGAATTGATTATAACGAAACCTTTGCCCCAGTCGCCAGGTTAGAATCAATTAGATTATTAATTTCTTTTGTTGTTCAACACAACATCTCATTATATCAAATGGACGTTAAAAGTTCATTTTTAAATGGTTACATAGAAGAAGAATAAGTTTATGTCCACCAACCTCCTGGTTTTGATGACTCAAAATATCCAGAACATGTTTTTAAACTGAAAAAGTCTCTGTATGGTCTGAAACAAGATCCCATAGCTTGGTATGAACGTCTAAGTAACTTTCTTTTAGAAAATAATTTTACCAGAGAGAAAGTGGACACTACCTTATTTAGAAAAAAATTTAAAAATGACATTTTAATCTGTCAAATATATATAGATGGTATTATTTTTGGAACTTCTAATGTCTCTCTTTGAAGAGAATTTACTAAGTCTATGCAAGCTGAATTTGAGATGAGCATGATGGGAGAACTAAAATTATTTCTGGGAATTCAAATAAATCAAACTCCAGAAGGTACTTACACACATCAAACAAAGTATGTTAAAGAACTCCTAAAAAAATTCCAGCTATCAGAAAGTAAAGAAGCAAAGACACCAATGCATCCTACATGCATTTTGGGAAAAGATGAGGTAAGTAAAAAAGTAGATCAGAAACTCTACATAGGTATGATTGGATCTCTTCTCAATCTGACTGCATCTAGACCAGATATATTATTCAGTGTATGTTTATGTGCAAGATTCCAATCAGATCCTAGAGAATCTTACTTAAATTCTATTAAGCAAATTCTGAGGTATCTGAAAGGTACTACTAACATTGGACTGTGTTACAGAAGATCCAAAGAATTTAAACTAGTAGGTTATTGTGGTGTTAACTTTGTTGGAGATAGAATAAAATGAAAAAGCACCTCTGGAAGCTGTCCGTTTCTGGGTGATAACATTATCTCATGGTACAGCAAGAAGCAAGCCACTATTGCACTATCAACAACTGAAGCATAATATATTTGTTGCTGGATGTAGCACTCAGATGATCTGGATGAAGAGCTAGCTGGAAGATTATCATCTCTATGAAAGTAAGATTCCTATCTTCTGTGATAATACCTCTGCTATTTGTCTTTCAAAAAATCCTATCTTACATTCTAAGGCAAAACATATAGAAATTAAACATCATTTCATAAGGGACTACATTCAGAAAGGAATCTTAAGTTTAAACTTCATAGGCACAGACCATCAATGGGCTGATATTTTTACTAAACCCCTTTTTGAAGATAAATTTAAATTCATTCTGAAAAACATCATTATGGAATTTTGTCCTGAATGCAATTTTCTCTCTATATATGTTTTCAGAATGTTCTGAAATGAATGTTCTGATTAACTACTCTTCAGAAGTGAGAAGAGGAGTTACATCAGAAACCATCCATAATGTTCTGAAACGTGTCTAACGTTTCATTACAAGAATGGTTCAGAAGTTCATTACATTAAAACAGTTGTCACACGCTATCCTCAGAAGTTGAACGCATGTTTCAACTCTGAAAGGTCACGCTTGCGTGCACTACTATTGAGACGTCGTTCCTAGGTAACTGTTCAGATATGATCAAATCTCACGCTTCCCCTCAATGTCAAATTTCATTAATTGCTAGTAATGATTATTTTTTTTAACCGTTCTAAATTCTTTACTGGTTTTATTACTCTAAAAAAATTTATAAGCTATAAATACTTTGCAAAATTCTTTTTTTTTTTACTTTTTACTCTCTCTCTCTCTCTCTCTCTCTCTCTCTCAAATTTCAATCGCTTATGCATTGTGTGCAAACTCTCTCTCTCTCTCTTTTCTTTCAAAATCCTAAACCTAATCGTTATAAATGGCTTCATCTTCATCCCCTTCCGAAAGCATTCATGTTTCTTCAAGCAGCTCTCAACATGCATAAAGATATGTCACTCCTGAGAGAACAACACTCATCCCTGTTGATAGCTTGGAATTGGTTAGTGAACTAATGGCTGATTTTGAAAATCTGAAAGCAAATGAGTTTGATTTGTTTCCGGCTGTAGAGTTCCAAGGGTGGAAAAATTTCTTTGATCATCTAGTTGGACCAGTGTTCCCTCATCTTGTCAAGGAATTATGGATTCATGCCATTGCTTCACCAAAGGTCATTCTATCATTCGTAATGGGCAAAGAGATTTCCATCAGTGAGAATCTCATTAGGAGGCTTATAGGTTTTGAAGGTAATGGTGTTACTAGAATCTTAAGTGGAGGAATGGATGTGTCTAAAGTTTATGCTGAGATTTTCACTACTGGGAAAACATCCAACAAGGTCAGAGATTTGAAGAACAAATATAAAATATGGGCAAGAATTATTCATGGCTGCATTCATCACAGGAAGGAAACTAGTTCTACTAACTACATCAATGCTGACCAACAATATCTTATGTTCTGTCTTGGCACAAATGTGAAGATTGATCTTCCCTATCTTCTGTTCAACCATCTCTAGACGCATGTGAAGGAAACCAGGGAAGCTGAAAGGGTCAAAAACCCTAAGTGAAAAAGAAATTGGATCCCTATGGGAAGATTAATCTCAGATATTCTGACAGAGAATGGTCTGATAGCTTATCTAGAAGACGCCAATTTTCTTGGAGAATTGGAGCCCACTTATGGAAAAGCTCTAACTGGGAAGAACCTTCTCAAAAGGAAGCTGATTGACAAACTTTTGGTGGAACCTACTCCATATGTGTCAGCAACTGTCACCAGAAGGAGAATCCATATTGAAGATTTTCCTCTCTTCAACTCTGGTGATCATTCTGAGATCATTCTGCATTTCATTGAAGCTTACAAGGAGAGTGGCATTCCCATTGACCCAGCATGGCTTCAAGGAAGAAATGTACCTACTCCAGAAGTTTTTCTCCAGAAGTAGAAGAAAAGACAAGCAGGAGAAGGTCCCTCTGCTCGTCCTCAGAAGAAGAAGAAGAAATCTTCAAGTATATCCTTTGAAACCATCTTTGTTTATGATTCTGTACGTATAACACCATCTGCTGAACCCCAAACTCTAGGAGATATTGAAGTTGACATAGACCTCACCATTCCCACTGAACCCCTATAAAATAACCCTCAAATTGATCAGGTATTATCTGACATAGACAATTTTGATACTATAGTTCCTACACAAACTCAACCACAACCACCACTCTCTCCACATATCTCTCAACCTGAAATCTCTACTTCTTCTCCCCACCAACAAAATCCAAATATTCCTGCTGAAAACCCTCTTCAAACATCCACCATCAGACCTTTATCCCCAAAATCCTTTGAGTGGTATGCTGGTTTTTGGAGATTACTAGGAATCAATGTGCCTCTGGCTACACAACCTTCGTCCTTCATCATTCCCTCTAAAAACATTTTTTCTCTGAATGAATCCCCAGTACCTATTCCTTCTTCCTCAGCTTAAACCACCATTATCATCTCTCCTGACATCACACCTCCTACGTCACCAGATATTCCCACACCTACCTCACCAGAACCCTCATCACCTCACTCTCTAGAACCTACCTTTAGTCCATCTTCATCAGAACCTCCTAAACCATCTGAACCTTCTGACTTTCTTAGGACTGTAGTTGATCCTGAATCTCTATGTTATCTACAAATAAAAACCACCAAAAAGATTGTTCCTAAACCAACCCAAAAACCTGTTCAGTCAAATGTTAATGTACGTTTCCAGAATTTTGCAACAGAAATACAGACGTGGATAGACCTGCTGAACGCAAACAGTGCCAACAACCTGAACCCAGCTGCATGTTATTTTCTGTAGGAAGAATTCAGAAGGAAATTCAATTATGAATCCTTTAAAATGCAAGATCTGTTCTATTCTCAGGTTCTTGAGAATTTCACCCAGTATCTGAATGCCTTCAAGATAGAAGTGGTAAATATATGGGATAAGAAGTCTCTTCTGCAGATTACTAACGCTCCTTTACCACTTGCTGACCACATGGAAATTTCAGAAGATGAATCTGAAGATGGCTCTGAGTCAGACCCAAATCCCTTGGCAATGACTCGTATCACCAACTTTCTGCTCAAGCGGCCTCTGAGAAAGTGCCAACTCTTCTGATTGATCTTGGCACCCTCCTCTCCAATGTTGTAGGCTCAGACTCTGCTGGTTTTTCTCCAAAGGTTGTATCTTCTGAAGCTGCTTCAACATCTGCTCCCTCTTCGCTGGTGATTGACACTCTGAATAAGCTAAAGAAGGAAAGTGAAGCCATCCATGAACTTCTGGACAAAAAGGATGAAACCAACAAGGAAATCAGAACTTGGATGATGAAACAAGAGGACTCCTCAACAAAAATCAAGAATCTTCTTCTTTCTCTTGTCTCTCGTCAATCTTAGTTTTAATTTCTTTTTCCAATTTTCTATTTTTTGTTTTTGTTTTTGTTTTGTACTTCTGTCTTTTGAATCTTCAATATAAAAATCTTTTGAATCTCTTAATTTTTTTGCTTTTTGATTATGACAAAAAAGGGGGAGAAAATGTGATTTTGATCTGATCCATGATAACAGTTATGGGACTAAGTCTCAAACATTACTAACAAAATACAAAGTTCTTTTCTGTTTAAGAGATATGCAGGTACCTCAAGATTCTGAAAAACTAAGCTCTGAACATCATCTGGTAAAGATCTGCTAAAGAAACTCTGAAGAAAAGATCAGGAGCTCCTAAAGAAACTCTGAAAGAAAAATGTCTCAAAGCTCTAAAGAACAATTTCAGGAAGTTTCCCTTATGCATTTAAATTCTTTGATTATTTATTTCAGAAGAAGAAATATCTATCTCAGGGGGAGATTATCAATATCAGGGGGAGATTCTCACTCTTGTACAAAAAATTTTTTAATCAAAATATGAATTTTTTTGTCATCATCAAAAAGGGGGAGATTGTTAGAACAAAGTTTGGTTCTAATCATATCTTAGAGTTTTGATGATAACAATGAAATATATTTTATACTCTGATGTGCATGTTCTCTAATTCAGATGATGTTCTGACTCAAGCATCTCAAAAGAGAAACATCATTCTACGCAAGTCTAAAGCAAACTCTGAAGGAAGCACTCCAAGGAAAACTCTGATGAAAGGAAATCTTAAACAACCTCTGATAAAGCTACCTGAAGCAAAGATTTGAAAGAAGCACGCTGAAAGTACCATCTGATAATGCAAGCTGAAGCAAACTCTGATAAACATAAAATGAAGAAAACTCTGATATAAGAAAATTTAAAGCAAACTCTGAAGTGGTAACGCTGGAAGCAAACTCTTAAACTTCCAAAGACAAGCTCTAATAGTACCGTTGATCATTTAATGCTAAGACGGCTAATGCACTCAAGTGGTACTACGCACGAGAGCATTGGAAACATAAAGACCAAGCTAACACGCATCATTAATGCATACACTCTCTTCAAGGCAGTAACGGTCAAGACTGGAAGCTATATATAGAAGAACATTTGTTTCAAAGCAAGGTTACTGATCCACGAAAAACATACTAAAGCTCACTATTTTCATTCTTGTAAACTCATAGTATATAGTGGGTAATTCTTAAGTATTGGGCAAAAAAATCTTAGTGATAAATCAAAGTTTGTGATACAACTTATTAGAAGCATTTTGTTTCACTACTGTTTAGAGATAATCTTTGTAAGTGTTCCTTGAGAGACCAGTTGGGTCAGATTTCTCAAGAGGGCTAGGACTAGTTGAGTCTCAGAGGTGTTAGTCACTTGCAGTTGGCTTGTGCATTGTATTGTTAGTCACAACAGTTTGGTTGTGCATTTGTAATCAGTTTGATTATAGTGGATTAAGTCCTCGTTGAGAGAGGCGAAATCACCTTGACGGGTGGACTGGAGTAGTTTGAGTTTCAAACGAATCAAGATAAAAATACTTGTGTCCTTCCATTATTATTGCGCGAGAAAAAGGAAAAACTTATTCACCCCCCCCCCCCCCCCCTTCTAAGTGTTAGCTCACCCTTCACCATGATCTTCAAGTTATGATTTTTTAGTGCGTAAAAACTGCACTCTCAGCATACTTTTCCCCCATATTTCTTCGAGAAAACTCGCACATTCGGAGACCTTCTTTAAATAATTGGCTCTCGAGCATAACCTAAATTTGAGAATATGTCACCAGGGATATCTTGCCGAAAGAGCAGCTGAATATGGCGCACCGGGTTGGACTTGTGAATCTTTGAACCCCAAATTGTTGCAAAACGATGAACCGATCTTCAGCACGGAAAATACTCTGAGAACATCCATTGGCGAAATAAACGTCACTTGTAACCTGACGAAGCTTGATAAATATACCTTGATTCCATAACCATAAAACCAATTATATGGATGTATGTAATAATGAAATGTAAGCCAAAAAGGTCGAAATAAAGAGGGTAAATTTTGGGGTACAACAACTGCCCCTGTTCAATCTTCTTAAACCTGAGGATGTAGATTGGTCGGCCTGCCTTTCATGATCTGAAGGTGGAAGATGATTGAACACTAGAGTACCCATAAATTTTCACTCGTCTGAAATGATACTTGACTGTGTAGATAACATCGGGAATGGGCTTACAGATGCCACCTGGAAAAGATAATGGAAGATCATCGGAGATGAGCTTAAAGATGCCATTTGGAGCACTGTTGATTTGATGATATATTCCTTTGTGAGGTTTCTTATTCCTGTTGTTGAGGAGGACTCCATTGAGGAATGTTGGTCTTTGTTTTGGGGAATAGAGTTTAGGAGCTTTAGTTGTCCATTACTTTACTGGGGAGTCATCTCTTGATTGAAGAGACGAAAGTGAACTTCTATCTGGTCAAGATCAAGGATTCATTGTGACTTGCTGAGGATAATAAGGCTACTGCTATATGGTCATATTCCAGGCTTCACAACAACTTACTAGGGAAATGAGATTAATATGTCATCTGGTCGTACTCCAGGTTTTGTAATTTCTTAAACTGGAATAGAAATCAGAAAAATCTTAGTGTCGATTTAACTGAACCAGAGAAAGGTCTTTAATTAAATTTGACTGGAATGGAAATCAGAAGGATCTTAGTATCGATTCAACTGAACCAGACAAAAGTCTTGGAATATCTTCAACTGGAATAGAAATCATAGAGATCTTAGTGTCGATCTGACCGAACCAACGAAGGTCTTTAATTAACTTTGATTGAAATGGAAATCAGAAGAATCTTAGTATCGATCCAACTGAACCAGATAAAATTCTTGGAATATCTTCAATCGGAATAGAAATCAGAGAGATCTTAGTGTCGATCTGACTGAACTAGAGAAGGTCTTTAATTAACTTTGATTGGAATGGAAATCAAAAGAATCTTAGGATCAATTCAACTGAACCAGATAAAAGTCTTGGAATATATTTAACTGGAATAGGAATCAGAGAGATCTTAGTGTCGATCTGACTGAACCAGAGGAGGTCTTTAATTATCTTCAACTGGAATAGAAATCAGAGAGATCTTAGTGTCGATCTGACTGAACCAGAAAAGGTCTTTTGATAACGTCTTTCTGAGGATAATACTGAAATAGTCCTTCGTTAGATGCAACTTTTGAGAAGACTACCAGGCCACATAAGTAGTCAACGATGTTTGCTGATTTGATCTTTCCCTGAAAAAGGTAAAGAGTTAGTCGTATGCAATACCATGATGTATGAAATGCATTGTGATTATGTTCTAAAAATAAATGAGATTATGTTGTATGCGATGTGTATCTGCATGCCATGATGTATGAACATGGGATGCTATTGTGATATTTCTTAGTCTGGGAAAGTAAATCTCAGACTGCTGCTAAAGAGTATTGGGAAGTGAATACTTTCATTTCTGTTGAGGATGATGAATGGACGATTTTCCGGGGATTTCCTCTTTCTGTTTGAGGATATTCTGTCGGGGATTGACTCTGCTTGAGAATAACTTTGTGGAGGGAGGATGCTTTGTTGGAAGATTTTGCCGATGTAGAGAAATAAACTCTATTGGGGAATGATCTTCCGCAGTTTGAGGAACAAACTCTACCCGGGGAGGAGGTTTTATGAACTGTTTGAAATTATAAAACTCGGCTGGGGAAGGCAGATTTCAGCTCTCTGAAGGGACTTTGTTATAGGAGATAATTCATGCTTGGGGAGGGAGAGATCAAAACTTTGGTTATTTCTACTCTGTGGGGAACATAGACATCACTAGGATGTATGTTGAGGATATGACGATGACTTCGCATCAGAATGTTTCTGCCCCTGTACCTGCTGGAGAAAGTACCTATGGAGATTTTGTGGATGGATCTATGTCGTGATTGTACTTGAACATGTATTAAATGAGTGTTAGAATGACATCCGTCTTTGGATCGTATATGAACTGTACTTGAAACATGTGTTGAATGAGTGTAAGAATGACATATGTCTCTGGATCGTATCTAAACTGTACTTGAAACATGTGTTGAATGAGTGTCATAATGACATCCGTCTCTGGATCATATCTGAATTATATTTGAAGCATGTGTTGAATGAGTGTCAGAGTGACATTCGTCTCTGGATCATATATGAACTATATTAGAAACATGTGTTAAATGAGTGTCAGAATGACATTTGTCTCTGGATCGTATCTGAACTGTACTTGAAACATGTTTTGAATGAGTGTCAGAATGACATCCGTCTCTGGATCGTATCTGAATTGTACTTGAAAAGAATATGAATAAGTATAAGGATAACATCCGTCTATGGACCGTACCTAAACTGGTTCTAGAAGAGAAATATGGAATAAGTACTAGGATAACATCCTTCTCTAGATCGTACCTGAACCGTTTCTAGAAGAGGACTTGGTTTATTTAGAATGTTTCCGTTGGGAATTCCTGTTCAATTGCTTTTGAGAATAAATCTGCCGGGGAACATTGATTTCGCTTGATTGTACGTGATTCGTTGCTGGAATTCATGTTTAATGCCCCAAGTGATTCAGATGGAGATCTTCTCCTAGCTATTTGGAATTTTTGAGAGATTCCTTGAATCTTGATTTGACTTCCCCAGATGATGGACAATGATCATGCTATGCCCCTTGGTTGGAAGTGTTTTTCCATTTAAGGTGAACCTTTTCATTGAGAAAGTTTTTATTCACTAGATATTCGTCATGTGAATTTCTCTGTTTTTCGAACTGATAACTATATGCAAACAACAATATTCAAATAATGCAAAGTTTATGCTTGTCTTCAAGTTTTTGAAATTCATTTTTCAGTGAAACAAATTTTACAAGAGGGTGATATCAACTCAAGATTTATAGCAAGTCCTACAGGAGTCAGGATACCTTTTGTAACAGTATGCTTTCGAACTAACCCATGCTTCAGCTAGGAATTTTAAGGGTTATATCGTGGCTTGGTTCAAGGTTTAAGAAACAAAGGATAAAGGCTCAAAATTTATTTGTACCCACCCGTTCTTCGTGATGTTCTTCAGTCTTATGCTCAGTTAATTGTGCATTTTGAATCCCAATTGAGTCTGGCATCTTGTCCTTGATGTTCCGGTGATGGTTCAGATACTGAAAGTTTATTTGAAAGAGGCAGTCATTTTGTAATCTTTTTTATTTGTCGAGGATTTGTAGTAACCTCTTTTTTTTGTTTTCGTTATCCCTTCTTTTGCCTGAACTGTTTCTTTTGTGATTACAATCAGCGGGATGCCCCAGTTTTTTCTTAAGTCTCCTTCATAGGTTTTGACTTAATGGGCTTTTATTTTGAGAGATAATGACTGCATGTTCTTAATGATTATGTGGAACCATGACCATCTTTTGGAAAGCATTTTCTACATTATTTGTCGTGTATGAAGGGAAAGCTTGCGACTGAATGCACCTCTGAATTAACTGAGAAAGCTACCCTGCCCCAGGTTATAATTAAGGCTTTTAATTTGTATGAAAAGAAAAACTTCTACTTATTTGGCTCAAAGGGTTTGACTAGGGATTATCTTCCTTATAACTCCACTGTTTAGGATTTGAAACAACACATGTACATCGTTAGCGGGATCCGTTTAAAAGCATACTGTAGAGATTGTGGTATCTTTTTCGTCATCCTCCCTCTAAAGGCTTAAAGCTTTTAATCAAGAGTCGAATATCACAAAAAAGGAAGTAAGAACATGGTTTTGAAATAGTGAATACGAATGAATTGATTCAAGACAAACATACGCGATGCATTGATGAAATAACAAGGTTTGATGCGAATAAAAGCCTTTTCGTCTGATCTTGTCACTTCAGATGATGTGCCTTGGAGGGATGGCAGAAGAACTCAGCTTGACCATCTTGTGTAAACTCCAGCACTCCTTCATCAATCAAGTTTGAATTTTATATTTCAACATCCAACAATTATCAGTATCATGCCCCGGACTGTTAGAGTGATATGCACACCTTGCATCAGGATTATAGTTAGGGGAAGAAGTTTTGGGGTTCGGATGAGGTCTTATACACGTAACTAAATTCATCCTCAACATATGTTGCAATGCCTGAGACAATGGTATGTTGATTTCGGTAAACTTCCTCATGGGCTTGTCTTGCCTTTGCTGATTACCCCGTTGTGGTTGGCGAGGTTGTGTTTGGATATGTGACATAACATCAATTTGGAAAGATCTACTCTCCACCAAACCCACTTCTTGTCTCATCAGGGGATGATTAATGACTTGATCCCCAGTCTCGACCGTTTGTTTCATACGGCTGCGACCGTCTTGATGAAGTTTGCTGACGAGGACTCTTAGCTCCTCTTGTCCCCGGGCTAGGCTTTGGATAAGAGCCATTTGACTGATCATTTGGGTTCTCATCCTTTCCTTCTCAGCTTGTAGTTGTTCAACCTGGTCATCCTTGTTGTTGTCAGGACGTTTCTTGGTCAGGTTCCCAGTGAGGAGTGCTTTCAATTCTTCCTTCCCCTTGTATAGGTTTAGGAACATTTCTATGAACTGAGCCTCTTGAGTTTGGAGATCTCTGTTGTCTTGTTTGAGAGACATTGCTAAAATAAACAGTGAGAACATGAGAGACTTGTACTGGAGACTACCTGTTATGAAATGACATGTACGATATGCAAATGTTTTCGAGGATCTCGCGGGGTAAATAAGAAAAATGTTAGGCGTTGAACTTTATAGCTTTGATTGAAGCACTTCGTATCGTTGAAGGTCCTTCTACAAGATTCAAGCTCACCATATCAAGTGGGTCATAGCCCCTTACTCAAGTTATCGTGTTTTGATCTTTTGACGACATTGGCTAGAGGAAAATAAATCCCCTTGCCCCTTGCTAGACGCCTGGTTCATCATAACCTACATCACAGGCCCTCGAGATCCTTGAAATGGTTAAGGAAATGCTATGGTATGATGCTATGATGTGTATGTTATGCATCAAGCAAAAATGCAGGGTAAGAAACCAATTTATTGGATTTATACAAATAAGGTCCTGCAAGAAATACAAACAAAGCCCTGCAATGAGTTCAAATTGTTAGGCAAAGAAAGCAAACAAGTCACACAAGTAGCCTTAGGTTTAGGCTTGTATGGATTCCATAGGTAAGTACCCTCTTAAAGTTTAGTTGGCTCATCATGTATTAGCAAATAGTAATCGGGTTCTAAGGAGTCCCAATATCACTGATCTTTCTTTATCGAGCATTATTTCAGCTTAGCAATCTTTTCTTGCAATCGAAACATCCCGAAAGTCTGATCTCAATGAGTGTAGTATCGAGTATCAACAGATTCCTTGATTTACACTGAGGCCGGCTATCTCACTACTTTCTAATGGCCAAGTTTGTTCAACTAAGCTTCTAAGGTTCGTTAGTGCTTCATGACACCACACGGCGGCCCCGTATTCTCCTCGATTCAACACAAGGGATACCGGTACCAACCAAAATGTTACACAACCACAAATATTGCTTCAACCATATCGGTCTACACCGTACAGTCCCCACGATCTATTATTATTTACCTAAAAAGATGCCCCAGATCCAAGTATAGGATCTTTACAAGAATACCCCAACAAACCCTCAAAGATAAAGCAGTCAAAGAAAACAAAGAAAGCAATTTTCAAATGATCTAGACCCTAAGGTAAACCCCACTTTATAATTATCCCCAGCAGAGTCGCCAGTTCTGTGATACGGTGGCAGAACTGACTGTATACTGGTTTTCATTTTGTGTTTGCAAATTTCGCGATAAGCAAGAGTCGCCACCGATTTTTCTTTTATCCAATAAGGAAAGGGTGAAAAGAACAGAAAAATACATTTTTTGAGATTTTGAGTAAAGGGGGTAGATTATGCTTTCCATCCGTGGTTTTCCACGGGCTCTTAGGTACTTTCTCATTTTTGAAAATTACTTATGCTTTGTGTGTTTTGAAAGTTTTTTGTTTTCTTTATGGTAACTCTTGTGTCAGTCCTGAAGAGTGTGATAAAGCGTTTTTGAAAGTAATTTTTGAAAGTAATTTTTGAAAGTGTGTAAGTGTAAAGAATTTGGTTTGAGCATCTACTTAAGAACTGTCTACCTACTCGTAAAAGGATGTTCTTTTCCTCTTTTCCTTTAGATAATACTATCCTACTATTAGTGAGTAGGTAGCCATGTCGTCGGATGTCGAGGGACTATCGAAAGGGACGTTATGGACATTGAAGGAAACATGTAAGGATACCTTAACATTTCGAAGGGATTATCATCATATAGGAAACATCGATGGACAAGATCATTTCTCGAAGGCGACTCAAGGGACAGTAAGGGACCATCATCTTTTATGATGACTTTTATACCGAGGGTCTTTGCTAAGATATCCCTACGTTCGAGGGACATGGCCATTGTTTTTCCGAAGGCAACAAGTGAGGTTACCCTAGTGGTGCGAGTATGCAAATGATTCAGTTCAATTATTTATCTTGAAATTAGGGTTTTCTATCATTCATTTTTATCTTTCCATACAATCCTATTAATCTAAGTATTGCATACAATATAGTAGCTGAAGGTAAAGGCGGAAATGCAAACCTAGGCTATTACAGAGCTTTGGGGCAGTTACATAATAGTGAAGAGTGCAAAAAAGAAATCCTAAAACTATTACATCCCAGAAGCAATTATATGATAATGATAAAAAAATATGGAAAAAATAAAGCTACGTCATTACAGTTGAACACGCCCTATACACTTTATCTAGGAAAATAAAAATAAGATGAAAATAGCAAAGAAAATGTTTTGGTGATTTTTTCTGAAAAAAATGATTTATGATAATTAATTAAATAAACCTAAAAAACCTAATTAATTTTAATTAATAAAAAATGAAATTCTGGCTGCAGATACTCAATGTCACGTTCAATGTTATGACACCGTATCTGACTTACTATATGACAGTAAATACAAAAGCAATAAAGAACACAGTCAATTGTTTACCCAGTTCAGTGTGCAACAACACCTACTCTGGGGGCTACCAAGCCAGGGAGGAAATCCACTATAAGAGATGTTAATTCAGGAATAAACCAACCAGTTTATCTCCTTCACTTAAGACCTACCCAATGCAATTCCAATCTAAGTACAACTTAAACCTGAGTTCCTACTCACTCCCCCTCAATCACATCAGTGATACATAAACCAATTTGACTTAAGAATTGATGAAGACACTCTTTAAAAACAAACACTTGATTAAGCTTCACAGCTTTTTAATCAAGTAACACAATCACTCGTGCTTCACAGCTTTGAGTGATGCACACAACTAACTTGACTCTGCTTCACAGCTTTAGTCAAGGAACATTCAAACACTCTTGCTTCAAAGCTTTGAGTGCTACACAGCCCTTACAATTTGAAACCTATTCCAAGTCACTTATCACAATGATAATTGCTTGGAGTACAATAATCAAATCTATACAGATTACAAATGATCTTCTGATCAATTAAAAAGGGATGCCTTGAAAAACAGCAGCTCTGTTGAATATATAGCAGCTGCAACTTCAGTTAGGGTTTCCACAAAAACCTAGGGTTAATTCCGTTTGACCTAAAGACCAGGTCACAGGGCTTTATTAACCAGGTTAGGGTTGAGCTAGGTTACCCCTCAGAAAACGCAGGATTCTGTTCAGGAAAGACTGAGTTATTTTCCTGAAAAAACTCAGACTTATCCAACCTGCAAACCTGTTAGTTCAGAACAGGATGTCATAACATCTGTTATGACATCTGAGAAAACCTGTCTACTGATTTAGCAAAATGTGATCATTTTGCAAAATGCTCAGATACACACTTATAAACATCAGTACTTGAATTACAATATTTTTCTGCAAAGGTACCTAATGAGTCAGTACAAACTAAACTAGAATGTTATGACATCAGTCATGACATTCACACATACACTTGGGTTTTACCAAAAATGCAAGCCAATACCTAAACAACTACAAACTCCCCCTTTGGCAGATTTTTGGCTAAAGACCCTAAGCAATCAGAGATAGATAGCAGCATAAATAAATGACTGCAGAAAAATAGAATGTCTAATTGAGCAAGTACATATTAAGTACCAAAATATTCTCCCCCTCTTTAGCCACAAATGGGCCAAAGATACATGTTCATAATGATTATACAGTTATCCAAAAACAATTAATAAGAGCAGCAGCAGAAAAAAAGAACTGAACACACTTCCAACTTCCACCAGATATCAGCACCAACCAGCAACACCACCAAACAGCAACCAACCTTTAAGCACTGTCATCAGATCCAGAGGATTCGGGCTTCTTTCTTTTCTTGTGAGCAATGTCAGCATTCTTCTCTTTGTTTGATGTCTCAACATTCTTAGAGACATCTGGATTTGTTTCAGCATTTGAGCTTTCTTGGTTCAGAGGAACAGAAATGCCAGGAACTGAGTGGTTCTCGTTCAGAATTCTTGAAACAATTTTTGCTATTGCTTGATTAACATAGGCTGTCCCTTCCCTATTTGCAATTTCAGGGGGAACTGAAGAAGAAGGATGAGATGGATTACCAGAGGCAGAAGCTTGGGGCTTTCCTGCATGTCTTGTTTTCAACTCTTTGACCTTGGTGGGGTTAGTTCCCACTTTTCTACGAGAAGAGATCTCCAGAACTTCAGAGTCCAGACAAGAAGAGATTGTCCTAGAATCTTGATCAGAGGAAGAGGTTGAAATAGTCGTATTGGATGATGATGGTGTTTGAGACATTTTGACAGTCCTAGAGGACCAACAGCAACTGAGGAGAAAATTCTGATTGAGAGACTGGGTTTTGATGAGGAGACGAGAGGGGAAGGAAGCAAGGGAGTGTCTATTCAACTTCTTAAAAGAATTGTAGGAAATGAGAAAATACAATTTTAAACCAATCAGAACAGGCATAACTCCTTTGATCCTTGTTTTAAGCAAAATTAATTGCTACAATTCCTCATGTTGGCAAATACCCAACTTACCCCTTAAGTTTTCAAATTGATTTGCATCCAGAGCCTTGGTAAAAATGTCAGCCAGCTGTAGCTCAGTGGCAACATGTTCCAATTTGATTGTCTTCTCTTCTATAAGGTCTCTGATAAAGTGATGTCGTATGTCAATATGTTTGGTCCTGCTATGCTGAATGGGATTCTTGGATATGTTGATTGTACTCAGATTGTCACAGTACAATGTCATAACATCTTGTGTGACATTATACTCAGTGAGCATCTGTTTCATCCATATCATTTGAGAGCAGTTACTACCAGCTGCAATGTATTCAGCTTCAGCAGTGGAAAGAGACACACAATTCTGTTTCTTGCTGAACCAGGAAACCAGATTACTTCCCAAGAAGAAACATCCTCCAGAGGTGCTTTTTCTATCATCAGCACTACCAGCCCAATCAGCATCACAGTAGCCAGTCAGATCTGGTTCACAGCCATGAGTATACATCAATCCATAGTTGTAAGTACCACTTACATACTTCAAAATTCTCTTCACTTGATTGATATGACTGACTTTGGGATCAGCTTGGTATCTAGCACAAACTCCAACTGCAAAGGCAATATCAGGTCTGCTGGCAGTTAAGTACAACAAGCTTCCTATCATGCTTCTGTACAGACTTTGATCCACCTTAACCCCACTTGAATCTTTGGAAAGCTTTAGATGAGTAGGAGCAGGAGTCCTTTTGTGACTTGCATTCTCCATCCCAAACTTCTTTACAATATTCTTAGCATACTTGCTTTGAGATAAGAAGATTGAGTCCTCCATCTGTGAGACTTGTAGTCCAAGAAAATAAGTTAGTTCTCCCATGAGACTCATTTCAAATTCAGCCTGCATCTGGTCAGCAAAGTGTTTAACCATATGTTCTGACATTCCTCCAAACACTATGTCATCAACATATATTTGGGCAACCATCAACTTCCCTCCTTCAGTTTTGACAAAGAGAGTTTTGTCCAAACCTCCTTTTCTGTAGCCTTTGTCTGAGAGAAACTTTGTTAACCTATCATACCATGCTCTAGGAGCTTGTTTCAGGCCATATAGAGCTTTTCTCAATTTGTAGACATGATCAGGGTGGGTTGGATCCACAAAACCTTTAGGTTGTGCCACATAAGCTTCCTCATTTAAGTACCCATTTAGAAAGGCACTTTTCACATCCATCTGAAATAACTTGAACTTCAGAAGACAAGCAATTGACAACAAGAGTCTGATTGATTCCAGCCTGGCTACAGGTGCAAAGGTTTCATCAAAATCAACCCCTTCAACCTGGGTGTATCCTTGAGCAACAAGTCTTGCCTTATTTCTGGTGACAACTCCTTCAGCATCTGACTTGTTCTTGAATATCCATTTTGTCCCAATGATGTTAGTTCCTTCAGGTCTAGGAACCAGTTCCCAAACTTCATGTTGCTTGAATTGGTTCAGTTCATTTTGCATTGCACCAATCCAATATTCATCAGTTAAGGCTTCCTTGACATTTCTTGGTTCCATTTTGGACACAAAACAAGAGTTTGAGATGATTTCTCTAGATCTTGTGATGACTCCACTATTGGGATCTCCTATGATGAGCTCTTTTGGATGATCCTTCTGAATTATGATGGAAGGGATCTTGCTAGCTTCCTTTGATTCAGATTCTGTTGTGGTGGAGTTGGGTAGGTCATTCTGTTGGGTTGAAGTCTCAAAGAATGTCTCAACAGTACAAGGAACATCTATTTCTTCATGATAGTCATCAATTATAACATTTATTGATTCCATCATGGTTTTGGTTCTGGAGTTGAATACTCTATAAGCTCTGCTGTTTGAGGAGTATCCTAGAAATATGCCTTCATCACTTTTGGGGTCCAGTTTTCTTCTTTGTTCACGATCAGACAGAATATAGCATTTGCTGCCAAACACATGGAAGTACTTCACAGTTGGTTTTCTTCCTTTCCAGACTTCATATATGGTGGATGAGGTTCCCTTTCTCAAGGTGACCCTGTTATGAACATAGCAGGCTATATTCATAGCTTTAGCCCAAAAATACATAGGAAGTCTTTTGGCATGTAACATTGCTCTGGAAGATTCTTGTATGGTCCTGTTTTTTCTTTCCACAACTCCATTTTGCTGAGGTGTTATAGGAGAAGAAAACTCATGACTGATTCCTTCTGAAGAACAGAAATCATCAAACTTGCTGTTTTCAAATTCCTTGCCATGATCACTTCTGATTCTGACAATACATCCTTCCTTCTCTCTTTGAATTCTTTTGCACAGTTCTCTAAAAACTTCAAATGCATCTGATTTTTCCCTAATGAAATTAATCCAGGTGAATCTAGAGAAATCATCCACAACCACATAGGCATATCTTTTACCACCAAGACTCTCTACTTGCATTGGTCCCATCAGATCCATATGGAGGAGTTCTAGAACCTTAGAGGTGGTCAGATGTCTTGACTTTGGATGTGAAATCCTAGTCTGCTTACCAACCTGACATTCACCACAAACTCTTCCTTCATCAATTTGCAGTCTTGGAATCCCTCTGACTGCCTCCAAGGAGATAATCCTCTTCATACCGCTTAAATGAAGATGGCCAAGTTTTTGGTGCCACAGTTTCACCTCTTTTTCTTCTTTTGCAATGGAACACACAGATGAGAAATTAGTGTTCTCAGGCTCCCACAAGTAACAGTTGTCTTTGGATCTGACTCCTTTCATTACTATCTCTTGTTTGTCATTGATTACAAGGCATTCAGATTTTGAGAAATTGACCTTGAATCCTAGATCACACAGTTGACTGATACTAATGAGATTAGCGGTCAGCCCTTTTACCAGCAGTACTTCATTCAGACTTGGAACTCCAGGTCAGTCCAAATCACCAACTCCTTTGATTTCACATTTAGCCCCATCTCCAAAGGTCACAAAACTGGTGGTGTGAGGCTTAACATTATTGAGGAGGTTCTTGATTCCAGTCATGTGTCTGGAACATCCACTGTCAAAGTACCAGTCTTCCTTTGCAGAGACCCTCAGGGAAGTTTGAGCTATCAGTGCAGTAGCCTTTTTCTTCCATTTAGGAGCATGTGGTACCTTTTTAGACTTAGGTTTGACACCTGAGTTCTGATTAGGGTATCCATGTAATCTGAAGCAGAAGGGCTTTATGTGGCCATATCTCCCACAATGATGACATTTCCATCTTTGGTACCTTTTCCTCATATGTCTCTGTTGCTGATGTCGAGAGTTGTGTTGAGACATCTGTTTTGACATTTGCTTACCAGTACCAGATTTCGTTGCTTCCATAAATCCTAGTCCAGATTTATTTCCGACATTTTGTCCAACCTGAAGGATCTCTTCCAATTTGTCTGTTCCATTTGTCAACATCTTGACAAATTTGGTCATTTGATTCAGTTGTGAGTTCAGCAATTGAACTTCTCCTTCTAGATGACTTATAGTTTCAAGGTTTGCCCTTTTTTCAGCCTCCAGCTTTATGATGAGTTTTGATTGTTTCTCATTCTGCACACAGACTTCAGTACTTCTGATACACAATTTCTTGTAAGTATCAGCCAGTTCTTCAAAAGTCACCTCTTCATCACTGATGTCACTTTCAGAGGTACAAACACCAGTTAAAGCAGTAACTCGTTTGGCAGTCTCTTCTTCAGAATCACAGTCAGACCAAGTAACTGTCATTCCTTTTTGTTTCTTAAGAAAGGTAGGACATTCAGCTCGAATATGCCCATATCCTTCACAACCATGGCATTGAATTCCTCTGCCTTGAATTCCCTTCTCTTCTGACCTTGGTCTTCTGCTGGAACTGTCAATGTTAGAGGGAATGTTATGAACATTAGACCTTGACTTTGGATCTATTCTTTTGATGAGTTTGTTGAACTGTCTTCCAAGCATGGCTACAGCTTCTGAAATGTTTTCTTCAACATCAGTGTTGGACATAAGTGCTATGCTCTTGTTCTTCTTGACACCATTATCAGTGATTCCCATCTCAAAAGTCTGAAGAGACCCAATAAGTTCATCCACTTTCAACTTGCTAATGTCCTGGGCTTCCTCTATGGCAGTTACCTTCATTGCAATTCTTTTAGGCAAGGATCTGAGAATCTTCCTCACCAGTTTTTCTTCTGACATCTTTTCTCCCAGTGCTCCTGAGGTGTTGGCAATCTCCAAGATGTTCATGTGAAACTCATGAATGGTTTCATCTTCCATCATTTTTAGATTCTCAAATTTGGTAGTCAACATCTGAAGCCTTGACATTTTTACTTTGGAAGTGCCCTCATGAGTAATTTTGAGAGTGTCCCAAACTTCCTTGGCCAGTTCATATTGATGTACTAATCTGAAAATGTTTCTATCAATTCCATTGAACAAGGCATTTAAAGCTTTTGAATTTCCCAGGGCTAAATCATCTTCTTCTTTACTCCAATCTTCCTCAGGCTTCAGACTAATTGTCCCATCTTTCTCAGTTATGGTGGGATGAATCCATCCTTTGTCAGCAGCTCTCCAAGCCTTTTTGTCCAGAGATTTTAGGAAGGCAATCATACGAGGTTTCCAGTAGTCATAATTAGTTCCATCCAGAATGGGTGGTCTATTTCCAAAAACTCCTTCTTTGTCCATAGTGCCAGAAAGTGATATCCCTAGATCTCACCCAGTAATACAGGCAGGGTGCCTGCTCTGATGCCAATTGAAATTCTGGCTGCAGATACTCAATGTCACGTTCAATGTTATGACACCGTATCTGACTTACTATATGACAGTAAATACAAAAGCAATAAAGAACACAGTCAATTGTTTACCCAGTTCAGTGTGCAACAACACCTACTCTGGGGGCTACCAAGCCAGGGAGGAAATCCACTATAAGAGATGTTAATTCAGGAATAAACCAACCAGTTTATCTCCTTCACTTAAGACCTACCCAATGCAATTCCAATCTAAGTACAACTTAAACCTGAGTTCCTACTCACTCCCCCTCAATCACAGCAGTGATACATAAACCAATTTGACTTAAGAATTGATGAAGACACTCTTCAAAAACAAACACTTGATTAAGCTTCACAGCTTTTTAATCAAGTAACACAATCACTCGTGCTTCAAAGCTTTGAGTGATGCACACAACTAACTTGACTCTGCTTCACAACTTTAGTCAAGGAACATTCAAACACTCTTGCTTCAAAGCTTTGAGTGCTACACAGCCCTTACAATTTGAAACCTATTCCAAGTCACTTATCACAATGATAATTGCTTGGAGTACAATAATCAAATCTATACAGATTACAAATGATCTTCTGATCAATTAAAAAGGGATGCCTTGAAAAACAGCAGCTCTGTTGAATATATAGCAGCTGCAACTTCAGTTAGGGTTTCCACAAAAACCTAGGGTTAATTCTGTTTGACCTAAAGACCAGGTCACAGGGCTTTATTAACCAGGTTAGGGTTGAGCTAGGTTACCCCTCAGAAAACGCAGGATTATGTTAAGGAAAGACTGAGTTATTTTCCTGAAAAAACTCAGACTTATCCAACCTGCAAACCTGTTAGTTCAGAACAGGATGTCATAACATCTGTTATGACATCTGAGAAAACCTGTCTACTGATTTAGCAAAATGTGATCATTTTGCAAAATGCTCAGATACACACTTATAAACATCAGTACTTGAATTACAATATTTTTCTGCAAAGGTACCTAATGAGTCAGTACAAACTAAACTAGAATGTTATGACATCAGTCATGACATTCACACATACATTTGGGTTTTACCAAAAATGCAAGCCAATACCTAAACAACTACAAAAAATGTTAATTTTGAAAAAAATTAATTAAAATACCTAAATCCTAATTAATTTTAATTAATAATAAAAAAGGTTAATTTTAATAAATAAAAGGTTAATAAATAAAAACCTAAAACCTAATTAATTTTAATTAAAAAAATGGTTTTAAAAAAAGTTTATGTGTAATGATTAACAAGAAAGAATTAAGTTTGCCAAAAAATAGATAGGGGGAGAAACATCAATGAAAAATAGGGTTAAAAAATACAAATAATGCAAATGTCATGGGTGGGTGTTGAACCAAAAATTAATTTAAAACTTAAAATTAAATTTAAAAAAAATCTAAAATTAATTATTCGAGTTTATTATGAAAATCAAAGGTTTGTAAAAAATGTTAAGTTTTATGAAAAAGGTTTTAAACTGAAAGAATGAAAATAGGTAAAAGGATAAATAGAAAGGAAGAAAACCAAAACCAATAGGGGTGAGTGTTGAACTCACGCCCTTAACCTTACTGATCACCCCCTTTACCACTGCGCCATAGTGTCGTTGGTTGTTGTTATGATCCGGCCTCAGCGTTTTGTAATAAACCAGCATGGGACCATGTCTAAATCTGCAGCGTTGAATCTCATGAACACATTAAATAAGGTAATATATCATGAAATACAAAGAAAGCAAATATATGCAATTTTATAATGTTAAAACCGACATGGCATGTATGAATGCTTCTATACCCTTTTGGTCAAGGGGATCAAACCAGCCTTACCCTTACTGGAGAAGTAGTGAGATGGGGTTTGTAACAAGGATGACTTGTTTATAGTGAGATGGGGGTTTGTAACAAGGATGACTTGTTTATAGTGAGATGGGGGTTTGTAACAAAGATTTCAAGATTTTTGAGGGTTCTTGAAAGAATTTGATATTTTGATAGGGTTGTGGCAAAGTTTTTTTTTCATGTCCTATTTGTGTGAAAAGAATGAGATTATATAATAGAAATTAGAGAAAAGATATGGGCTTTGAACGTGCAATTGGGTCTCCAATAACCACAAACAATAGTGCAGATTTTTATTCGTTTCTGGCTAAATCGTAGGGACTTAAGTACAATTTTTGAAGTTTAAATGTGAAAACAAAATGTAGCCGACATTGAGAACAAAATTTTGTACGAAAATGGGCTCAATCAGATAAACGGTGAATTAGTTATAAATTTTTGAAGTTTCGCCTCAGGCAAACTTATTTTGGGCTCCAGTGTCAACTCTGACACGTTCTTCAATAAGAAATTGGTATTGATAGGAGCAGAACCCAATCTCTACTTTGGAAGAAAAGTTGTATATCTCTGATTCAGTGACCTTGTGTAAAAAGATGGGCCCGATCCGATAAAAATTGACTGAGTTATGAATTTTCGAAGTTTCGACCCAGATGAAATAATATTCAGCATTCAGGATTTTTGGTGCATCACACGCACTCTGGGCAAAAAACGAAGGCCTTTTGGATACCGTTCGAACTCAATACCTCCTGTGAAAACATATCCAACTCAGTTTGTGAAATTTTGGCGCCGGAACCAGGTCAATACAATGAAAACCGACCAAGTTATAATTTTCTGAACATGATGCAAATAAACTTCTGTCATAAATTTTCTGTACCAAAATACTTGATAAATCCGCATTATTGAAGACCTTTTAATCGAAATTGGCTTCCAGCCGTGAGAGATGAAAACGTAGATGACGTAAATACAGAATTTTGGCCACTGGAAGGGGTTCAAAACGAGCCACGATATTCAAGTTATGAATTTTTTAGTGCATAAAAACTGCACTTTCAGCATACTTTTTCACCATATTTCTTCGAGAAAACTCGCACATTCAGAGACCTTCTTTAAATAATTGGCTCTCGAGCATAACCTAAATTTGAGAATATGTCACCAGAGAAATCTTGGCGAAATAGCACCTGAATATAACGCGTCGAGTTGGACTTGTGAATCTTTGAACCTCGAATCGTTGCGAAACGACGAACCGGTCTTCAGCACGGAAAATACTCTGAGAACATCCATTGGCGAAATAAATGTCACTTGTAACCCGACGAAGCTTTCTAAATATATATTGATTCGATAACCATAAAACCAATGATATACATGTATGTAATAATGAAATGTAAGTCAAAAAGGTCAAAAAAAAGAGGATAAATTTTGGGGTACAACAAGACGCTTTAGCAACCATGTCGGCTATGTTCAAGGTTAATTGGGACAACGAAGCCCCCGGAATTACAATCGTAAGATTTGATGAACCCGTGCACTGTTATAAGCTTGACACTAACATAGAGAAGCCATGGTACTATGAGGTGAAAAGATATCTTGAAGCACAAGAGTATCCTGAAGGAGCTTCCATCAATGATAAGAAATGTTTGCAGATATTTTCAGCCAAAATTCTTCCTAAGCAATAGAATCCTGTACAAGTGCAACCATGATTTTACTCTACTTCGGTGTGTGGACAAGAAGGAAGCATAGAAGATCATGAAAGATATGCATGATGGCCTCTTTGGAACTCACTCTGGTGGACACACTATGGCCAAGAAGATTCTAAGGGCTGGTTACTATTGGTTGACAATGGAAGCTGATTGTCACCATCACTCGAGGACTTGCCATAAGTGACAGATCTACGTTGATAAGGTTCATGTGCCTCTGGTACCACTAAACATCATGACTGCTCCGTGGCAGTTTACAATATGGGGCATTGACATGATCAGAGAAATCAAACCCACTGCTTCCAATGGACACTATTTCATCCTTGTTGCTATTGACTACTTCACCAAATGGGTGGAAGCTTCCTCATATGCCTCAGTCACAAAGAACATTGTAGCCTAGTTTATCAAGCATAACCTCATCTGTTGATATGGTATCCCCAAAAGGATCATCACGAACAATTGGACCAATCTCAACAATACTATGATTACTGAACTCTGCATGCAGTTCAGAATCAAACATCACAATTCTTCTCCATAAAAACCTAAGATGAATGGCGCAGTGGAAGCTGCCAATAAAAACATAAAGAAGATTGTGCAAAAGATGATGGTGACCTACAAGGACTAGAACGAGATGCTACTGTTTGCCCTTCATGGCTATCATACTTCGACTCGAACATCAATTGGGGCAACCCCTTTCTCTTTAGTCTATGGCATGGAAGTTTCCTGTCTGTGGAAGTTCAAATTCCTTCTTTAAGGATTATGAAAGAAGCAGATTTAGGCGCAGATGAATGGATTCAAACTAGATTGGATCAGTTGAACTTGATTGATGAGAAGAGGCTGGCTGTTGCTTGTCATGGTCAAATGTACCAAAAGCGTATGATCAAGAATTTCAACAAGAAGATCAAACCTCGAGCGTATCAAACTGGAGATTTGGTAATAAAACGCATCATTCTTCCTCAAGGAGACCCCAGGGGCAAATGGACTCCCACTTATGAAGGTCCATTTGTTGTTAAGAAAGTATTCTCTGGCGGTGCCATGATGCTAACTACTACGGACGACGAAGATTTACCGCATCATGTGAACACAGACATAGTCAAAAAATACTACGCGTAAAGAATAACCCGCTGGTTGATATACCTAGGAAAAAATAAGGGCATCCCGGTGAACCAAAAGGTTCGGGAAAAAGTTAGGTATACATACAAAAGATTGTACACCCGGCAAGTCGAAAACCCGAAAGGGCGGCTTGGGAAAAAAAGGGTATCCTGGTGGACTGAAAACCCGAAAGGGAGGTCCAGGAAAAAGTTAAGGATCAAAGCGTATGACTGTCCCGTAGGATCTCTGCAGTCAGCTTTATTACCAAGGTCCAAATTCAATGGTCCAAGATCAATTCAATCAACTTTTTTCAACGACAAGGGATGATATTCAAAAACATAGGGGCAATAGCGAATTTGGAACCCAATGAGATCACTTCCACATGGATATTATTTCTGTTTTCACTTTGTATTCCTTTCCTTCTTTCAACGATTTCCTCTTACTAGGATCTCTGTCTCCTTGTACAAAAACGCATGTTTATAGGAAAACATCAATACAAATATACTTTAAAGTGCAAACTTTTTATTTGTTTCTATTTTGAGTGCAAAAGTGTCCAATGACTAAAATTTAATGAACATATGCATATGAACATGATTAAACTATTAACAAATGTAACAAGCATCTCCTTAAGGATTTGGGATATCCCCACAGAGATACTTCAATAAGATTATCCCCACAGAGACGGATTCATGCAATCCCCATCCAGAGTTCCAAACTCTCAAAAACCCTCTCCCCAGCTGAGTTGGTCTTAAAAGAAGAAGCCTTGTGGAGTTCTTCCTAAAGAATTCACTTTCCCAATAGGTCATTAAAATATTCTCTTCAACAGGGTTTATTTACCCAACAAGCTACAAATTCCCCAACTCGAGTTTGCCTCTCAGACTATTACAAATCAATTGACAAAACCCCTTAATCCCCGGTAGAGTCATTGCAATCCCCAACTGAGTCATTATTATCCCAGTAAGTTACTGTGAAGCCTGGAATCCGACCAGATAACAGTTTAATTTCAACCTCAAACAAGTTACTGCGAAGCCTGGAATCTGACCAGATAATAGTTTAACTTCAATTACTGTGAAGCCTGGAATCCAACTAGATAACAATTAATTTCATCTAAGTTGCTGTTGAAGAAGTGAAAAACACAAGAAGGGGGGTTGAATTGTAAAAACTTGAAATCAATTGCAGTCAACACAGTATTTTTATCCTGGTTCGTTTGATCTCAAACTACTCCAGTCCATCCGTCAAGGTGATTTCGCCTCTCTCCAACGAGGTCTTAATCCACTATATTCAACTGAATATTACAACCGCTTTAACAACTGCTAAAGCCTTCTTGAGTCAAACCACAAACCGGTTTCTCAAGGAAATACTTTCTTACAAAGAATTGAAATCTAGGTGTGTGAATATTTTCTACAAAAACTGTTTATCACAACTGTGATACTACACACGTTAAGCTTATGAGAACTAGATTGCTAAATTAATTGAGTAAAGAATTTGAGAGCTTTAGCAAACTGAGAGTGAGGAAGATGATGAATAGCTTTAGGCGTGTAGAGTGTTGTAGAGCATTAGCCAATTCTATCTTCACTGACTTGATTATATAGCATTGGAAAATGGTACGTTGGAGGTCAGTTAAATCCGTTTCAATGCCAATAACATTCTTTCCAAATTGAGAAGATCTTGTCTGGAATGATGTCGTTGGTAATAAAGCATCTTGAATGCACAATACCGTTGCCACTTAAGCGTGTTCTGGCTTTGGCTCATTCTGACGTTGCTTAGGTGCTGATGAACTGTTGTTGTCTTAATCAGAGTTCAGATTGTTACACGCAGATCTGTTCATCAAGCTTCAGCGTAAGCACATGTTGATCTTCTGATTCTGGCATCTGATATAACATCTTATGATGCTGATGTTGATATCTCATCTTCTGATGCTGATGATGATATTCTCTTGCTGATGTCCATCAGAGTTTCTGTAAAACAGAATGTAATTTTTTTAGGCAGCATATATGTCTTACATGAATCATACAATTAATATATCTTTGCATTTTGTTATCATCAAAACTTAAACTTAGGGTAGTAGATTCAAACTTTGTTCTAACAATCTCCCCCTTTTTGATGATGACAAAAACTAGATATTTTTTAATTGAAAATTAACGTGAAAAGTATCAGAGATAACCAAATAGTAAAGAGTATCAGAATTAAATAGGAAGTTATCAGAGATAAGGGATAAAGAGATATCAGAGTTTAGATCGGAGATACTCCCCCTGAATTTATTACTTCCCTTTTTAATTCCAAGAGTTCTTCAGGATCAGATCTTTATTGACTTTCTTTGAACATCAGAATATCAGAGCTTCAGTGTATCAGATTAGAATATCAGAGCTTCAGTGTATCAGAGATGATTAACTTCTTGTACCTGTAGGCTTATGCAAAAAACAGAAAACATTCAAGTATATCAGAGTGTTAGAATATTTGAGACTTTTTGTCTCAGTAATCCGTTATTGAAAAATATCATTCTTGTTCTCCCCCTTTTTGTCAGCAATCAAAAAGTGTAAGTAATATAAGCTAAAACGATCAGGGCAGAAAAACTGTTATATTTAATTCAAAGCATAGAAGAGAGTACATAAAACATGGAAAGAAAAAGCATGAAAACATCATGAATGAAAAACTAAGGTTAGGGTGGAAGGCGTGTGAACAGAGTCTCTAGCATTGTCTTAATCTGATCAGCAGTTTCATTCTGCTGGTGCACCATGCTGACTACTATATCAATCTTGTTGTCTTGCACATCCATCCTTTCCTTCATCTTCTGATCATTCTCATCCATTCTTTGCTACAGACGAATATCATTTTGCTTCAGCTCTTCTAGAGTCTGCCTGTCCAAGGCAGCTTGAGAGACGTCAGAAGCAAGATGCTTTTGAGAGCTTTCTCCAACATCTTCAGCTTGACTAACATCTTCAGCTTGAATTGTCTGATCTTCTGCTTGCTGAACTTTTGAAGCTGGACGCTTCTCAGACCATGGCTCACTATCCAGAAATAGCACTTCCTCCTTTGGCAGCTGACTTTTCCTTCAGCAGCTTGCTGAAGTTCTGTTGTGCCTGTTCATAATTGATGTCTTGCAGCTTGAGGGCTTCAGCGCGTACCCACTTTATGAATTAAGTCCAGAGATGGTATGAAGCAGAAGGATCAATCATTCCAGGACAAACCTGCTTCAGAGAAGCAATCCAATTCTGCAAGCCTGTTTCAAAATTCAAAATGCCAGCACCAACATCTAGTTGTTTGGGTTTGGGGATGGCTATTTTATATTTACGGTCAGCAAGACGGTTAAGGATTGTTAAATCAATAAAGGTTTTGCTGTGGTCTTCTGTAGTTTGTTTGGGAGATGGAGTGGGAGAATCAGAGATGATTATTGGACTGTTTGGAGTATTTGGAGGGGTAGTTTCTGGTGAGGATGGCAGATGAGGTATGTTTACAGTTGTACCACAAGGCAGCTGAATTTCCAAGGGTTGAGGTTCAGAGGATTGAGGTGAAAGAGGTTCAGGAGTTTGATGTTCATGTGATGGAGTTTCAGAGTGTTGAAACTCAGGTTGTGGAGATGATGGTTGAGGTGAAGGTGGATGAAGTTCTGGTTGTGGAGAGGGAGGTGGAATTTCTGGTTGTGGAGAAGGAGGTGGAATTTCTGGTTGTTCTGGTATGGGTGAGAGAGTATGTTCTGGTTGAGGAGAGTGGGCAGTTTCTGGTTGAGTGTTTGGATTTTCTGAGAGGGGAGCGGAAGCACGTTGATCAATTTCAGACAGAACTTTGTCAAGTTCTGATTTTGTTGATGTTGTGGGTTTTGGATTTTGGGATTTGTTGCGGGATCTCCTGAGAGTCAGTGACTCAGAAGGGTCAGCCTCTGGTTCGGTTTCATCAATGGTTGGTATGGGGATTGGAAGTTCATATGAAGCTGGGGTTGGGATTGATGTTGGAATAGCAAAAGAATTTAAAACATTAGCAGCAGATAGATTACCTCTCTTCTTAGGGGTCTGCTGGGATGGTCCTTCTGAAGTAGCCTTTCTTTTCTTCGTCTTCTTCACAATAACTTCTGGATTTTGCTGGTGCATATCTTTAATGTTCAGGGTGGGATCTGTGCCATCAGCCTTGCAAGCGTCCAAGTATCTGAGAACAATGACTGGTTTAGAGTCAATCTCAGAAAATATTGGAAAGTCGTCCAGAGGGACTCTTCTGCTGGTGATGTCAGCAAGAGGAGTGACGCTGGGCTCCTTTCTGATATTCTCTATCAGTTTCATTTTCTTCAGATTCTTGGCATTCAGAGGCTTGCCAACAGTAGGTTCAATAGAGCTTAATTCCTGAGCTTCTGTAAGGTGTTCTATCATCCTATTCTCAGTCAGAATATCTGATATTAACCTGCCAAAGGGTATCCAATCCCTTTTTGTCCTTTCTTCTTCCCTTGTCTCCTTGACGCTGGTCCTGAGGTGATTAAACAGAAGATGAGCCAAGTTAATCTTTACCTTCGGATTAATAAAATAGATCAGAAACTGCTGATCTATGTTTATATAATCAGGAGAGCTTGTGGGCTTCCTATGATTGAAGCACCCCAGAATAATCTTCTCCCATATTCTGTGCTGATCCTTTAAGTCTCTGATTTTTCTGCTGGGAACCCCATGGGTGAAAATCTCTCTTGCAATGACAGCAGCATCTGAGCATCTTTCTGCCATGTCGATACAACGGATGCCACCACCGTTGTATCCAATAAGTCTAGAAATGTGATCCTCAGTGATCACAATCTTCTTTCCCATTATATAGGAAGTAACTTGATGTGTTGATGAGGACGCATGAATCCAGAATTCTTTGACCAATACTGGGAACGTTGGACCCACCAACCTATCAAAGTATCTCTCCCATCCTTGTGCCCTAACTTCTTCTGTCAAATCGAATCCATTTTCCTTTAGACTGGAGAAATCAACAATCAGTTCAGATAGAACTTCCAAGTTCTTCACTGGTGTAAGGAGCGTTCTGAAGGGAATTTTGTATTGTTCAGATGAAGCCTCCTTCTGAGAACCTGCTGAAACATTGCTAGAGGTTTCCATGTTCACACTTAGGGTTTTCTGAGAAAAAGTTTTTGAGAAAAGGGTTTCTTTTGAGAAAGAGATGAACACACAAGAAGAATGCATAAAATATTTGTAAGAATGTAGGAGACGGTAAAAATTTAATGAATGATGTTAATGTGCTTAAATAGAGTTCAAAATAAGTTTTGAAAACGTAAACGTTTTTAAGAAAGAGAATTAATTCATGATTACAGTTTAACTCATGATTACGTGCATTTAATGCTTGCTGATTTTGGGGGATTTGAGAAAGATGCTTGGAACGGTTACCAGACATGTGTCTCAATGCACCCAATCAGCGTTTTGCCTTCTCAGAAGCGTGCACGCGTGTTTTGCTTCAGAGATTTGCTGATGATTGGATGACACTTGTTTGATTTAGTGAGCATCACGTCTATCCTTGAGCTGAGACGCTCAGATCTTTAAGAATAGAATCTGATACAATCTGCATGTCTATCTTTCTGAGAGGAGATTGATCAGAATTTCATAGTAAAAAGAAAACACATTCTGAAGGTTAATATATAAAATTAAAACATTTTCACTCTGGGCAGAGTTTCATGCTGAGATGTTTCAGAATGAAATTGAACCTATCTTCAGAAAGAGGTTTAGTGAAGATATCAGCCCATTGATGATCTGTATCAATAAATTTTAAGTTCAAAATTCCTTTCTGAATATAGTCCCTAATGAAGTGATGTTTTATTTCTATATGCTTAGCCCTAGAATGCAAAATAGGATTTTTACTTAAGCAAATGGCAGAAGTATTGTCACAGAGTATAGAGATGTTACTCTAAAAAATCTGGAAGTCTTCAAGCTGAATTTTCATCCAGAGCATTTGTGTGCTGCATCCAGCTGCTGCTATGTACTCAGCTTCTGCTGTTGATAGCGCAATAGTGGATTGCCTTTTGTTGGACCAAGAGATCATATTTTCTCCCAGAAACTGGCAGCTTCTAGAAGTACTTTTACGCTCTACTCTGTCTCCAGCAAAGTCAGCATCGCAGTAGCCTACTGTTGTACCCCAAAATTTTCCCTCCCATATTCTTCAAGAATGGCAAAGAGCATGCTTCAAAATCTCCCCAAGGGTTGCACAGTTCAAGGGCCTCCTAACAGTCAAAAATTAGGGTTTTGGTTCTGGCAAAGAAATTGAAGTTTTCAAGGGTCCAATCAAGTCCCACATGCCTACAAACATGGTCAAGCATCCTCATACCAAGTTTCAAGACTTACAGCACAAAATTGCACAGTCAAAAACCCTAATTGCTCAACAGTCAACTGCAGGGGCAAAATGGTCATTTGACAGTCAAAAGTTCAAATTTTTGGTCAACATCTCATTTTGAAGCCATAAACATCATTTGATCAATTCTTGATCATGATTTTCAAGGCATGGCTCAAAAAGTCTCAAGATGCAAAAGTTTCCATATTTGGACAGTTGAAAAAGTCAACTGTAACTTGACCATATCAGAAAAATTCCATCCAAAGCTCATTTTGAAGATAAAGACATTTACTACAACTCCTCTTCACACTTCAAGTCCAAGAAATGCTCTCACAAAAAGTTATCAATTTCAACATTATAGGTCATTTTCAAAAGTCAATAAAAAGGACTTTAAGTCAAAGGCCATAACTTGGGATTGGTAAATCAAATTGACATGGGACCAAAGGCATTGGTTAGAGGACTTCAAGACCTTTCCAAAATGTCCAAGAACATGATCAAAGCTTAAAAATTGAGCAAGATATGCCTTGTGGAAGTTGGGAAATTTTTGGGCATTTTGAAAAGTCAACTTTGCTTCAAATGCCTTAAAATTGCTAATGGGCCACATTTTCTTCCAAGATTCATCATCCAAAGACTATGCACGACCATTTGGCCCAGAGGGGATTTATTTCATCATTTTTATTTATTTATTTGAATTTTTAATTACTATTAATTCATTTAATAAAATAAAATATGACAAAAATACTAAAATAAGGTTTTCAAATCTTTTTGTGCAGAATAAACTCTCCTTAAAGGCTCAAGATTCGTGCATACCCAAAATTGGAAGGTTTGGCCATGATTGACATCAAAATCACATGGAAAAAGATTGAAAAAATATGCCATTAAATCCAATATTTGATTCATGATTGCATTGATCTTTTGACTCAAGATTTAACCCTAATCTGATCCCATACATATACTGATCAAAACCTAATGCATAAGGACCTGAATGCTGCGCCTCACATCAAGAACAAAGTTTGTATTTTTGTCCAAAATTTCAAAAACTGAAAACTGCTTTAGAGTTGGTTTCAAGGCAAAATACCAATTGCAATAGCTTGCCAAGGCTTCACTGAACCTAACTGCGTTCTTTTACAATCCTCACGCACCCAGAATTGGTACATAGCAGTCAAACTGTTTCATCTTTTTTGCATAATCGTATTTCATCATTCATGCCATAATTTTGAGTTCTAATGCTTGTTTTGTACTAGTCTTATCATTCTGAAGCTAACCATACTGTTTAATTGAGTTTTTCTTGCCTATGCGCGAAATCACCATTGAAGCTTGCTAGGGTTACAAAACTGTAAAATTGGGGCTTTACGTTTAAGGAAAAATCAGGCAACTAGACTTGTACCGTTCGAACCAGAAGCTTCATACGAATCCAATGCACTAGTCGCGCTCAATTTATCATGCGCCATATCCTATTCGCTATTTTCATGTTTTAAGTTTGTGGGGGTTTAAAACCCCCGTTATTTAAATGTTTTTTTTTGTTTCAGAACAATGAAGAAGACGATGCATGGAAGACAGTGATTGGACAATTTGAATTCAGCGCGCGTTTTTGTTGTTTCTAGGCCACTAATGCTAATTTTCTTTTATATTATTCATTTGTTATTTTAGGTACAACGCGCGTTAATGGTTCAGTTGGTGGAGGATAACATTGGTAAGCCTTCGGACCTGGGTTCGAACCCCAGGTCCCCCTTCTTTATTCCATATTTTTATTCTGAACGTGTTTCTATGTAGCTCGTTCCCTGAGGTATACCATGCAGCCCCATAATCTGACGTGCCACGAGCCCACTAAGATCCAACCAAAGGCCCTGATCTGAAGAGTACTATGTGCATAAGTCAACCAGGCCACACGCCAGCATGAAAAGTCAACAAGGCCAAGGGTCTATTGGGCCTAATTGCTGGGACAAAACCTCCAAACTGGGGTCAACACCCCCCAAGGGTTTGCATTTCTTTTCTTTTTCCTTATTTTATTTTTATTTGTTTAATTTTAATTTAATTCATCAAATTAATATTTTCATAATATAAAAAAAAATAACAAAAATCAGAAAGTCACAAAATAAAATATATTTTATTTAAATGTTATTAAAATCTTATTAATTAATTTAGTTTTTTTAAATTCTAGGATTAATTTTAATATTTTTTTTAATAAAACTTAAAAATTGTAGAATTAGTGTTTTAAACACTTTTATCCTTTTTTTCCTTTTTCCACCATATTAATTATTAATTATTAATTACTATTTTTGTAAATAAATATGTAAATAATTAATTAGCATAAATTAGGTTTTAAACTTTAACCTTTTCTTTAATAATTAAAAATATTTAGAACTAGGTTTGCCTTCTAATTTTAAATTCTTTTCTTATTTCGTTAAATACAAAAAAAAACAAAAAAAACATTTCTTTTCTTTAATTTAATACTTAATTAACTTTTAATTTCAATTTAATTTCAAAAGGGTCCAACGCCCTCGCATTCGATAGTAATTCCAATTCGCGCGCTTATTTTATTTCCTCTTATTTATGTAATTCTCCCAAAGCCATGTAAATTTGACATTTATCTTTTTCGCACTCTTTCTTTTATTTCAAATCGGGTCCTGGATTAAATTTGGCGATGTGGACCCGCGCCTTTGTAATAGCGTAGGATTTTTATGTTCCCGCAACTTTTAACTGTTAACTATTGCATGAAAGAATGAATGTTAAAATAAAAGCAACGCATAGATCACCCATGACATGAACAAGATAAATGCAAATGAACATGACACACAAGTCACACACCACCCCTAGGGTACGCCTCACTGTTGCCTTGCCCCTCGAAAGGTGGTCGTCGAGTAGAGGATGTTTTAGTAAGTCCTCATGATCCAGGAACCTGGCATGAGGGTAGCTTCTAAGGTGTCTTCCCATTGCTCCGGTGATCACCATGTCCCGAACCCTCGAATTGACCCGAACACCTCCAACGGTGGTGCTACCTACCTCTCAATGGTGGGATGGCACTACTTTAAAGGACATCTACACAGACGAATTCCTTAGGGTAGGTAGACGACTCTAGATACTTGCTCTAATTTCAAAACAAATCAAAAATACTTTTCACACCGACACCTTTTCAAAAAGCTTTCGAAAGAAACTTTTCAAACACTCTTGAGGACCGATACAAGAGTCGAACTGAAATTTTCAAAGAAACTTTTTTTAAAACCCACAGTTGAAAAGCAAACAAACCATTTTTGAAAACACAAATGAGCAAGTACCTAAGAGCCCATGGATAACCATGGATAGAAAGGGTGCTAACACCTTCCCTTTCTATAATCTACCTCCCGAACCGAGAGCAATCTCTTTAAGGAATTTTTCTGTGCTTTTGTCCTTTCCATTTAGAGAAAATAAAAGACGGTGGCGACTCTTGCTTACCGCGACATTTCGCGAACCAGCGTTAAACAGTCAGTTCCAGATCCACCGATCACAAAATTGGCGACTCTGCTGGGGAGACTTTTAAAGTGAGGTATACCTTAGGGTTTAGTTCATAACTGTGTTTTCAATTGCTTTGACTTGCTTGCTTTAAATTGTGGGACTATCTTGGGAGTTCTATAGATCCTAACCCGGATCTGGGGATACCTTCTTAGAAAGTAGCAACAAGGCTGTGAGGGAACTGTGCGGGGTATACCGACATGGTTGAAATAGTCTGCTACGTTGATGTGGCACTTTGGTGTGTACCGGTAACCCTTGAGTTCAGTCAAGGAGAGTACGGGGCCTCCGCGTGGTGTCGTGAAGCATCAACAGACCTTAGGAACCTTAATTGAACTATCTTGGCCTCTTTAGGGTAGTGAGATAACTGACTTTGGTGCAGTCCGAGGTTGGTTGATACTCGATACTACACTCAATTGAGGGTTGCTTTCCTGGAATATTTCAGTCGCCAGTTCAGTGGCTAAATCGAAACGATGCACAATGAAAGCAATCCCGTGATATTGTGTGCCTTACATGTTTGCCTTTGTAAATATCTGTGGTGTGTTTAATCATAGCATCATGACATCATCCAGCATCATATGCATTGACTAACCATTTCAGGGGTTCGAATCTTCATCTTTGTTCTTGTTTTGTAGGACATGGAAACTGTTCGCAGAAAGACAATTCAAATCAGCCTTGTAAGGATCCCTCCTCAGCTTAAGGAGCTTATATCCAGGATTCCCGAGAGCTCTTCATTCAGTGAAAGACATGGAAGACTCATCAGCTTGGTCAACACCAACATTGAGCAAGATATGATAAAGGTCTTGTTCCAGTTCTTTGACCCTCTGCATCACTGTTTCACCTTCTTGGATTATCAGCTGGTACCTACATTGGAGGAGTTCTCCCGGCTCCTGAAGATCCCTATCCTTGATCAACTACCCTACAACGGTACGGAAAAGGAACCCAGGCTTGAAGAGATTGCTAAAGCCTTGCACCTACAATCATCTGACCTCAAGGGACATTGGGAAGTTAGAAGTGGTATCAAAGGGTTCTTAGCCAGGTTTCTGTTTGAAAAGGCCCATGAATGTTGGAACTCCCTTGACTTACAAGCTTTTGAAGAAGTTGTGGCCCTCCTTGTCTATGGTTTGGTGTTGTTCCCTAACCCAGATCAGCTTCTAGATATCAGTGCTGTCCAGATCTTCATGTCCAGGAATCCTATACCTACGTTGCTGGGGGACATCCTTCACTCATGTTACACTCGAACCATGAGAAAAAGAGGTGTCCTTATGTGTTGCACTCCTCTCCTGGGAAGGTGGTTTATTTCGCACCTTCCACAATCAGTTCTGAAGAACGAGCGGGGTTTGAGATGGTCACAACGGTTGATGACTCTTACACATGCAGATATACATTGGTGCCCTCGGTCCAGAGAGGATGTCACTATCATTGATCATTGTGGGGAGTACCCTAATGTTCCTTTACTTGGAATCAGAGGAGGTATTACTTACAACCCATGCCTGGCTTGGAGACAATTTGGTTATGCTCGGAGGGATGGTCCTCATGACATGTTAATTCCTGACATAGTTTTTGACTTCGACAACGATGCACAAGGACTTCTCCAGAGATTTATCAGAGCCTGGAGGATGCCAAGTAGGATAGACAGTAAGACACTGGGGCACAAGAACTCCATCCCATTGGAACCTTATCTCAAGTGGGTACGCGCCCGCTCCCAGAAGTTAGTAATGCCATATCCTCATGTGCTCCCTGTGATCAAAGAGCCAGTCTTGGAAGGAGAAGTGTCCTACACTATTCAACATCCTGACATACCCACATCCTGGGAAGAGATGCAGAAGAGCTGGATCCAGCTTAAGGAAGAATGGAATTCTCTTGAGACCAGTCTACATGCTAGTGAAAAGAAGGTCTTGGAGCTCACCCGCCTATTGCATGAAGAGAGGAATCTCAACACCTACATAGCTCCAAAGAGGATGCGTAGTGTCTTTTGGGATTGATTTGCTTTGTAATTTGTGCCCATGAGGCTTTGATGTACTGAACAATTGTTTCCTTAATAACAACGTGTGTTCCTTTTTGTCTACAACAAATTTGAACTTTCGAACCCTTGAATGCATTGCATAAACACATATCATTCATCATGTGCATAACAGGTTTTCTCTTCTTTTCAGGTTGCTTACTGTTCTTTGCTGTTTATTTCAGCATCATGAATCCTGACTCATCATCAACCGAGATGTCCATCAAGGCTCTTCAGGCGCAGAATACGCAATTTCAGGAACTAATCATGGGTTTGGCTCAGGGCCAAGAAGAGCTGAAGGCTCTTCTCCTGAAGAAGGAGAAGAAGAAGAAGAAGAGAACTGTTCTTTTAAACTCGGGCCGAAGGTTTGGCAACACTCTGCAGAATGAAGAGGCTGGTTCTTCTATAGGCAAAAGCAGTCCCCAAGGGGGAAAAGGTCCTAGTCCGGTAGTCTCTGACAACGAGACTGATTTTGATGAGGAACAGTATCCTCCGGCTGAAGACCGGTATAAGCAGTTGGAAGACTGACTGAATGCAATGGAGATCCAACAAGTGCCTGGGCTGGATTTCGGAGACTTGGGCTTATCTACTGGTGTGATTATTCCTCATAAGTTCAAAGCACCATCTTTTACTAAGTATGACGGGGCGTCTTGTCCCAAGCTACATCTCAGATCTTATGTGGGGAAGATTCAACCGTACTCAGTGGACAAGAATTTGTGGATCCATTTCTTCCAGGAGAGTCTTTCAGGGACTCATCTCGAATGGTTCTATCAGCTGGATGGGACCAAGGTTCGTAACTGGGAGGAGTTGGCTACTGCTTTCTATAAGCAGTATCAATATAATGCCGACCTTGCCCCTACACGTACCCAACTCCAGGGTATGTCGCTAGGTTCAAGCGAAGGTTTTAAAGAGTATGCACAGAAGTGGAGGGATCTGGCTGGCAGGGTGCAGCCTCCGTTAACTGACCGGGAGTTGGTAGACATGTTCTTGGGGACCCTATCTGGGCCATTTTTCAACCATCTTATCGGTTACTCATCTGCAGGGTTTATTGATCTTATTCTGACTGGAGAGAGAATAGAGGCTGGGATGAAGTCTGGTAAAATTCAGAAGGGTGCATCTGCAAGTTCGGAGAAGAAGCCCTTTAAGAAGGAGGCCAGTGCGGTATATGGCTCTAGAAGACCAGAGAAACCTGAGCGCCGCCAATCTGTCAACGCGGTGATGATTGCTAAACCTGCTGCCGCTCCTCGGCAAACCAATCCTCAAAGGGCTGAAAGACCCAGGAGAGAGTTCACCCATTTGAGTATGACCCTGTTGTACCCCAAAATTTGCCCTCCCATATTCATCAAGAATTGTCAAAGTTAAGGTCACAAAATTCCCCCCAGGGTTGTGTAGCTCAACTGTCTCCTATGCAGTCAAAACTAGGGTTTGAGTTCTGGTCAAGCAAATGAGCTTTTCAAAGGCCCAATCAAGTCTCACATGCCTACAAAGATGGTCAAGCACCCTCATGTCAAGTTTCAAGGCATTCAGCTCAAAATTGCACAGTCAAAACCCTAGATTGCACTACAGTCAACTGTAGGGGCAAAATGGTCATTTGACAGTCAAAAGTTCAAATTTTTGGTCAATATATCATTTTGAAGCCACAAACATCATTTGATCAATACTTGATCATGATTCTCAAAATTTGGCTCAGAAATCATCAAAGATGCAAAAGTTGCTATATTTGGACAGCTGAAAAAGTCAACTGAAATTGACCAGGGCATAACTTTCACATGGATTATCAGAAAAATTCCATCCAAAGCTCATTTTGAAGAGAAAGACATTTCCTACAATTCATCTTCATGTTCCAAGTCCAAGAAATGCTCTCACAAAAAGTTATCAATTTCAACATTATAGGTCATTTTCAAAAGTCAACAAAAAGGGACTTTAAGTCAAAGGCCATAACTTGAGATTGGTAAATCAAAATGACATGGGACCAAAGGCATTGGTTAAAGGACTCAAAGACCTTTCCAAAATGTCCAAGAACATGTGAAAAGCTTAAAAATTGACCAAGTTATGCCTTGTGGAAGTTGGGAAATTTTTGGGAATTTTGAAAAGTCAACATTGATGCAAAAGGCCTAAAAATGCAAATGGGCCCATTTTTCTTCCAAGTTTCTTCATGCCAAGCCTATGCACGACCACTAGGCCCAAAGGGAAGTATTCTCATATTTTTTAATTATTTATTTGAATTAATATTAATTTATATTCATTTAAATGATTTTAATTCATGAAAAATATAAACCTAACATGAAAAAATCTTTTTATGCATGATTTGGCCTCTATAATTCGTGCATATCTCAAATAGGCAAGCTTTAGTGCTAATTGATCAGATTTGGTACAAGATACATGAGAAAAAGATATGAAAAAGATTTTCCAAAATCAAATATTGAAATCCATGAATGCTTGAGATTTTGTGCAAAGTTTTTGACCTAAATCGTTCCTTACATATACAAGAACAAGACCTAATGCCAAAAAGACTGCAAGCTGCGCTCAGAAAGCAAAAACACAAACTTGAAAATTGTCCAAAAATTGAAAACTGATTTCAAGGTTATAGGTAGATTCAAGCTTCAACTTCCATTCCAATAGCTTCCTTGGGTGATTCTGAACACGTACCACTCATTAGCATCAATTCAAACGCGAAGAATCGGTACATTGAGTGTGAACTGCATACAAAAAAATTCTTAATCGTATTTTGGTTTTAAAGCATGATCATGGCATTTTAATTATATATTCATGCTCCTGATGAAGTTTGTGAACTAACCATTGTATTTGATTGAGTTTTCATGCCATCCACGCGATTTCGCCATTAACAAGCATTAGGGTTTCTCAGCTTCAGAATTAGGGGTTTCTAAGTGCAGCAAAATTGGACGTCCTCATTGCCATGGTTGTACTCAGAGCATAGGGACGAAGAGATTCCAACCCTCGCGCTCAATTTATGAGCGTCGAGGGTCTATTCGCTATTTCTTGGTATATGGCCTTAGGCGACATTGCTAAACCGTTGCCTTATGTTTTTCCACTTTCAGGCATATGGAGGAGACGAAGACGTGTTGGAACGTGATACGTCCATTCAAAACAGCGCGCGCTTTTGTGCTGTTTAGTGGCCATTAATCAATTTCATCTTTTATTATTTATTTGATATATTATATTAATATGAACATGATAGCTCAGTTGGCAGGTGGACACATTGATAACCCTCATGACCTGGGTTCAAACCCCAGGTCTATGCAACCTCAATATTATTTTTCATGAACAAATCCTATGCAATACTGGAATGAAGACGCACCATATTCCCTCACCATCAGGCAGCCCACGTGTCCAGGAGACTCCCACCCAAGGCTGAAGATTGGGGGTACACCATAGGCATGAGTCAAAGCATCACACACAATCCAAAAAAGTCAACGAAGACTGAAGCTTATTGGGCCTGATCTTTGGACCTATACCTCCTGATTTGGGGCAACACCCCACCCTGGTTTGCATTTTATATTTTTTTCTTCTTACATTTATTTTTATTGTATTATTTATTTTTATGGCTTTAATTAATTTATTTTTTCTATAAAATATAAAACATTATAAAAATCAGAAAATACAGAAAAATATAATATTTATTTTATTATAATTATTTCCATAAATAAATTAGAATGTAAATTATGTAGTGTAATTAGGTTTTAATTTTAATTCCCTTTTTTAATAAAAATCCAAAAATGTAGAATTTAGGTTTTAATTGTTAATTCTTTTTTTTGTTTCCCTTTTTCCACAATAATAATTATTATTTATTTATTTATTTTCCTATTTAAATTGTACATAAATGAATTAGGTTTAATTTAGGTCATATTTCAATTCTTTCATAATAAATAAAAAAAAATATTAGAATTAGGGTTTGCCGTCTAATTTAATTTCAATTAACTTCCTCTTTTTTCATTAAATCTAAAAAAACACAAAATACCAAAAAAAAACATTTAATCATTTAATTTGTAATTCATCATTAATTTTAATTGTTTGCAAAAAGGGTCCAACGCCCTAGTTTCGTTTTAATTATTTAATTTGCGCATTTATCTTATGTCGTTTAATTATAATTATGTAACTGTCCCTAAGCCATGTAATTTACTTTTCGCACTTTATTTCTTCGCATTATTTATTTTCCGCTAAATCGGGTCCGGTTTAATTTTGGCGATGTGGACCCGCGCCGTTTGTAATAGTTTAGATTTATATTTCCCGCAAATATTAATTGTTAAAAAGCATGCAAGAATGAATGTCATAATAAAATCAAGCGTAGATCACAACAAACATGACAAGACAAAATAACTGAAACATGACACACAATTCGCACACACCACCCCTAGGGTACGCCTCACTGTTGCCTTTCGAAAGGTGATCGTCGAGTAGAGGACGTCTTAGTAAGTCCTCATGATCCGGGAACCTGGCATGAGGGTAGCTTCTAAGGTGTCTTCCCATTGCTCCGGTGATCACCATGTCCCTAAAACTCGAATTGACCCGAACACCTCCAACGGTGGTGCTACCTACCTCTCAATGGTGGGATGGCACTACTTTAAAGGACTTTTACACAGACGAATTCCTTAGGGTAGGTAGGTTCTCAAGGGTACTTGCTCTAATTTCAAACAAACAAAAATCTTTTCACACCAACACTTTTCAAAAGCTTTCAAAGCAAATTTTTCAAACACTCTGACGTACGAGTCGAACTGAAATTTTTCAAAGAAACTTTTTTTAAACCCACATTGAAAAGCAAACAAACATTTTTGAAAACACATTGAGCAAGTATCTAAGAGCCCATGGATAACCATGGATAGAAAGGGTGCTAACACCTTCCCTTTCTATAACCTACCTCCCGAACCGAGAGCAATCTCTTTAAGGAATTTTTCTGTGCTTTTGTCCTTTCCATTTGGAGAAAATAAAAGACGGTGGCGACTCTTGCTTCCGCGACATTTCGCGAACCAGCGTTAAACAGTCAGTTCCAGATCCACCGATCACAGAACTGGCGACTCTGCTGGGGAAAAACTTAAAGTGAGGTGTACCTTAGGGCTAGCTTATAACTATGTTTTCAATTGTTTTCCTTGTGTGCTTTAAATTGTGGGTTGCTTGGGAGTTCTATAGATCCTACACCCGGATCTGGGGGATACCTTTCTTAGAAAGTAGCAACAAGGCTGTGAGGGAACTGTGCGGGGTATACCGACACGGTTGAAACAGTCTGCTACGTTGATGTGGCACTTTGGTGTGTACCGGTAACCCTTGAGTTCAGTCAAGGAGAGTACGGGGCCTCCGCGTGGTGTCATGAAGCATCAACAGACCTTAGGAACCTTAATTGAACTATCTTGGCCTCTTTAGGGTAGTGAGATAACTGACTTTGGTGCAGTCCGAGGTTGGTTGATACTCGATACTACACTCAATTGAGGGTTGCTTTCCTGGAATATTTCGGTCGCCAGTTCAGTGGCTAAATCGAAACGATGAACAATGAAAGCAATCCCATGATATTGGGAACCTTAGAACCCGGTTACTTTGATTAGGACAGGTATGAACCCACCAACTCAAGAGGGTACTACCCAGACCCCATGCTGGCCTTAAACCTTAAGGGCTTGTCTTGTGTGCCTTGTTTGCCCTACATGTTTGTCTTTGTAAATATCTGTGGTGTGTTTAATCATAGCATCATGACATCATCCAGCATCATATGCATTGACTAACCATTTCAGGGGTTCGAATTTTCATCTTTGTTCTTGTTTTGTAGGACATGGAAACTGCTCGTAGAAAGACAATTCAGGTCAATCTTGTAAGGATCCCTCCTCAGCTTAAGGAGCTTATATCCAAGATTCCCGAGAACTCTTCATTCAGTGAAAGGCATGGAAGCCTCATCAGCTTGGTCAACACCAACATTGAGGAAGATATGATAAAGGTCTTGTTCCAGTTCTTTGACCCTCTGCATCACTGCTTTACCTTCTTGGACTATCAGTTGGTACCTACATTGGAGGAGTTCTCCCGGCTCCTGAAGATCCCTATCCTTGATCAGCTACCCTTCAACGGTACAGAAAAGGAACCTAAGCTTGAAGAGATTGCCAAAGCCTTGCACCTACAGTCATCTGACCTCAAGGGACATTGGGAAGTTAGAAGTGGTGTCAAAGGGTTCTTAGCCAGGTTTCTGTTTGAAAAAGCTCTTGAATGTTGGAACTCCCTTGACTTGCAAGCTTTTGAAGAAGTGGTAGCCCTCCTTGTTTATGGTTTGGTGTTGTTTCCTAACCCAGATCAGCTCATTGACATCAGTGCCGTTCAGATCTTTATGTCCAGGAATCCTATACCTACATTGCTGGGGGACATCCTTCACTCATGTTACACTCGAACCATGAGAAAAAGAGGTGTCCTTATGTGTTGCACTCCTCTCCTGGGAAGGTGGTTTATTTCGCACCTTCCCCAATCAGTCCTGAAGAATGAGCGGGGTTTGAGATGGTCACAACGGTTGATGACTCTTACACATGCAGATATACATTGGTGTCCTAGGTCCAGAGGAGATGTCACTATCATTGATCGTTGTGGGGAGTACCCTAATGTTCCTTTACTTGGAATCAGAGGAGGTATTACTTATAGCCCATGCCTGGCTTGGAGACAGTTTGGTTATGCTCGGAGGGATGGTCCTCATGACATGTTAATTCCTGACATAGTTTTTGACTTCGACAGTGATACTCAAGGACTTCGTCAGAGATTTATCAGAGCCTGGAGGATGCCTAGTAGGATAGACAGCAAGACACTGGGGCACAGGAACTCCATCCCTTTGGAGCCTTATCTCAGATGGGTACGAGCTCGCTCCCAGAAACTAGTGATGCCTTATCCCCATATGCTCCCGGTGATCAAAGAACCAATCTTGGAAGGGGAAGTGTCCCACATTATTCAGCACCCTGATATGCCCACATCCTGGGAAGAGATGCAGAAGAGCTGGATCCAGCTTAAAGAAGAAAGGAATTCTCTCGAGACTAGTCTGCATGCCAGCGAAAAGAAAGTCTTGGAGCTCACCCGTCTGTTGCATGAGGAGAGGAATCTCAACACCTACATAGCTCCGAAGAGGATGCGCAGTGTATTTTGGGATTGACTTGACTTTTGTATTTCTTTTTGCCCATGAGGCCTTGATGTATTAAACAATGATTTCTTTAATGATAACGTGTGTTCTTTTCTTGTCTATAATGAATTTGAACTTTCGAACCCTTGAATGCATTGCATACGCATTTCATACATCATGTGCATAGCAGGTTGTTCCCCTTTTCAGGTTGCTTATAGTTCTTCGCTGTTTATTTCAGCATCATGAATTCCGGATCTGAATCAACAGAGACATCAATCAAAGCTCTCCAGGCGCAGAATGCGCAGTTTCAAGAGCTAATCCTGGGTCTAGCTAAAGGCCAAGAAGAACTGAAGACTATGCTCCTGAAGAAGGAGAAGAAGAAAAAGAGAAGAACTGTTCTATTCAATTCGGGCCGAAGGTTGGGTAATACTCTACACCATGAAGAGGTTGCTTCTTCTGTTGGCAAGAGTCCTTCTCAGGCAGAAGCAAGGGTTCCTAGTCCGGTGGTCTCCGACAACGAGACAGATTTTGATGAAGAGCAGTACCCTCCTGAAGACAACAGGTACAAACAACTGGAAGACAGGTTAAAGGCTATGGAGGTGCAACAGGCACCTGGGCTGGATTTCGGAGATCTGGGTTTGTCGACTGGTGTGGTTATCCCGCATAAGTTCAAAGCTCCAACCTTTTCTAAGTACGACGGGGCATCCTGTCCCAAGCTGCATTTGAGGTCCTATGTTCGAAAGATTCAGCCGTACTCTGCGGACAAGAATCTATGGATCCACTTCTTCCAGGAGAGTCTTTCAGGGACTCATCTCGAATGGTTCTATCAGCTGGATGGGACCAAAGTTCGTAACTGGGAGGAGCTGGCTACTGCTTTCTACAAGCAGTATCAGTATAATGCCGACCTTTCCCCCACACGTACCCAACTCCAGGGTATGTCGTTAGGTGCAAGTGAAGGTTTTAAAGAGTACGCTCAGAAGTGGAGAGACCTGGCTGGCAGGGTGCAGCCACCATTGACTGATCGGGAGTTGGTTGACATGTTCTTGGGGACCCTATCTGGGCCATTCTTTAACCATCTCATTGGGAATTCTTCTGCTGGTTTCACTGATTTGATCTTGACTGGAGAAAGGATTGAAGTTGGGCTGAAATCTGGGAAGATTGCAAAGGGGGCATCATCCTCTAGTTCAGAAAAGAAGCCGTTTAAAAAGGAGTCTAGTGCTGTGTATGGCTCCAGAAAATCAGAAAGACCTGATCACCGCCAATCTGTCAGCGCGGTAATGATCGCTAAGCCTGCTGCCGCTCCCCGGCCAAATAATCCTCAAAGGGCTGATAGACCCCGGAGAGAGTTTACCCGGTTAAGCATGACCCTATCGCAAATCCTGCCACAGTTGCTATCCACCAATTTGGTGACTGTCAAGGAGGCGCCAAAGTTCTCAAACACTACCTCTCCCAAGTACAACCCGAATGCCCGTTGTGCTTACCATTCAGACAGCCCGGGGCATGCCACTGATGACTGTTGGGCGTTAAAGAATAAGGTGCAAGACCTTATCGATGCTAAAGAGATACAATTCGAAGCGCCCGCAAAACCGAATGTAGTTACTGCCCCTATGCCTCAGCACGGGGTAAATGCTATTGATGAAGATGTTTATGCTGTTTCTGTGGATGATCTAGCCACTCCTTTAAAGATCATCAAGAAGAATCTATTGCAGGCCGGTTTATTTCCGAGTTGTAGTGAAGATTGCCTGTTCTGTGTTGTGTCCCCATCCGGTTGTCCCTTGCTAAAGTTAGGCATCCAAAGCTTAATGGATAGTAAGGAGATTCTATTCAAGAAGTCTGCTGTTCGTATGGTTCCAATGGAAGAGGTCTCTGTGGTGACTATCTTCAACCATCCGATCCCGGCTCTCCAGAAGAAGCCTGTCCAAATTCTGACCGTTGCACCTGTTACTATCACTGTTCCTGGGCCCCTGCCCTATGTATCCAACAAAGCTGTCCCTTGGCACTATGGGGCAGATGTATATATAAACGGAGTGAAACAAGAGCTCAACGCTGGCGCCAGCATCTGTGACATCACTGGCCCGGCCAAAGTTACCCGCAGTGGCAGGCTCTTCTCGCCTGACATTGCGCCACCTGCTAGCCGAAGACCGCTCCTGATAATTCCTGCAAGTACACCTACTCCCGTTGCTGATCAAGTTGTTATTCCTGCTGCTGATCCTATTGTTTCTCCTGCTGCCGAGTCATCCAATGCTCGGGGCAAGGGAATTGAAACTGAGCCTGCCCAGATGGAGGTACCCATACCCACAGCTGCTGAGGCCTCCCCACAAGAGATGGAGGAGATTTTGAAAATTATAAAGAAGAGCGATTTTAATGTTGTGGAACAGTTGGGGCACACGCCCTCCAAGATATCCATGCTCTCTTTACTGCTGTGCTCTGAGGCCCATGCAAAGGCCCTCATCTCATTCCTCAAGAAGGCCCATGTGCCACATGAAACCTCGGCAGTCCAGTTCACTGATTGTGTGGCAAGTCTAACGGCAGATAATGGCTTGGGCTTCTCAGATGCTGATTTGACCTCAAAGGGGAAAGATCATAATGATGCTCTGCATGTCTCAATCGAATGCAGGGGCACCACCTTGGCACATGTGTTGGTTGATACTGGGTCATCTTTGAATGTGCTACCCAAGAAGGCTTTGGATCGTCTAGATTGTGAAGGCCTAGATTTGAAGCCCAGCAACATCATTGTCAGGGCCTTTGATGGTTCAAAGAGGATGGTCCATGGGGAGGTGGACATTCCGATTCGTGTAGGCTCTCAGGTGTTCGACTCCACTTTTTATGTGATGGACATCCGTCCATCTTACTCTTGTCTGCTGGGTCGACCCTGGATACATAAGGCTGGGGCAGTGACCTCTACCTTGCATCAAAAACTGAAGTACCCCGTCAGAGGGAAGATCGTCACCGTGCAAGGTGAGGAAGAATACATGGTGAGCCACCTAAACTCGTTCAGATACATTGAGATGGATGGGGAGTTCATTGAGACCCCCTTTCAGCATTTCGAGGAGGTGTTTCCAATCGCAGCAGAAACAGCAGAAGCAGGTGGTCCTCTGAAGATGGCTTCCCTAAAGGATGCCAGGGCTGTAGTGCAAAAGGGTGAAGGTGCCAACTGGGGCAGACTGCCAGACTTCACCCAGAAGACTGATAAACTTGGGCTGGGTTTCACCTCAGAAAGGCAGAGAGCTATAAGGAAAGAGAAGATCGGAAGGCCTCCGGTATTTATTAAAGGTTCAGAAGCGAATGCTGTCGGGGAAGACCTTGAAGTGGATGAAGCCGAATTCAACAGCTGGATTTATCCGACGGCCGAAGAAGGATTGAACAATTGGAGTGCAAAGGATCATACCCCTGTTACCTTTGTGACACAGTAATGAATTCCCATGTTTTGTTATTTTGTAATAAACAATGATAAACTCTATGGCCCGGTGTCTTACCCGAGGCACCGTGGTTCTATTTGTGAGGGCATATGAACTGTCATTTTATACATCATGAAATGAAAATCTTGGACTATTTTCGCATTGCAAATATTGTGTTCCTTTTTTATCTTTCATTTCCTTTACATAATTTTCAAAAAAACAGCTGTATTTACACACACACTCACTCATACAGGTTCCAATCCACTCTGGATCTCACTGATAACAGCTCTGCTAATGCCAATTATGACTTCGAAAATCCGATCAACTTAGCCGAAGACGAAGGTGAAGATGATTGCGAAGTGCCTGGCGAGCTTGCAAGACTGTTACTTCAGGAAGAAAGGGCAATTCAACCTCATGAAGAGCCAGTGGAAACCATAAACCTGGGTACTGAGGCAGACAGGAAAGAGGTAAAGATTGGTGCCAACCTAGAGCTCAGCGTGAAGCAACGGTTAACCAAGATGTTACATGACTATATGGAGATCTTTGCCTGGTCCTACGAAGACATGCCAGGGTTGGATACCGATATTGTTGTCCATCATTTGCCGACTAGGGAAGACTGCCCTCCAGTTAAACAAAAGGTCCGTCGGATGCGTCCAGAGATGTCCGAGAAGATTAAGGCCGAGGTCATGAAACAGTTTGATGCCGGGTTCCTTGCAGTGACTTCTTACCCTCAGTGGGTTGCTAATGTGGTGCCGGTACCTAAAAAGGACGGCAAGGTCAGAATGTGTGTTGATTACAGGGATCTGAACAGGGCCAGCCCCAAAGATGACTTCCCCTTGCCTCACATTGATGTCCTTGTTGATAATACAGCTCAACACAAGGTATTCTCTTTCATGGATGGTTTTTCAGGCTACAATCAGATAAAGATGGCACCTGAAGACATGGAAAAGACTACATTTGTTACTCAGTGGGGCACCTTCTGTTACAAGGTCATGCCGTTTGGATTAAAGAATGCTGGGGCAACCTACCAACGTGCCATGGTTGCCTTATTTCATGATATGATCCATCATGAGATCGAAGTGTATGTAGACGACATGATCGCTAGGTCCCAGACTGAGGAAGAGCACCTAGATCATCTGCAGAAGTTGTTTGACCGGTTGAAACTGTACAAACTGAGATTGAACCCGAACAAGTGCACCTTCGGGGTGAGATCTGGGAAATTGCTAGGCTTCGTGGTCAGTGATAAAGGTATTCAAGTGGACCCTGCTAAGGTCAAAGCCATTCAAGAGATGCCAGTTCCTAAGACAGAGAAGGAAGTCAGAGGCTTTTTAGGACGCCTGAATTACATCGCTCGATTCATATCTCATTTGACTGCTACCTGTGAACCAATCTTCAAGCTGCTGAAGAAAGATCAGGTAGTACGTTGGAACGATGAATGTCAGGCTTCCTTCGACAGAATTAAAGAGTATCTCCAAGAACCACCTATCCTTATGCCACCGGTTGAAGGGAGACCTCTGATACTATATCTGACAGTGCTAGACAATTCAATGGGGTGTGTGCTGGGGCAGCATGACGAGTCTGGCCGAAAAGAGCATGCCATTTATTACCTTAGCAAAAAGTTTACCGACTGTGAGACCCGATACTCACTGCTTGAGAAAACTTGCTGCGCTTTGGTATGGGCTGCTCGCCGGCTAAGACAGTATATGCTGACTCACACTACTTTGTTGATCTCAAAAATGGATCCTATAAAGTACATATTCGAAAAGCCTGCTCTGTCTGGGAGAATTGCAAGATGGCAAATGATCTTGACGGAATACGACATTCAGTACACAACCCAGAAAGCCATCAAGGGGAGTGTATTGGCAGACCACTTAGCTCATCAAGCTGTAGATGACTACCAATCAATGAACTTCGAATTTCCGGATGAAAGCATCATGATTGTAACTGATTGTGAAATACCTGGACCGGATGAAGGACCTGAACCAGGATCCCGATGGTCTATGCACTTTGACGGAGCTTCCAATGCTTTGGGAAACGGTATCGGCGCCATAATCATATCCCCACAAGGTACTCATACTCCACTCACTGCCCGGCTGTGTTTCAACTGTACCAACAACATGGCAGAGTATGAGGCGTGCATCATGGGTCTTCAAGCTGCGATCGACCTAAGGATCAAATTTCTAAGTGTCTTCGGAGATTCCGCTCTTGTGATCAATCAGATCAAAGGAGAGTGGGATACGAAACATCCAAACCTGATTCCTTACAGAGAATGTGTGTTGACTCTGATCCCCCACTTCACGGAGATAACCTTTGAGCACTTTCCAAGAGAAGAAAATCAGCTGGCGGACGCGTTAGCTACAATGTCTTCAATGTTCAAGGTTAAATGGGATAATGAGGCTCCCCGGATCATCATCTGGAAACTGGACGAACCGACATACTGTTGCGACCTCGAAACTGAATTGGTAACTGAGAAGCCGTGGTACCACGAAGTGAAGAGATATCTGGAAGCTCAGGAATACCCTGAAGGTGCCTCTATCAACGATAAGAAATTCCTGAGGAGGTTCGCAGCCAAGTTCTTCCTAAGCAACGGCATCTTGTACAAGAGGAACCATGATTCAACCTTACTGCGTTGTGTGGACAAAATTGAAGCAGAAAGAATCATGGAAGAGTTACATGAAGGGACCTTTGGTACGCATTCCAGTGGACATACTATGGCTAAAAAGATCCTACGGGCAGGATATTATTGGTCCACCATGGAAGCTGATTGCTACCAACACTCCAGGACATGCCACAAGTGCCAGATCTACGCAGATAAAGTGCATGTTCCTCCGGTTCCCCTGAATGTTCTGACTGCGCCGTGGCCATTTGCAATGTGGGGCATAGACATGATCGGCGAGATAAGACCTACAGCATCCAATGGACATCGTTTCATCCTAGTGGCGATCGACTATTTTACAAAGTGGGTTGAAGCAGCATCCTATGCTACAGTAACCAAGACTGTTGTGGCACGGTTCATTCGGCACAACCTGATCTGTAGGTACGGCGTCCCTGAGCGGATAATTACAGACAACGGTACCAATCTGAACAATAAGATGATTGCTGAGCTCTGCGAACAGTTCAAGATACAGCACCACAATTCTTCTCCTTACAGACCGAAGATGAATGGGGCTGTAGAAGCAGCTAACAAAAACATCAAGAAGATCGTGCAAAAAATGACAGTAACTTACAAAGATTGGCACGAGATGCTACCGTTCGCTCTGCATGGGTACCGTACCTCAGCTAGGACGTCAACCGGGGAAACTCCCTTCTCTCTGGTTTATGGCATGGAGGCAGTCTTGCCGATCGAAGTGCAAATTCCCTCTCTCCGGATAATGAAGGATGCAAATCTGAGCGAAGATGATTGGATCCAGACACGACTTGACCAACTCAATCTCATTGACGAAAAGAGACTTGCCGCTATCTGTCATGGTCAGACGTATCAGAAACGGATGATCAGGGCATTTAACAAAAAGGTCAGGCCACAGGAATACCAAGTCGGGGATCTGGTTATCAAACGAATCATCCTTCCTCAGAGTGATCCAAGGGGCAAATGGACCCCTACATATGAAGGGCCATTTGTGGTTAAGCATGTGTTCTCAGGAGGAGCAATGATCTTAACCAACATGGACGGTGACGACCTTCCTCACCCCGCCAATGCAGACATAGTTAAAAAATACTACGCATGAAAAAAGACCCGCTAGGCTGACATGCCTAGGCAAAAATTAGGGCTTCCCGTCGAACCAAAAGGGTTCGGGCAAAATGTAGGGATGAAAATGAAAAAAATCTGTACACCCGGCAAGTCGAAAACCTGAAAAGGCGGCTTGGGCAAAAATGGGTATCCCGGTGGACTGAAAACCCGAAAGGGCGGTCCAGGCAAAAGTTAGGGATAAAAGCGTAAAACTATGTCTCATTGATCACTTTGCATCCAGAATCCGGTATCTGCATCAAGTTCAAAACGGCATCGATCAGTCAGCTTCACCTTCAACCAAGGTCATCAAGTGATGAGACGATCGGAGTTATAAAGGCAATAGCAGAGTTGAAACCCAGTGGATCATTCATCTTTCACACAGCTGTTTCATTTTCTTTTGTACAAAACTTGTATAAACTCTTTTGATCGGCGACGTACCTCTTACTAGGACGTCAGCCTCTTGTATACAAAACGCCTATCCAGGCCATTCAAAAATCAATAAAAATATATTTTCAGTTAAACGTGCCCAAGTGTTTTTCTTTTTTCTGTTTTGTTTTGCGAAGAACGTCCAAGGTTCAATTTGTGATGTATGCATTGACAATAATTTGCTAACTCATGAATATTTGCATACGAAACAAAGGAATTAATTACAGGTGACACTGGAAACAGGGGCAATAAAAGAGTTGTCTGAGCAGTCTAATTGTTCTATCCTCCGAGGTACCAAGGTAGGTTCAGCTGAAGAACACGGCCAAGTGTATCTTAATTCCCCAGAGAGTAGTTCAGTAAAACAATACATGTCTCTCCAAGAAAATCATCAAATATCAAGGAAATTGAGTGTCCTCCCGTAGATCTCAATACTTCCCCAGCAGCAATACACATATTCTCAACAAGCATCCCCGGCAGGCTTGGTCTAAAGATTGTTCCCCGGCGGTACATCAACATTCAAAGGAATCACTTCCCCAGCATATCAAAACTCCCCAGAAGAGTCCAATCCAATTTCCCCAGGAAAGTTGGAATACATATCCCCAAGCAATAAGCATATCCCCAGTAGATCCTGGAAGCTTATCCCCTCGCAGAGCACGAACGCGTCGTCCCGGCTTGATTTAAAGAGTTATTTCCTTAACAGGATATAACTGGGTTATCCTCAGCCAAAAGCCACGGAAAGAGCGTCCTCGGCAAAATATCTTCCTACCCCCAGCGAAGTCTATCAACACTTCCAGCACAACAAGGATATCCCCAGCATAACTCACCAACGGTATCCCCAGCGGAGTTATCTTCATCAACTCAGCAAAGCATCGCTCTCCCCACAGAGTATTGCTTCCCAGCATGGTCGCTAGAGTATCTTTTCTCCCCGCAGAATCTTCCATTTGCCAAGTTTATTCCGCAACGGAGTTATCTTCTCCTACCGGTATTCTTGCAACAATCATCCACAGCGGAAGCAAAACCTCTTCCTCAACATCAGCCCAGGATATGACTTCCCGGCACCCATCAAGGATTTATTTTCCTAGACGAAAGCATACATAAAACTTTACATACATCATCATAGCATGCATAACGCACTGCATCATATCATATGAATCTCGTTTATGTTGAGAACATCATTGCTTGATCCATATCATGCATTGCATATGACTGACCTTTACCTTTCAGGAAAGATGCAGTTGAAATTCTCAAACATATTTCAAGGATTTCTCTAGTCCAGTTAAATCGACTCCAAACAGATTTTTCTGATAAAGACTCAGTAGAAGTTCTCTGATGGTCCCCTCTCCAACGGCGTGTGAGGTGGTAATTCCTTTTTCAGATGTTTCTCCTCTCCGGCATGAGCGTGAGGTGATAGTCTCTTATGGTCCCCTCTCCAACGGCGTGTGAGGTGGTAATTCCTTCTTCAGATGTTCCCCTCTCCGGCATGAGCGTGAGGTGATATTCTCCTATGGTCCCCTCTCCAACGGCGTGTGAGGTGGTAATTCCTTCTTCAGATGTTCCCCTCTCCGGCATGAGCGTGAGGTGATATTCTCCTATGGTCCCCTCTCCAACGGCGTGTGAGGTGGTAATTCCTTTTTCAGATGTTCCCCTCTCCGGCATGAGCGTGAGGTGATATTCTCTTATGGTCCCCTCTCCAACGGCGTGTGAGGTGGTAATTCCTTCTTCAGATGTTTCCCTCTCCGGCATGAGCGTGAGGTGATATTTCCTTCCAGATTATAATTTCCTACAGTTCCCTCTCCAACGGTGAGTGAGGTGACTCCCTTTGAGATTATAATGTCCTTTGGTTCTCTTCCTGACACTACGAAGATGGTAATTCTCACCAAGATTTTCTCAACGAGCGTTGTTGAGGTTGAAATCATTCAGGATTCTCTTATCATCCTTGCTAAGGCAGTAACCATCCCTGGTTCATTCATCAACGTTTGAAGCTCCAGACCCAGCTCCTGTAACCAGTCAGGACATATCTATATCAAGCATCTAAAATCAGCTCCTGCAGCGTGTCAGGTACTCATTTTTCTGTTTTGCAGGTATGCAGGTTCTCGCTAAGGAATCTCCTACGCGATCAACATCCAGATGGCATCTATAAGCCCATCATCCTATCCAAACAACATCCAGATGGCATCTATAAGCCCATTCCCTCATCATCATTGCTACTATGTAAGCGCAAATTTCTGGGCACTCTAGTGTCCAATCATCTTCTACCCTCGGATTACGAAAGGCACGTCAGCCAATCTGCATCCTCAGGTCTAAGAAGATTGAACAGGGGCAACTGTTGTACCCCAAAATTTGCCCTCCCATATTCATCAAGAATTGTCAAAGTTAAGGTCACAAAATTCCCCCCAGGGTTGTGTAGCTCAACTGTCTCCTATGCAGTCAAAACTAGGGTTTGAGTTCTGGTCAAGCAAATGAGCTTTTCAAAGGCCCAATCAAGTCTCACATGCCTACAAAGATGGTCAAGCACCCTCATGTCAAGTTTCAAGGCATTCAGCTCAAAATTGCACAGTCAAAACCCTAGATTGCACTACAGTCAACTGTAGGGGCAAAATGGTCATTTGACAGTCAAAAGTTCAAATTTTTGGTCAATATATCATTTTGAAGCCACAAACATCATTTGATCAATACTTGATCATGATTCTCAAAATTTGGCTCAGAAATCATCAAAGATGCAAAAGTTGCTATATTTGGACAGTTGAAAAAGTCAACTGAAATTGACCAGGGCATAACTTTCACATGGATTATCAGAAAAATTCCATCCAAAGCTCATTTTGAAGAGAAAGACATTTCCTACAATTCATCTTCATGTTCCAAGTCCAAGAAATGCTCTCACAAAAAGTTATCAATTTCAACATTATAGGTCATTTTCAAAAGTCAACAAAAAGGGACTTTAAGTCAAAGGCCATAACTTGAGATTGGTAAATCAAAATGACATGGGACCAAAGGCATTGGTTAAAGGACTCAAAGACCTTTCCAAAATGTCCAAGAACATGTGAAAAGCTTAAAAATTGACCAAGTTATGCCTTGTGGAAGTTGGGAAATTTTTGGGAATTTTGAAAAGTCAACATTGATGCAAAAGGCCTAAAAATGCAAATGGGCCCATTTTTCTTCCAAGTTTCTTCATGCCAAGCCTATGCACGACCACTAGGCCCAAAGGGAAGTATTCTCATATTTTTTAATTATTTATTTGAATTAATATTAATTTATATTCATTTAAATGATTTTAATTCATGAAAAATATAAACCTAACATGAAAAAATCTTTTTATGCATGATTTGGCCTCTATAATTCGTGCATATCTCAAATAGGCAAGCTTTAGTGCTAATTGATCAGATTTGGTACAAGATACATGAGAAAAAGATATGAAAAAGATTTTCCAAAATCAAATATTGAAATCCATGAATGCTTGAGATTTTGTGCAAAGTTTTTGACCTAAATCGTTCCTTACATATACAAGAACAAGACCTAATGCCAAAAAGACTGCAAGCTGCGCTCAGAAAGCAAAAACACAAACTTGAAAATTGTCCAAAAATTGAAAACTGATTTCAAGGTTATAGGTAGATTCAAGCTTCAACTTCCATTCCAATAGCTTCCTTGGGTGATTCTAAACACGTACCACTCATTAGCATCAATTCAAACGCGAAGAATCGGTACATTGAGTGTGAACTGCATACAAAAAAATTCTTAATCGTATTTTGGTTTTAAAGCATGATCATGGCATTTTAATTATATATTCATGCTCCTGATGAAGTTTGTGAACTAACCATTGTATTTGATTGAGTTTTCATGCCATCCACGCGATTTCGCCATTAACAAGCATTAGGGTTTCTCAGCTTCAGAATTAGGGGTTTCTAAGTGCAGCAAAATTGGACGTCCTCATTGCCATGGTTGTACTCAGAGCATAGGGACGAAGAGATTCCAACCCTCGCGCTCAATTTATGAGCGTCGAGGGTCTATTCGCTATTTCTTGGTATATGGCCTTAGGCGACATTGCTAAACCGTTGCCTTATGTTTTTCCACTTTCAGGCATATGGAGGAGACGAAGACGTGTTGGAACGTGATACGTCCATTCAAAACAGCGCGCGCTTTTGTGCTGTTTAGTGGCCATTAATCAATTTCATCTTTTATTATTTATTTGATATATTATATTAATATGAACATGATAGCTCAGTTGGCAGGTGGACACATTGATAACCCTCATGACCTGGGTTCAAACCCCAGGTCTATGCAACCTCAATATTATTTTTCATGAACAAATCCTATGCAATACTGGAATGAAGACGCACCATATTCCCTCACCATCAGGCAGCCCACGTGTCCAGGAGACTCCCACCCAAGGCTGAAGATTGGGGGTACACCATAGGCATGAGTCAAAGCATCACACACAATCCAAAAAAGTCAACGAAGACTGAAGCTTATTGGGCCTGATCTTTGGACCTATACCTCCTGATTTGGGGCAACACCCCACCCTGGTTTGCATTTTATATTTTTTTCTTCTTACATTTATTTTTATTGTATTATTTATTTTTATGGCTTTAATTAATTTATTTTTTCTATAAAATATAAAACATTATAAAAATCAGAAAATACAGAAAAATATAATATTTATTTTATTATAATTATTTCCATAAATAAATTAGAATGTAAATTATGTAGTGTAATTAGGTTTTAATTTTAATTCCCTTTTTTAATAAAAATCCAAAAATGTAGAATTTAGGTTTTAATTGTTAATTCTTTTTTTTGTTTCCCTTTTTCCACAATAATAATTATTATTTATTTATTTATTTTCCTATTTAAATTGTACATAAATGAATTAGGTTTAATTTAGGTCATATTTCAATTCTTTCATAATAAATAAAAAAAATATTAGAATTAGGGTTTGCCGTCTAATTTAATTTCAATTAACTTCCTCTTTTTTCATTAAATCTAAAAAAACACAAAATACCAAAAAAAACATTTAATCATTTAATTTGTAATTCATCATTAATTTTAATTGTTTGCAAAAAGGGTCCAACGCCCTAGTTTCGTTTTAATTATTTAATTTGCACATTTATCTTATGTCGTTTAATTATAATTATGTAACTGTCCCTAAGCCATGTAATTTACTTTTCGCACTTTATTTCTTCGCATTATTTATTTTCCGCTAAATCGGGTCCGGTTTAATTTTGGCGATGTGGACCCGCGCCGTTTGTAATAGTTTAGATTTATATTTCCCGCAAATATTAATTGTTAAAAAGCATGCAAGAATGAATGTCATAATAAAATCAAGCGTAGATCACAACAAACATGACAAGACAAAATAACTGAAACATGACACACAATTCGCACACACCACCCCTAGGGTACGCCTCACTGTTGCCTTTCGAAAGGTGATCGTCGAGTAGAGGACGTCTTAGTAAGTCCTCATGATCCGGGAACCTGGCATGAGGGTAGCTTCTAAGGTGTCTTCCCATTGCTCCGGTGATCACCATGTCCCTAAAACTCGAATTGACCCGAACACCTCCAACGGTGGTGCTACCTACCTCTCAATGGTGGGATGGCACTACTTTAAAGGACTTTTACACAGACGAATTCCTTAGGGTAGGTAGGTTCTCAAGGGTACTTGCTCTAATTTCAAACAAACAAAAATCTTTTCACACCAACACTTTTCAAAAGCTTTCAAAGCAAATTTTTCAAACACTCTGACGTACGAGTCGAACTGAAATTTTTCAAAGAAACTTTTTTTAAACCCACATTGAAAAGCAAACAAACATTTTTGAAAACACATTGAGCAAGTATCTAAGAGCCCATGGATAACCATGGATAGAAAGGGTGCTAACACCTTCCCTTTCTATAACCTACCTCCCGAACCGAGAGCAATCTCTTTAAGGAATTTTTCTGTGCTTTTGTCCTTTCCATTTGGAGAAAATAAAAGACGGTGGCGACTCTTGCTTCCGCGACATTTCGCGAACCAGCGTTAAACAGTCAGTTCCAGATCCACCGATCACAGACCCTATCATAGATCTTGCCGCAGTTGCTGTCCACCAACTTAGTGACTGTCCGGGAGGCCCTGAAAGTTGTGAACACTGCCTCTCCCAAGTACAATCCAAATGCCCACTGTGCTTATCACTCTGATAGCCCGGGGCATTCCACTGATGACTATTGGGCCTTAAGGAACAAGCTGCAAGACCTTATTGATGCGAAGGGGGTACAGTTTGAGGCATCTGAGAAGCCTAATGTAGTGACAGCTCCCCTGCCTGCTCATGGAGTAAATGCTATCAAGGAGGATGATAAAGTGGATGAAGCTGAGTTCGACAGCTGGATTTACCCAGCAACCGATAGTGAACCTAGCAATTGGATTGCAAAGGACAACTGTTGTACCCTAAAATTTGCCCTCCCATATTCTTCAAGAGATTGCCAAGCCAAGCTTCAAGGTTCCCCAAGGATTGCACAGTGCAAGGGTCTCCTAAACAGGCAAAACTAGGGTTTGTGTTCTGATCAAGAAAAGAAAGTTTTCAAGGGCCCAATCAAGTCTCACATGCCTACAAATATGGTCAAGTATCCTCATATCAAGTTTCAAGGCATTCAGCACAAAATTGCACAGTCAAAACCCTAGATTGCACTACAGTCAACTGTAGGGGAAAAATGGTCATTTGGCAGTCAAAAGTTCAAATTTTTGGTCAACATATCATTTTGAAGCCACAAACATCATTTGATCAATGCTTGATCATGATTCTTAAAATTTGGCTCAGAAATCATCAAAGATGCAAAAGTTTCCTTATTTGGACAGCTGAAAAAGTCAACTGAAATTGACCAGGGCATAACTTTCACATGGATTATCAGAAAAAATTTCATCCAAAGCTCATTTTGAAGAGAAAGACATTTCCTACAACTCATCTTCATACTTCAAGTCCAAGAAATGCTCTCACAAAAAGTTATCAATTTCAACATTATAGGTCATTTTCAAAAGTCAACAAAAAGGGACTTTAAGTCAAAGGCCATAACTTGATATTGGTAAATCAAAATGACATGGGACCAAAGGCATTGGTTAGAGGACTCAAAGACCTTTCCAAAATGTCCAAGAACATGAGAAAAGCTTAAAAATTGAGCAAGTTATGCCTTGTGGAAGTTGGGACATTTTTGGATATTTTGAAAAGTCAACATTACTTCAAATGACCTAAAATTGCTAATGGGCCCATTTTTCTTCCATGATTCATCATTCCAAGCATGTGCACGACCACTTGGCCCAAAGGGAAGTATTTTCTCATTTTTTATTTATTTATTTGAATTTTTATTTATATTAATTCATTTAAATCATTTAAATATATGAAAAATATTTAATTCACTCTAACAAATCTTTTTATACATGTTTTGCCATCAAGATTTCGTGCATATGCTAATTAGGAAAGAATTGGATTGATTGGCATGATTGAGAGCAAAGAACACTTGAAAAAGATTGAAAAAAGATCCTTAAAAAAATCAAATCTTCAATTCATTAATTCAAGAGATTTTGAGCAATATTTTTGACCTAATGCATTCACTACAAAGGCTTGATCATAAACCTAATCGTGCTAGACACAAAAGCTGCGCTAAAGAGCCATTGGCAAACTGAAATTTTTCTCCATAAACTCAAAACTGAAAACAGCTTTCCAGGTCGATTCAAAGCACAAGACCTATTCCATTAGCTTCCTTGAAGGCTCCTGAACGTGTTCCAATCAAAGACAACCATCAAAGCACGAAGAATTGGTATATTGAATCAAATCTGTACAGAAAAAAACTCATAATCGTATATCAAATTCCATGCATTATTTGTGAAATTTATTCATTGATTCATGTTCATGATGATGTTTTGAAGCTAACCAATGCACTTAATTTGATTATTATGCTGTATATGAGATTTCACCATGTTTGATTTCTAGGGTTTACAGGGTTGGAAATTAGGGCTTTTGCCAAAAGGAAAAATTAGGACTCAAGGCCACCACCATTGTAATCAGCAGACCTGGACGATCCTAAACATGCCCTCGCGCCTAATTTATGAGTAACACAGGCCTAATCGCTATTTTCTAATAGCACACCTAAAACTACGCGTGAAAAATCGTTGCCTGTGTGTTTTATGTTACAGGGATGATGGAGACGATGATGTTGTGGCACACGCTGATTGGCACGTTCAAAAATTCGCGCGCGTTTCCAAGCATTATCCCACTTTCTATTATATTATTTGTTTGTTGATTATATAACGAATGCGTTGTTTGGTTCAGTTGGCAAGCGAGGAGTGAACTAACGTCCAAGACCTGGGTTCGAGCCCCAGGTCTGTATAATCTCCATATTATTTTTCCATGTGTATTCCCATGCAGCGCAAGCGTTATAGATCACCATACATCTTCCAGATCAGAGCGTCCATGCGTCCAGCTGCTTCAGATCAAAGGCTCAAGATTGATGAACACCCTAAGTCTGGTCAACGCCTCAGCATGCTAGCAAAAAAGTCCAAACGGATCAATGCTAAATGGGCCAGAGTTTCTTGGATCATACCTCCTAATTTGGGACTGAACCCCCCTGGTTTGCAATTTTCTATCTTTTTCTTATATTTTATTTTTAATCATTGTTTTATTTGCTTTATTGTTTTAATTTAATTAATTATTTTTACAAAATACAAAAATGCATAAAAATCAGAAAAGATAAAAAATATAATAAATAATTTTTGTTTCTAATATTTTCATAAATAAATTGTATGTAAATAAATTTAGTTTAAATTAGGGTTTGCAATATTAATTCTTTTCATAAAAAATCTAAAAAATGTAGAAATAGGTTTAATTAATGTTTTATTCCTTTTTTTAATTTTTCTTTCTAATAATGATATTTTATTTTATTTATTTTTTATAATTAAAATTGTAAATCAATTAGTGTTTCATTTAGGTTAAAAAACTCCAATATTTTCTTAATAACTTAAAAATAATTAGAACTAGGTTTAACATTTTATTTTAGTTTTAATTAATTCTTTTTCTATTAAATCTTAAAAAACATAAAAATACCAAAAACAAAAACAAAATTCTTGCTTTCTTTTAATTTTAATTCCTTATTAATTTTAATTTTGCAAAAGGGTCCAACGCCCTCGTTTCGCTCTTAATTTCTTATTAATTCGCATTATTACTTTTTATGTCATTTAAATAATTATGTATCTGTCCCGAAGCCTTGTAAATAACTTCTCGCACTTTTATTTCTTTTGCTTTATTTATTTTTCCGTCAAATCGGGTCCTGGTTAATTTTGGCGATGTGGACCCGCGCCATTTGTAATAGCTTTAGATTTACTTTTCCTCGCAACTTTTAACTGTTAAACAAAGCATGCAAGAATGAATGGACCTAAATAAAATCAAGCGTAGAACACTAATAAACTTGACAAGACAAATATAAATGAAAACGACACACAAATCGCACACACCACCCCTAGGGTACGCCTCACTGTTGCCTTGCCTCGAAAGGTGATCGTCGAGTAGAGGATGTCTTAGTAAGTCCTCATGATCCGGGAACCTGGCATGAGGGTATCTTCTAAGGTGTCTTCCCATTGCTCTGGTGATCACCATGTCCCGAACCTCGAGTTGACCCGGACACCTCCAACGGTGGTGCTACCTACCTCTCAATGGTGGGATGGCACTACTTTAAAGGACATCTACACAGACGAATTCCTTAGGGTAGGTAGATTCTCGTAGATACTTGCTCTCTTCAAAAACAAACAAAAATCTTTTCACACCGACACTTTTCAAAAAGCTTTCGAAAGCAATTTTTCAAACACTCTTGAGGACCGATACAAGAGTCGAACTGGAATTTTCAAAGAAACTTTTTAAAACCCACAGTTGAAAAGTAAACAAACCATTTTTGAAAACACAAGTGAGCAAGTATCTAAGAGCCCATGGATAACCATGGATAAAAAGGGTGCTAACACCTTCCCTTTCTATAATCTACCTCCCGAACCGAGAGCAATCTCTATAAGGAATTTTTCTGTGATTTTGTCCTTTCCATTTGGAGAAAATAAAAGACGGTGGCGACTCTTGCTTACCGCGACATTTCGCGAACCAGCGTTAAACAGTCAGTTCCAGATCCACCGATCACAGAACTGGCGACTCTGCTGGGGATTAAACTTAAAGTGAGGTGTACCTTAGGACTAAGATCACGGTGTTTTCAATTGCTTTCCTTGCTTGCTTTATTATTGTGGGACTGTCTTGGGAGTTCTATAGATCCTAACCCGGATCTGGGGATACCTTCTTAGAAAGTAGCAACAAGGCTGTGAGGGAACTGTGCGGGGTATACCGACATGGTTGAAACAGTCTGCTACGTTGATGTGGCACTTTGGTGTGTACCGGTAACCCTTGAGTTCAGTCAAGGAGAGTACGGGGCCTCCGCGTGGTGTCGTGAAGCATCAACAGACCTTAGGAACCTTAATTGAACTATCTTGGCCTCTTTAGGGTAGTGAGATAACTGACTTTGGTGCAGTCCGAGGTTGGTTGATACTCGATGCTACACTCAATTGAGGGTTGCTTTCCTGGAATATTTCGGTCGCCAGTTCAGTGGCTAAATCGAAACGATGAACAATGAAAGCAATCCCGTGATATTGGGACCCTTAGAACCCGGTTACGTCTAATAGGACAGGTTGAGCCCACCAACTTCAAGAGGGTAATACCCAGACCCCATGCTGGCCTAAACTCTAAGGGTTTCTCTTGTGTGACTTGTGTGCCTTCGTACTTGACTATTTGCATGCTTGTTATCTGACACCTGAGTTTCTTGCAGGGTTTGTTTTAGTCCTTAATTGGGGCTCATAACAAAGTTTACTAAGTTACTTGCAAGTTTTGTTCATAGTCCTTAACTAGGACTCATAACAGGGTTTACTGAATTTCCTGCAGGTTTTGTTCATAGTCCTTGACTAGGACTCATAACAAGGTTTACTAAGTTTCTTGCAGTTTTTTTGTTTTAGTCCTTAACTAGGACTCATAACAAGGTTTACCGAGTTTCTTGCAGGGTTTGTTTTAGTCCTTAATTGGGACTCATGACAGGTTTTACCAAGTTTCTTGCAGGTTTTGGGTTTGCGGTCCTTAATTGGGACTCATAACAGGGTCACCTACATTACCCCATGCATCATAACATCATACCATTGCATACATCCTAACCCATTTCAAGGATCTCAAGGGCTTGTGATGCAGGTCATGATAAACCAACATGTCTAGCAAGGGGCAAAGGGGATTTATTTTCCCCTAGCCAGGGTTGTCAGGGGCTATGACCCACTTGATATGGTGAGCCTTTGACCCTTGAAGAAGGACTCTCAATAATATGCAGTTCTGTCAATCAAGCTACCGGACCCAAATTCTAACCAATTTTCTTGTTTACCCTGCGAGGTCCTTGAAAACATTGCATGCATATCATACATATCATTGCATGACAGGTACCCTTGTTGCAGGTCACTTACCTTTCCCGCTGTTTATTTCAGCAATGGCTTCCCAACAAGACAACCAGGACTTTCTTGCTCAAGAGACCAGGTTCGGGAAAATCCTCCTGAATCTATCCAAGGGGCAGGAAGAGCTAAGGACACTTCTCATGGAGACCTTTGTCAGGAACAGTGCTGAGAATGAAAGGCTGAAACACCTACAAGCTGAGGTGGATGCATTGAAGGTCCAGATGCTGGGGCAGGTGACTGCCATTCAAGGGTTAGCTCAAAGACAAGATAAGCTCTGGTTTCTCGTCAACCAACTGCTTCAGGGTAACCAACTGGGGCAAAAGTCTAAGGGTAAAAAGCCAGTCATCGTTCAACCACCTTTGAGACAAGGAGGTAAGGGGAGAGCTCCTCAAATGGCTCCAGTATCCCAAATTCAACATCACAACCAACAAAAGAGCGAGAGAAGGCAGTTCACTCGGCTCAGCATGACCTTATCCCAGATATTGCTACAGTTGCTGGAGACCAAGCTGGTAACTCTAAAAGAAGCTCCGAAGAACCAAAATACAACGTCACCGAAGTATAACCCCAACGCCCGCTGCGCTTATCACTCTGACAGCCCGGGGCATACTACAGATGATTGTTGGAGCTTGAAAAATAAGATCCAAGACATGATCGACGCTGGAGAGATTCAGTTTAAAGTACCCAAGACTCCCCACGTGATCACTGCTCCCTTTCCAAAACACGACTAGGATTGAGAGATTTTTGTTCATTCGAATGTTCAAGTTGCAATTCTCTTTTGTTCAAACATTTACTCATGTTAAACATTGTTATTTCATTAATGCATTGCATATGTCTGTTCTAAAACAATATATTCGTATTCACTAAATGCAAATTATTTTCATATTTTTTCCTGATGATCAACTCTTAATTAATAATTCTAAGCCTCTTGAGGGAGGATGACGAAAACGATACCATAATCTACAGTATGCTTTTGAACAGACCCCGCTGATGAGGTACAGGCATTGTTTCAATCCCTAAACACTGGAGTTATAAGGATGATAATCCCTCGTCAACCCCTCTGAGCCAAAGAAGTAGGAGTTTTTCTTTTCGAAATTTAAAACCCTTCATCATAACCTGGGGCAGGGTAGTCTCTCAGTTGATCCAAGTGCATAACGACTAGCACCAAAGAAGTCCTTACAAAACAAAAGACAGTGATGGTTCTGAATAAATCACAAGGACAGGCAGTCATTATCTCAAAAAATGAAAAACCCATTAAGTCAAAACCCATGAAGGAGACTTACAAAACTGGGGCATCCCGCTGACTGTAATTCCGAAAAAGGAAACAGTTCAGGCAAAAAAGAAAGGGATAACAAAAAAAAAAAAAAAAAAATCAGACAAGAAAGGGGTCTTACCAACCCTCAACAAGAAAGGAATGACTGCCTATTCAAAATAAGTCATCAACATCTGAATCATCACCGGAAAATCAGAGCAAAGACTCAAACAGGACCTAACGTACGATCAACTGAGTTTAGGTTTGGAGAACATCACGAAGAACGGGTGGGTACAAATAAATTTTGAGCCTTTATCCTTTGTTTCTTAAACCGTGAGCCAGGCCACGTTATAACCCTTAAAAGTCCTAGCTGAAGCATGGGTTAGTTCGAAAGCATACTGTTACGAAAGGTATCCTGACTCCTTAAGGCTTGCGGTAAAATAACGAGTTGACATCACGTTTTACAAACATTCATTTGTTTTATGAAAAAAGAATGCATTTTCAAAATCTTCAAGACAGACATAGGTTTTGCATTTTTAACATAACTTTGTTTGCATATGACTTTTTGTTTGAACAGCAGGAAAATTCGCACGACGAATGCCTAATGAACAGAAGCACCTCCAATCAAGGGTCATGACATGATCATGGTCTACCATCTGGGGCAATCCAATCAAGATTCGGAGAATCTCTCAAAGGCCAAATAACCTGGGGCAAATCTCCTCCTGAGTCACTTGGGGCATTCCAGCAACAAATTTTGCACGATCAGACATCTTCTGGTAATATGGCAACACAAACAGCCAGGGGCAACTCCCTACATTCTAAGAGAACGGACATAGTCGAAAAGAATACTACGCAAAATCAAAGACCCGCTAGGTTGACATACCTAGGCAAAAATAAGGGCTTCCCGGCGAACCAAAAGGGTTCGGGCAAAATGAAGGGATGAAATGGAAAAATGTACACCCGGCAAGTCGAAAACCTGAAAAGGCGGCTTGGGAAAAATGGGTATCCCGATGGACTGAAAACCCGAAAGGGCAATCTAGGCAAAATTTAGGGATCAAAGCGTACGACTATGTCCTATCATCTTGTCACCTGTCTACCAGAAGAAGGTTTGTCCATCAACAACTATCAGCACCTCATAGGTCGTCCTCTCCCACCTCAGAAACAGGGGCAATAATGAGTTGCCCAAGCAATCTAATTGTTCTATCCTCCAAGGTACCAAGGTAGGTTCAGCTGGAGAACATAACCAGATATCTCAATTCCCCAGAGAGTGGTTCAGCAAAACAGTACATTCCTCTTCAAGCAAATTATCAAACCTCAAGGAAGTTGAGTATCCTCCAGCCGATCTCAAACATTCCCCAGCAGCGTATATTCTTAACAAGCATCCCCGACAGTCTTGGCCTAAAGATTGTTCCCCGGCGGTATACCAACATTCAAAGGGATCACTTCCCCGGCATATCAAAACTCCCCAGAAGAGTCCAATCCAGTTTCCCCAAGAAAGTTGGAATTCATATCCCCAAGCAGCGAGCTTATCCCCAGTAGATTCTGGAAGCTTACCCCCCTCGCAGAACACGAACGCGTCATCCGGCTTGATTTAAAGAGTTATTTCCTTAATCGGATATAACTGGGTTATCCTCAGCCAAAAGCCACGGAAAGGTCGTCGTCAACGTAGTTCTTTCCTATCCCCAGCGAAGTCTATTCACACTTCCAACAACAAGACATCCTCAGCAAGTTACTATCAACATTCAGCAAGGCATCCCTCTTCCCACAGAGTTTTGCTTCCCAGCATGGTCGCTAGAGTATCTTTTCTCCCCGCAGAATCCTCCATTTGCCAAGTTTATTCCGCAACGGAGTCATCTTCTCCTACCGGTATTCTTGCAGTTATCATCCCCAGCGGAAGCAAAATTTATTCTTCAACATCAGCCCAGGATACGACTTCCCGGCACCCGTCAAGGATTCACTTTCCTAAACAAGCATACATAAAACATCACATACATCATTATAGCATGCATAGACGCATCGTATCATACAAATCTCATTTATATTGGGAAGATCATTGCTTGATCCATATCATGCATTGCATATGACTGACCTTTACCTTTCAGGAAAGATCCAGTTAAGTTCTCAAGCTACATTTCAAGACCTAGACCGGTTCAGTTAAATCGACCCCAAGATTTTTCTGATGCTTATCCAGTCAAAGGCCTTCTCTGGTTCAGTCAGATCGACCCTAAGATCTCCCTGATGCTTATCCAGTTGAAGATATTCCAAGACCTTGTCCGGTTCAGTTAAATCGACCCTAAGATTTTCCTGATGCTTATCCAGTCAAAGGCCTTCTCTGGTTCAGTCAGATCGACTCTAAGATCTCCCTGATGCTTATCTAGTTGAAGATATTCCAAGACCTTGTCCGGTTCAGTTAAATCGACCCTAAGATTTTCCTGATGCTTATCCAGTCAAAGGCCTTCTTTGGTTCAGTCAGATCGACCCTAAGATCTCCCTGATGCTTATCCAGTTGAAGATATTCCAAGACCTTGTCCGGTTCAGTTAAATCGACCCTAAGATTTTCCTGATGCTTATCCAGTCAAAGGCCTTCTCTGGTTCAGTCAGATCGACCCTAAGATCTCCCTGATGCTTATCCAGTTGAAGATATTTCAAGACCTTGTCCGGTTCAGTTAAATCGACCCTAAGATTTTCCTGATGCTTATCCAGTCAAAGGCCTTCTTTGGTTCAGTCAGATCGACCCTAAGATCTCCCTGATGCTTATCCAGTTGAAGATATTCCAAGACCTAGACCGGTTCAGTTAAATCGACCCTAAGATTTTCCTGATGCTTATCCAGTCAAAGGCCTTCTCTGGTTCAGTCAGATCGACCCTAAGATCTCCCTGATGCTTATTCAGTTGAAGATATTCCAAGACCTTGTCCGGTTCAGTTAAATCGACCCTAAGATTTTCATGATGCTTATCCAGTCAAAGGCCTTCTCTAGTTCAGTCAGATCGACCCTAAGACCTCCCTGATTCTTATCCCAGTAGAAGACACCCAAGATTTTTCTCAACGAGCGTTGTTGAAGTTAAAGTCGCCCAAGGTTCTCTTACCATTCATGCTAAGGCAGTAACCATCCCTGGTTCATTCATCATCGTTTGAAGCTCCAGACTCAGCTCCTGCAACCATTCAGGACATATCTATACCAAGCATCTAAAAATCAGCTCCTGCAACGTGTCAGGTACTCATTTTCTGTTTTGCAGGTACGCAAGTTCTCGCTAAGGAATCTCTTATGCGATCAACATCCAGATGGCATCTATAAGCCCATCATCCTATCCAGCAACCTCTAAATGGCATCTATAAGCCCATTCCCCCATCACACTGCTAACATGTGAGCGCAAATTTCTGGGCACTCTAGTGTCCAATCATCTTCTACCCTCGGATTACGAAAGGCACGTCAGCCAATCTGCATCCTCAGGTCTAAGAAGATTGAACAGGGGCAACTGTTGTACCCCAAAATTTTCCCTCCCATATTCTTCAAGAGATTGCCAAGCCAAGCTTCAAGGTTCCCCAAGGATTGCACAGTGCAAGGGTCTCCTAAATAGGCAAAACTAGGGTTTGTGTTCTGATCAAGAAAAGAAAGTTTTCAAGGGCCCAATCAAGTCTCACATGCCTACAAATATGGTCAAGTATCCTCATATCAAGTTTCAAGGCATTCAACACAAAATTGCACAGTCAAAACCCTAGATTGCACTACAGTCAACTGTAGGGGCAAAATGGTCATTTGGCAGTCAAAAGTTCAAATTTTTGGTCAACATATCATTTTGAAGCCACAAACATCATTTGATCAATTCTTGATCATGATTCTTAAAATTTGGCTCAGAAATCATCAAAGATGCAAAAGTTTCCTTATTTGGACAGCTGAAAAAGTCAACTGAAATTGACCAGGGCATAACTTTCACATGGATTATCAGAAAAATTCCATCCAAAGCTCATTTTGAAGAGAAAGACATTTCCTACAACTCATCTTCATACTTCAAGTCCAAGAAATGCTCTCACAAAAAGTTATCAATTTCAACATTATAGGTATTTTCAAAAGTCAACAAAAAGGGACTTTAAGTCAAAGGCCATAACTTGAGATTGGTAAATCAAAATGACATGGGACAACAGGCATTGGTTAGAGGACTCACAGACCTTTCCAAAATGTCCAAGAACATGAGAAAAGCTTAAAAATTGAGCAAGTTATGCCTTGTGGAAGTTGGGACATATTTGGATATTTTGAAAAGTCAACATTACTTCAAATGACCTAAAATTGCTAATGGGCCCATTTTTCTTCCATGATTCATCATTCCAAGCATGTGCACGACCACTTGGCCCAAAGGGAAGTATTTTCTAATTTTTTATTTATTTATTTGAATTTTTATTTATATTAATTCATTTAAATCATTTAAATATATGAAAAATATTTAATTCACTCTAACAAATCTTTTTATACATGTTTTGCCATCAAGATTTCGTGCATATGCTAATTAGGAAAGAATTGGATTGATTGGCATGATTGAGAGCAAAGAACACTTGAAAAAGATTGAAAAAAGATCCTTAAAAAAATCAAATCTTCAATTCATTAATTCAAGAGATTTTGAGCAATATTTTTGACCTAATGCATTCACTACAAAGGCTTGATCATAAACCTAATCGTGCTAGACACAAAAGCTGCGCTAAAGAGCCATTGGCAAACTGAAATTTTTCTCCATAAACTCAAAACTGAAAACAACTTTCCAGGTCGATTCAAAGCACAAGACCTATTCCATTAGCTTCCTTGAAGGCTCCTGAACGTGTTCCAATCAAAGACAACCATCATAGCACGAAGAATTGGTATATTGAATCAAAACTGTACAGAAAAAAACTCATAATCGTATATCAAATTCCATGCATTATTTGTGAAATTTATTCATTGATTCATGTTCATGATGATGTTTTGAAGCTAACCAATGCACTTAATTTGATTATTATGCTGTATATGAGATTTCACCATGTTCGATTTCTAGGGTTTACAGGGTTGGAAATTAGGGCTTTTGCCAAAAGGAAAAATTAGGACTCAAGGCCACCACCATTGTAATCAGCAGACCTGGACGATCCTAAACATGCCCTCGCGCCTAATTTATGAGTAACACAGGCCTAATCGCTATTTTATAATAGCACACCTAAAACTACGCGTGAAAAACCGTTGCCTGTGTGTTTTATGTTACAGGGATGATGGAGACGATGATGTTGTGGCACACGCTGATTGGCACGTTCAAAAATTCGCGCGCGTTTCCAAGCATTATCCCACTTTCTATTATATTATTTGTTTGTTGATTATATAACGAATGCGTTGTTTGGTTCAGTTGGCAAGCGAGGAGTGAACTAACGTCCAAGACCTGGGTTCGAGCCCCAGGTCTGTATAATCTCCATATTATTTTTCCATGTGTATTCCCATGCAGCGCAAGCGTTATAGATCACCATACATCTTCCAGATCAGAGCGTCCATGCGTCCAGCTGCTTCAGATCAAAGGCTCAAGATTGATGAACACGCTAAGTCTGGTCAACGCCTCAGCATGCTAGCAAAAAAGTCCAAACGGATCAATGCTAAATGGGCCAGAGTTTCTTGGATCATACCTCCTAATTTGGGACTGAACCCCCCTGGTTTGCAATTTTCTATCTTTTTCTTATATTTTATTTTTAATCATTGTTTTATTTGCTTTATTGTTTTAATTTAATTAATTATTTTTACAAAATACAAAAATGCATAAAAATCAGAAAAGATAAAAAATATAATAAATAATTTTTGTTTCTAATATTTTCATAAATAAATTGTATGTAAATAAATTTAGTTTAAATTAGGGTTTGCAATATTAATTCTTTTCATAAAAAATCTAAAAAATGTAGAAATAGGTTTAATTAATGTTTTATTCCTTTTTTTAATTTTTCTTTCTAATAATGATATTTTATTTTATTTATTTTTTATAATTAAAATTGTAAATCAATTAGTGTTTCATTTAGGTTAAAAAACTCCAATATTTTCTTAATAACTTAAAAATAATTAGAACTAGGTTTAACATTTTATTTTAGTTTTAATTAATTCTTTTTCTATTAAATCTTAAAAAACATAAAAATACCAAAAACAAAAACAAAATTCTTGCTTTCTTTTAATTTTAATTCCTTATTAATTTTAATTTTGCAAAAGGGTCCAACGCCCTCGTTTCGCTCTTAATTTCTTATTAATTCGCATTATTACTTTTTATGTCATTTAAATAATTATGTATCTGTCCCGAAGCCTTGTAAATAACTTCTCGCACTTTTATTTCTTTTGCTTTATTTATTTTTCCGTCAAATCGGGTCCTGGTTAATTTTGGCGATGTGGACCCGCGCCATTTGTAATAGCTTTAGATTTACTTTTCCTCGCAATTTTTAACTGTTAAACAAAGCATGCAAGAATGAATGGACCAAAATAAAATCAAGCGTAGAACACCAATAAACTTGACAAGACAAATATAAATGAAAACGACACACAAATCGCACACACCACCCCTAGGGTACGCCTCACTGTTGCCTTGCCTCGAAAGGTGATCGTCGAGTAGAGGATGTCTTAGTAAGTCCTCATGATCCGGGAACCTGGCATGAGGGTAGCTTCTAAGGTGTCTTCCCATTGCTCTGGTGATCACCATGTCCCGAACCTCGAGTTGACCCGGACACCTCCAACGGTGGTGCTACCTACCTCTCAATGGTGGGATGGCACTACTTTAAAGGACATCTACACAGACGAATTCCTTAGGGTAGGTAGATTCTCGTAGATACTTGCTCTCTTCAAAAACAAACAAAAATCTTTTCACACCGACACTTTTCAAAAAGCTTTCGAAAGCAATTTTTCAAACACTCTTGAGGACCGATACAAGAGTCGAACTGGAATTTTCAAAGAAACTTTTTAAAACCCACAGTTGAAAAGCAAACAAACCATTTTTGAAAACACAAGTGAGCAAGTATCTAAGAGCCCATGGATAACCATGGATAAAAAGGGTGCTAACACCTTCCCTTTCTATAATCTACCTCCCGAACCGAGAGCAATCTCTATAAGGAATTTTTCTGTGCTTTTGTCCTTTCCATTTGGAGAAAATAAAAGACGGTGGCGACTCTTGCTTACCGCGACATTTCGCGAACCAGCGTTAAACAGTCAGTTCCAGATCCACCGATCACAACAACCTACTTGTTTCTCTTGTTACTGAGTAATGAATCCTTTGGTTTTTGTTATTTGTAATAAACAATTAAAACTCTATGGCCCGTTGTCTTACCCGAGGCACCGTTGGCTTCATTTGTGAGGGCATATAAATTGTCATTTCATATATCATGAATAAAGACCTTGGACGTTTTCTCGCATTTCAAATCTTATGCTCCTTTTCTTTCTTTCCTTTCCTTATATATTACAAAAACAGCTGTATTTACACACACTCACTCATACAGGTTTCAATCCACTCTGGATCTCACTGGTAACGACTCTGCTACTTCCAGTTATAACTTCGAAAATCCGATCAACTTAGCCGAAGACGAAGGTGAAGATGATTGCGAAGTGCCTGGCGAGCTTGCAAGACTGTTACTCCAGGAAGAGAGGGCAATTCAACCACACGAAGAGCCAGTGGAAACAATAAACCTGGGTACTGAGACGAACGGGAAGGAGGTAAAGATTGGTGCCAACCTAGAGCTCAGTGTGAAACAGAGGTTGATTCAGATGCTGCATGACTACGTGGAAATCTTCGCCTGGTCTTACGAAGACATGCCTGGGTTGGATACCGACATTGTGGTTCATCACCTGCCTACCAAGGAAGAATGCCCTCCGGTAAAACAGAAGGTCCGCCGTATGCGTCCAAAAATGTCCGAGAAAATCAAGGCTGAGGTTATGAAACAATTTGATGCCGGGTTTCTAGCAGTGACTTCTTACCCTCAGTGGGTTGCCAATGTGGTTCCAGTGCCGAAGAAAGATGGTAAGGTCAGAATGTGTGTTGATTACAGGGATTTAAACAGGGCCAGCCCCAAGGATGATTTCCCTCTGCCTCACATCGACGTTCTGGTTGACAATACTGCTCAGCACAAGGTGTTCTCCTTCATGGACGGTTTCTCCGGATATAACCAAATCAAGATGGCTCCCGAAGATATGGAAAAGACCACTTTTGTTACTCAGTGGGGCACCTTTTGCTACAAGGTCATGCCGTTTGGGTTGAAAAATGCTGGGGCAACCTACCAACGTGCCATGGTTGCTCTGTTTCATGACATGATCCATCATGAGATTGAAGTATATGTCGACGATATGATTGCAAGGTCCCAAACTGAGGAGGAACACCTTGACCATCTACAGAAGCTATTTGACCGTCTGAAGTTGTACAAGCTGAGGTTGAACCCGAACAAGGGCACCTTTGGGGTGAGATCTGGAAAATTGCTAGGCTTCGTCGTAAGCGACAAAGGCATTCAAGTGGACCCTGCCAAAGTGAAAGCCATACAAGAGATGCCAGTTCCCAAGACAGAGAAAGAAGTCAGAGGCTTTCTAGGACGGCTGAACTATATTGCCCGATTCATCTCACATCTAACTGCTACCTGTGAACCAATCTTCAAGCTGCTGAAGAAAGATCAAGTGGTATGTTGGAACGATGAATGCCAGGCCGCTTTCGAGAGAATCAAAGAGTATATCCAAGAAACACCCATTCTTATGCCACCGGTTGAAGGGAGACCTCTAATCTTATACTTAACAGTACTTGACAACTCAATGGGGTGTGTGCTGGGGCAGCATGACGAGTCTGGCCGAAAAGAGCATTCTATTTATTACCTTAGTAAAAAGTTTACCGACTGTGAGACCCGATACTCACTGCTCGAGAAAACTTGTTGCGCTTTGGTATGGGCTGCTCGCCGGCTGAGACAATATATGTTGACTCACACTACTCTGTTGATTTCAAAAATGGATCCAATCAAGTACATCTTCGAAAAGCCTGCTCTGTCCGGAAGAATAGCAAGATGGCAAATGATCTTGACAGAATACGACATCCAATACACGACTCAAAAAGCAATCAAGGGAAGTGTATTGGCAGACCATCTGGCACACCAGGCAGTGGATGACTACCAATCTATGAACTTTGAATTTCCGGACGAGGATATCATGGTAGTAACTGATTGTGAAGTACTTGGACCGGATGAAGGACCTGAGGAAGGATCCCGATGGTTTATGCACTTTGATGGAGCCTCAAACGCTTTGGGTAACGGTGTCGGCGCCGTGATCATATCCCCTAAAGGCACTCATACTCCGCTCACTGCCCGGCTATGTTTCAACTGCACCAACAACATGGCGGAATATGAGGCATGCATCATGGGTCTTCAAGCTGCAATTGACTTAAGGATCAGGTTTCTGAGTGTCTTCGGAGATTCCGCTCTCGTGATCAATCATATCAAAGGCGAGTGGGATACGAAACACCCAAATCTTATTCCTTACAAAGAGTATGTGTTGACGTTGATTCCCCACTTCGAGGAGATAACCTTTGAGCACTTCCCAAGAGAGGAGAATCAGTTGGCGGACGCGTTAGCTACGATGTCTTCTATGTTCAAAGTCAAATGGGATAACGAGGCTCCCCAGATCATTATCTGGAAGTTGGATGAACCTGCACATTGCTGTGATCTTGAGACCGAAGAGGTAACAGAAAAACCTTGGTATCATGAAGTGAAGAGGTACTTGGAAGCTCAATAATACCCCAACGGTGCATCTGTCAATGACAAGAAGTTTCTGAGAAGGTTCGCGGAAAAGTTCTTCCTCAGCAATGGCATTCTGTACAAGCGAAACCATGACTCCACCTTACTGCGTTGTGTGGATAAGACTGAAGCAGAAAGGATCATGACAGAGATGCATGAAGGTACCTTTGGAACACATTCTAGTGGACATACCATGGAAAAGAAAATCCTTCGGGCAGGATATTTTTGGTCCACAATGGAAGCCGACTATTACCAACATTCTCGGACGTGTCACAAATGCCAGATCTATGCTGATAAGGTGCACGTTCCTCTAGTTCCTCTGAATGTTTTAACAGCACCTTGGCCTTTTGCAATGTGGGGCATTGATATGATCGGCGAGATCAGACCTACGGCATCCAACGGGCATCGCTTCATCCTGGTAGCGATTGATTACTTCACAAAGTGGGTTGAAGCAGCTTCCTATGCTACGGTAACCAAGAACGTCGTGGCACGGTTCATTTGGCATAATCTGATCTGTCGATACGGTGTACCAGAGAGGATCATTACAGACAATGGTACCAATCTTAACAATAAGATGATCACTGAGCTCTGCGAGCAATTCAAGATACAGCACCACAACTCTTCTCCTTACCGACCGAAGATGAATGGGGCTGTAGAAGCAGCGAATAAGAATATCAAGAAGATTGTGCAGAAGATGACAGTAACCTATAAAGATTGGCACGAGATGTTACCGTTTTCTCTTCATGGGTACCGTACCTCAGCAAGGACGTCAACAGGGGCAACACCCTTTTCCTTGGTCTATGGCATGGAGGCAGTCTTGCCTATTGAAGTCCAGATACCCTCTCTCCGGATAATGAAGGATGCAGGTTTGAGAGAAGATGACTGGATCCAGACTCGACTTGATCAACTGAACCTAATTGACGAAAAGAGACTCACTGCTATTTGTCATGGTCAAACGTACCAAAAACGGATGATCAGGGCATTTAACAAGAAAGTCAGACGACAAGAGTATCAAGTTGGGGATCTGGTAATCAAGCGCATCATTCTTCCTCAAAGTGATCCCAGGGGCAAATGGACCCCTACGTACAAAGGTCCATTTGTGGTTAATAATATCTTCTCAGGAGGAGCCATGATTCTAACCGCCATGGATGGTGACGACCTTCCTCACCCCGCCAATGCAGACATAGTAAAAAGATACTACGCATGAATTAAAGACCCGCTAGGTTGACACACCTAGGCAAAAATAAGGGCTTCCCGGCGAACCAAAAGGGTTCGGGCAAAAATAAGGGATGAAATGAAAAAAAATCTGTACACCCGGCAAGTCGAAAACCTGAAAAGGAGGCTTGGGCAAAAATGGGTATCCCGTTGGACTGAAAACCCGAAAGGGCGGTCCAGGCAAAAGTTAGGGATAAGCGTAATATTATGTCTCATTGGATCACTTTGCATCCAGAATCCGGTATCTACATCAAGTTCAGACGGCATCGATCAGTCAGCTTCATCTTCAACTAAGGTCATCAAGTGATGAGACGCTCGGAGATATAAAGGCAATAGCAGAGTTGAAACCCAGTGGATCATTCATTTCACACAGCTGTTTTATTTTCTCTTGTACAAATTTGTATAAACTCTTTTGTTCGGCGGCGTTCTCTTACTAGGACGTCAGCCTCTTGTACATAAACGCCTATTTACAGGCAAATTCAAAATCAATACAAATATACTTTTCAGTTAAAATTGCCATTTGATTTTTCCTTTTCTGTTTTGTTTTGCGAAGAACATCCAAGGTTCAATTTGTGATATACGCATTGACAATAATTTGCTAACTCATGAATATTTGCATACGAAACAAAGGATTAATTACAGGTAACATTAGAAACAGGGGCAATAAAGAGTTGTCTAAGCAATCTAATTGTTCTGTCCTCCAAGATATCAAGGTAGGTTCAGCTGAAGAACACAACCAGATATCTTAACTCCCCAGAGAGTGCGTCAGCAGGTCAATACACTCTCCCCAAGCAAAGCTACAATCAAACCTTAAGGAAGTTGGGTATCCTCCCGCAGATCTCAACATTCCCCAGCAATATACATACATTCTTAACAAGTATCCCCGGCAGTCTTGACCTAAAGATTGTTCCCCGGTGGTATATCAAACATTCAATGGAGTCATTTCCCCGATGCAGTTCAAATTTTCCCCAGGAGAGTCTAATCAAGATTTCCCCAGGAAAGTTTGAATCATCTCCCCAGCAGCAAGCTTATCCCCAGTAGATTCTGGAAGCTTGCCCTCGCAGAGCACGAACACGTATCCCGGCTTTATTCAAAGAGTTATTTCCCTACCAGGATATAACTGGGTTATCCTCAGCCAAAAGCCACGGAAAGATCGTCCTCGGCGAAGTCTTCTTATCCCCAGCGAAGTCTATTAACACTTCCAACACAACGATGGTATCCCCAGCGAAGTTACCATCAACGTTCCAGCAAAGTACCTCTCTCCCCACAGAGTTTTGCTTCCCAGCAAGATCGTTAGAGTACTTTTCTCCCCGCAGAGTAATCCATTCGCCAAGTTTATTCCCCAACAGAGTTATCTTCTCCTACCGGTATTCTTGCAACTATCATCCCCAGCGGAAGCAAAGATCTATTCTTCAACATCAGCCCAAGAGTGACTTCCCGACACACGTCAAGGATTTATTTTCCTAAGACGAAAATATACGTTCATAAACATCGCATTTCCATACATAATAGCATGCATATACGCATCATATCTTGCAAAGCTCACTTATGTTGAGAACATCATTGCTTGATCCATATCATGCATTGCATATGACTGACCTTTGCCTTTCAGGAAAGATCCAGTTAAGTTCTCAGCTACATTTCAAGACCTAGACCGGTTCAGTTAAATCGCCCCTAAGATTTTCCTGTTTCTTATCCAGTCAAAGGCCTTCTCTGGTTCAGTCAGATCGACCCTAAGATCTCCCTGATTCTTATCCAATTGAAGATTTCAAGACCTAGTCTGGTTCAGTTAAATCGACCCTAAGATTTTCCTGTTTCTTATCCAGTCAAAGGCCTTCTCTGGTTCAGTCAGATCGACCCTAAGATCTCCCTGATTCTTATCCAGTTGAAGATTTCAAGACCTAGACCGATTCAGTTAAATCGCCCCTAAGATTTTCCAGTTTCTTATCCAGTCAAAGGCCTTCTTTGGTTCAGTCAGATCGACCCTAAGATCTCCCTGATTCTTATCCAGTTGAAGATTTCAAGACCTAGTCTGGTTCAGTTAAATCGACCCTCAGATTTTCCTGTTTCTTATCCAGTCAAAGGCCTTCTCTGGTTTAGTCAGATCGACCCTAAGATCTCCCTGTTTCTTATCCAGTTGAAGATTTCAAGACCTTGTCCAGTTCAGTTAAATCGACCCTAAGATTTTCCTGTTTCTTATCCAGTCAAAGGCCTTCTCTAGTCCAGTTAAATCGACCCCTAAAAGATTTTCCTGATGAAGACTCAGTAGAAGACACCCAAGATTCTCTCAGTGTTACTGTTGAGGTTGAAGTCACCCAAGATTCTCTCAGCGTTCCTGTTGAGGTAGTAATCGCCTCAAGATTCTCTCAGCGTCCCTGTTGAGGTAGTAATCGTCCCAAGATTCTCTCAGCGTCCCTGTTGAGATAGTAATCACCCCCAGATTCTCTCAGCGTTCCTGTTGAGGTAGTAATCGTCCAAGGTTCTCTCACCGTTTCTGTTGAGGTAGTAACCATCCCTGGTTCATTCATCGCCGTTTGAAGCCCCAGATTCAATTCCTGTAACCAGTCAGGACACATCTATACAAAGAATTCGAAGACCAGCTCCTGTAACAGGTCAGGTAATCATTTTTCCTTTTCAGGTATGCAAGCTCTCGCTAAGGAATCTCTTACGCGATCAACATCCAGATGGCATCTATAAGCCCATCCACCATCCATCATCTCTCAGCATGGCATCTATAAGCCCATCATCCTACTCATCAATCTCCAAATGGCATCTGTAAGCCCATTCCCCACATTACACTACTATGTGAGCGCAAATTTCTGGGCACTCTAGTGTTCAATCATCTTCCACCTTCGGATTACGAAAGGCAAGTCAGCCAATCTGCATCCTCAGGTCTAAGAAGATTGAACAGGGGCAACTGTTGTACCCCAAAATTTGCCCTCCCATATTCTTCAAGAATGGCAAAGAGCATGCTTCAAAATCTCCCCAAGGGTTGCACAGTTCAAGGGCCTCCTAACAGTCAAAAATTAGGGTTTTGGTTCTGGCAAAGAAATTGAAGTTTTCAAGGGTCCAATCAAGTCCCACATGCCTACAAACATGGTCAAGCATCCTCATACCAAGTTTCAAGACTTACATCACAAAATTGCACAGTCAGAAACCCTAATTGCTCAACAGTCAACTACAGGGGCAAAATGGTCATTTGACAGTCAAAAGTTCAAATTTTTGGTCAACATCTCATTTTGAAGCCATAAACATCATTTGATCAATTCTTGATCATGATTTTCAAGGCATGGCTCAAAAAGTCTCAAGATGCAAAAGTTTCCATATTTGGACAGTTGAAAAAGTCAACTGTAACTTGACCAAGGCATAACTTCCACATGGTTTATCAGAAAAATTCCATCCAAAGCTCATTTTGAAGATAAAGACATTTACTACAACTCCTCTTCACACTTCAAGTCCAAGAAATGCTCTCACAAAAAGTTATCAATTTCAACATTATAGGTCATTTTCAAAAGTCAATAAAAAGGACTTTAAGTCAAAGGCCATAACTTGGGATTGGTAAATCAAATTGACATGGGACCAAAGGCATTGGTTAGAGGACTTCAAGACCTTTCCAAAATGTTCAAGAACATGATCAAAGCTTAAAAATTGAGCAAGATATGCCTTGTGGAAGTTGGGAAATTTTTGGGCATTTTGAAAAGTCAACTTTGCTTCAAATGCCTTAAAATTGCTAATGGGCCACATTTTCTTCCAAGATTCATCATCCAAAGACTATGCACGACCATTTGGCCCAAAGTGGATTTATTTCATCATTTTTATTTATTTATTTGAATTTTTAATTACTATTAATTCATTTAATAAAATAAAATATGACAAAAATACTAAAATAAGGTTTTCAAATCTTTTTGTGCAGAATAAACTCTCCTTAAAGGCTCAAGATTCGTGCATACCCAAAATTGGAAGGTTTGGCCATGATTGACATCAAAATCACATGGAAAAAGATTGAAAAAATATGCCATTAAATCCAATATTTGATTCATGATTGCATTGATCTTTTGACTCAAGATTTAACCCTAATCTGATCCCATACATATACTGATCAAAACCTAATGCATAAGGACCTGAATGCTGCGCCTCACATCAAGAACAAAGTTTGTATTTTTGTCCAAAATTTCAAAAACTGAAAACTGCTTTAGAGTTGGTTTCAAGGCAAAATACCAATTGCAATAGCTTGCCAAGGCTTCACTGAACCTAACTGCGTTCTTTTACAATCCTCACGCACCCAGAATTGGTACATAGCAGTCAAACTGTTTCATCTTTTTTGCATAATCGTATTTCATCATTCATGCCATAATTTTGAGTTCTAATGCTTGTTTTGTACTAGTCTTATCATTCTGAAGCTAACCATACTGTTTAATTGAGTTTTTCTTGCCTATGCGCGAAATCACCATTGAAGCTTGCTAGGGTTACAAAACTGTAAAATTGGGGCTTTACGTTTAAGGAAAAATCAGGCAACTAGACTTGTACCGTTCGAACCAGAAGCTTCATACGAATCCAATGCACTAGTCGCGCTCAATTTATCATGCGCCATATCCTATTCGCTATTTTCATGTTTTAAGTTTGTGGGGGTTTAAAACCCCCGTTATTTAAATGTTTTTTTTTGTTTCAGAACAATGAAGAAGACGATGCGTGGAAGAGAGTGATTGGACAATTTGAATTCAGCGCGCGTTTTTGTTGTTTCTAGGCCACTAATGCTAATTTTCTTTTATATTATTCATTTGTTATTTTAGGTACAACGCGCGTTAATGGTTCAGTTGGTGGAGGATAACATTGGTAAGCCTTCGGACCTGGGTTCGAACCCCAGGTCCCCCTTCTTTATTCCATATTTTTATTCTGAACGTGTTTCTATGTAGCTCGTTCCCTGAGGTATACCATGCAGCCCCATAATCTGACGTGCCACGCGCCCACTAAGATCCAACCAAAGGCCCTGATCTGAAGAGTACTATGTGCATAAGTCAACCAGGCCACACGCCAGCATGAAAAGTCAACAAGGCCAAGGGTCTATTGGGCCTAATTGCTGGGACAAAACCTCCAAACTGGGGTCAACACCCCCCAAGGGTTTGCATTTCTTTTCTTTTTCCTTATTTTATTTTTATTTGTTTAATTTTAATTTAATTCATCAAATTAATATTTTCATAATATAAAAAAAAATAACAAAAATCAGAAAGTCACAAAATAAAATATATTTTATTTAAATGTTATTAAAATCTTATTAATTAATTTAGTTTTTTAAATTCTAGGATTAATTTTAATATTTTTTTTTAATAAAACTTAAAAATTGTAGAATTAGGGTTTTAAACACTTTTATCCTTTTTTTCCTTTTTCCACCATATTAATTATTAATTATTAATTACTATTTTTGTAAATAAATATGTAAATAATTAATTAGCATAAATTAGGTTTTAAACTTTAACCTTTTCTTTAATAATTAAAAATATTTAGAACTAGGTTTGCCTTCTAATTTTAAATTCTTTTCTTATTTCGTTAAATACAAAAAAAAAAAACAAAAAAACATTTTTTTTCTTTAATTTAATACTTAATTAACTTTTAATTTCAATTTAATTTCAAAAGGGTCCAACGCCCTCGCATTCGATAGTAATTCCAATTCGCGCGCTTATTTTATTTCCTCTTATTTATGTAATTCTCCCAAAGCCATGTAAATTTGACATTTATCTTTTTCGCACTCTTTCTTTTATTTCAAATCGGGTCCTGGATTAAATTTGGCGATGTGGACCCGCGCCTTTGTAATAGCGTAGGATTTTTATGTTCCCGCAACTTTTAACTGTTAACTATTGCATGAAAGAATGAATGTTAAAATAAAATCAACGCGTAGATCACCCATGACATGAACAAGATAAATGCAAATGAACATGACACACAAATCACACACCACCCCTAGGGTACGCCTCATTGTTGCCTTGCCCCTCGAAAGGTGGTCGTCGAGTAGAGGATGTTTTAGTAAGTCCTCATGATCCAGGAACCTGGCATGAGGGTAGCTTCTAAGGTGTCTTCCCATTGCTCCGGTAATCACCATGTCCCGAACCCTCGAATTGACCCGAACACCTCCAACGGTGGTGCTACCTACCTCTCAATGGTGGGATGGCACTACTTTAAAGGACATCTACACAGACGAATTCCTTAGGGTAGGTAGACGACTCTAGATACTTGCTCTAATTTCAAAACAAATCAAAAATACTTTTCACACCGACACCTTTTCAAAAAGCTTTCGAAAGCAACTTTTCAAACACTCTTGAGGACCGATACAAGAGTCAAACTGAAATTTTCAAAGAAACTTTTTTAAAACCCACAGTTGAAAAGCAAACAAACCATTTTTGAAAACACAAATGAGCAAGTACCTAAGAGCCCATGGATAACCATGGATAGAAAGGGTGCTAACACCTTCCCTTTCTATAATCTACCTCCCGAACCGAGAGCAATCTCTTTAAGGAATTTTTCTGTGCTTTTGTCCTTTCCATTTGGAGAAAATAAAAGACGGTGGCGACTCTTGCTTACCGCGACATTTCGCGAACCAGCGTTAAACAGTCAGTTCCAGATCCACCGATCACACCTACTAAGCTGTAATCACTAGATTTTCTATAAAATAGACCCAGATTAGTAGTACCTTTCAGATACTTGAAAATTTGCTTAACAGCTGTTAAGTGAGATTCTCTAGGATCTGATTGGAATCTAGCACAAATACATACGCTGAATAAGATATCAGGCCTTGAAGCCGTCAGATAAAGGAGAGAACCAATCATACCTCTGTAGACCTTCTGTTCTACCTTTTTGCTTACCTCTTCTCTTTCCAGAATGCACGTGGGATGCATTGGAATCTTTGATGGCTTACATTCTGAGAGGTCAAATTTCTTCAGAAGTTCTCTGACATATTTGCTCTGATGAATGTAAGTTCCCTCAGGATTCTGATTGATCTGAATTCCCAGAAAGAATTTCATTTCTCCCATGAGGCTCATCTCAAATTCTGCATGCATACACTTAGCAAATTTTCTTCCAAGAGAAGGATTAGTAGATCCAAAAATAATATCATCAACATAAATTTGGCAAACTAAGATGTCATTCTTAACTGAATTACAGAATAAGGTAGTGTCCACCTTCCCTCGGGTGAATTCTTTTTCTAACAGAAAGTTACTTAGTCTTTCATACCAAGCTTTGGGAGCTTGTTTCAGACCATATAGTGACTTCTTTAGTTTGAAAACATATTCTGGATTTTTTGTACTTTTAAAACCAGGGGGTTGGTGCACATAAACCTCTTCTTCTATGTAACCTTTAAGAATGCACTCTTGACATCCATCTGATACAGAGTGATGCCTTTATTAACAGCAAATGAAATTAAAAGTCTGATAGATTCTAACCTGGCAACTAGAGCAAAGGTTTCTGTATAGTCTATCCCCTCTTGCTAACTATAACATTGTGCTACCAGTCGTGCTTTGTTTCTGATAACTTCACCTTGTTCGTTCAGCTTATTTCTGAACACCCATCTTGTTCCAATTACGTTGAATCCTTTTGGTCTGGGGACAAGATCCCATACGTCATTTCTGGTGAATTGATTCAGCTCTTCTTGCATTGCTAGAATCCAGTCGTTGTCCAGAAGTGCTTCATCAATAAAACAAGGTTCAATCAGAGACACAAGTCCCATGAGGGATTCTTCAGAGTTTCTGAAGCTGGCTCTTGTTCTGATTGGATCTTCCTTTCTTCCTAAGATAGTTTCTTCTGGGTGATCCAAGCTGCTTCTGGGTAGTCTTTTCTGAGGTTGACCAGCAGCTGTTGCTGGATTGCTTGCAGTGCTCCTTTCAGATGTTGATGGAGTGTCTTTGTTGAGAGCTTCTGATGACTTGTCTTCAGAACCTATAAATTCAACTTCCATACCTGCAAAAACTTCATTCTGCTTTGACTTTTCAGAGTCAAGCTTATCATCAAAACGAACACTGATTGATTCTTCCACAATCTGTGTTTCTGTATTGTATACTTTGTACCCTCTTGAGCGTTCAGAGTATCCTAACATAATACACTTCTGTGCTTTAGAGTCAAACTTGTTCAAATAATTTTTTGTATTTAACATAAAACAGGTACATCCAAATGGATGAAAATATGAAATGTTGGGCTTTCTGTTCTTCCACAATTCATATGGAGTCTTTTCCAGAATTGGTCTTATTGAGATTATATTCTGAATGTAGCACGCTGTGTTTATTGCCTCTGCCCAGAAGATCTTAGCAACATTTGTCTCATTGATCATGGTTCTGGCCATTTCTTGCAATGTTCTGTTCTTTCGTTCTACAACTCCATTTTGTTGGGGAGTTCTAGGACAAGAGAAATCATGCAGAATGCCTCTGTCATTAAAGAATGACTCAAAATCTTTGTTTTCAAACTCTCCACCATGATCACTTCTGACTTTAACGATTCTAAGATCCTTTTCATTCTGAACTTGGTTACAGAAGGTAACAAACACAGAGTGTGACTCGTCCTTGTGTCTTAAGAACTTTACCCATGTCCATCTGCTATAGTCATCTACGATTACTAACCCATACTTCTTGCCACTGACTGAAGCAGTTTTAACTGGTCCAAATAAGTCAATATGCAGAAGTTCTAATGGCTTAGAGGTAGAAACAACATTTTTAGATTTGAAAGAAGGTTTTGCAAACTTGCCTTTCTGACATGCTTCACACAGAGCATCTGAATTGAACTTCATACTAGGAAGTCCTCTGACCAGATTGAGTTTGTTAATCTGAGATATTCTTCTCATACTAACATGCCCCAATCTTCTGTGCCAGATCCATTGCTCGTTGTTAACAGACAGAAGACACTTTACATTCTGACTTTTCAGTTCAGAAAGTTTGATTTTATAAATATTGTTTTTCCTCTTTCCATTAAATAGGATAGTCCCATCTTTCTGACTAACAGCTTTACATGATTTTTGATTAAATATTATATCATAACCGTTATCACTTAATTGACTTATGGATAACAGATTATGCATTAATCCATCTACTAGCAGAACATTATTTATAGAGGGAAGATTTCCATTACCTACAGTTCCAGAGCCAATGATCTTTCCCCTCTGATTGCCTCCAAAGCCAACATGGCCTCCAGGCTTAAGTTCTAGGCTTTGGAACATATGCCTTCTTACGGTCATGTGTAGCGAGCAGCCAGAGTCCAGGTACCATGACTGGTGTTTCTGATTTGCTGCTAAAGATATCTGCAACATGTATTATTTTATCCTTAGGTACCCAGATTTTCTTGGGTCCTGATTTGTTAGATTTACCAAAACTCTGGTTGAATTTTGGTTTCACAGAATACTTACTACTAGTATATTTAATATCATGTGTGTGACCATACACAAAATGTGAGTTCAGAGGAGTGTGTTTAATAATTAAATCCATGGCATTCTTTGGTGTAGGTACCTTACCTTGGTATCCTATTCCCTTTCTGCCGTTTCAGCTAACTCCATAGATCATTGAAGCCATTTTGCTTCTATCTATGCTTTTAGCAAGGAACTTCTGAAAGCTATGATCACACTCCTTGATGATCTCATCAGCGTTGCTGGGAGTTTCAGAAATTGTTTCCTTCTGAGCGTTTTGTAAAACATTTTCTAACTTTGAAATTTTATTTTTCAGCTCAGAATTTTCCAATTTAAGACTTTCAGTCTTATCAGAGTCAGATTCAAGATTCCTTTTCAGGTTTCTGAATTTAACTCTAATCTGCTGGTACCTTTCCAGAATTTCATTAAGGCTTTCAGCAAGTTCAGCCTTGGTAAAATTAATTGCAAAGTCAGGAAATACCTCTTCAGTGTCTGATTCTGAGTCTGATTCAGAAGCTTCACTGTCTTCTGAAATGTTGGCCATGAGAGCTATGTTGGCTCTCTCATCATCTGATTGAGTCAGCTTCAGACGAGTCAGAGTCATCCCATGTAGCCATGAGACTTTTCTTCTTTTCTCTTCCAAACTTATTTTTGGGCTTTTCCCTCTGAAGCTTTGGGCAGTCACTCTTGTAGTGTCCTTGCTCATTGCATTCATAGTAGATGATGTCCTTGGTGTTTGGCTTTCTGCTTCCTGAGGAGCCTTCAGATCTTCTGTATCCAGAGGAAGAATCTGACCTTCTGTATCTGGAAGAGGACTCATTCTGATCAGATCTTCTGGGATTCCTGAACTTCCTTTGCCTCTGCTTCCATAGTTGGTTCACTCTTCTGGAGAGGAGGGAAAGTTTGTCTTCTTCTGATGAGGATCCATCAGATGTTTCATCAACTTCCTGCAAAACTTTAGACTCAGATTTTTTGTTAGATTTTAATGCTAAAGGCTTACCTTGCTTCTGAGGTTCATCATCTTCCAGCTCTATCTCATGACTTCTGAGGGAGCTGATAAGTTCCTCCAGAGAAATTTTGTTGAGATCTTTTGCTAGCTTCAGCGCTGTAACCATTGGCCTCCACTGCTTTGGCAAGCTTCTGATGATCTTCTTGACATGATCAGCAGTAGAGTATCCTTTGTCCAGAACCTTGAGACCAACCACCAGAATTTGGAATCTTGAGAACATTGTTTCAATGGATTCACTTTCTTCCATTTTGAATGCCTCATACTTCTGAATGAGCGCAAGAGCTTTAGTTTCTTTATCCTGAATGTTGCCTTCATGCGTCATTCTGAGTGAGTCAAACATGTTCTTTGCTGTGTCTCTGTTAGAGATCTTTTCATATTCAGCGTAAGAGATGGCGCTGAGAAGAATGGTTCTGGCCTTGTGGTGATTTTTGAAGTCACGCTTTTGTTGATCAGACATTGCTTTCATGTCAATCTTCTGACCGCTTGCATTCACTGGGTGCGTGTATCCATCTGTCACCATGTCCCACAGATCAGCATCATGTGCCAGAAAGAAGCTTTCAATTCTGTCTTTCTAGTAATCAAAATTTTCTCCATCAAAGACTGGAGGTTTGCCGCTGAATCTGTCTTTGTCTTCATTGTTGTCATTGCTGGTGTGTTGATAAGTTCCTGCCATTGTGTTTTTCTGACGCTGGATCTTGTACTGACACGGTTAAGTGTTTTAGCTCAGAACCAGGCGCTCTGATGCCAATTGAAGAAGTGAAAAACACAAGAAGGGGGGTTGAATTGTAAAAACTTGAAATCAATTGCAGGCAACACAGTATTTTTATCCTGGTTCGTTTGATCTCAAACTACTCCAGTCCACCCGTCAAGGTGATTTCGCCTCTCTCCAACGAGGTCTTAATCCACTATATTCAACTGAATATTACAACCGCTTTAACAACTGCTAAAGCCTTCTTGAGTCAAACCACAAACCGGTTTCTCAAGGAAATACTTTCTTACAAAGAATTGAAATCTAGGTGTGTGAATGTTTTCTACAAAAACTGCTTATCACAACTGTGATACTACACACGTTAAGCTTATGAGAACTAGATTGCTAAATTAATTGAGTAAAGAATTTGAGAGCTTTATCAAACTGAGAGTGAGGAAGATGATGAATATCTTTAGGCGTGTAGAGTGTTGTACAGCATTAGCCAATTCTATCTTCACTGACTTGATTATATAGCATTGGAAAATGGTACGTTGGAGGTCAGTTAAATCCGTTTCAATGCCAATAACATTCTTTCCAAATTGAGAAGATCTTGTCTGGAATGATGTCGTTGGTAATAAAGCATCTTGAATGCACAGTACCGTTGCCACTTAAGCGTGTTCTGGCTTTGGCTCATTCTGACGCTGCTTAGGTGCTGATGAACTGTTGTTGTCTTAATCAGAGTTCAGATTGTTACGTGCAGATATGTTCATCAAGCTTCAGCGTAAGCACATGTTGATCTTCTGATTCTGGCATCTGATATAACATCTTCTGATGCTGATGTTGATATATCATCTTCTGATGCTGATGATGATATTCTCTTGCTGATGTCCATCAGAGTTTCTGTAAAACAGAATGTAATTTTTTTAGGCAGCATATATGTCTTACATGAATCATACAATTAATATATCTTTGCATTTTGTTATCATCAAAACTTAAACTTAGGGTAGTAGATTCAAACTTTGTTCTAACAGCTGTGAAGCCTAGAATCCGACCAGATAACAGTTAATTTCATCTAAGTTGCTACGAAGCCCATAATCTGACCAGATGACAAGTAATTTCATCTAAGTTGTTGAGAAGCCTGGAATCCGACTAGATAACAGTTTAACTTCATTTTTCTGCGAAGCCTGGAATCCGACCTGATAACAGTTAAATTCAGTAAGTTGTTGTTAAGCCTGGAATCTGACTAGATAACAGTTTAACTTCAATTTTCTGCGAAGCCTAGAATCCAGCTATATAATAGTTAATTTCATCTAAGTTGCTGCGAAGCCTAGAATCCGACCAGATAACAGTTTAACTTCAATTTTCTACGAGCCTGGAATCTGACCAGATAACAGTTAATTTCATCTAAGTTGCTGCGAAGCCTGGAAACCGACCAGATAATAGTTTAACTTCAATTTTCTATGAAGCTTGGAATCCGACCAGATAATAGTTAATTTCATCTAAGTTGTTGTGAAGCTTGGAATCCAACCAAATAACAGTTAACTTCAATTTTCTGTGAAGCCTAGAATCCGACCAGATAACAGTTAATTTCATCATCCCTAACAAGTTGTTGTGAAGCCTGGATTTCGACCAAATAACAACTAACTTTTATTCTCCCCATTTAAGAAGTAACTCCGCAATAGAGAAATGGACAACTAAAACTCCTGAACTCTATTCCCTAAACAAAAACCAACATTCCCCGCAGAGTTTCCTCAAGCAAAGAGCCAAAGTCAATGATCCCCGGCAGATTTCTCCTCAAACAGCAAACAAGAATTCCCAGCGGAAACATTCTAAACAAAGTTTGAAGATACACATACTCTTCATTTCCAAGAAGAAGTTCGGGATTCATCTTCCCAATACTCTCCGACATTTGTAAAGGATTTATTTTCCTAGACAAAGATACATTTCAATAAAATTCATTCATCATAGCACATATATGACAAATGCATATAGTATAATCTCATTTATATTGAGAACAACATTATTCCATGCATACATCTGCATGCAACTGACCCTCTTTCTTGTAGGAAAAGTAAATCAACAAATCAAAGACCTCTTCTGGTGGATCTCATTCCTTCCAGTTAATAACAGGAAAACAAAGACCTCTTCTGGTTAGATTCACTTCTTCTAGTTAATGATAAGAAATCAACAGACCTCTTCTGGTTAGAATTATTTCCCTAGTGAAGTCGCCAAGCAAAGACCTCTTCTGGTTTAGATTTATCTCTTCCAGTTAAAAACAGGAAAAAGACATCTACAATTTCAGTATAAATCGACCAAAGATTTATTCTGATACTTCTCCCTCGACAGTCACTCTGGATGGCATTTGTAAGCCCATCTCCGATAAACTCCTCATCGCTTCTCCAAATGTCATCTTTAAGCCCATTCTCGACACAATCAACTAACACATAGTCAGGTGCAAATTTCTGGGCACTTTAGTGTTCAATCATCTTCCACCTTCAAGTCACGAATGGCGGACTCACCAATCTAACTCTTCAGGTTTAAGAAGATTGAACAGGGGAAGCTATTGTACCCCAAAATTTCCCCTCTCTTTTCTCAATACATTTCTCACAAAGATCTTCAAGAGCTCAAGCTTGCACAAGATTGACTAGGTCAAGACATCTCCTTAATACTGACGCCTCAAATTAGGGTTTGAGTTTTCACAAGGACAATTGGACTTCTAATACTTCAAATGAATTTCATGGATCATTATGGATCTTCAAGAATTCTCATGTCAAGTTTCAAATCTTGTATCACAATTTCTGCTCAGTCAATTGACCAGGTGACCAAATATCAGTTGTACTGATGAAAAGTCAATTAATACACCAAAAGTCAAACTTTGACTTTTTGGTAAACATTAAGTCTCAAAGATCAAAACCCATTAATAAATTCAAGAATATCAAGGTTGATCATCAAAAAGTCAAGAAAATCAAAAGTCAATTTGAAAAGTCAAACTTTTCAAGACTTAGAAATTTTTCTAAGTGTTTTGCACATGTTTATTTCATAACTTCATACCAATTTTTCACCATGATGAAAAATGATTTAAAGAAAAATTTCAACATGAAATTTGTAGATATTGATGAATTATACAACTTTGTATTAGAGGTTTGATGTCCAAAAAGTTCTTAGGTTTGAAGATATAAGCCCATGAAGTCATGACATTTTCATCTAGCACTTAGAGAAATTTACAACAGATTTTGGTCAGGATTTTATCCCAACTTCTTTGTATTTTTTCACATAGTTATAAGATGGTTTTGTTAAAATGGCCAACATTAAAGTTATAGAGGATGTTTCAAGGTTTCCAAAATGTCCAAGAGCATGAATTTATCATACTTTATCTAAGAGATTCAAGGGCATGAAGTTGGGCATCCATCCTTGAATTACAAGTCCTTTTGTTGAAGAACACATAACAAAATCCTTATGCTATGCTGCATAACATTGTGTTTCAGGCCTTATAACTTGCCAATCTCACCATAATTTAATGCTTACACCTACTCTTGAGTTATTACCCAAGTGTTTGAGCCATTTTCCAAAAGATCTTTCCATTTATAGCATGAAGGCACGTTGCTATTCTTGAAAAGCAAGCTTTTGGTACAAAATTTGTCTTGAGCCCATGCCTTGTTTGCTTATGATTTTACTCCACCATAAATCATGGAAGATAGATCCTCTATACCAGCAACCTTGGTACTTCATCTTGGGACCATGGAATACTTGACATAGTTTGATATTTGCATCCCAACCAAACCATAACATGTTGTCTTGTAAACCTAATCAGCCCTTGTTCACAAACCTTTTGCATATAAATAGAGGGAGAATTTGCAAGAGAAAGAGGTCAGAAAAATAGAGAGCTTCTTGTATGTTGAAAAATCCTCAAACCCCCTTTTACTCTAAAAAACCATAATTGTCTATAAAAACCTCCATCTTTGAGCTTTGAAGTCCAAACCCTTTGAACCTCTCACACCTTGAAAGTTTTGTCCAAATAAAACATCTAAACACTCCATATACATCATATAGAAGTTGTCCAAACTCAAGAATAACTTATGTAACATCACTATTTTCCAAACTCAAAAATAGCCACCTGCAATTTGACTTCTCCAACTCAAACTCAAACTCAAAGCATAAATTTCAGTTTCAAGGTAAGTTTTCTTGACTTTGAACTCTTCATAAAAAACATCATTAATGGTTCATTTGTGAATATAAAATGTAGATACAATTTCCTTGAAGCTAACCATTTTCTTGCTTTTTATTTTCACTAACCATGTGTTGAGAACTGACTTTTACATGTAACGGAACAATGATAAAAGTAAAAAACAACAGTATGAGTCTATACGAAACACAATGAGTCGACACATATTATGTACAAAACAGGTTATGAGTCAACACAAATCGTGTATGTGTCGATACAAAGCAGTATGGGTCGATACAAACCCTTATGTGTCGACTCATACTGAGTTGTTTTTTACTTCCAGAAGCAAGAAATGAGTATGAGTCGATACAAAACGTGCATGTGTCGATACAAAGAAGTATGAGTCGATATAAAACCCTTATGTGTCGACTCATACTGAGTTGATTTTGACTTCCAGGAGAAAGGAGATGATATGAGCCAATACAAAACAAATATGAGCCAATGCATAAGTGCATGCGTCAATACATAAAATTTGTGTATCAATGCATAAGCTCATGTGTCAATACATAAAAGTTTTCTTAAATCAATTTTTTTTCTTTTTGTACATTATATTTATATTTATTTTTATTTTATTTTCATTCAATATCCAATATGGTTGTAATAGTATAATTAGAACTTTATTGCTTTCATCCCCCATTCATAAACTTGTATCCCCATCCCCCAGAAAAAAAGATGTAATAGCGTAGAATTTTAAAATTCCGCAATTTATCGCTTTCAATATTATTGCTAGTAATTAGGGTGTGTATGGCAAGACTTAAAATCAACAAGTAGACAACCCTAATTCAAGACAAAAATGAATGAAATCAATACACTCGCACACACGCACCTCTAGGGTAATCCACACTTGTTTCCTTGAGAAAAATAGTCATGTCCCTCGAACGTGGGATACATTAGCAATGACCCTTGAATAAAAGATCATGTCCCTCGATGACCCTTAGATGTTTCCTTCGTAAACGATCTTAGACCCTCACAACAAATTGCTAAGGTATCCTACAATGTTTCCTTCTATGACTATATAACGACCTACGCATGTCCCTTCACATCCAATGATAGGGCTTCTTATCAATCAATGGTAAGATAGAAATATCTAAAGGAGGAAGAAAAGAAATAAGACTTTTTGAGTAGGTAGAACGCTCATAGTTGCTTTCTCACAGCCATTTTCAAAACAACATCATTTCAAACACACCAACACTTTCCAATGAAATATTTTCAAAATTCAACACTTTGTATGTATTCTTATAGAAACGAGAATCATTACAAAGTTCGCATAAACGAAAGCACTTTTCAAAAATACTTCCAAAACCAAATCACAAACACATTTCAAACAAAGCATTTTCAAAGTGAGCTAGCAACTAAGAGCCCGTAGATAAATACAATGAAAAGGGTGCTAACACCTTCCCTTTTCATAACCTACCCCCTGAACTCAATAAAACATCTCAAAAGGTCTTTCCTGTTCTTTTCACCCTTTCCTTTATTGTATAAAAGAAAAGTCGGTGGCGACTCTTGCTATCCGCAACAATTGCGATAAAACGCGAAACACCCAAGTCAATTCTCCCACCGTATTAAAGCAACCTTTAAAAATAAATATAAAAAAGGGTAAACCAATAGGTATATGCTATGAATGTGGAAAACTAGGTCATTTTAGATAGGAATGTCCATCTCTTGAAAATGAAAAAGGAAATGGCCAACAAAAAAAGTTTAGGAAATCTAGAAAAGCCCGTGTTGCTTGGGATAACAGTGATGTCTCAAGCAATGAAAGCTCAAGTGATAGCGATGAGGAGGAAAATTATTGTTTCATGGGCAATCAACGTCAAAGTAAGAAAAAGAATGTTGATTATCTTGACTCTATGACGGTTAAATGGATTCTCGATAGGGGATGTTCAAGACACATGACTGGAGACATATCTATATTCTCCGACTTTGTGGCGAAGAAGAAAGTTTATGTATCCTACAGTGATCACAACAAAGGTCCCATACTTGGTAAAGGTAGTATAGGTAACCCCTCAACCATTACTATGTTAGTTGAAGGCCTTAGACATATTCTTCTTAGCATTAATCAATTGTGTGACAATGGTTATAAGGTGACTTTTGCCAAAGATAGTTGCATGATAGTACATAATTAGAAGAAGAATTGTATATTTAATAGTGTAAGGGTAAAAAATATCTATATGTTAGACTTAAGTGATGTATCCTTGAGTAATGTCGAATGTATTGTCACCATGAGTGAAGATTCATCGTGTCATACCCCAAATTTGTCCTACTGATATTAATAGTCAATGCAGTTTGTTTAATCTCTTTATTAAATTTTAGTGTTACATTTGTTTGAAATTATAATGCTAACTTATATATTTTGTTGTTCTAAAAAATCAATTTTTAAATTTAGGGGAGGCGTGTTTTCTTACCATCTTGTAAAGGGGGGTGTGTTTCACAAATTATCATATAAAATTAATAACCCACTAGGTTTTTTAAGCCCATGTCTAAATTCAATTAATTGGTTTTATAAATTATGATTATTATTAGTGTTGACTGGGGTTAACATTTATCTTAAATTATTATCATATACTCTTTGTGTGACATTTTTTCCTTTTTAATTTTTTATTTAATTATTACATTGTTAATCTATTATTATTTTTATTATTCATTTAATTGTTATTATTTTATTATTATTTTGTTGGTTGACTAAGTCAACAAAGGGTTAGAAACCCTAATGCAAAGTTGCACCCATGTTTTTGGACTCTTCGTCCCCACGTCAAGCAAAGCCCAAAATTCCATGGATTAAGAATCAAATCTTTTTCAGAATATTTGATTAAAATTGATTTCATTAGATAAAGCGAATTTACAACATAATATTGACAAGATACAAAATCTTTACAAACCCTAATTTCTATTTCTAAACTAAATCTAATCCTAATTGGAAATTACAATCAATCACAAATCAATCTAAATCGAAACTGCAGATCATTGATACAAATTTCCTAATTAATCTAATTCTAAAACTGATTTTAATATGAGACTAAAGTAGAATTGGGAAAAAAAGAATTGGAGAAAACCTATTGTTGTTGCAAAATCCATACCCTCACCAAAGATCTTCATCCAAGAAAAGGATTAGAGTTCATTATTAAAACAGTAACCCCTTTGAGCTAAGCCCCAATTATTACCTGTAAGCAAAAGAATAGAGGATGAGCAGGAAATTGGAGAAGGAATCAGAAAAGGATTATACAAGAAGTGTCACGGTAGGAGAGGTAAGTTGTATCACTTATCTTATGGTTAGATGATTTGTTGTTTGTGTTAAATTGCTGAACGATTGTTGTTTGATTTGTTGATTTCTGGAATTTTTTTGGATTTATGGTTTGTACTTAGGATTAGAGTTCTTTGTATTATGGTTAGGATTCATTATGTTTTGCTTAGGGTTCTTCCTAGATAACTAGGTTTCATAGGTTTAGGTTAAAAGTTGTTAGGATTAGGGTTTAAACTCATAGGGTTCATAGGGTTCGATTGAAGATTTGGGCAAAATATGAATTTCTAAACTGAGATTCATCAAGGACGACAGCCTCAATGGACGCCCATGGTGTTTGGTGCCTAGGGTTCTAAGGGATAGCTAGGTTTATTGGGGTTCGTATGCGTTTCTGGGTTTTGGTTGAAGGTTTCGGTTGAAGTTCAACCAGAAATATAGGTTTAAATGGTGGCTCAAAGTGGCATAAGGCAGCTCCTCTGGCCTTAGGCGATTTTCGATGGAAGTATTTTAGAGAGAGGTCAGAGCCTCTCTCTCTAGGTTTTTGTTTAAAGTGAGATAAGGGAGATAGAGGGAGACAGAGAAAGAAGAGGAAAATGGGAAGAAAATGAATATATAGTGTCTTTGTCCCTCTGTGCGTTCATCTTATCATGCACCCTTGATTAACAGTGGATCTATGCCCTTCGTTCATCATACTCTTAATCAACGCCCCAGAGTTAACCTCTGGAGGTCATTTGATCAAGATTAAACGCTCTTGATCTCACTGGCATACCATAACATATGTACCTCCCCACACTATGTCCAACGGATCAAACAAATTTATCTGGGCAAAGCCCGTTCTATTAATTCCCCTCAAATTTCCCTCTCAACGTAGTTTACACCCCCTGGAACTTTTGGGCTCAAACATTACCTAGACCTGACCCTTTATTATTAGCACACTCCATACTTACTGCCTTCACATAGTTTACACCCCATAATTATTGGGTCACAAATGAATTCTAGGCTTAAGCCCTTGCTATTTTACCCCCTGTTTTACTATATTAACTATGAATGCACCCCCTGTTTTTATTTATTTTGTTTATTTAATTTATTTATATCATATATTTATCAGTTTTCCTCTCATATCATTTTCTATCATTTGCATTAAATAATATATTTTTATCATAAATAATCATGTTGATAAATAAATATTTGTCTATTATTATAAATATTTAATATATTTATAATAATAAGAAACTAATTATTTACTAACTATTTTCTAAAATACTAATCCTTTTTTTATCAATTCATCAAATATTTTTTTCATCATTCAAATTTTTTTTTCCAAAATTGCATCATGCATTTAAGACGTCTAACCCATCAAACTTAACATTATCTTCACTGACCTAATTTCAAATTCAGTATTATTTAAAAAAGGATTTTGGATATATTTTCTAAATTAACTATGAACATTGTCTACGACTACGTAATTTTCAAACTCAGACAAGGTTCAAGGATAATTCGAAAACATTTACACAATCCATAAAAAAACTAACCAAACACATACGAACTACGAAATTAGACTCTGATTCTTTGTAAGGAGATACATAGGCACGCGGTTAAAACCAAGGTGAGTTCATAACTACAAAATTAAACTATTTTCTCAAATACATGGAAACAACACAGTTAAATAGAAAATTTATGATCTACCCTTAGACCTATGGAGCCCCTTGAGAACAGGGGAGATGAAGGGTGCCTAACACATTCCCTTCGTCTAACCAACTTGCGAACTTAGAATCTCTGAAACAATTTAGGGTTATATGTTCTTTCCCGTCCTTAGGATAAAAAGTAGTGGTGATGACTCGTATTTTTTTCCGGTTACGACAGCTGGCGACTCTGCTGGGGACACAACCCTAGGGTTTATAGTTTTCCCTATCTTTTAGGTCTAGGGTTTTTGGGGTGCTTTCTATTTATAGCATGTTTTTGTTTCCATGTTTATTTATTTGTTTATTGTTTATTTATTATTTATCGTGTTGTTATCATATTATTGTTGGTGGGTTTTAAATTTCAAAATCATCAAACCTTAGAAGAAGGATTGTCAATTGGCCAAGGGGGTTTAATATCCTTATGATTTTTTGAAATAACATAATATCGTTTAGAGGGCTAGACTCTCTTGGAAGTAGGACTTTGGGATTTGGCCAATGACTCTTTGTATAACCCTAAAATAAAATCTCATGGTGAGACGTTGTACAATCTAAGAGACGAAAGTCTTAGTCTACAAAGAGGCTCCACTTAAGGGAGGCCCTTGTGCTTTTTCCCGTTGGTGTTATCCATGATACCCTTAAGGAAGCCACCCTTATAGGGAGGGTAGAATATCCGTAGGACGAAACTAGGAACCTACCTACTGAGGATATCTTTCATAGTCACACCACCATGTTACATCATCATGCATACATACATCTTGCATTTCCAAAATACTCATAATTTTTGAATTTTGTGTTGTCCTACTCACAAGATTTCTAAGAAAAAATAATAAAATGTTTTTGGTGAGTATCCTAAAGATGAATACCAATAAGAAACAAATCATTCGAGTTAGCATCATGGTTCCTGATATGAAGAAGATCCAACTTATTAGGGGGAAACTAACATAGAAATCTATGAAGATGTTTGTTCGATACTATGGGGATATCCTTTAGTTGAACAAGATGATTGTGCAAGTGGAAGAAGTCACGACCCTTGCTCAATTCTATGACCCTCCGCTAAGATGTTTCACTTTCCAGAACTTTCAACTAGCACCTACCTTGGAATAATTAGATAGGATCTTGGGTTTCTCTAGAATCAAAGATGAAGCTTACATAGGGATTAGACAGATTATCAATATCAGAAATTTGGCTAAGGAGATAGGGATATTGTTTACTGATTTGGTGGTCAATTATAAGAAAGATGGTGAAGTTCAAGGGATTAAAACACAATACTTAGAATCCAAGGCCTTTTCTTTTGCTGATAAGAAAGAATGGGAAGCTTGTGTGGATTTCTTGGCATTATTTATTTTTGGTTTGGTTTTATTTCCAAATACTATGAATTATGTTGATTTTGCGGTCGTTAATGTATTTTGGGTCGTAAGAGTTTTGAATGCGGATCATACTCCTGCTCTACTTGCTGATGTTTACTACACCCTTCATACACGTTATGAAAAAGGGAGAGGTGTGCTAAACTGTTGTATTCCTCTCTTATACTCTTGGCTCATTTCTCACCTCTACAAAGAGGACTACATGATTAAGGACTTAACAAAGAATAAATGGTCCCAAAAGTTGAGGGCTCTTAGTGTTAATTCTTTTTTTTGGTATGCTAGGAAGTTGAACATAGGTGGTACTATTTATAGTTGTGGAGAATTTCCAAAATTTTCTATGATTGGGACAAGAGGATGTATCAATTATAACCCCACTTTGGCTTTACGTCAACTTGGGTACCCTTTGAAAGATAAACCTTCTAATGAGCAACTTTAATAATTGGTCCTTTATGACATGGGTAAGAGCAACCTCGAGCTACTCAAGAAAGTCATACAAGCTTGGGGCAAGGTTCACAAGAAAGGTGTTGAGTTTGGTAGGAAAAATGTTGTGGAAAGGGAGTCTTATACTCAAAACAACCGTGAATCGTCTAAGTGCTACGACTGAGGGGTTGCTAAGTGCTACCTTCAATCTGATTCCCACAATCAACGGTTGGATGATGTTGTAAGAGAAATGGTCAGGCTAAAGAAATGGTATGATAAGGCATTACAAGACAAAAGAGAACTGGAAGAGGTTATGAGAATCCAAATCCAAGGATTACAAGAAGGTGCTCAAGATCAAGCATACCAGACTCAAATCCTTCTCACAATTCTCCAAGAAAGTCACGAAGCAGAGATGAGAGAACACCTTAGAAAAATGAGAGCAGAAGAATCTCTCTTTCAAAAGGTGGAGGAATATGAACAAGTCTGTCAAGAATTGGAAGGACTCCAGAAAGATTTCCTTATACAAAGGGAACTCTATAAGGAGATGAGGGCAGTAAAGGGATATTGGGAAGAGCAGTATATAAAGATAGCTCAAGTGGGAGAGGACAACAAGGTCATAATCCCTACACTTTACAAGCAATATCTGAGGTATAAAGACAAGCATGCGAAGCTCGCCTTCCTAGCAAGCAATCTCATTGGTGACATTCCTAGAAGTGATGGTCCCTCTTCCGTAGTACGTTGTAGACTTCCTCAAGCTTTGTAGGGAGATGGTGGATGGTTTTAGTGTGGAGATCTGCAAACGTACTTAGATGATTTAGTTCCCCTTTTGTTATTTCTTTCAATATTTGACATTTGATTCAGTATTCTCTTGCAGTATTTTCCATTCAGTATTTGTTTTGGTATTTGAATTATATTCCCTTTTTTCAAGGATAATGGTTATTAGTCAATAAAAGTACTTTTGTTTCATTTGTGTATTTATTTTGTGGATGCTCACCAATAAAAAGTAAAACCTAAAAAATAATGAAGAATAACAAAAGGAAATCCAACGTGAATAAGACATTCAAAATAAATTCTTAAACATATTCATACGCATTCATCCAACCACAAGAATCGTATTTCATATTTCATACAAAACACTCATGGTTTTCATCTCATCTCCAGTTAAATCATTATGAAAACCACACTACCTTCCCGACCGCCATATGAAACAAGCTCACCAAAAGAAAGTAATAGAGAAAATTGAACAAAATCAAACTGCTTTTCAAGAAGACTTGGAACAAGTGAAATAAAGTATCAACTCAGTGAAGTATAATACGAGTCAAGTTCTCCTCGCCTTGAAGAGCATCATAGAAAGGCAAGATCAGATTTCTAAGTTAGCTTTTGAATAAATAGCCCAAACCATTGGTCACCAACCAAGACATGAACCAAAATTCGGTCTCGCAAAGTCAATTATTACCCAACAAGAGACCATCATGACTGAAGGTTTTGTTCCACCTCCTCCAAAGGTAGAAGCATCCCATACTTTGCAAATTCCAGTCAATAACGTGGATAACTACATAGACCTGCAATATGGAGACCATGATTTGGAAGTCATAACCCAAGTGCCCCAATCAAAAACTGTTGAAGATCCTAAGGCAGTTAACCAGTATAAAGCTCTTGAAGAAAGACTGAAGGTTGTGAAGGGTTATGATGTTTTCGACGTTGATGCTTTGGAAATGGGTCTGGTTCCAGATGTAGTAATTCCTCCCAAATTCAAAGTACCTGGCTTTGGAAAATATAAGGGACTCACATGCCCAAGGAACCATCTACGCATGTACTGTAGGAAGATGCATTCCTATGCTCATGATCAAAAATTAATGATCCACTTCTTCGGAGATAGCCCGAGTGGGGCGTCCTTAGATTGGTATATGCAGTTGGAATGAGCACATGTTCGATCATGGGCAGACCTTGCAAATGCTTTCTTAAAACAATACAAGTACAACTTGGACATGGATCCTAATCACATGCAAATTCAAAATTTGTCCCAAAAGAAGGACGAATCTTTCAAAGAATATACTCAACGATGGAAGGAAATGGCGGCACGAGTACAACCACCACTCCTTGAAAAGGATTCTGTAGACATGTTCATGGATACTCTACAAGGTCTGTATTATCATAAACTGGTAGGTAGGGTCTCCCCCGGATTTTCTGATTTGGTGACAATTGGCGAACGAATCGAAGCTAGTCTAAAAAGTGGTAAGATACAAGGATCATCATCTAGTACTCCTTATAACCCAAAGAAGAATACTCTGAACTTCTCGAAAAAGAAAGAAGGATAAGTGAATGATGTCACAACACACCAAAAAGCGTAGCAACCATTGGTTATCCCACGAGAAAAAAATAGGTTTGAAAAGACTCCAAGAAGATTTGATCCTCTCCCTATGCCACACAGTCAATTACAATAACACTTACTCAAGGTATCCTTGGTAGAGATAAAGCCACTTTCTCCTCTAATTGGGAAATTCCCACCAAAATATGATGCAAACACAACGTGTGAGTATCATGCCAATTCTCCAGGGCATACCATAGAGAAATGTAAGGCCTTCAGACACAAAGTTCAAGATCTGCTGGATTCCAAGGACCTCACCTTTGATAAACCGAATATCAAAACAAATCATGTGACTCAGCATGGTGGTCCAACTGTGAATGTAATTGAGATAGTCACTGATCATAAAGAGACTAAACGAGTAAAAGCTTTGATAGATATGTTAAAGGAGCATTTATTGGAACATGGCTTTCTCTTGGAACACAATGATGATTTCGAGAACACTTTCAAGCAATTGGTGGATCAAGGGATAGTCCAATTTGGGCATTACCCTGGAGAAGGATATGTAGCGACAATCAATGGGAGTACAAGTCTCATACCTCAAATTTTCTCTGTCAATTCAATAGTCGTATTGTTACTTGTTTATAATTTAATTGTCATGCTATTTTTAGTTATTTGTCTTTATATTTTTCTATGGGGAGAGGTTTAAACCTTAGAAAATGGGTGTGTTTTTAAAAGGCTCATGGGTTGTTTCTAAATCAAAAAGGCCTATGTGATTTGTTTTATGTCCATTAAGAGTTTGTTATAATAAGAGGGGTATCAGAAAATAGAGGCTTGAAAATATAAAGGGGGTGTATTTTTCATATAATGGGCTTAGTATTTACAAAATCCTATTCTTGACCCCTTTATAATTTATACAGAAGAGGGGTGTAAATTGTTTATTTAAGATTGGCCCATTATAAATCTTTATTCACAGGCCTATTAAGGAAATTTTGTTCATATGGGGCGGGGGGTGCATTTTAATTCTTGGATCGGGCTGATAAGCCCATTAAGGAGGCATGTCTGGGATCATTTGGCCCATAGTCTATACTTAGGGCCTGAACCCATTTTCAATTTTATTTACAAGTTATCATTATAAACATTTATTTTTTGTTATTATTATTGTTATTGTCAATACTGATTAAATGAAATTATTTTATTGTCTAAAAAATTGTTGACCAATTCATATCAAGAAGGAAACACATTATTTATTTAAACACATACAAAACTAATACAAATCTAATCATATCAATCAAGCATACATAATCTAATCAAATCTGATCAAATTATACAAAACAAATTGTCCATATCTTACAATCGAATCAAATCAAATCCACTTTACAATCAATTTATAAAGCCTAATTTATCAATCTACTCCTAATCAACAATTTCTAACGATGAATTACAGAAAACTTCTTAATTGAACTAATTCCTAAAAACTATAAATAGCCCTAATTCTAAGAATAAATGGGGGCGACAAGAATTCTTGGAGAATAGAATCTAAACTAAGTAAAAGAAGGAGAAATTGTTGAAGTTGGGTAGCATCCCCTTCGCTTGAAATATAGGGTTTAAATTTCTGAAACCCTAAGATTTTTCATTCAAGCCATCGTGCACCATCATACGTGCAAACAAAGAAGGAGAGAGGTAATCGGAAAGAGGAAATTAAGTTACAAAAAGAAACACTGTAGGGGAGGTAAGTCATAAACCACTTAGATTTTAGGGTTTTTTAATTTTATGATGATTGATGTTTTACTGTGTGATTGGGGTTTAATTTAGGGTTTATGGGGTTTCTAGGGTTAGGTTACAATTATGGTTCTTGAAGCTAGGATTAAGGTTCTTCGCGATTGAAGGTTTATGGGTTTTGGACTGATCAGGGTTCTTGGGGGTAGGTTATATGTTGTTAGGGTTCTCCAAGAACCCTTAGGGTTCATAGGGTTCTTATAAACCCAGATGGTGGTGGGGTTTAAAGGTGGTGGTGCCTTGGAACAACCACCGGTGGAAGCGAGTTCCGGCCAGTGGCGCCTAGGGTGGGGTGATTTCCGGCGTAGCAGGTTTCTAGAGAGAGGTCAGAGCCTCTCTCTATAGAAATATAGAAAAGTTTTGATGTTTTAGGTGTAGAGAGAGAAAGAAAAGGAAAAATGGGCTCAAAACCCAGTAATGTGTTTTTATAAACACTCGTAGATCTGATGCTTGCAATCCCATAGTCACTACCATACGTCATCCATCACACCGCTAGATCATCATTAAACGCTCCTAATTCGCACGACCATCATAACACTGTGCACTCGCCCGCATGAAGTCCAAACAGACTCCCAAACATTGTCAAACACTGGGCCTAGCTCATGGCTAATCACGCCACCCTTTTTTATTTTACTAACGCATTGAACAAATGTACCTCCATGTGTTATTGGGCCCAATTCAATATATGAACTTGGGCCCTTGCTGAACAAACACCACATTTTACTTCCGTAGCACAAACCAATACTCCCTTCTACGTTTGGGCCTTAATTCAATATTTGAATTTAGGACCCTACTTTCCACACCCCCTGATTTACTTAGCTCAAACAAAATACACCCCATGCGTTTTAATTAATTATTTTATTTTTATTTATTTATACTTTATTTATTTTTATATTATAATTTTTATTTATATTTAGTATATTTATAAATTCTAAAACATTTACTATTACTATAAATAATCAAATATTTATTTTTTAATCCATTCAAGTATTCTTATTGCATCATGCATTAAAAAGAGTTTTTTTTATATATTAATACCTTTAAAAAATATCTAACCAACACCAAATTTTTTTTTTTATAATTTAATTAAATCCAATATAATTTTCAAAAAAGGATTATGAAGATACTTTAAATCGACTGCGAACTTCGTCTGCAAACTCCGCTATTCACACACCTAGACTTGGTTCAAGAGAAATTCAAAATATCTTCGTAATCTATAAAAAACACCAACAAACACTACGAACTACGAATGGAAACTCTGATTCCTCATAAGAGGATACGTAGGCATACGAATAAAATCATGGTGAGTTCCCCTAATTAAAATTAAAACCCTATTTCTCAAAGATCGCATTTCTAAACCATATATCCTTGTGAACAAGGTATATGAAGGGTGTCTAACACCTTCCCTTTGTCTAATAGCGAGTCCAATAACCTAGAATCTCTGACCACATTAGGGTTATACTTTATATTCCCTTCCCAAACATAAAATTAAGGGTTGCGACTCTCATTTCAAAACCGGTTACAACAGCTGGCGACTCTGCTGGGAATTAAATCCTAGGGTTAGAAGCCTTTCCTTGGATTTAGGGTTTTAGGGTTTTTCTATTTTTTTTATTTCTATTTTTGTTATTTCTTTACATTTATTTATTATTCTTGGTTTATTTATTGTCTATGTACTTTTTATCATATTTTTTTGCGGTGGGATTTTATTATTTCAAAAAAATAATTCAAAACCCTTAGAAAGAAGGTTCGTCTATTAGCTAAGGGGATACATCAGCCCTATGAGTTTATATGACGACTTCGCCTAGAGTCGATGGAATTCCGTGAAAGGAATACATCTCAAGAGACGTCCTCTTAGGGGGGTAGGACTTAAGAATGAAACCTGTGACTCTTTATATAAATCCTTAAACTAAAATCTCATGGTGAGAACTTTTATGACCTAGAGACGGAAGTTTCAGTCTGTAAAGAGGCTCCACTTAAGGGAGACCCTTGTGCCTTTCCCTCTAGTGTTATCCATGATACCCTTAAGGAAGCCACATTATTGGGGGGGGGGGGGGGGGGTAAAATATATGTAGGTCGAAACTAGGAACCTACATGCTAAGAATACCTTTCATATTCCACTACAATCCCTAAATCTGCAAGGGTTATCTTTTCATCCATTATTATCTTTAGCCCATAGAGCTTTCGTCTTTCTGTCATAATCCCTAGCCTATAGGGATTTCCTTGGTTTGTTATAATCCCTAGCATGTAGGCATCTCCTTTTGTTTGTCATTGTCCTTAGAATCTTTATAGGATCTTGTTCTCAATATGGAACCTTCCCATGAAGGACGTCCTCACTAATGCATGCCATATGGCATATATCAGGCCATGGGATCTGGTGACTATTGATCGATCATAATGTGCTCTCTTACACGCTATTCCCTCAAGTCTGGCCTTCACTATCCATTGGTCTATCATAATTCCTAGCATGTGGTAACTCTCTCCCCTCTATTACAATCCCTAGCTTGTAGGGATTTTTCTTTGTCTTTCATGGTCCCTAATACTTAAGGAGTTCATGTCTGTCTCAGCCGCTGAGTTTGTGTAGAATATCATTATTTACATGTCTATCATTAAACCTGTATAGGGTACCCTTATATTTACCTTCATACTATGTCCATGTCGCATCGCGTTGCATATCCATGAATTTTTTTTTGCATGCCCTTAAAGCCAAAAATATTTTTTGCATACCCATGCATTTCCAGTTACATACAATCATACATACACATTTCCATCTTCGCCCTTGTCCAGCTATCATCCAGTTAACAAAATCCCCGATGCTCAAGAATAAATTCCAAGCATTTCAAGAAAATATTAGGTTGGTGAAGGAGAAGTCAAACATTGGAAACTCAATTGAACTTGGTCTTACGAATCTTGTTAAGGAGAGAAGGCAGCCCTTCTCTATATAGGTATGTCAACGCCTTAAAAGCCACTACCATTGGTAATTCCTCAACATCAAGAGCAACTGCCCTATCAACATAATTGGTATACCCAAGAGGAGTCAAGAGTCACCCCCATGCTTTGAAAAATCTAAGAACTAAGAATAATCTCCTAAATTCAGTGGATCAACAAGGAAGGTTATCTCTAGATCATTAGACTTTATCAATTTCAAATTGTAATTTCTATGTTGCTAAGTTGTATTTGGTATAAATTTGTATCTTTTGACTAGTGATTCAAATAAATAATCATGCATATTTTTGAAATCAATCCATACGTATTCACTCTTCTATCACTTCCATAAATAATCAACAACTTTTTATTTTCACTCTTATTTTCCATTTTCATTTTTCAACTTTAACAAACTTTGAGGGAGAATGACGAAAATTAAATAACTAAATTTGGCTGACATATGCTTTCAATGTAAGATTGAGCTAACAATGTAAGGCATTGTTTCAAATCCTAAACAATGGAGAAATAAGGAGTTAATTCATAGTCAATCCCCTAGAGCTAGAAGTCATAGTTTTGTTCTATTTTCTATTAAAAAAACCTTTATTTGAACCAGGGGCAGGGTAGATTTCTATTAATTCAACGATGCATTCAAATCTCAGGAGAATCGGTCCATCTAAGCAAAGGTTCAAGCATATCTCTTTCCTCGATACATCATTGAGGAAATGGTCTAAGCAAAGATTCAAACACATCATTTTCCTTGCACATCGACAAAGATTGAGGAAGCAATCAATAAAGACAAAGTTCATGACATATTCTTCCTCAGAACATCCTTCAATATCGAGGAAACGATAAAGACAAAGCTTACAATATCGACATAGGCAGTCACAAATTTTCAAAATCAAAAGCAAAAAAAAATCCCTTTAATTAACAATAAAAAAAACTTGACTTAGACAAAAGTTAGGGCATCCCGATGGACCAGATTCAAAGGAATTGGCGCATGCAAAAATAAGGGATTTAAAACAAAATTGGAGAACAATTCTATGACTACCACCTCAATAATTATCAAGGATTCTCATCAATTCTTGAACTTTATCTATGCTTCTCATCATCTGCACGACTACAAAATTTCTCTTGGAGATTGAATGTATTTGTTGCATTAATTAGATTTAGGATTAGAGAACATCAAGGAGAATGGGGTGGGCTAAATAAATTTTGAGCCTTATATCCTTTGTTTCTTAAACCACAAACCATGGCCACGTTACAACCTTCATAAGTCCTAATTGAAGCAAGGTTAACTATGAAAGCATACTCGGCAAAATTTGTGTTAAACTGACCCCTATGTTTGTTAAAATAATTTCTAATCACTTCGCTTCTTCGAATCTCCATCTCTAATCACCCATTTCTATTCAAACTTCAATTTCAAAACTTGCATGTGCATCACTAAGAATTACTTTTCAAATGTACACTTTTATAAACTAATCAATACTTAGCATCAAGGAGATCTCAAAATTGATTTAATCAAAAGCGGTCCTTTCCAAGAAGTTCCTAACTAGGGGTAAAGCATCCAAAAAGAACCATATAATCATAAGAAAGACCATTGATCGTAGGGGCATATCCCATGAAGATAATATTGACTAGGGGTGATCATTCTAAGATTGAATCAACTTAGATCACATTTCAAAGCACCAATTGGGGGAATACCTTTTGAAGGAGCATTCCTTAATCAAGTCATATCACAACAGGGTATGACTCGGTTTCCTAATTTTAAAAAACTTCTCAAGGTCTTGATAATCAGGGGAAACCTTCCAAGATTCAAATGTTGAGGCAGTATGTACCAAGTTCATCCCACTGCATGTAGGATCCAAATTCCCCTTCAAGCAACTTCAAGAACAAAACTTTTCAAGCTTCAAATACTCAGGGCAATTTATGTCAAGTTCATGGTGAGGTCTAAGTTCTTTTTGAGGGTACTTCCTCTAGATCCTGGAGATTGAGGGGCACATCTTTCAAAATTCTAATGTTGGGGCAAACCACTGCAAGGCTCAATCAAAAGGAGTTAATTCAAAATGGTTCATCAAAGCAAACATTTTCAAGAGTCTTTTAATCAGGGGCATAGTTCAAGATATTGGGGCCATTCATATTATGATTGAACTATTTCCAAGCTCATATCAATGAGAATCTCCTCCAAGACCCAACAAATTGCACATAGGGGCAAGCTCTTTGTGTAATTTCATAATCTCTAGTGGATCTTTCTCCTACATCAGTAATCTTCGAGTTCAAATCGAGTATCGGGAAATCATGATAGCATAAAATTCAACCATCATGTGATAAGCAACCGTATTTCATAGGCAACCTCTCTACATCTTAACGACCTGCAAAAGTCAAAAGGATACGAGTAAACATAAATCATTGTCATGCATTCATTAAGTCACTTCGATCCAGAACCAAGCTATACTTATCATCTCATTCGACTGGCGAATTCCGACAACATGGATCTAATAAAAAGCCCAATTCTCATTGGCACATAAAAATACCAACATCCATTGACGCATATCCAAGTCACCCATTACATGCATTGGTCAATCATTCTATGCATTAATTCTTGCATCTGCATGCATGCTTAATATATCATAGACCGAGACTTATGACCTCGTAAAAATCCTGAGTAAATTTCCAAGGGAGTCACTATTCTCAATCCAAGTACAATCTCTAGCTAAGTCAGTAACATCTCTCTGACTATCCCTCTCAGTGAGTCTATGATACAAACACTCTTCGTCAAACTAAATCGTAAGCAGCCTTGCATACAACCATCCAAGATATGAGCAACCCCACACAACCTCATTCCTTTGTTCATTCGTAGGCAGCCATACAAAGCATGAGCAACCTCATGCATTCATCAATCATTCATATGTAAGTAGCCTTACGTACAACCGTCTAAGATGCCTTACGTACAACCATCAAAGTCGTAAGCAGCCTCACACTTTCCAATCACTTGATCAACGTCTTTCAGTGACCTTACCGATATTAGCGAATTTGTTATCCATCTCACCTTTCCAAGTGGATATTATTCCAGTAGCCCTACTAACATTGGTGTAAATTCCAGTTCTCGTCTGGAAGTGTTCCAATTTCCATTTAGAAGCTAATCCTTATCACCAGTTCTCAGTAGGTAGCCTGCCTTAAGCACAGATTCCGCAGTCCAAATAAAATGGGCATTGCATTTATCGCATTATTTCAGTTCATAATATTATCATATTAAGCATACATACCATGCATCATGCATACATCAAGCATGATCATATCAAACATGCATACATACATTACATTCAATCATATATTCCCATGAAAACTACAAAAAATCTCAAGGCATGCTGGCCAGCTAAGACGCACGCAACATCCAAGATCGAAGCTCATCACTATCCATTCTTCGTACTATCACTATAGCCACCTCGATTGAGAACATACACAACTGTTAGAGGTATCACTATCAAAATTTCACTATGCAGCTTACCTACGATTCATATCTATGGTACGGTGGCAGAACCGACTGTTTAATACTGGTTTGCATTTTTTTGTTGCAAATGTCGCGGTAAGCAAGAGTCACCATCGACTTTTCTTTTATCCAACTAAGGAAAGGGTGAAAAGAACAGAAAAATACCATTTTTGAGATTTTCTGAGTAAGGGGAGTAGATTATGGAAAGGGAAGGTATTAGCACCCTTTCTGAGTAAGGGGGGTAGAGTATTGCTCATTTTGAAAACTGTTTATGTTTGTGTGTTTTGAAAAGTTTTGTTTGCTTTATGATAATTCTTGTATCAGTCCTCAAGAGTGTGATAAAGCATTTTTGAAAAGTATTTTGAAAAGTGTGTAAGTGTGAAAACTTCCAGGTTTGAGCCAGTACTTAAGAACTGTCTACTTACTCAAAAAAAGGATGTTCTTTTCCTCCTTTCCTTTAGATAGTGATATCCTACTATTAGTGAGTAGGTAGCCCTATCGTTGGATGTTTGAGGGGCTTATCGAAAGGGATGCTATGGTCATTGAAGGCAACAGGTAAGGATATCTTAGCATTCGAAGGGACTGTCATCATATAAGCAACATCGAGGGACAAGATCATTTTTTCGTAGGCAACTCGAGGGACGTTAAAGGACCATGATATTTATGCTGACTTTAGAATCGCGGGTCTTTGCTAAGATATCCCTACATTCGAGGGACATGACCATTTCTGAGGCAACCAAGTGAGGAGTACCCTAAGGATACAAGTGTGAGAAGTGTGTTTTTTCAGTTATATTATCTTGAGATTAGTGATCTAATGGTTAATTGACTTTATCTTGTCATGCAATCCTAGTTACTAACAATAATATTGTACATGAAATGTAAAGTACGGAAAATAAAAGCAGAAACGTAAACCCTAAACTATTACAACACTTTGGGACAGTTACATAAAAAAGAGTGCATGAAATAAAGTGCGGAATTTTAAATCTAAAACTATTACATCCATAAGCAATTACAATATTTATAAAATGCGAGAATAAAAATAAACACGCGCGAAATAAATATTACGTCTAAAAAAAACTAAAAAAGTTCTAAGTAAATAAAAATCTTTTTTTTGGTTTTGTTAAGAAAACAATTAACTCTAAATTTAATTTTAATTAATAAAATAAATATTGAATGAAATAAATCCTAATTCTAATATTTTTTGTATTTTTTATTAAGAAAGATAATTTAAATTAAAATGAACCTAAATCTAATTGATTTTAAAATTAATAAACTAAAGTTGAAATAATTAATCTAATTAAATTACAAAATTAAAAAAAAATGATATAAGAAATAAAACTAAATCTATTATATTTTTTGGTTTTTTTATTAAGAAAAGAATTTGAATTAAATTAAACTATGTCTAGTTGATTTTAAATTGATAAAAAAAGTCAAGATAATTAAATTAATTAATTTACAAAAATAAACCTAAGTCTAAATATTATTATTATTATTATTATTATTATTATTTAAAAGAAATAAATAAACAAAAACAAATAAACAAGTCAAAAAGAAAAAAAGTTGGGTCAGACGTCAGAAATAAACAGGGGGTTGGGCCCAATAGATAGCCCAGGTATCCTGAGATCCTGCGGAGGCAGCTTTTGGGCGTCCATGGTTGTCCACGCATTTGGGATGTCTTAGATTTGGCCTTATCATTATCCACTGGCTGGAGCTGGAGGGCATATGGTAAGCGCTTGAGAAGAAAAGTATTGGATCTGCAGTCAACAAACATTTAATAAATCCAAACGCTGGACCTGGGATTCGAACCCAAGTCCCTTCCCTCATAAGTGCACTTCTTGCCAACTGAGTTGGATGTTCAAGTTGTTATACCAAACACAATAAAAGAATATAATGCAAAGAAAACAATGATTATAAAAATAAAAATAAACGCGCGCGTGGATTTGAATTGCCCAGTGAGGGACTGCCACACATTCTTCTTCTTCCTTCATCCGTCGTTTTAGGCTTGGACCTATAGTGACAGTTTTTGTCTGTCACTATAGCACCTGTAACCCAAAAAAAAACAATAATACGCATGATAAATTCATGGTGAGGCCATGGATGAATTTGCCTCAACCTCCTGAGCACAAAGAGACCCTTGGTTAGGCCTAATTTTAGTTATTTTCAGATACCCCAATTCGAAGGTGTAAACCCTAAAAATGGTGACGTACAATTTCTGTACCAAAACTGCAATCCAACTATGCTAGAAGCTTGTAAATTCTCAAATAAACAAAAATGCATGGTCAAATCATATTGATATCACATGAATTGTACAAAACAAAATTAAAAAAATGACAATCCATGAGAGTTGGTTGGATCGTTCCGTGGTGTTTTAGGACTTGGTGATGGCTGGAAAAGTTTCTGGGGACTTCCAGAAACGCGTATGAGCCTTTGTTTTGGATCAAAACCACCTGCAATTTGAAATTCAGTTTTACAACTTTGGAATGTTTGAATGAAATGTGCAGCAATTATTTAGGCTTTTGTGCGTCTTTTGAGCTGGCCAATGTGTTGTTCTTATAGTATAGAAGGAGGAGACACCATTGAATGTGAAATATTATGGCCATAACTCATGTTTTCCAACAAGAATCTAACCAATTCAAGGCCTTCCAAATTTGTCAAAACATGCCTTATCTTTGCTTGGATGAACCTGGTCACTTGTGCACGAAATCTTGGGCCTCTAAGCAAGCCAAGACACTGGCCCACATGCCTAAGCCCATTTCCAAATATTTTATACAATTTATTTTATATTCACTTGAAATAAATTAAAATAAATATGTAAAAAAAAGGTAGAAAATACAAGGCCTAGCAAAAATAATATTAGAGGTCCTCTATGACCTTGGGAAGATATTTGAATCTTAAAAAGTTAGGCCATTGACCCAAAAATTCAAATTTGCTCAATGCATCATTCTTGAAATTTCCAAAATTTTCCCAACTTGGGAAAGCCATAACTTGCTCAACTTTTATCTCATGATGATGATCTTGTACTTTTTGAAAGCCCACAATGTCTACTTCAATCCCTATTTTGGTCAATTTTTCATTTGAAGAAGTTATCTTGATGTCAAAGGTCTTGGAAAAAAGTGGCTTTTGTTGACTTTCTAAAAATGACCTATAATGTATGAACTTGTATATTTTAAATGGTGCATTTCTGGAACTTGAGGTATGAAGATAAGTTGTAGGGAATTGAATTCTATTCAAAATGAGCTTTGGTTGGAAAATTTCTGATAAAGTATGAGAAAGTTATGCTTGTTCAAAGTTTGGTTGACTTTTCCTATAGAAACCCTAATTTGCCATTTTTGACTTTTGATGGGTTAGGAGCATTTCTTGAGGAATAATGATCAACCCTTGATCAAATGATGGATATAACTTCAAAATGTTGATGTTGACCAAAAATCTTGAAGTTTGTCTGTACATGGGCCACATTTGACTTTTGACCTAGCATAGTTGATTTTCCAATACTTGAGCAATTGGCTGAGCAAACTTATTGTGCAAGGCATGAAATTTGGCATGGATAATCTTGAGGACATATTAGGACAATGTAGAACATTTGGGATCCTTGGGACTCAACCATGTTGATGAAAATTGAAACCCTAGTTGGGGGTTCATTGCCTTAGGAGGAGAATTGTCTGGTCAATTCTTGGTCAACCTTGAGCAATTGAGAACCTCTAGGAGCATGTCTTGTGTGAAAATGGAAGGGAAAATTTTGGGGTACAACAATATCCAAATCCTAGTCATCACTAGCCTCCAGGCATTATGCTTGCAATTATCAAATTCAAAATTTTCAAGTTCAAACCTTTCAAAAACTTTCAATTTCATTTGGTTATCATGTTAATCAAGCCTCGGTTGAGAACAGACACAACCGACTTCATTAGCAAACTTTTGGGGCTCATTTCTTCATGTTTCTAGTCTTGGTTGAGAACAGACACAACCGACATCATCAGCGAAAATTTGGGATTCATTTCTTCATGTTGATAGTCTTGGTTGAAAACAGACACAACCGACATCATCAACGAAAATTTGGGGCTCATTTCTTCATGTTGATAGTCTTGGTTGAGAGCAGGAACAAACGACATCACCAGTGAATTTGGGGATCTTTTCTTCATGCTAAACAATTACCTTGGTTGAGAACAGACACAACTAATAAAACTCTGATCTCATCTTTGATCTTGTTATCTATGATTTGATCACCAAAACACTTTTCAATCATTTACCCCCTAGGTTGTGGTAGATGTGTGAATTACCAGATTCATATTATTCATTCCCTAGGTTGTAAAGAATACGTGAATCTATATTTGTGCCATTTATCCCCTAGGTTATGGTAAACACACAAATTCTTCAAATATATATCCCCTAGGTTGTGATAGGTATGCAAATTTTTAGGTTTATGTTATTCATCCCCTAGGTTGTGATGAATAACATAAGCCTATCCCTGTTGTATTTTATCCCCTAGGTCGTGATAAATGCACAGGTTCATCCTCCTATTGTTTACTCCCTAGGTTGTAGTAAACATAACGAAATCTGTGGTATGATTCATCGCATTAGTCTCCATGCAACGATGCATTATCAAAACTATGTTTTATTCATCCCCTAGGTTGATATGAATAGAAAAAATTTGCATTATAAACTTACTATATTAGTCTCGAAGCATTAGTAAGTCAACTTTGCAAACTCGTATTATTTACCTCCTAGGTTATGGTAAATATACGAAAAACTTCAATCTTATTCAGCAAATACCTTAGTTGAGAACAAACACAACTGGTATATCTATGATCTACATCTTTGGTTTAATTATCTAAGTTTTGGTTATCAAACTCAAAATTCAAACTTCAAACCCGTAGTATCTATCCCCTGGGTTGTGATAGGTATGCAAATTTGCAGTATAATTCAGAGTGTCAGTCTTTAAACGGTAGTGAATTATCAAGTCTATGTACTTATCCTCTAGGACGTGATAAGTACACTAGCAATGCCTTATTATGTTAGTCTCCATAGTAAGATATTTTCAACCCATATTGTCTACTCCCTAGGTTTTAGTATATGTAAGAAATCTGTAATATAACTCATTGTGTTAGTCTCGAAGCAGCAATAGGTTATCTGTCTCTCTGCAATATAATTCATTGTATTATTCTCCATGCGGCATTGTTTTATCAGACTCTGTGTTATTCATCCCCTAGGTTGCAATGAATATGCAAAATCTACATCATTAGCTTACTATGTTAGTCTCAAAGCATTTGTTAGTCAAATTTTAAACTGATATTGTTCACTCTGTAACTGTGATATAGCTTGTTGCATCAGTCTTAATGCATCAATAAGTTATCAATTTTTCAACTTGTGTTATTTACCTACTAGGTTATGGTAAATACGCAAAAATATGCAATCTCTTTTCTAGGTATTGGCGAGTTATCTGCGTCGTCATATCTAGACTAATTTCACTTTTTGCTCTAACTCTGGTAGGATGATACATCATCATCTTTGCCTATCTCTTTATCCAAAATTGGGTAGGATGATACATCATCGTCTTTGCCTATTTCTTTGAACTCTTGGGTATGCTATATCAGTGTATCCTTATTTAATAATCTTTGGTCCAAATTTTAGGGTCTTCCATTATTTAATAACCCTCTGATTCGAATGTGCGAGACTTGCGCATTCTCGCACCATTCAATCGAAGAATAATTAAACAGGGGAAGCTGTCATACCCAAAATTTGCCCTATCAATTCAATAGCCATATTTTAACTTGTTTATAATTTAATTGTCATGGTATTTTTAGTTATTTTTCTTTATATTTTTCTATAGGGGAGGTTTAAACCTTAGAGAAGGGGTGTGTTTTTAAAAGGCTCATGGCTTGTTTCTAAATCGGAAAGGCCTATGTGATTTGTTTTAGGTCCATTAAGAGTTTGTAATAATAATAGGGGTATCAGAAAATAGAGGCTTGAAAATATAAAGGGGTGTATTCTTCACATAATGGGGTTAGTATTTACAAAAGCCTATTCTTGACCCCTTTATAACTTACACATAAGAGGGTTGTAAATTGTTTATTTCAGATTAGCCCATTATAAATCTTTATACATAGGCCCATTAAGGAAATGTTGTTCATAAGGGGCGGGGGGTGCATTTTGATTATGGGATCGAGATGATAAGCCCATTAAGGAGGCATGTCTGGGATCATTTGGCCCATAGTCTATACTTAAGGCCTGAGCCCATTTTCAATTTTATTTACAAGTTATCATTATAAACATTTATTTTTCGTTATTATTATTATTGTCAATACTGATTAAAAGAAAATATTTTATTGTTTAAAAAATTGTTGACCAAGTCAACACGATCCAAGCCCAGTCCATGAGAAACGTTCACTGTAAAGATCTAAGAAGGAAATGCATTCTTTATTGAAATGCATACAAAACTAATACAAATCTAATCATACAAATCAAGCATACATAATCTAATTAAATTTGATCAAATTATACAAAACAAATTGTCCAGATATTACAATCGAATCAAATCAAATCCACTTTACAATCAATTTCTAAAGCCTAATTTATCAATCTACTCCTAATCAATAATTTGTAACGATGAATTACAGAAAACTTCCTAATTGAACTAATTCCTAAAAACTATAAATAGCCCTAATTATAGGAATAAAGGGGGGCGACAAGAATTCTTGGAGAAGAGACTCTAAACTAAGGAGAAGAAGGAGAAATTGTCGAAGTTGTGTAGCATATACTTCGCTTGAAATCTAGGGTTTCAATTTCTGAAACCCTAAGATCTGTCCTTCAAGCCATCGCGCACCATTATACCTGCAAACATAGAAGGAGGGAGTGAATCAGAAAGAGGAAATAAAATTACGAGAAAAAAACATTGCAGGAGAGGTAAGCCATAAACCACTTAGCTTTAGGTTTTATTATTATATGATGATTGATGTTTAACCGTGTGATTGGGGTTTAATTTGGGGTTTTTAGAGTTAGGTTAGGGTTACGGTTCTTGAAGCTAGGATTCTTGTAACTCATAGATCTGATGCTCGCAATCCCATAGTAACTACCATACGCCATTGTTGTACCCCAAAATTTTCCCTCCCATATTCTTCAAAGTTTGTCAAGAATCATCTTCAAATGGTTCAAGATTACTCAAGGTTTGCACAGTCCAAATGCTTCCTAAGCCAGTCAAAATTAGGGTTTTGGTTCTTACAAAGAATTTGAGGTTTTCAGTGGCTCAATCAAGTCCCATGTTCCTATATACATTGTCAAGCATCTACATGCCAAGCTTCAAGGTTCACAGCATCAGATTGCACAGTCGAAAAGCCCATTTGCTTCACAATCAACTGCAGGGGTAAAATGGTCATTTTACAGTCAAAAGTCATAATTTTTGGTCAACATCTTATTTTGAGTCCATAATCATCATTTGATCAAGTCTTGATCATGATTCCACAAGCATGGCTCAAAATTCATCAAAGGTGCAAAAGTTACTATTTTTGGACAGTTGAAAAGTCAACTGTATCTTGACCAAGGCATAACTTTTGCATGGTTCATCAGAAAAATCCCATCCAATGCTCATTTTTAAGGGGATGACATTTCCTACAACTCATCTTCACATTCCAAGTCCAAGAAATGCTCTCACAAAAAGTTATCAATTTCTACATTATAGGTCAATTTCAAAAGTCAACAAAAAGGCACTTTAAGTCAAAGACCATAACTTGAGATTGGTAAATCCAAATGACATGGGACCAAAGGCATTGGTTATAGGACTTCTTCAAGACATTTCCAAAATGTCCAAGAACATGTTCATATGATCAAAATTGAGCAAGATATGCATTGGAGAAGTTGGGAAATTTTTGTGAATTTGCAAAAGTTAACTTTGCTCAAAACACATCATTTTTGCTAATGGGCCTCAAATTCCTTCTTGAAACATTGTCCAAGGCCTATGCACGACCCATTGAGATTAAATTGAATTATTTTCTTATTTTTATTAATTAATTGGATTTTTAATTGATTTTTAATTCATTTAATTAATTTAATTGTAGGAAAATACCAAGATATGATTTCTAAATCTTTTTGTGAAGCAAAAATGGTCAGCACATGATGGAGATTTCGTGTATCAATCAAGGGGACCAAGATCTCCAAAATTAGCAAGTTTTGGCAATCAAAAAGATGCAAAAATATTTGATTGAAAATTAAATATACAAACCATAATGCCATGGATTTTTGGACCAAGATTTACCCTAATTCAGTTCTACTATAAGTGCATAAGCTAAACCTAATTCCATACACGTGAGAGCTGCTGCCAAAAGTCATAAACCAATTCCAAAAAATCAAGAAAAAACTCAAAACTGTTTTTAATCTTCCAGGCCAATTCAAGGCATTTTCTTGATTCTAACACATTGCAGGGATCCCCAGGAACACATTGCAATCGAAACCAAGCACTAAAGCCACAAGAATCATCAAAAACAGTCGTACGGTTTGCACATATTTTTTAGAATCACATCTCATTATTCATGCGCATTTGATATGTTTTGTTGATTGTTTTATGTTCATAGAACTCAGGTGAAGCTTTTGGTGTGGTTCAATTGGATTAAAACGCCCTAAAACAGGAATCACCATTAACAAATATTAGGGTTCTTCAGTTTCAAAATTGGGGCTTTCCCATACAAGAAAAATTAGACCTTCTTACGCATATGGTTGAATTCGTCAAGGCCAGACGAATCAAACCCAACCCTCGCGAACAATTTATGTTTAACGTACGCCTAATCGCTATTTTTGGTCATGCTATTTTGTGGGGGTTAAAAACCCCCGCTATCTGTTTGTTGTTTTTACAGGTGAATGAAGAAGATGATTGTGTGTTGATACATGGTTGGCTAATTCAAATATAACGCGCGTTTTTATTAATTTCCAGCATATGCGTTGTTTTCATATATTATTTTTATTGCCCACTATACTAACAAACGCAGGCAAGTGGCTGAGTGGTTGGTGATCTGTCCAATAACCATTGGGACTTGGGTTCGATTCCCAGGTCCCCCCAAAATTCCATATTATTTTTCTTTACACACTTGTGTGCAGGTTTCCAAAGAGGGTCCATCATACACCTCACAAATCTGCATGCCAAGTGGCCACAAAGGTGAATCCAAAGGCCAAGGATGGTTGACCACCATGTTCCCCAGTCAAAGCCAACGTAGACCATCCAGAAAGTCAAAGCAGGCTTGTGTTAATGGGCCAGCAATTCCCAAACAAACCTCCAGAATTTGGCCTGCACCTCCCTGGTTTCTATTTTCTCTTTTATTTTCTCTCTTTTTATTTTCTTTTAATTATTATTATTATTATTATTATTATTATTAACTAACAAATTATTTTTTATAATAAATTCAGATAATCAAAAGATGTAAATATTTTTATTATTTATTATTTTTACTATTAATTATTATTTTTGTAAATAAATGTAAATTAATTAATTTAGTTAAATTAGGTTAACTTTAATCTTTTTTACAATAAATAAAATTAGCTTAGAATTAGGGTTTTGTTTACTAACTTTTTAATTCTTTTTATTTTATTTTCATTAAAACATAAAAAACACAAAAAACATTTTTTTCTTTCTTTTAATTAAATAATTAATTAGAATTAGGTTTAATATTTAATTTAATTGCAAAAAGGACAAATTACTTTCTTTTCTCAAAAAGGGTCAAAACCCTAAGACGTTCCCGATTTAATTTCTTTCGCGCTTTAATTCCTTTTGATTATATTTGATGTAACTGTTTCCGAGTCTGTAATAGTTAATTAGGTCTTTTACCGCTTTCTTTACTTTTCTCGCATTTCTTTTCCAAACGAGTTTTGTTTTTGGCGATGTATAGACCCACGCCTTGTAATAGCGTAGATTTACCTTTCCGCACTTTATTTTCCGCACTCTTAACTGTTAATTATGCATGACAATATTGCCTGACAGATAAAATAAATCTGTAGCTCACAAATAACATGTACAAGATAAATATAAACTGAAACAACACACATGCACATGCCACTCCTAGGGTACGCCTCACTGGTTGCCTCGACGTGGTCATCAAGTATAGGGTGTTTTAGAGGTCGCCCTTCTGTCTAAAGATCCAGTTGCCTCAAAACGGTTGCCTCGGATAAAAAGGATCTATGACATTAGAGTTACCGCTAAGGCGTCCTACTATTGCTTTGGTGACCATATTGTCACTTAATCGAATTGACCCGAACAACTCCAACGACGGTGCTACCTACTTCTCAATAGTGGGATAGTACTGTCTAAAGGACTCTTACACAACCTAATTCCTTAGAGTAGGTAGATTTCTCCTGGGTACTTGCTCTTTCAAAACGAAAAACAATCTTTTCACACTTACACTTTCAAAAAGTTTTCAAACAAATAACTTCATACACTCTTGAGGAATGATACAAGAGTTACTTAGAAGTTTTTCAAACTAAACTTTTTTCAAAAACCCACAAACACTTGAAAAGCAAACAATTTTTGAAAAGATAGAGCAAGTACCTAAGAGCCCGTGGATAACCACGGATAGAAAGGGTGCTAACACCTTCCCTTTCTATAATCTACCTCCCAAACCGAGAAACATCTCGAAAAGGAATTTTGCTGTGCTTTTGTCCTTTCCTTGTTGGAGAACATAAAAGACGGTGGCGACTCTTGCTTACCGCGACATTTCGCGAACCAGCATTCCAAAACAGTCAGTTCTATTTCCACCGATCACAGAACTGGCGACTCTGCTGGGGATACTTAATAAGTGAGGTGTACCTTAGGATTAGACCACTCTTATGTTTTCAATTGTATGTCTTGATTGCTTTTATATTTATGGGCTTGCATCGGAGTTTCATAGATCCTAACCCGGATCTGGGGAATACCCTTTAGGTAGCATAAGCTGTGAGGGACCTGTCTGGCGTAGACCGACACGGGTGAATAAGTGGCTACGTTGGTGTGAACCTTGGTCTGTACCGATATCCCTTGTGTTGCAACGAGGAGAATATGGGTCTTCTGAGGAGTCATTAAGCACCAACCGACCTTAGAACCCTAAATTGACCCAACTTGGCCATAGAACAGTAGCAGTATGCTACACTCATTGAGGCTAAACTCTCGCGATGGTTCTGGCCGCAAGAAAAGATTGCGACGCTGGAGTTATGACCGATTGAGGGTAGTCAGTGATATTGAGATCCTCTAGAACCCGATTACTATTTTCTAGGACAGGTCTTAACCAACGAAACTGAAAGAGGATAGTACCTGAACTTCATGCTGGCCTAAACTCTAAGGGCTGTCTTGTGTGACTTGTGTGCCTTATCATGTCTGCCTTTGTGAATACTTGTGGTGTGCTTTATCATAACATCATACCATCATAACATTGCATGCATCCTGCATAAGGGCTGACCCATTTCAAAGACAATAGGGTTTCATCTTTGCTCTGTTTTGTAGGACATCATGATGCCTATGCGAAGGAATACTATCCGACTCAACTTTGTTCACCCACCTGATTTTCTTAAAGAATTGGTTGACAGAATTCCAAACACGACTTCCTTCATCCAGAGGCATGGTTCTCTTCTCGATTTAGTCACTTCAAAGTGGGACCAACAGCTGATAAGTGTCCTGACTCAGTTTTATGATCCCCTGTACCATTGCTTCACCTTTCAAGACTTCCAGCTGGTCCCTACCCTGGAAGAATTCTCTGATTTGCTTGGTATCCCTGTTTTGGAACAAACTCCATTCACTGGTTGGGAAAAGACTCTTAGGCTTGAGGAGATTGTTGCAGCCCTTCCTTTGACCAACAAGGAGGTAATGGATAACTCTGTGACTAGAAGCGGAGTTAAGGGCTTTTTGGCTAAGTTTCTGATTGGTAAAGCTAACAGTTTCTGGAATGACTTAGACTTCAGGGCGTACGAAGACATCCTGGCTCTCCTAATCTATGGTCTAGTATTGTTTCCAAATCCTGATAACTTTGTCAATATCAATGCCATAAGGATCTTCATGTCTCGGAACCCTGTACCCACTCTCTTGGGTGATATCCTGCAGCAACTCTATGCTCGTACTGCCCGAAGACGGGGAACTCTGTGGTGTTGTGCTCCTTTGTTAGTGAGGTGGTTTATTTCGCACCTCCCTAAGTTCGTGCTGAATAACAAAGAAGGAAGGGGCTGGGCTCATAGGTTAATGTCTCTCACTGATAATGACATCATTTGGACTCTCAGAGGTTTGGATGAAGTAGTTGTTATTGATCGTTACGGAGAATATCCTAATGTTCCTTTGATTGGTACCCAGGGAGGAATCTCTTATAACCCATGTTTAGCTCTCCGTCAGTTTGGAAGAGCCAGAAGAGCAGGGCCTCATGAGATGTTGGTACCTCACATCAGTTTTGAGTTTCAAGTAGATAGTGACGAGCTGCGTCGTAGATTCATCCGGGCTTGGGACAGAATTCACAAAGCTGACCCACATGAGTTGGGACCGAAGACTTCTCTACCTATGAAATCCTACTACAGATGGGTCTGCATCCGTGCTTAGAAGTTAGGTATGCCATACGAAGCAGTCAGACCTATTATTCTTGAATTTCCTGATAGAGACGGGGTTCCTTCAACTGTACTCCCTCCTCAGATACCCACTGATGTTGACACACTAAAAAGGTCTTGGGCGCAACTACAGGAAGAACGAGATTCTTATCGGGAAAGGTTCAATGAACAGGAATAGAAAATCCAGAAGCTGACAAAGCAATTGGAGAACGAGCGGATCTTGAATGACTATATCCGTACTGAGAAGAGGAGGCCATGGGAGCACTGATGGGCTTTGGATGTTTCTTTTACAGCTTTCATTTCCTTTCCAGTATTTTCATTTATGTAACGCCTAAGGGCAATTTCTTGAACAATTTAAAGTTGAATCTAATAAAGAGTGTTTCCTTTTTGTCTACAAAGTTGAATCCCGATTGTCTTTGAAAACATAAATCATACGCATTCCATTCATCATATGCATAACATGTACCCTTTTTCTACAGGTTGCTTAATCTTCTTCGCTGTTTATTTCAGCAATCATCATGAATCCTGAACCTACTACTGAACAAGCCATCAAGGCCCTCCAGGCCCAGAACGCCCAGTTTCAAGAGCTGGTCATGAGCTTAGCCCAGGGTCAACAGGAATTGAAGACTCTGCTGTTGAAGAAGAAGAATAAGAGGACTGTATTGTTCAACACTGGATGGAGGTTTGGGAATACACTGCGTAATGAGGCTGATTTGGCTACTTCCTATGTAGGAAAAGATAGTCCCCAAGGGGAAAGGGTTCCTAGTCCCGTGGTCTCTGACAACGAGACGGATTTCAATGATGAACAGTACCCTCCTGCTGAGGACAGGTACAAGCAACTAGAGGACCGTCTGAGTGCTATGGAGATTCAACAGGTGCCTGGGTTGGATTTTGGAGATCTAGGTTTATCTTCTGGGGTGGTGATCCCACACAAGTTCAAGGCACCTTCTTTTGCGAAGTACGACGGGGCATCCTGCCCTAAGCTGCATCTCAAATCATACGTAAGGAAGATCCAACCTTACACTGCAGACAAGAACTTATGGATCCATTTCTTCCAGGATAGTCTTTCAGGGACTCAACTCGAATGGTTCTATCAGCTGGATGGAACCAGTATTCGTAACTGGGAGGACTTGGCTACTTCATTTTATAAGCAGTATCAGTACAATTCCGACCTCTCTCCCACGCGTACCCAACTACAGGGTATGTCACTTGGGACAGGTGAAGGTTTTAAGGAGTACGCGTAAAAGTGGAGAGACCTGGCTGGAAGGGTGCAGCCACCGTTGACTGACCGTGAACTCGTGGACATGTTCTTGGGGACCCTGTCTGGTCCGTTCTTCAACCATCTGATTGGTAATTCTTCTGCAGGGTTTACAGACCTCATTCTGACTGGTGAAAGGATAGAAGCTGGTATCAAGTATGGGAAGATACAAAAGGGTGCCTCCTCGAGCATTGAAAAGAAGCCCTTCAAGAAAGAATCTAGTGTTGTGTATGGTTCCAGGAAGCAGAACAAACCGGAGCGCCGCCAAGCTGTCAACGCGGTGGTAATCTCAAAGCCTGCTGCTGCTCCTCAGCAATATAATCAACCAAGGGGTGAGAGACCCAAAAGGCAATACACTCGGCTCAGTATGACCCTGTCTCAGATATTGCCGCAACTGCTGTCAACCAATCTGGTAACTATCAAGGAAGCTCCAAAGGTTGTGAACACAACCTCTCCAAAGTACAACCCTAACGCCCACTGTGCTTATCATTCTGATAGCCCGGGGCATTCTACGGATGATTGTTGGGCCCTGAGGAATAAGGTTCAGGACCTTATTGATGCTAAAGAAATACAGTTCGAGGCGCCCGAAAGGCCCAATGTTGTGACTGCTCCCATGCCCCAGCATGGAGTGAATGTTGTTGAGGAAGACCTGTATGTAGCCTCTGTGGATGATATTGTTACTCTGTTGATGACCGTCAAGAGGAACCTGTTGCTAGCCGGTTTATTTCCGGGATGTAGTAAAGGTTGCCATCTGTGTTCTGTTTCACCTGCTGGTTGTCCTTTGTTGAAGCCAGGTATCCAGAGCCTGATGGATAACAAAGAGATCTTGTTCGAGAAAATTGTTGTTCCTGCTATCCCTGCTGAAGAAGTGTCCATTGTTACTATTTTCAACAACCCTCCTAAGGCTCCCTCAAAGAAGCCTGTCAAAATCATGTCTACTCAGAAGATTGCTCCTATCATCGTCACTGTTCCGGGGCCCCTCCCCTATACATCTGACAAAGCTGTTCCGTGGCACTATGGGGCAGATGTTTATGTGCTGGGAGTAAAACAAGAGTTTGATACTAGTACCGGTGTCAGCAACATCATCGGGCCTGCCAAGGTTACTCGTAGTGGTAGGCTGTTCTCACCAGATATTGCGCCACCAACAATTCAAAGACCTCTTGTCATCACACCTGCAAGTGTGCCTGCTGGCCTTCCTGATCAAGTTCCTGTTTCCACCCTTGCTGCCGAGTCATCTGACGCTCGGGGCAAAGGGATTGCTACTGATATGCCTGCCCAGCCGGAGGCACCGAAGACCGTCAATGTTGAAGCTTCCAAGCAAGAGATGGAAGAGATCCTCAAGATTATCAAGAAGAGTGATTTCAATGTAGTTGAGCAGCTGGGGCACACCCCCTCTAAAATTTCTATGCTATCATTGTTGTTGTGTTCAGAGGCCCATGCCAAGGCCCTGATTTCCTTCCTGAAGACGGCCCATGTGCCACAAGAAACGTATGCTGATCAATTCACCGATTGTGTGGCCAACTTGACTGCTGATAATGGGTTGGGTTTCTCTGACGCCGATCTGACTGCCAAAGGAAAGAACCATAACGATGCCCTGCATGTCTCCATTGAATGCAGGGGCACTACTCTTGCCCATGTGTTGGTAGACACCGGTTCTTCGTTGAACGTATTACCCAAGAAGGCCCTAGACAGGTTGGATTGTGAGGGTTTAGAGCTCAAGCCTAGTAACAATGTTGTCCGGGCCTTTGATGGGTCGAAAAGGATGGTACATGGGGAAGTTGACATTCCAATCAGGGTTGGTTCTCAAGTTTTTGATTCTACTTTCTATGTGATGGACATCCGACCATCCTATTCTTGTTTGCTGGGTCGTCCATGGATCCACAACGCTGGAGCTGTGACCTCCACATTACATCAAAAGCTTAAGTACCCGGTCAGAGGGAAGATCGTAACAGTTCAAGGGGAAGAAGAATATATGGTCAGCCACCTCAACTCGTTCCGGTACGTAGAGATGGATGGGGAATTCATTGAGACCCCCTTTCAACACTTTGAATAGGTGCCTCAAACATTAGCAGCAGCAAAGACTGTGACTGAAGAGGGTTCTCCTTTGAAGATGGCTTCCTTAAAGGATGCCCGGGCTGTGATTGAGAAGGAAGCTCAGAGGGCTGTTCGTAAGGCAAGGATTGGAAGACCTCCTGTGTTTATCACCAACCCGGGAGTAAATGTTATTAAAGACGAAGCGGAAGAATCTGAATTCAACAGCTGGATCTACCCAACGACCAACGGTGGACTGAACAACTGGACTGCGAAAGACTTCGTACCTATTACTTTTGTCACTCAGTAATGAACTCCTTTGTGTTGAATTTGTAACAGACAATAATTTGAAACTTTATGGCCCGGTGTCTTACCTGGGGCACCGTGGCTTCATTTGTGAGGGCTTATTATTTGTCATTTTCATATATCATTAATAAAAACATTGGACGTTTTTTGCATTTCAAATCTTGCGCTCCTTGTCTTTCTTTATTATATATTGCAAAACAGCTATATTTACACACACTCACCCATACAGGTTCCAATCCACTTTGGATCTCACTGGTAACGACTCTGCTACTACCAGTTATGACTTCGAAAATCCGATCAACTTAGCCGAAGACGAAGGTGAAGATGATTACGAAGTGCCTGGTGAGCTTGCAAGACTGCTGCTCCAGGAAGAGAGGGCCATTCAGCCACATGAAGAGCCAGTGGAAACGGTAAATCTGGGTACTGAGACAGACAGAAAGGAAGTCAAGATTGGTGCCAATCTGGAGGCTAGTGTGAAACAACGGTTGATTCAAATGCTGCATGACTATGTGGAAATCTTTGCCTGGTCTTACGAAGACATGCCTGGGTTGGACACCGACATTGTGGTTCATCACCTGCCTACCAAAGAAGAATGCCCTCCGGTAAAACAGAAGGTCTGCCGTATGCGTCCAGAGATGTCCGAGAAAATCAAAGCTGAGGTTATGAAACAATTTGACGCCGGTTTTCTAGCAGTGACTTCTTACCCTCAGTGGGTTGCCAACGTGGTTCCAGTACCGAAGAAGGATGGTAAGGTCCGAATGTGTGTTGATTACAGGGATCTGAACAGGGAGAGCCCCAAGGATGACTTCCCTCTACCTCACATCGACGTTCTGGTTGACAACACTGCTCAGCATAAGGTATTCTCCTTCATGGACGGGTTCTCCGGTTATAATCAGATCAAGATGGCTCCTGAAGACATGGAGAAGACCACTTTTGTTACTCAGTGGGGCACCTTTTGCTACAAGGTCATGCCTTTTGGGTTGAAAAATGCTGGGGCAACCTACCAACGTGCCATGGTTGCTTTATTTCATGACATGATCCATCATGAGATAGAAGTATATGTCGATGATATGATTGCAAGGTCCCAAACCGAGGAGGAACACCTTGACCATCTACAGAAGCTGTTTGACCGTCTGAAGTTGTACAAGCTGAGGTTGAACCCGAACAAGTGCACCTTCGGGGTGAGATCTGGAAAATTACTAGGTTTCGTCGTGAGCGACAAAGGTATTCAAGTGGACCCTGCCAAGGTGAAAGCCATACAAGAGATGCCAACTCCCAAAACAAAGACAGAAGTCAGAGGCTTTCTAGGACGACTGAATTACATTGCCCGATTCATCTCGCATCCAACTGCTACCTGTGAACCAATCTTCAAGCTGGTGAAGAAAGATTAAGTAGTACGTTGGAATGATGAATGTCAAGAAGCTTTCGAAATAATCAAAGAGTATCTCCAAGAACCACCCATTCTTATGCCACCGGTTGAAGGTAGACCTCTAATACTATACTTGACAGTACTCGACAGCTCAATGGGGTGTGTGCTGGGCAGCATGACGAGTCTGGCCGAAAAGAGCACGTTATTTATTACCTTAGCAAAAATTTTACCGACTGTGAGACCCGATACTCACTGCTCGAGAAAACTTGATGCGCTTTGGTATGGGTTGCTCGCCGGCTGAGACAGTATATGTTGACTCACACTACTCTGTTAATTTCAAAAATGGATCCAATAAAGTATATCTTCAAAAAGCCTGCCTTGTCCGGAAGAATAGCAAGATGGCAGATGATCTTGACTGAATACGACATCCAATACACTATGCAAAAAGCAATCAAGGGGAGTGTATTGGCAGACCATTTGGCACACCAGGCAGTGGATGACTACCAATCTATAAACTTTGAATTTCCAGACGAGAATATCATGGTGGTAATTGATTGTGAAGTACCTGGACCCAATGAAGGACCTGAGGAAGGATCCCGATGGTCTATGCACTTTGACGGAGCCTAAAATGCTTTGGGTAACGGTATCGGCGCCGTGATCATATCTCCTAAAGGCACTCATACTCCACTTACCGCCCGACTATGTTTCAACTGCACCAACAACATGGCGGAGTATGAAGCATGTATTATGGGTCTTCAAGCTGCAATTGACCTAAGGATCAAGTTTCTGAGTGTCTTCGGAGATTCCGCTCTCGTGATCAGCCAGATCAAAGGCGAGTGGGATACGAAACACCCAAATCTTATTCCTTACAAGGAGTATGTACTGACATTGATCCCCCATTTTGAAGAGATAACTTTTGAACACTTCCCAAGAGAGGAGAATTAGTTGGCAGACGCGCTGGCTACAATGTCTTCTATGTTCAAGGTCAAATGGGACAACGAGGCTCCCCGGATCATTATCTGGAAGTTGGACGAACCTGCACATTGTTGCGATCTTGAGGCTGAAGAGGTAACTGAAAAACCTTGGTATCATGAAGTGAAGAGGTACCTCGAAGCTCAAGAATACCCCGAGGGTGCATCTATTAATGACAAGAAGTTTCTGAGAAGGTTCGCGGCGAAGTTCTTCCTCAGCAATGGCATTCTGTACAAGCGAAACCATGACTCAACCTTACTGCGTTGTGTGGATAAGACTGAAGCAGAAAGGATCATGGCAGAACTACATGAGGGTACCTTCGGAACACATTCCAATGGACATACCATGGCAAAGAAAATCCTTCGGGCAGGATATTTCTGGTCCACAATGGAAGCCGACTGTTACCAACATTCTCGGACGTGTCATAAGTGTCAGATCTATGCTGATAAGGTGCACATTCCTCCAGTACCTCTGAACGTCTTGACATCACCTTGGCCATTTGCAATGTGGGGCATTGATATGATCGGTGAAATCATACCTACGGCATCCAACGGGCATCGCTTCATCCTGGTAGCGATCGATTACTTTACAAAGTGGGTTGAAGTAGCTTCCTTCGCTACGGTGACCAAGAACGTCGTGGCACGGTTCATTCGGCACAAACTGATCTGTCGATACGGTGTACCTGAGAGGATCATTACGGATAATGGTACCAATCTCAACAACAAGATGATCACTGAGCTCTGCGAGCAATTCAAGATACAGCACCACAACTCTTCTCCCTACCGGCTGAAGATGAATGGGGCTGTAGAAGCAGCTAATAAGAATATCAAGAAGATTGTGCAGAAGATGACAGTGACCTACAAAGATTGGCACGAGATGTTACCGTTCGCTCTTCATGGGTACCGTACCTCAGCAAGGACGTCAACAGGGGCAACACCCTTTTCCTTGGTCTATGGCATGGAGGCAGTCTTGCCTATTGAAGTCCAGATACCCTCTCTCCGGATAATGAAGGATGCAGGTTTAAGCGAAGATGACTGGATCCAGACTCGACTTGATCAATTAAACCTAATCGACGAAAAGAGACTTACTGCTATTTGTCATGGTCAGACGTACCAAAAACGGATGATCAGGGCATTTAACAAGAAAGTCAGACGAAAAGAGTATCAAGTCGGAGACCTGGTAATCAAGCGCATCATTCTTCCTCAAAGTGATCCCAGGGGCAAATGGATCCCTACGTACGAAGGGCCATTTATGGTTAAACATATCTTCTCAGGAGGAGCTATGATTCTAACTACCATGGACGGTGACGACCTTTCTCACCCCGCCAATGCAGACATAGTAAAAAGATACTACGCATGATTAAAGACCCGCTAGGTTGACACACCTAGGCAAAAATAAGGGCTTCCCGGCGAACCAAAAGGGTTCGGGCAAAAATAAGGGATGAAATGAAAAAATTTGTACACCCGGCAAGTCGAAAACCTGAAAAGGCGGCTTGGGCAAAAATGGGTATCCCGGTGGACTGAAAACCCGAAAGGGCGGTCCAGGAAAAAGTTAGGGATTAAAGCGTAATACTATGTCTCATTGGATCACCTTGCATCCAGAATTCGGTATCAACTATCAGGTTCAAACGGCATCAATCAATCAGCTTCATCTTCAACTAAGCAGCCAAGTGATGAGACGCTTGAAAACATAAAGGCGATAGCAGAGTTGAAACCCAGTGGGATTATTTTTCACATAGCTGTTTTGTTTTCTTTTCAAAATTGTATAAACTCTATGTTGTTCGGCGGCGTTCTCTGACTAGGACGTCAGCCTCTTGTACACCAAACGCCTATTTACAGGCAAAATTCCAAAAATCAATACAAATCCACTTTTTCCAGACAAATTGCCAATTGTTTTTCCTTTATCTGTTTTGTTTTGCAAAGAACGTCCAATGTTCATTTTTGATATATGCATTTGACATTAATTGCTAACTCATAAATACTTGCATGCGAAACAAAGGACTAATTACAGGTGACATCAGAAACAGGGGCAATAATGAGTTGTCTAAGCGATCTAGTTGCTCTCTCCACCAAGGTACCAAGGTAAGTTCGGCTGAAGAATGTAACCAGGATACCTTCACTCCCCGTAGAGTAAGACAAGGTTCAGCAATACTCTCCCCCGAGCAGAGTTGGCCTCCCGTCAGTCCTGAAAAGGCACAGTATTCCCCAGCAAGTCAGCGATACTCTCCCCAAGCAGAGTTAGGCTACTATCAGTCTTAAGGAAGTTGGATATCCCCAGAAAATATCAACATTCCCCAGCGGAGTATACAGATATTCCTCAGCAAGCATCCCCGGCAGTCTTAATATTCTTCAACAGAAATATAAGATTGTTCCCCGGCGGAATACAGACACCCCAGTGTAGCCACTTCCCCAGTACAGTCCAAAAGTTTCCCCAGGAGAGTTGAATCAATCTCCCCAGTAGATTCTGGAAGCTTATCCCCAGTAGATTCTGGAAGCTTGTCCCCTGCATAGTACATATCTCTCCCCGGCTTTATTCAAAGGTTATTCCCCACCAGAGCTTACATCTGGGTTATCCTCAGCTAATTACCAACGGAAAGATCGTCCTCAACGAAGTTCTTCCTATCCCCCAGCGGAGTTCATCAAATCTTCCAACATAACTTATCAACGGAATCCCCAGCGGAGTTATCATCAAAATCTCAGCGAAGTATCTCTTCCCACAGAGTAATTCCCCGCAGAGTAATCTCTCCATCAAGTTTATTCCCCAACGGAGTCATCTTCTCCTACCGGTTTATTCTTGCAATCATCATCCCCAGCGGAAACGAAGAACTCTACTCTTCGAACATCAGCCCAGGATTCAACAAACTCCCGGCATTCGTCAAGGATTTATTTTCCTAGACGAAAATACATTCATAGACATTTCACATTTCATACACCCTGCTTACATACATGATAAAGTGCATACGACACGATCTCATTTATTTTTGAGAATATCATGACATCATGCATTTCATACATCACGACATTTTTTGCCTTCTCAGGAAAAAAGGTCAATCCAAAGGTAATTACTATAAACTGTCGCAATTCCAGATTCGATACCTGTATCTAGCCAGGGCATATCTGTGAGTGATTGATTGTAGATTCGATACCTGTATCCAGCCAGGGCATGTTTGCATGAAGAGTTTAGAGATTCGATACCTGTATTCAGCCAGGGCATATCTGTAGACGACAAATTCCAGATTCGACACCTATATCTAGCCAGGGCATATCTGTGAGTGATTGATTGTAGATTCGATACCTGTATCCAGCCAGGGCATGTCTGCATGAAGAGTTTAGATATTTGACACCTGTATCCAGCCAGGGCATATCTGTAGACGACCAATTCCAGATTCGATACCTGTATCTAGCCAGGGCATATCTGTGAGTGATTGATTGTAGATTCGATACCTGTATCCAGCCAGGGCATATCTGCATGAAGAGTTTAGAGATTCGATACCTGTATCCAGCCAGGGCATATCTGTAGACGACTAATTCCAGATTCAATTCCTGTATCTAGCCAGGGCATATCTGTGAGCGATTGATTGTAGATTCGATACCTGTATCTAGCCAGGGCATATCCACATGAAGAGTTTGAAGATCAACCCCTGTAACAGGCCAGGAAACCATCTTCCTTTCTCAAAGTACGCAAGTTCTCGCTAAGGAATCTCTTACGCGATCGACACCTCCAAATGACATCTATAAGCCCATCTCCACAACTAGCCATCACATTTCCAAATGGCATCTATAAGCCCATTCCCGACAAGTTTCTGTCACGTCTCCCGATGGCATCTATAAGCCCATCCTCCTATCCACCATCTTTCCAAATGTCATCTGTAAGCCCATTCCCGACATCACATTGTTGATACTCCACTATGCGAGTGCAAATTTCTGGGCACTCTAGTGTTCAATCATCTTCCACCTTCGGATCACGAAAGGCACGCAAGCCAATCTACATCCTCAGGTCTAAGAAGATTGAACAGGGGAAACTGTTGTACCCCAAAATTTTCCCTCCCATATTCTTCAAAGTTTATCAAGAATCATCTTCAAATGGTTCAAGATTACTCAAGGTTTGCACAGTCCAAATGCTTCCTAAGCCAGTCAAAATTAGGGTTTTGGTTCTTACAAAGAATTTGAGGTTTTCAGTGGCTCAATCAAGTCCCATGTGCCTATATACATTGTCAAGCATCTACATGCCAAGCTTCAAGGTTCACAGCATCAGATTGCACAGTCGAAAAGCCCATTTGCTTCACAATCAACTGCAGGGGTAAAATGGTCATTTTACAGTCAAAAGTCATAATTTTTGGTCAACATCTTATTTTGAGTCCATAATCATCATTTGATCAAGTCTTGATCATGATTCCACAAGCATGGCTCAAAATTCATCAAAGGTGCAAAAGTTACTATTTTTGGACAGTTGAAAAGTCAACTGTATCTTGACCAAGGCATAACTTTTGCATGGTTCATCAGAAAAATCCCATCCAATGCTCATTTTTAAGGGGATGACATTTCCTACAACTCATCTTCACATTCCAAGTCCAAGAAATGCTCTCACAAAAAGTTATCAATTTCTACATTATAGGTCAATTTCAAAAGTCAACAAAAAGGCACTTTAAGTCAAAGACCATAACTTGAGATTGGTAAATCCAAATGACATGGGACCAAAGGCATTGGTTAGAGGACTTCTTCAAGACCTTTCCAAAATGTCCAAGAACATGTTCATATGATCAAAATTGAGCAAGATATGCATTGGAGAAGTTGGGAAATTTTTGTGAATTTGCAAAAGTTAACTTTGCTCAAAACACATCATTTTTGCTAATGGGCCTCAAATTCCTTCTTGAAACATTGTCCAAGGCCTATGCACGACCCATTGAGATTAAATTGAATTATTTTCTTATTTTTATTAATTAATTGGATTTTTAATTTATTTTTAATTCATTTAATTAATTTAATTGTAGGAAAATACCAAGATATGATTTCTAAATCTTTTCGTGAAGCAAAAGTGGTCAGCACATGATGGAGATTTCGTGTATCAATCAAGGGGACCAAGATCTCCAAAATTAGCAAGTTTTGGCAATCAAAAAGATGCAAAAATATTTGATTGAAAATCAAATATACAAACCATAATGCCATGGATTTTTGGACCAAGATTTACCCTAATTCAGTTCTACTATAAGTGCATAAGCTAAACCTAATTCCATACACGTGAGAGCTGCTGCCAAAAGTCATAAACCAATTCCAAAAAATCAAGAAAAAACTCAAAACTGTTTTTAATCTTCCAGGCCAATTCAAGGCATTTTCTTGATTCTAACACATTGCAGGGATCCCCAGGAACACATTGCAATCGAAACCAAGCACTAAAGCCACAAGAATCATCAAAAACAGTCGTATGGTTTGCACATATTTTTTAGAATCACATCTCATTATTTATGCGCATTTGATATGTTTTATTGATTGTTTTATGTTCATAGAACTCAGGTGAAGCTTTTGGTGTGGTTCAATTGGATTAAAACGCCCTAAAACAGGAATCACCATTAACAAATATTAGGGTTCTTCAGTTTCAAAATTGGGGCTTTCCCATACAAGAAAAATTAGACCTTCTTACGCATATGGTTGAATTCGTCAAGGCCAGACGAATCAAACCCAACCCTCGCGAACAATTTATGTTTAACGTACGCCTAATCGCTATTTTTGGTCATGCTATTTTGTGGGGGTTAAAACCCCCCGCTATCTGTTTGTTGTTTTTACAGGTGAATGAAGAAGATGATTGTGTGTTGATACATGGTTGGCTCATTCAAATATAACGCGTGTTTTTATTAATTTCCAGCATATGCGTTGTTTTCATATATTATTTTTTTGCCCACTATACTAACAAACGCAAGCAAGTGGCTGAGTGGTTGGTGATCTGTCCAATAACCATTGGGACCTGGGTTCGATTCCCAGGTCCCCCCAAAATTCCATATTATTTTTCTTTACACGCTTGTGTGCAGGTTTCCAAAGAGGGTCCATCATACACCTCACAAATCAGCATGCCAAGTGGCCACAAAGGTGAATCCAAAGGCCAAGGATGGTTGACCACCATGTTCCCCAGTCAAAGCCAGCGTAGACCATCCAGAAAGTCAAAGCAGGCTTGTGTTAATGGGACAGCAATTCCCAAACAAACCTCTAGAATTTAGCCTTCACCTCCCTGGTTTCTATTTTCTCTTTTATTTTCTTTCTTTTTATTTTCTTTTAATTATAATAATAATAATTATTATTATTAACTAACAAATTATTTTTTATAATAAATTCAGATAATCAAAAGATGTAAATATTTTTATTATTTATTATTTTTACTATTAATTATTATTTTTGGAAATAAATGTAAATTAATTAATTTAGTTAAATTAGGTTAACTTTAATCTTTTTTACAATAAATAAAATTAGCTTAGAATTAGGGTTTTGTTTACTAACTTTTTAATTCTTTTTATTTTATTTTCATTAAAACATAAAAAACACAAAAAACATTTTTTTTCTTTTAATTAAATAATTAATTAGAATTAGGTTTAATATTTAATTTAATTGCAAAAAGGACAAATTACTTTCTTTTCTCAAAAAGTGTCAAAACCCTAAGACGTTCCCGATTTAATTTCTTTCGCGCTTTAATTCCTTTTGATTATATTTGATGTAATTGTTTCCGAGTCTGTAATAGTTAATTAGGTCTTTTACGACTTTCTTTACTTTTCTCGCATTTCTTTTCCAAACGGGTTTTGTTTTTGGTGATGTATAGACCCGCACCTTGTAATAGCGTAGATTTACCTTTCCGCACTCTTAACTGTTAATTATGCATGACAAGATTGCCTGACAGATAAAATCAATCCGTAGCTCACAAATAACATGTACAAGATAAATATAAACTGAAACAACACACATGCACATGCCACTCCTAGGGTACGCCTCACTGGTTGCCTCGACGTGGTCATCAAGTATAGGGTGTTTTAGAGGTCGCCCTCCTGTCTAAAGATCCAGTTGCCTCGAAACGGTTGCCTCGGATAAAAAGGATCTAGGACATTAGGGTTACCGCTAAGGCGTCCTACTATTGCTTTGGTGACCACATTGTCCCTTAATCGAATTGACCCGAACAACTCCAACGACGGTGCTACCTACTTCTCAATAGTGGGATAGTACTGTCTAAAGGACTCTTACACAGCCTAATTCCTTAGAGTAGGTAGATTTCTCCTGGGTACTTGCTCTTTCAAAACGAAAAACAATCTTTTCACACTTACACTTTCAAAAAGTTTTCAAACAAATAACTTCATACACTCTTGAGGACTGATACAAGAGTTACTTAGAAGTTTTTCAAACTAAACTTTTTTCAAAAACCCACAAACACTTGAAAAGCAAACAATTTTTGAAAACATAGAGCAAGTACCTAAGAGCCCGTGGATAACCACGGATAGAAAGGGTGCTAACACCTTCCCTTTCTATAATCTACCTCCCGAACTGAGAAACATCTTGAAAAGGAATTTTGTTGTGCTTTTGTCCTTTCCTTGTTGGAGAACATAAAAGACGGTGGCGACTCTTGCTTACCGCGACATTTCGCGAACCAGCATTCCAAAACAGTCAGTTCTATTTCCACCGATCACAGCCATCCATCACCACCACTGGATCATCATCAAATTCTCCTAGTTTGCACGCCCATCATAACACCGTGCACTCGCCCGCATGAAGTCCAACAGACTCCCAACATTGTCAAACACTAGGCCTAGCCTATTGCTAATCACGCCACCCTTTTTTATTTTACTGATGCATTAAACAAATGTACATCCATGTGTTATTGGGTCAAGTTCAATATCTAAACTTGGGCCCTTGCTGAACAAACACCCCACTTTCCATACCCCCTGATTTACTTAGCTCAAACAAAATATACCCCCTGCATTTTAATTAATTATTTTATTTTTATTTCTTTATACTTTATTTATTTTTATATTATAATATTTTTTATATTTAATATATTTATAAATTCTAAAATATTTACTATTACTATAAAAAATCAAATATTTATTTTTTAATTTATTCAAGTATTTCTATTGCATTAAAATTATTTTTGTCATGCATTAAGAAGATTTTTTATATATTAATACCTTTAAAAAATATCTAACCAACACCAAATATTTTTTATAATTTAATTAAATCCAAGATAATTTTCAAAAAAGGATTATGAAGATACTTTAAATCGACTGTGAACTTCGTCTACAAACTTCACTATTAACACACCTAGACTTGGTTCAAGGTAAATACAAAATATCTTCGTAATCTATAAAAAAAAACACCAACAAACACTAAGAACTATGAATTGGGACTCTGATTCCTCATAAGAAGATATGTAGGCATATGACTAAAATCGTGGCGAGTTCCCCTAATTAAAATTAAAACCCTATTTCTCAAAGATCGTGTTTTTAAACCCTAGTATCCTTGTGAACAAGGTAGATGAAGGGTTCCTAACACCTTCCCTTTGTCTAAGAACGAGTCCAGCAACTTAGAATCTCTGACCATATTAGGGTTATCATTTATATTCCCTTCCCAAAGATAAAAATTAAGGGTGGGGACTCTCATTTCAAAACTGGTTACAACAACAAGAAAACCATTGGTGATTCATTTCCAAGGTTTAAGTTCTACAAAGAAACCACTTGTAATCCCTTATGGAGAACCAATCTCAAACAAATGCCAGTAAGACTGTGGCTAAAACTAATCAGGGGATAGAACCTCCGAGTAAGACGTTCACTGATCAAGAGGCGGATGAATTCTTGAAAATGATCAAGAAAAGTGACTATAGGGTGGTGGATCAACTACACCAAACCCCGATCAAGATTTCAATACTCTCATTATTGATCAATTCATAGGAGAACCGAGAATCTCTGATGAAAATTCTAAGTTCCGCGCATGTCACAAAGGGGATGACAGTAAACCAATTTGATGGAGTTGTGGCTAATCTAACGTCAGGAACACGACTAGGCTTCAATGATAGTGAATTACCTCAACGATGTAGAGCTCATAACAAGGCGTAGGATATTTCAATCCAGATAGAAACAACTAGCTTATCCAAAGTGCTTATTGATACTGGTTCTTCCCTAAATGTGCTATCAAAAACAAGCCTGATGAAACTAATAATGGATGACATCATTATAAGACCAAGTTCTATGGTGGTTAAAGCTTTCGATGGTTTTCAAAGTACAATATTTAGAGATGAGGATCTCCCTATAAAGATTGGCCCGCATATGTTCTACATCACCTTTCAGGTAATGGATATAGAACCAGCATATAATTTTCTTCTCGGGCGACCTTGAATTCACGTTGTAGGAGCTATCACCTCAACCCTGCATCAAAAATTAAAGTTCCTCGTCAAAGGAAAATTGGTGATAATTAATGGATAAAAAGACATCTTTGTAAGCCATTTGGAATCCTATATATATATATATATATATATATATATATATATATATATATATATATATATATATATATATATATATATATATATATATATATATATATATATATATATATATATATATATATATATATATATATATATATGGAAGAAAATTGTGGGGAGACGTCATTCCAAGTCTTGGAAGTGGCTACAGTGGTTATTCTCCCGGTGGAGAAAGTCACAAAACCTGGAACATTTATGGCATCATGGAGGGACTTACAAACAACTGTGGATGATCGAACATCTAAAGGTTGGGTCAAGCTTATGGAGATACATGAGAAGAAAGATCGCTTTGGTTTGAGCTATCAATTGTTAAAGACTACTAAGAAAGGCAAAGGGAAATTTCCTCCAATCCAGAAAACCTTTGTCAGGAAAGGAGTAGAGCATAGTGGAGAAGTTTCAATGTTATCCAACAAAGGAAACAACAAAGGAGCATCTAACCTCATCCAAGAATGTGCTCCAGCCGAAGAGCTCAAGAATTGGACACTTGTGGAGATTCCATAGATCTTTTTCTTTCAAAAGCAAATTTTCTATTTTTTAAAAAAAGAACCTATGTTCTGCCCAAGGTATTGGGATAGCTTGTAAGGGTGTTGGCTGAAGATTTTGATAGTATTATTAGAAGCAAAGTAAATGGAACGTTTCGATTGAAATGAAACAAAACGTCATGTTTCGAAATGATAGAAGCAGTGCTTCGAATGGGCATATCAAAGCTTGAAGCTTCGAGTGACAATTATGAGAATATATCCAAAGAAGTCTCGAAATGACAACAAGGATGTGTCTAAGAAGTACGTTCGAAGCGAAGAAGTACCAAAACATTTGAAATTCAAATGCAAGCGGGATGTTCGAAATTTGAAATTTATGCGCTGGAGCATTCGAAGACACGTGGAAGCAAGAGAGAGGCATTGCTCTGCATGTTATGAACGTGGCAGAATCTTATAGCAAGACCGTTATGGTCGAAGTAGTATAAATAGAAGTCTTAGCATTAGGATTTCGTGTGTCATATCTATTGTACAAGAAAACTCAGTAAACATTCAAATTACCACATGGCTAGGGAAACGAATGCAAGAGCAATGTACGTATGATAGCACCATATATTTATGATTTAATGAAAACCCTTTATCATTTCCAGTACTTTCCTTTATCCTCATGTTAATACCATTTACAAGTTTTTGCATTTAAAGTACTTTCATTCGAAATCTTTTACTGATGCCTTACATCTAAACATTTTCTTTCCGTTTTAAACACTTTACATTTCAGAAACTGTTATACATTTTATGCCTTTATCTTCAAGTTTTTATCCTTCGAACACCTTTTTTACTTAAAGTCATTTTACAGATTTCTTGCATTAAACGCTTTCTTCATATTTCGAATCTTTTTTATTAACTGTTTTGTTTTTTACGTTTCAAAGTCAGTTACTTGTCTTTTATGCAGTTTTTACATGTCTTTACTATTGACCTTTATTCATGCAATTTAGTTTCGCGCACATATATTTTGATTACACCTTTAGATCTTTAAGAGAGAAATCGAAATAAGTCAAACACCTACACAACATTCTAAATACCAACCATGAATACCTGTTCGATCATGAGAGTTACCTTAATGACCGACACGTCCTAGGATCAATCTAGTCGATCCTGCGAGTTACCAGAGGAATTGAATAACAGTCAGTAAGTTTATTCGATAGTTTGGAGGACTAGCGGTTGCTTACCAGAAATCACTGTAAACAAATTGGCACACCCGGTGGGACACATCGTTGGATGTTACAGAGTTTAGAACAGAAATAAAGATTGTTGAGACATAACCATTATAAAAAGACCCTCTGAGTGATAAGTTTGTTGTTTTATGAACCTAAGAAGTGGTAAAATAACCAACAACAATCAACCCTTATCCAGAAGAAAACGTTTGAATAAGATGTCTAATTCTGACAATCAACAAGGGGAACAAAATGCCCCACATACAACAGGCACTAATGTATCCGCTTCGATGGGAACATCTAATGTGATCCCTTCGAATGCACAGTCTGTTGCATCTTCTACCAGTAATATAGCCACTAATGGAGTAAGTGGCATATCAACTAATAGTTCGATCTTAGGAAATACTGGAACCATTGGTTATCCTGGGGGATTTGTTCCACCATCAGGGACACAAACCCATTTCGCCACTCCACTAACTAGACCACCCGGTTTCGATAGTAATAGAACCAGAAATTCCTCTTATGGAATGCCAACATCTTTTATGGCAGGTTTACACAATTCCACATCGAATTCATCACCACAATTAGGGTCTGGGTCTGGGGAGAATCAGTTTATGACAAATAACCAAGGGTCAGTGGGTTATAGCATAATGCCTATTTTAACCACAGAAAACCAGTTGGCTTTTAGGCAATTGATGGATGACAGTAACCATAATATGATAGGGGTATTAGCACAAACTATGCAGGAAATATTTGCCCCAATAGTACAAAATGTGACTGTGACAAACAGAGAAAACGCTGATAACATGAGTTGAATAGCAGATTTCTTTGCTCCCCCAGAGAGGCGTAGGCAGAATCAGGCGGGAGTTCGAGCAAACATCCCTGTTATGGAACAAGTTGCTAACGACCCAACTTATAGACCACCTAGAGAAGAAGTTAACTTGGGGGCAAGGGCACAAAGGCTAGAAGCCCCAATGATCCCAGGCCCACAAAGAGAAATTATGGAATCAGGGGCAAGGGTCGAAAGGCCGGAAGTCCCAGAGTTTCGAGAAGAACAACCTAGGGGGGTTGTCATGGTGGGTCGAAATCAAGATGCTGATGCTGTCGTTCATAGAATTCGAAACGATAACATCTTGGCAGAAAACAATTTAACCACCATGATAGAGAGAGTCATGGCCCAGAATGGCCTCAACACAGGAATGAGAAGGCCAAATTACGCTTCTCCTATATTGGATTGCATAATGCATACTGATTTACCAAGGGGATATAAAGTCCCTAAATTTACAAAGTTCGCTGGGGATACCAATGAGTCAACAGTCGAACACATAGCCAGATATCTAACCGAAGCGGGAGATATAGCCAATAATGAAGATCTCAGGATCAAATATTTCCCAAGTTCCTTGACTAAAAACGCCTTCACGTGGTTCACCACTTTGCCTCCTGGGTCCATTGATACTTGGGCTTTTTTGGAGAGATTATTCCATGAACAGTTTTACATGGGACAGTCAAAAATAAGCTTGAAGGAATTAGCCAGTGTCAAGAGAAAGTTCACTGAACCCATAGATGATTATCTGAATAGATTTAGGCTTTTGAAATCCAGATGTTACACACTGGTGCCTGAACATGAGTTAGTCGAAATGGCCGCTGGTGGCTTGGATTACTCTATTCGAAAGAAACTAGACACTCAATATTTGAGGGACATGGCTCAGTTAGCCGACAGGGTTCGACAGGTCGAAAGGCTAAAGGCCGAAAAGGCCAGAGTCTTTAAAAATAACAAGAAGGAAAGGATATCCTATGTTGGAATTGAGGAAGAAGAAGATTATCCTGAATTCGAATTCGAAGAGGTCGAAATCGACCTCGCTGAATTAAAACAGGCACCACCCTACTCCTGCAAATTATTGGTTCCCACAAAAGGGAAAGAGATTGTTGAAAATGAGAAAAGTGACAAATTCCCAAAGAAGGTTTATACCTTCGATGTCACTAAATGTGACGAGATTTTTGATTTACTTGTCAAAGATGGCCAACTCATTGTGCCATCAAATGTCAAAATACCTCCTTTAGATCAAAGAAAGAAGAGAGGATTTTGCAAATATCATAGTTTCCTAGGCCACAAAACCTCACAGTGTTTTCTTTTCAGGGACCTAATTCAGAATGCAATCAAAGATGGCAGACTGAAGTTTACTGATAAAGCAAAGATGAAAGTGGACGAAGATCCCTTGGACGTCGCAGACACCAACTACTCCGAGCCTGCATGCATTGGAGAGATTAACATGGTGGAAGATGACCAAAGTGATGCCCCAATAAGGGAGAAAGGTACTGAAAACGAAAGTTGGGTGATAGTCGAAGTCGATAAGGAGGTCACTGAAGACGTCCAGAAGCTACTAGAGACTTCGATTGAAGCAGCACCTTTAGCTGTTGCAAAAGAAATCCAGGCTACTGAGGGCCAGGAAAATCAAAACCAAGAATTGACACAGGTCACTGAAGGCCTGAGGCTGGAATTGGAGAAAGTCCAAATCACGAAGCCAACTTCCCCTCAGAAAGAAATATGGGACACTTTAGGGGAACCCAGTGGAAAATTTGACTATTTGGTCAAATATTCTGCCCCAGAAAGTTCAAAAGTCCACATTGAAGACATAAAACCCACAGGATGGGGAGATGATGAAGCTAAGGGGGAAGATGTTGAGGTAAACATGGTGGATATGGAGAGGCCTCGCTCTGATATGGAGGAGGTAGAAAGATACTTAGAAAAAGAGAAGTATAAATGGAGGATAATCATGCTGGAGATGCTAGTCTCAAGGATTACCTCATGACATGCCACAAGGGAGATACATGAATGATACTGTGCCCTAGGTACAGCATCCTCTGTAATCAGAGAATCGCTGCGAACTTCGAGAGGGTACAGAGGGATCGAACTGGCAACAATTGGCGCCAGGATAACCAGCTATTCAGGTGTTATCCTAAGGCTGGAGAAAGTTTGCTGGAATTTGTGTTTCGCTGCTACAAAGGGGCAACCAAGTGCTTGATATGCCCAAGGTGTTCTGCTGTGTATGATCAAAGCATGGCCAGAGCCTTCGAAACGATTCCCTTCGCCCCTTGCTGGAACCATCAAGAAAATGTTCAGATGGGCCCACGTTTTGATAGCAGACACAAACAACGAAGGCCTGATAGTCCTCATCCCAAGGCTGCTCGAAGAGTGACTTTCAAACTACCTGCTGAAGTGCCAACCGACAGATGGCTGCAAGTCAGAAACGACAAAGGCAAAGACAGATGGAGAAACACCGAACGAAATGCACGCCATGCTATGACATACAGAAGGCAATTTAACATAGCAAAAAGGGAAGAGGTAAGATTAGAGAACTACAAAGGGAGGAACCCCATGTCGAGATCCCAGTGGCGCAGGCAACAGAGGATTCGAAAGGCTGAGAGGGAAGCTGTGGCAAATAAAGGGGCAACCTCAACAAAGAACCAAGGTGAATCTAGCACCAACAAACCCTCACCAAGAAATCAAACTGAAGACAAACCCCCAGTTAATAGGAGGCTTTTCTCTGAAGTACAACTAGATGAACCAAAGGAATACACTCCAGGCCCAGAAGAAGACGAAGATATGATAACTGATAACTTCGAATCTGAGGGGGAGTCTTCGTTCAACCTAAACTGCAACGTGGTATCTGTGCTTCCCTGTGAATTTGGACAGGAAACTGAAATTGATGAATATGAGGAAGAAGATACCATAGATTTGATGAAGCATAGGCCTGTGTGCTACTATGTGATGGACAATGGGGCTTTCGAGGAGCAAAATGCGTTCTTCGAACATCCAGAACCAGCTATGAAGAACCATCTTAAGCCACTATTTATTCGGGCAAAAGTTGGTGCCCATGGCGTGAATAAGGTTCTAGTGGATGGGGGTGCTGCAGTCAATTTGATACGCCACTTCATGCTGAAAAGATTAGAGATCCGCGAAGGAGACATCAAGCCCCACAATATGGTTCTATCCAATTATGAAGGGAAAATGGGCAAAACACTGGGAGTGGTTCAGTTGGACTTGACAATAGGCTCAAGTTGTAGGCCCACCATGTTTATAGTGATCGAAGCCAAGGCCAACTACAACTTATTGCTGGGAAGGGAGTGGATCCATGGCGTAGGGGCAGTCCCTTCGTCAATGCATCAGCGATTAGTCCTATGGAGAGAAGATGGCATCATGGAAAACATTGAAGCAGACCAGAGTTACTTCATGTCAACAGTCAATTTAGTTGACAAGAGGAATTATGACAAACATCTGGCAAAGATTGCTCCGTGTGTTCCAAATGATGAGATCAACGAAACCAGAAACGCCCACTACTACATGACCCTTCACCATGATGGCCTTTACTGGGATAGAAGAATAATCAGTGAAGAAGAGGGAGTCGAAAGTACTATACAAAGACGGCCAGCAGGCTGGGACTTCGACAACCTTATCCATGACTGAGTCCACCTTTTTTTAAAGGATTTCGGCCTATATGGCTGAGAACGAATCAAAGGCGGCCTTAGAGGCTGAAATAAATAAATTAGCTGTAAAGATGAAAGAAATAAGTGGGGATGGCTCGAAATGCTCACCCTTCAAAGAACTTGAGATGGATCAAAGGTTGGACGCCATCTACGATAAAGAACCCTTAGGCTTCGAAAGGGACCCCATAGACTCAGGTGCCAAAATGTTGGCGCAGGATCCACTCGAAGAAGTCAACTTAGGGGATGAGAACACGAAAAGAATAACCTACATAAGTGCAAAACTTATCCCAGGCCTCAAGCAGGAAGTAATCAAAGTCCTCAAGAAAAACAAAGATTGTTTCGCATGGGATTATGACGAAATGCCTGGTTTAAAGAGGGAGTTAGTCGAACACAGACTGCCAATCAAAGATGGCAAGAAGCCCATCAAACAAACTCCCAGAAGATTCGCACCAGCGGTTCTCACAAAGATTAAAGCTGAGATCGAAAGGTTGCTGCGTTGCAAATTCATCAGAACCACAAGGTACGTCGAATGGTTAGCAAATATAGTACCTGTTATTAAGAAAAATGGTTCTTTAAGAATTTGCATAGATTTTAGGGATTTAAACACTGCAACCCCTAAGGATGAGTACTCTATGCCTGTGGCAGAAATGCTAGTAGATTCTGCTGCAGGGTTCGAATACTTGAGTATGTTAGACGGATACTCTGGGTATAATCAGATTTTTATTGCTGAAGAAGATGTTGCCAAGACAACATTTCGTTGCCCAGGAGCCTTAGGCACCTACGAATGGGTGGTGATGCCTTTTGGTTTAAAGAACGCTGGGGCAACTTATCAAAGGGCAATGAATTCGATTTTTCATGATTTCATTGAAACCTTTATGCAGGTGTACATTGATGATATAGTCATCAAATCTATATCTGCAGAAACACATTTGCATCATTTGAGCCAATCATTCGAACGAATGAGAAAACATGGCTTAAAGATGAATCCCCTTAAATGTGCATTTTTTGTGCAGGCTGGAGATTTCCTTGGTTTTGTGGTTCACAAGAAAGGGATTGAGATCAACCAGAACAAAACCAAAGCCATAATGGAGACGAAAGCACCTACGTCAAAAAGGGAGTTGCAATCTCTGCTAGGGAAGATTAATTTCCTCAGAAGATTCATTTCGAATCTGAGTGGAAGAACCCAAGCTTTCTCTCTGTTACTTCGTCTAAAGCAAGGCCAAGCCTTCGAATGGAATGAAGCCCATCAGGAGGCATTTGACAGGATAAAAAGATACCTCTCTCAGCCTCCTATCTTGTCTCCACCTTCATGGGGGAAGCCCATGAGATTGTACATATTTGCCTCTGAAGTTAGTATAGGTAGTATGTTAGCACAAGAAGATAGTAATGGTATCGAAAGAGCCATATACTATTTAAGTAGAGTACTAAATGATGCAGAGACCAGATATAGCAATTTGGAAAAGCTATGTCTCTGTTTGTATTTCTCTTGTATGAAACTCAAGTATTATATAAAGCCTGTTGATGTTTATGTTTCATCTCATTTCGATGTCATTAAACACATGCTTTCAAAACCAATAATGCATAGCAGAGTTGGTAAATGGGCTTTAGCCTTAACAGAATACTCTTTGACTTTCATGCCTTTAAAAGCTGTGAAAGGCCAAGTGATTTCTGACTTCATTGTGGACCATTCATTGGTTGAGCAGACTGTCATGAGTTACGTTGAAATGCAACCATGGAAATTATACTTTGATGGTTCAACCCACAGGAATGGAAGTGGTGTTGGAGTCCTTCTAATTTCTCCTGAAGGAATTCCAACAAAATTCAAGTATAAATTGGATGGTCCCCGTTGCTCGAACAACGAAGCTGAGTATGAAGCGCTCATTGTTGGACTTGAAGCTTTGTTGGAATTGGGGGCAACTAGAGTCGAAATTAAAGGAGACTCAGAATTAGTGGTCAAACAAATTACGAAGGAGTATAAATGCATAAAGGAAAACTTGATGATATACTTCGTCATAGTCAACAGGCTACTCAGGAAATTTGAATACATGGATATTCAACACATACTAATAATAGAGAACCAAGAAGCCAATGACTTAGCACAGTTGGCTTCGGGTTATAAAGTTTCTGTCAGGAACTTTGAGGATTTAGTTGAATTAAGGGGTAGAGTTATGGCTACTAGATTCACACCATCAGATCTAGAAAGTATGAAATTGGGATATGCTGAGAAATAGGGATTCGAAATATTAGCCATAAACACTTTATCAGATGCAGATTGGCGAAGTCCACTGGTGAGTTATTTAGCAAATCCAACTCTGAATGTGGATAGAAAGACAAAACACAGAGCATTATCATATCTCCTCATGGGGAACGAATTGTTCAAAAAGACCCAAGAGGGCGTATTATTGAAATGCCTAGGAGAAAGTGAGGCATACTTAGCATTGTCAGAAGTCCACAATGGGGCATGTGGGGCACATCAAGCAGGTCATAAAATGAAATGGTTGTTGTTTCGATATGGCGTGTATTGGCCTAGCATGCTCAAAGATTGTATAGACTTTGCTAAAGGATGTGAGGAATGTCAGAAGCATGCAGGGATTCAACATGCCCCTGCAAGTGAGTTGCATTCAATCATCAAACCATGTCCATTTAGAGGATGGGCATTGGATTTGATAGGAGAAATAAATCCTGCTTCGTCTAAAGGACAGAAATATATCTTGGTAGGAATAGATTATTTTACCAAGTGGATCGAAGCTATACCATTAATAGTTGCTGATCAAGAGGCTATTATTGAGTTTATACAAAAGCACATTATCTATAGGTTCGGATTGCCAGAGAGCATAACCACAGACCAAGGCTCTGTGTTTACAGGTAGAAAGATGCAAGAATTTGCCCAAGAAATGGGGTTTAGATTACTAAAATCAACGCCATATTATGCTCAAGCAAATGGTCAAGTCGAATCAGCCAATAAAGTAATAATAGGGTTAATCAAGAAACATATTGGTAAAAAGCCAAGAAACTGGCACAAAACTTTGGACCAAATACTATGGGCTTGTAGAACATCTCCTAAGGAAGCTACTAACACTACGCCTTTCCAACTCACATTTGGTCATGATACAGTGCTGCCAGTATAAATTCATCTACAATCAGTTCGAATTCAAAGACAAAGCAAAATTCCAGCTGCATTATATTAGGAGATGATGATGAATGAATTAGTTGAGTTGGACGAAGTCAGATTACATGCATTGGAAATCTTGATGAGACAAAAAGAAAGAGTGGCCAGGACATATAACAAAAGGGTGAAGAAAAAAGCATTCATTATTAATGACTTAGTCTGGAAAGTCATTTTGCCCATGGACAAGAAAAATAAAACACTAGGTAAATGGTCACCTCATTGGGAAGGGCCTTTTCGAATACTAAAGGTATTCTCAAACAATGCATATGAAATCGAAGAATTGACGGATGATAAACGTATCCTAAAGGTTAATGGGAAATATTTAAAGAAATATAAGCCACGCCTGCAGGAGATTCGAATAGTAACAACGTAACCAAAATATTATAAAAATGCCAAAATGGCAAGATGAGATGGCAAAATGGCGTTGTTCGAATATTACATATAAAAAACCAAATTGTAATCAAATGAACACTGAAATTTAGAAATAAGAATTATTCTTCAGTCTGTTGAAGGTACTTCGAAAATATTCAAGTCTCTGTTGAGCAAAACTTCTGGCTCCTTCCAAGGTTGCCACTTCTCCCTTGAGTTGTTCTGCAGTTTCTATTTCTGAAAGTCCCTGGTTGAGAAGCTCTTCGAATTGGTTACCAGCAGTATTGGTTTCGAAGGCTATTTGTTGTTATTTAGCCTCTTTAACCTTCTGTTGAAGCTCCTGAATCTGCCTTTCCCAGAGAAGGATGGACTCAGCTCGAGCCTCATAATCAGTTTTTGCTTGCTTTAGATGCATAGCTTGATCCTCAGCTTCTTGAGAGAGTTTCGAAGCTTGTTCATAAGCAGCATCCATTGCAGTGCGTTTCTCTTGAACCTTTCTGGCAGCAGATTCATCTTGGAGAAGGTAACCAGTTATGTTGTCCAGCAAAGATTGAAGATTGAACAAGATAGTACTAACTGGCAAGGAGCAGGTAGCAAGGTTGACTTTTGTAAGCAACTCCTTCATAGTGTAGCAAGCAGTGCTATCTTGTTTGAGCACTTCGAATATATCCACATTAAGAATTGTTTTCCTGATCCTGTTAAGAATTACAATTCTTTCATCTGTGGGAAGAGGATAGCTAGTCGAACTTGTGCCAACCCTAGCAAGTGGAATGTCCCTTTGAGCCAGCTTCGCCTTCATGTACCCAATAGGGTCATTTCGTCTCAGGAGTGCAAGCTCTTCGTCAGTCATTCGAGACAAAGATGGTTGAGGGAGTTCCACACGTAGGGGAGTCACGTCCATTTCGACTTCCATGGGTTTATTGGTTGTGTCACCATCCCCTTCATTCGTTTCGTGCTTATTATCTTCTTCGTCGTCATCCAAGTCCACCACTTCGATGTCTTCTTTTTCACTGCTATTTGCATTGGACTCTGTCCCAGCAGTCGAACCATCATTGGCATCCTCCTCCTCAGACTCTTCTTCTGCAGATTCTTCGTTTCTTTGGCCAGAATCAGCTTTCTCTCCTTCAGCATGGGTATCCTTTGGGTCCTCTTGAAGGGTTTCAAGAGGGGACTTTTGAAGAGAAGTTCTTTGCAAAGCCTCTGCAGATTCATGAAGTGGTGTTTCACTTGTCTCTTTTAGAGGAGGAGAAGTACTCTGATCATCCTGCTGCTCAGAAGCCCCAGCCAGAACCGCCATATTGGAGGAACCTTTATTCTGTACAAGGTTGCTGGAGTCTCCTTGAGGAGAGGAGTTGAGTGGAGCAGCAGCTTTTGATGGTGAGGTCGAAGTAGTGGAAGCTGGATTTAAGATATTCTGCAAAGAGCGAAAGAATATTAAAAGCATGCACCAAGGTAATGAGAAATTATTATTTTCTAAAAGATTTGAAGTTCAATTTACCTGTGGACTCTCGGAAGAGAGGTTGCTAGCTATGCGTTCCAACATTACGTTGGAGGTCGAAGATGGAATTTTGGATTTGGGTGAGGGAGCAGCATCCCTGGAATCAAGTCCAGAGACACTAGTTGGTACGGTACTTTTCGAAATATCCTTCTTCTGCTTCTTCTTCGAAGCAGTTGGTAAGTTTCCTCCAGCCTTGGGGTCTTCCCCAGTGGTGTTTGATTTTCGCTTCTTTGGAGTGGTAGGCGGAAGTTTGTTGGTCTGAAAATATTTAAACAAAGAGTTAGACGCAAATCATGAAACATTAGTGAATTTGAAACATCAAGGCTAAGTAATTACCTGTGGAGTTGGAACACTGGTTGTTGTTGGTATTGTTGTTGTTGTTGTTGCAGCAATGGTTGTTGTTTCGGATGGAGTTACATTGTCAGTGGTTTCGATAGAGGCTTGAGAGGCGCTCCGTTCTTTCGACTTTGAAGCAGCTGTCTTTATCCTGATGGCTGAAAATCGAAACAATTAAGGCAAAAGTTAAAGATATGGAAAATGAAAAACGTTTGGGATTTTTCCCAAGCATTCGCACCTGTGCCTTGATCAGATTTAATCGACATGGCAGAAAGGTCATAGCGAAGATGTCCTTGGAAATCGTGGAGCCAGTGTCGAGCCCATGTCACAGTCTCAGATGGCTTTGGTTTATTTTGAAGATGTTTGAACATTTCTTTGCAAGTGAACCACCAAGGGTATGGAGGAAACCAAGCCAGAGCCAGTTCTGAGGTAGGTAATCTAGGAAATTTAGGTGGATGCATTTCGAATGCCAACCTATACCTATCCTCAGGTGACAACCCTGAAGGAAGTTTTAACTTATAAACTTTTTGTTTGAATTTTTCCTTCAAGGTCTCAGTCGCTTGATGCACAGTGGATTCCAAGTGTGTGGGATCATAAGTAGTTTCGAAATAATTTTGAAAAGCTTTAATCTCTTTGGCATGAGTGAACATACCTTTCTTGGATGGTACCTACACATCGAAGGCATCAGTTAGTTTCTGCTGGATTGTAAGAGTATCGAACATATAAGTCTGATAAAACTTTGTCCACCATTCCAGAAACCCCTTTGCTGTAAGGTGGGTAGGTTCGAAAGTTATTAGCTCAAACTGGGCAAAGCCTTGGTATTGTTCTTGCTGTAATTTGGCTTCCCGTGCCTTGAAGGTTCGCCCAGAGGTAATGGCACTCTCAGTTTGAAATAAGGGTTCAGGAATTAGTTGGCATAAGCCAAACTGTCTCGAAACAAAATTTGGCTGGTAAGCGAAAAGGAAAATCTGATTCTTGGCAGAAGTTATTCTTGAAGAGATTATTCTGGGTAGCAAAAAGGCTCTCCATACATCCTGAATCTCTTTGCTCTTGACAGCTTCTGAGAGAGCCATGGTGAACCATGAAGGTCCATGAGCCCTTGAAGCAAAAGGCGCCATGGTCTCTTCGAACTTATGCCTCTTGGAGAATATCATGATGTACTTTGAGAATAGGACTTTGAAGTCATCCTTATCATCATTTGGAGTTAGTCTTCGCAGCCTAGTGCCTTCGATTATTCTATCCGTTATTTCAAGGTCTTGTTCAGCAATGGTGTTGGCAGTTGACAAGGAAGGTTCGAACATGGCATTTAGCCATAGCTGAAGTAACCAAAAAGGGCCAGCTAACAGGATGTTCTTGGAGGTGTGAGATTTTAGGCTCGAAACAACTGACCTTAGGCTTTCATAAAGATCAACTAGTAGCAATTCGCTCAAGCACACTCTTCGATTCTCGTGTAAATCTCTAGCTAGAGGAATAAACCTACTGGCTACCTGTAGGGATCTACTGCAAAAGACATATCTTGACAGCCATAAGGTAAGGAAAGTAATGTGTTCTACATCAGACACACTGTCTCCTTCAGCATGGTAGTGGCTGATAAACTTTGAAAAACTTGCTAGTTTGACTTCGAAGTCGATTATACTCGAATGTTCTTCGTTGTCAGGGATATATGTTTCTCCTACTGGTGATAGCCCAGTGATGGCCGCTATGTCAAAGAAGGTAGGGGTAATCATTCCACCAGGGAGATGGAAAGTATTATAAGTATTGTCCCAGAAATATAGGGACGCGAATAACAATGGGTGGTTGTAAGTAAAACCTGGCTTCGACAGCTTAATCAAGTTGTAGATACCTAATTCTTCCCATTGCTGGGATTTCTTAGCTTCTACCTTATTGAACCAGTTTTGATAAGCAGTGTCGGAGGTGGGGCAAGATCGAAACGGTTTAAAATTACTCTTTACATAGTCCAATACAAAAGGGTCCTTAGGAGGAACAATTGGATTTTCCACGGTGTTTGAGCCAGAAGATTCTATTGCCTTAGGGGCGTCCATTTTATTAAACAGGGGTTTGAAATTATAGCAAACTGGGAAAATTTTCCTGGTGTCTTTTAAAATTTCAAAAACTGTAAGAGGGCCCATTAAAGCTAACCTCTTACCAGCAGCGGTGGTAGGAATAAGTACCTGGGATGCATAAAGCATTTCTTTTTCCTTTGAGATCATCTGGGGAACAAGAACAGATTGACCTTGGTGAGTGACAACCTTGCTTTCCATGGTAGTTCCTGCGGTCTTTCCTTTCTTTTTGGAAACCTTTTTTAGTTGGGATGAAGTAGAAGAAGACATTGTTGGAAGAATGTTGAAAGCTTAGGGTTTTCGGTGAGAAAAGAAGGAGAAAAGATTCAGAATGTGGGAAGAAAAGAAAAAGAATAAGTTGATGGGTTTTTCATAATGTGGAAGTTTAAGCATCCACTGAGTAAGGTTGTGATACGTGTTAATCATGGGTTGGTTTGATGAAGAGGTGGCGTAAAAGTTAACATTGGTAATAGGCGTGATTAAAGATAATCATTGTTTTGTAACTGCACCATACTGTGAAGTGGTTCAAGGCGGTTAAGGAATCTGAAAAGTGTTATGATTGACGTGACTGGAGTCAAATGCAATAAATGTTACGATGATTCGAAGGTTGCATCAAAATCTTGTGTATATGTTTAAAATAAGTATTTCTCAAAGGAATCGAAATACATATTTTAAAGGGGCATTTTGTTGGCTGAAGATTTTGATAGTATTATTAGAAGCAAAGTAAATGGAACGTTTCGATTGAAATGAAACAAAACGTCATGTTTCGAAATGATAGAAGCAGTGCTTCGAATGGGCATATCAAAGCTTGAAGCTTCGAGTGACAATTATGAGAATATATCCAAAGAAGTCTCGAAATGACAACAAGGCTGTGTCTAAGAAGTACGTTCGAAGCGAAGAAGTACCAAAACATTTGAAATTCAAATGCAAGCGGGATGTTCGAAATTTGAAATATATGCGCTGGAGCATTCGAAGACACGTGGAAGCAAGAGAGAGGCATTGCTCTGCATGTTATGAACGTGGCAGAATCTTATAGCAAGACCGTTATGGTCAAAGTAGTATAAATAGAAGTCTTAGCATTAGGATTTCGTGTGTCATATCTATTGTACAAGAAAACTCAGTAAACATTCAAATTACCACATGGCTAGGGAAACGAATGCAAGAGCAATGTACGTATGATAGCACCACATATTTATGATTTAATGAAAACCCTTTATCATTTCCAGTACTTTCCTTTATCCTCATGTCAATACCATTTACAAGTTTTTGCATTTAAAGTACTTTCATTCGAAATCTTTTACTGATGCCTTACATCTAAACATTTTCTTTCCGTTTTAAACACTTTACATTTCAGAAACTGTTATACATTTTATGCCTTTATCTTCAAGTTTTTATCCTTCGAACACCTTTTTTACTTAAAGTCATTTTACAGATTTCTTGCATTAAACGCTTTCTTCATATTTCGAATCTTTTATATTAACTGTTTTGTTTTTACGTTTCGAAGTCATTTACTTGTCTTTTATGCAGTTTTTACATGTCTTTACAATTGACCTTTATTCATGCAATTTAGTTTCGCGCACATATATTTTGATTACACCTTTAGATCTTTAAGAGAGAAATCGAAATAAGTCAAACACCTACACAACATTCTAAATACCAACCATGAATACCTGTTCGATCATGAGAGTTACCTTAATGACCAACACGTCCTAGGATCAATCTAGTCGATCCTGCGAGTTACCAGAGGAATTGAATAACAGTCAGTAAGTTTATTCGATAGTTTGGAGGACTAGTGGTTGTTTACCAGAAATCACTGTAAACAAAGGGCCCCCTTTTATTTTCAAACAGTATGTTCAATTAATAAAAGTTATGTTTTGCATTCAATTAATATCCATGTCTTTCTCTTTTATTTACTACCTTTTTCAAAACGGCAATAATTTTTCTTCATACGCAATTTCCAATTTTGCATTCTAAAAAGCACCAAAACAAGATAAAATATGCAGATTCACACCTAAAATCACCAATAATGATACTGCTACAATCCAATATGGTTTTGATGCACCAATTTACCAAGCTAAAGAGGAAGATGAGGAAGATCTTGAGCACTCTGAAGAATTGGCGAGGTTACTAGAGCAAAAGGTAGATATCATTCAACCGTACTAGGAATCTATTGAGACTGCCAATCTTGGGACCGAAAAGGACCTAAAAGAGATCAAGCTAGGTGCAACCTTGGAGGAAAGTATTAAATAAAGGATGATCAAGATCCTACATGAGTACATGGATATATTTGTCTGGTATGACAGAGATATGCCAGGTTTGGATACAGATATAGTGGTGTATAAGATACCTCTCAAAGAAGGTTGTTCTCCTGTCATACAAAATCTCGGAAGGACTCATCCAGACATGTGTGACGAAATTCAAGAAAAAGTCCTCAAACAATTTGATGTGGGGTCCTAGTCGTGGTATATTATCCACCTTGGATAGCTAACATCATGCTGATACCCAAGAACGATGGAAAAGTACGCATGTGTGTAGATTATCGGGACTTAAACAAAGCAAGTCCTAAAGACGATTTCTCGTTACCTCACATAGATGTTTTGGTGGACAATACAGCTCAAGATTTGGTATTTTCTTTCATGGATGGTTTCTCAGGATATAATCAGATCAAGATGGCACTCGAGGATATGGAAAAGACTACTTTCATGACTCCTTGGGGAACTTTATGTTACAAAGTAATTCCTTTCGGTCTAAAGAATGCAGGGGCAACTTATCAACGAGAAATGGTCACGTTATTTCATGACATGGTCCATAAAGAAATTGAGGTATATGTGGATGATATAATTGTCAAATCTCACACAGAGGAGGATCATATCATTCACTTACAAAAGTTATTTTAACGTCTACAGAAATTCAGACTGAGGTTGAATCAAAATAAATGTACATTTGGTGTCAGGTCAGGCAAACTATTGGGTTTTATTGTAAGCCAATAAGGTATTGAGGTAGATTCCAACAAGGTGAAAGCCATACAAGAAATCCAGCTCCAAGAACAGAAAAATAGGTTTGTGGTTTCTTGGGAAAATTGAACTATATCTCAAGGTTCATATCGCACCTAACTGCCATGTGCGAGCCTATATGCAAACTACACAAAAATATCAATCAGTGGAGTGGAATCAAGATTGACAGACAGCCTTTGAAACAATAAAACAGTATTTACAAGAGCCACCAATCTTGATTCCACCTATTCTTGGAAGACCACTTATCATGTCCTTAATAGTACTTTAAGGATCTATGGGATGTGTATTGGGGCAACACGATGAAACAAGTAGAAAAGAGCATGTCATCTACTACCTAAGCAAGAAATTCATCGACTGTGAAACTCAGTACTCACTCCTTAAGAAGTCTTGTTATGCTCTGGCATGGTCCACTAAACGACTAAGAAAATATATGTTAACTCACACCACGTGGTTAATAGCAAGAATGGGTCCTTTAAAGTATGTGTTTGAAAATCCAGCTCTTACAAGAAGAATTGCTTGATGGAAGATGTTTTTATCCAAGTATGACATTCAATATGTTACTCAAAAGGCCATCAAAGGCAGTGTGTTGGCTGATCACCTGGCTCATCAACCATTGTCAGCATATCAACCGATGAAGTTTTACTTTCCAGACGAAGATATCATGGTTATAGAGGACTATGAAATAACAGGACCCGACAAAGGACCTAAACCAGGGGCGCATTGGACACTCACGTTTAACGGTGCTTCAAATGCACTAGGGCATGGAATTAGTGAAGTATTAACATCTCCGAAGAATTTTCATAAACCTTATACCATAAGGTTATGTTTTGATGGCACCAATAATATTGCCGAATATGAAGCTTGCATCTTAGGTCTAGAAACTACCATTGATCTAAGGATTAAATACCTCGAAGTATATGGAGATTCAGTGTTAGTAATATACTAAGTCAACGGTGAATGGGACACTCGGCATCCTAAATTAATTCCATATTGGGATTATGTTTTGGAGCTAGCTACAGAATTTACAGAGATCACCTTCACTCATATTCCCCGAGAAGAAAATCAGATGGCAGGCGCCTTGGCAACTTTGTCGGCCATGTTCAAAGTAACATGGCCTAATCACGAACCACGCATCATGATCAGACATTTCGAAGAACCTGCACACTGTCTCGCAGTGGAAGAAGGACTAGATAACAAACATTGGTTCTACGACATCAAAAGGTATCTAGAAAAGCAATAATATCCATAAGGTGTCTCAATTATAGACAAGCAAACTCTACGAAAGCTAGCTACGAATTTATTCTTAAATGGTGATGTATTATACAAAAGAAACTATGATATGGTGTTACCCAGGTGCATGGATAAACAGGAAGCAGATACACTCATGGGGGAGATCCACGAAGGAACCTTCGGTACTCATACAAATGGACATGCAATGGCTAGAAAGATCTTGAGAGCAGGCTATTATTGGATGACGATGGAAGCTGGTTGCTACCATTATACGAAGACATGCCACAAATGTTAAATCTACGCTGACAAGGTGCACATACCACCAACTCTTCTGAATATCCTAAGTTCACCATGGCCATTCTCTATATAGGGAATTAATACGATAGGAATGATAAAAACAAAAGCTTATAATGGAAACTGATTCATACTAGTCGCCATTGATTATTTTACCAAATGGGCAGAAGCTGCGTCTTATGCAAATGTCACCAAACAAGTGGGTATTCAATTCATCAAATAGAATATCATATGCATATATTGGGTTCCTATCAGAGTTATTACAGACAATAGGTCTAACTTGAACAACAAAATGATGAAGGAGTTATGTGATGATTTCAAGGTTGAGCACCATAATTTATCGTCTTACCAACCAAAGATGAATGGGGCTGTTGAAGTTGACAATAAAAATATCAATAAGATCATCAAGAAAATGGTGAAGACATATAAATATTGGCCCAAAATTCTTCCCTTCGCTCTGCATGGCTATCGTACCTCAGTACGTGCTTTGACACGTGCAACTTCTTTCTCTCTTGTTTATGGCATGGAGGTTTTACTCCCTGTTGAAGTAGAGATTCCATCTCTATGAGTCCTAATGGAAACCAAGCTTGAAGAATTAGAATGGGTTCAAACACGACTTGGTTAACTCAACCTTATTGAATAAAAATGCTTAACAGCTCTATGCCACAGTCAGTTGTACCAAAAGTGGATGAAGAAAGCCTTCGAAAAAGGCCCGTCCTCGAGTATTTAAAGAAGGAGACCTAGTCCTCAAGAAGATTCTGATACCTTGCCTAGATTCACATGGTAAATGGAAACATAACTACGAAGGTCCATATGTTGTTAAAACAACATTTTCAGGGGGAGCTCTTATCCTCATAACAATGGAATGGGAAGAACTACCATATCCATTGAATTTTGACACAGTCAAAAAATTCTATGTATAAAAGGCTCGCTAAGTCGAAACCCTAAACGGACGACTTAGGAAAAAAGGGGTGTCTCGGTGGATTAAAAACCATAAAAGGCGATCCAAGCAAAAATTAGGGACATATAAGTAAAATCATCATCTCGGTGGATTGAAAACCTGAAAGGGCGATCCAGGAAAAAGTTAGGGGTTTTATTCTAAAGATGAACAAATAAATTGTGATTTGAGAATTCATTACTACGACTACGACTAAGGGGAAAGATCAATCTGAATCATTTTTCTCAGAAGCAAGGAGATTGGAGTTACCAAAGGACATTGGAGAAGTAGCTGTATCAATTATCATTTTCATTTCCATTTTGAATTTTGTTAAGCTTTTTTTAATTACCTCTTTTTAGGAATTGCATCTTGTACTTTTACCTGTTCAAAGGTATTATCAATAATAAAACAATTTAGTTTTCAAATTATGTTTCAATTGTGTTTTTCTTTTTTCCGACTTGTTTGCAAAATACTATGATTATTTCTTGTAAACACTGCATCAAAATTATTTTGGGGATTTGACACAAAAATGAAAGCATTTGACAAAGCATCAAAAAACGCTTTGGTTAGAAAAATGTCAAAAGAAGTCTATGCCTACGTCTAGGCCTACGATACAATTATCAATGTCTTATTCACACTGTTCACCACAATATATCAAAATACAAATCAACTTGGAGATATCGCAATGGAATAATAGACAACGTTGGGAAGTCGGTGACTTAGAAACCCCAATGGTCTAAAAGGAGTGAATTATCAAAAAGCATTGACGAACACTTGGTGCATGTACGTACGAAAAACTTGGTTCATATACATATGAAATGTTTGGGTATCATATCAATAACATCGCCATTGGGCATCATGTCAATCATCAATGGGCATCATATCAATTTGGGCATTTTACATATACATTACACTACAAGAAAATTAGTGTTTAACGACACAAAAATTGCGACAGTTATGTGATAACTATCGTAATTGACATATAGAGACAGTGTTTACGACAGTTGACACCAACCGTCCCTAATATTTATTTTGCGACGGTATATTTAACCATCATAATATTATTATTACGACGGTAAAACAACCGTCGGCCCCCATTTAACACTTTTAACATTAATTTTTCACCAACAACTAGTCACGACGGTAAAATTAACCGTCCTAAAAGGCATATCACGACGGTAAAGCACCCGTCGCACCCTTAAACCTTTCACGACGGTAAAATTATCCGTCCTAAAATTCATTTCACGACGGTAAAACAACTGTCGCACCTAAAACCTTTAAAAATTCTGATGTTAGGTTTTCTAATTTGTTGTTTTAGGGTTTTATTTTTTTTAATGATTTTTTAGGATAATATTTGGTTAGGATAAAATATGTATCATCCCTTATCCATTCTATGATACTGAATTTTGTCCAAACTCAAGCCATAAATCTTCCAACAACAAGCGATAACATCATCGTCATCATCAATGACAACCTTTTCAACTGAATTCTTATCACACACTCTCAATTTCAGAAACCACCCAAACCGCACTTCTCTCCGTTCAAATCCCAACACTATCGTCACTTCCTCAACCCCAGGAAACACCAACAACCGAAGAACAAGAATCAGGGTCAATGAAACAAGGCCAAAACTTGATCAAGATTACGATGAAGCTCTCATTAGGTCATTCAAATCAGCTAAGTACAATCGAGCTCTCCGCTTTCTTAAGCGCATGGTTGACAGGGGTTATAAACCTGATGCCATTCTCTGCACTAAATTGATTAATGGTTTTTTCAATTCTAAGAAAACCCAGAAAGCTATTCGGGTCATGGAGATTTTGGAAAAGCACGGCCAGGCTGATGTTTTTGCGTATGAAGCACTTTTAAATGGGTACTGTAAAGCTGATATAGTTGATGCTGCCAATAAAGTGCTTGATAGAATGAAAAAGAGAGGTTTTTTACCTGATGTTGTTACTTATAATATTCTCATTGGGAGTCTTTGTGGGAGGGGTAAACTTGATTTGGCTTTAAGGGTTATGGATCACTTGTTGAAAGATAATTGTAGGCCAAATGTTATAACTTATACTATTTTGATTAAAGCAACTATGGATGCATTTACATTATCCAATACTTTAACCTGCCCCATACCCGCAATCAAATGATGAAGGATGATAGTACAATTAACTATTGAATTGTTCTACTCTTGTTTCTCTTGTGCAGGTCAGCAGTGCATGGATACTGTACAAATCCAGTACAGCAGGAAATGGATTCCTTTCTGCAACACTACAAGGTTTCAGTGTTTTTGATGACCGGGAAGGAGTTGAACAAGGATTTAGGTTAGCAATAGGAAAGCCTGAGAGTATTGGAGCCAGTCCTCCAAGTACACTGTCGTATTATGAAAATCAGGAGTCAATTGATAGTAGCTCAAGTAAAGGGAATAATTTTGAACCAGTTCAAACAATGCTCATTGTTGATATGAAATTTGGTCCGGATTCAACATTTGTTTCTGTGTGTATCCAGAGACCTCAGTTACTTGTTGCACTAGATTTTCTTCTTGCTGTAGTTGAGTTTTTTGTTCCAACAGACAGCAGTATGCTATCATTTGAAGAACACAATTCCTCCATGCTGGATGCAATCATCATAGATCAGTCTATCTACAAGCAACCTTGTGCTGAATTTTCCCTCTCACCTCAAAAGCCTTTAATAGTTGATGATGAAAATTTTGATCATTTCATTTATGATCGGGATGGTGGAATTCTATATTTAAAAGATGGGTGGGGTTTGAATCTTACATCAGCTAGCTCAGAGGCTATAATCTATATTGGAAATGGGAAAAAATTGCAATTTAGAAATGTTGTTATTAAGGTTTCAGTGCCTCACTTTATCCATTTTGTTCTCTGACTACTCTATGAATTTAAGATTTCGATGCATGCCCAAACTAATTTCCCTGGTTATCTGTTTGCAGGGTGGACAGCACTTGGATTCTTGTGTTTTTCTTGGGGCAAATAGTAGTTATTCAGCTTTAAATGATGACCATGTCTATTTGGAACAATCAGTTGAAAGTCCTCAGGCAATATCTCTGAGAGGTAGCGTGCATGAAGTACCATCCCAGAATAATGCAGCTAATAGCTCTGCGGAGGTTATCGTTGAGCTTCAGGTTAAGTGTTGATAAAGTTAAATATTTATACACTTGCGAATTATTGAATGTGTGGTTGATTGTAATGATGGGAGAGTTGTGTAAGTGTACTTTTGCTTGGAGTTGTGAATTGTTGTTAGCGACATTCATATAAACAACCACTTTTAGCAAACTGTTGGAATTTCACCCTTTCATACCATTTATCACGAGGTGTGAGTGAATACATAGATAATACCACATCATGGTTTACCACAATGAAAGATGACTTGAATATATGTTTATAAGTAGGGACAATCTACATCTTACAAGCTGGTTTTAAAAGGTTGAGTTAAACTCAATTCAATTTCTAAGATGGTAGAGTCTATTCTAAATATGTTGTTGGATTTCCTGCATCGTCCACACTTCAGGATTGGCCCCAAAGAGGGGTGTGTTGGAAATTTCGCCTTCGTTGCACTCTCCCCTTAGCCACCTAATTGTTGCAGCCTACAACCCTTTCACCGTGTTGGGTATGAAGGGATGATTTAGTCCCAACCAAAAACTCTCAGACTAACTATTGGATGGACTACTTTTCATTCCGTCAACCCTTCTTACTAAGGTTCTACGGGTAATTCCCCACTCATTTCCAAATCACTCAATACAAGAGTCAAATATTTTTTAGAATGAGTGCTATTCCAATTTTCTTTTTATTAGTTGTATCCGAGGTAAGACTAGTGGTGTCCATAGTTTTACTCAGTACCTTCAGTGCAAGTTGAACTGCTTCTTCCCTTGTGATATCATCCTTGTAGTCCTGTTTTAGAACTGACTGTGCTGCCTGATTGTTGGCACCAATGGCACAGCGCTAGTCCTGTTTTAGAATTGAATTGTGTGTAACCCTGCTTAGTATCACAGAGAGATTGAACCAACTGCTCAACGGGCATAGGCTCTTGGTACCCAAATGAGTAACGCTGTGCTTGGATCCTAGCGGTATTGATTACGATGTTGGCGTCGGACATAATCCCGACAACAGCACATGCAACATGATCATCGATCTTGTACATTTTCTCAGTCGAAGTTGAGGTTTGAAGCAGCTTGGATGTCACCTTCTTCTCGCCAACCAGAACAACTCATCTCTTTTATTTTTCTATTGTTTATATTCAAAATAACATGTTCTCGTAAGTACTAGAATTCTGAAAATATAATTTTGAAGATTTAAAGATTTGTTTTTGTTAATTCTTGACCATATGAGTTACCGTAGGTAACGAGCCAGTTGTAATAGCACGCGGAGATATCACGGGTCTATTCCCAGAAGGAAGTAGAGAAGCAATCGGCATGTCGAAGGAGATAAGCATTTTTCTTTGTAATGTTCAGTTTACAAAAGATGCTGGTGCCTTTTGTGTGACAGGAGTTAAACTTGACAATGCAACAACTATAGCAACGTTTGATCCAAATGAGAAAACCTACAACATTAATGGAAAGGATGTGCAAGGACACTTCATGGTGGATTACACTGCTGCTCAGATTGACCACAATGTGTCGAGTAAGTCTTCAACTAAGAGATTCTTTATTTATTATAAAGTTGAGGTTTATGTTCTTATCCTATGTTGCAGTGAATCAGGCCATTTTTTCGCGTCCAAGTTTCTACGACGGCTTATCTCCCGTACTCAATGTTGATGGTATTCTAAGTAGCAAAACTCCACCAAGGGTTTGGTTGAATTTTCAGGTTCTCTCCATCTCTATCTCGTGACGCATAATCATTTTATACACAGTTCTTATTTTCAAATTGATTGTTCTGTTGCAGTACCAAGCATTTTATGACCAACACGACGTAAAGCTAGTTGATAAAGTACTAGAAATGTTGAGACTTTATACTATAGACTTTATTTCATCTCCAGAGATCGGTTTCTTAACAAGTGTCAATGAGAAAGTTAGGAAGAAAACAAAGTTCGTCTTTCAATTTCTTAACGCAAGTGATGTCGCACCAACAACAATGCAACCGTATGGCACCATTGTGAAAGATCTTGCGGCAATCAAGTCATATGCATCTGGCATAATAGTGCCGAAAGAATACATATGGCTAGTTAAACCAGACAATTACTTGGGGCCTCTCACAACCCTAGTATCTGATGCACATAAACAAGGACTGGAAGTGTATGCTTCTGGTTTTGCGAATGATTTCTTTTCAAGCTATGATTATAACTATGATCCTACTGTTGAGTACCTACAATTTATAGCGAAAGACGAATGTGTTGATGGTCTTGTTACTGATTTTCCTTCAACCGCATCAAATTCTATAGGTGAGTTGAAAACACTAGACCTTTCTTATTAACATTTTCTGCGGTGAGAGTGAAGAGATATTCAAAACTATGCTTATTAGAAGACTAGTTCAAAAGAAGATAACTGGGCTATATGGAACTGAATTTCTTGTTTTTTCAGCATGCTTTGCACTCAACAATACACTGCCGAAAAAAGGTAATAGTATTATTCTTGAACTTCTCACAACAGTCATAGAACCTTATAAACAAGATGCAAAAAGATGCTAATGCGTTTGTTTTTTGCAGGACAACCTTTGATCATTAGCAATAACGGAGCAAGTGGCATTTATCCAGGTTCTACCAATCTTGCTTATCAACAAGCAATAGACGATGGAGCTGACATTATAGATTGCTCGGTTCAAATGACAAAAGATGGAATTTCATTCTGCTCAAATACAGCAGACCTAATGGCAGATACAACTGCTATGACTAAATTCATGTCGCGGACTTCCAATGTTCCAGAAATTCAACCAAATAGTGGAATTTTCTCCTTCGATCTCACGTGGAACGAGATCCAAAGCTTGCAACGTAATGCTTCCGTTTGACTTCAAAAATTCATGAAGAATGGTGGATAGCAACGTAATGATTATGGAACTCGCATTTTACATGATTATGGAACACACATTTTTTTGGATATTATAATGCTTATTTGATGTTAAATATTTTTTATTGAAATTATTTTTACTATATTACAAAGTGATAGAAAATAAAACAAAAAATAATACTATAAATAAATATATTAAAGAAGAAATAATTTAAAGAAAAAAATAACACAAAAAAAAACTATATTTAAAATTTTTTACATAGATAATAATTTAAATAAAAAATATATATAATAGAAAAATAAAAAAAAATCAAGACATAAACAAAAGTCATGGCGACAGTACCGAACCGTCGTAATCAACAATTAAAAATAATCAACAAAAGTCATGACGGTATCGAACCGTCGCCATAAACAATTTAATCAATTTCAAAAGATATTCACGACAGTATCGAACCGTCGCCATCAATAATTAAAAGAAACTCAAAAGATAGTCACGACGGTATCAACCCGTCGTAAACTTGAACGACAGTTTTTGTAACCGTCGCGAAATAGGTTGGGGACACACACTTCTGCGACGGTAAAGCAACCGTCGTGGAAAGCAAATTGCGACGGTTTTAACCGTCGTAATCTACAAAAATACCTGTCGCAATCTGCCAATTTTCTTGTAGTGTTATACATTGCATTTCCAGACTTCTTAGACCAAGATTACTGTGAAATGTTTTGGGGTCTATTACCAACTAAGACATCTAGACGAACCAAAATTTCAAGCCTTAGCGTTGTTCAGTCATTAGCAACAAATACCTTGGTTGAGAACAGACACGACAAGTAGATTGGAACTTCATTAAGCGATATATCTGCGATTTATATCTTTGATTTAGTCATCTAAGATCAATTCCAAATGTCGAACCCACATTATTTGTCCCCTAGGTTGTAATAAATATGCAAATCTACATTACAACTTGCTATGTTAGCCTCGAAGCTTTAGCTAGTTTGTTACCAAACCTTACTCTATTAGATTAGTCCCCTGGCAGAAAGAGAGTTGATACCTGCATTTTCTACCCCCTAGGTTGTGCTAGATGTGCATAATCTGCGATATAACTTGTTGCATCAGTCTCGAAGCAGCAATAAGTTATCTATTTTTCAAAACACGCGTCGTTTATCCCCTAGGTTTTGATAAATATCGCAAAACTACAATATAACTTACTATGTTAGTCTCAAAGCGTTAGTAAGATATTTTTCAAACCCGTATCATTTACTCCCTAGGTTGTAGTAGATATACGAAAATCTGTGATATAACTCGTTGTGTCAGACTCGAAGCAAAAATAAGTTATCTATTTTCTGTGATATAGTTCATCGTGTTAGTCTCAAAGCGACAATGAGATATCAAACTTGTGTTATTTATCCTCTAGGTTGTGGTGAATATGCAAAATCTGCAATAGCTTGTTGCATCAGTCTCGGAGCAACAATGAGTTATTTATTTGCAAACCGGTGTTATTTACCTCCTAGGTTATGGTAAATACACAAAATCTATGATTACTTTTTATATGTTGATGAGTTATCTGCATCGTCATATCTAGGTCATACATGTTCATACCATAGGCATTGGTGAGTTAACAGCGTCATCATTGTCTGTTTACCTTTTGGTTTATCTTACAGTCTATACTTTCTTTAAAATCTTTTGGTAAACTATTGGGTCTTCCATTATTTAATAACCCTTCGATCTGAATGTGCAAGATCTTCGTATTCTTGCACCCTCAATCGAAGAGTAATTAAATAGGGGCAGATGTCATACCCCAAATTTCCCCCTACTGATATTAATAGTAAATGCAGTTTGTTTAACCTTTTTATTAAATTTTGGTGTTACATTTTTTTCGAAATTATAATTCTAACTTATATATTTTGTTGTTCTAAAAAATCATTATTTTTAAATCTAAGGGAGGGGTGTTTTCTTATCATCTTGAAAAGGGGGGGGGGGGGGGTGTTTCACAAATTATTATATAAACTTAATATCCCACTAGGTTCTTTAAGCTCATGTCTAAATTAAATTAATTGGTTTTATAAATAGTCATATAAACTTAAAACCCCTTGCTGTTGTGAAGTTCATACCCTCACCAAAGCTCTTCATCTAAGAAAAGGATTAGGGTTCATCCTTAGAACCCTAACCCCTTTGAGCAAAGCCCTAATCGTTAACTGCAAGCAAAATAAAAGAGGATCAGAAGGAAATTGGAGAAAGAATCAGAAAAGGATTATACAAGAAGTTTCACAGTAGGAGAGGTAAGTTGGATCACTTAGCTTAGGGTTAGATGATTTGTTGTTTATGTTGAATGAATGAACGATTGTTGTTTGATTTGTTGACTTCTGGATTTTTTTGGGTTTAGGGTTTGTACCTAGGGTTAGGGTTCATTAGGTTTTGCTTAGGGTTCTTCCTTGATAACTAGGTTTCTTAGGTTTAGGTTAAAAGTTGTTAGGGTTAGGTTTAAACTCATAGGGTTCATAGGGTTTGGTTGAAGATCTGGGCAGAAGATGAATTTCTAGACAGAGATTCATCACGAACGGAGGCCACAACAGCCACCCACGGTATTTGGGGCCTAAGTTTCTAAGGGATAGCTAGGGTTCTTGGGGTTTATATGCGTTTATGGGTTTTAGTTGAAGGTTCTAATTGAAGTTCAACCGAAAACCTGGGTTGGATGGTGGCTCAAGGCGGCACAAGGCAGCACTGCCGACCTGAGGAGATTTCCGGTGGAAGTATTTTAGAGAGAGGCTGCAGCCTCTCTCTCTCTCTCTAGGTTTTTGTTTAAAGTGGGAGAAGGGAGATAGAGAGAGACGGAGAAAGAAGAGGAAAATGGGAAAATGGGAAGAAAATGAATATATAGTGCATATGTCCCTCTATGCGTTCATATTATCATGCACCCTCGATCAACAGCGAATCCCTGGCCTCTATTCTTCATACTCTTGATAAACGCCCCAAAGTTAACCTCTGGAGGCCATTTGATCAAGATTGAACGCTCCTGATCTCACTGGCACATCATAACATGTGTACCTCCCTACACTATGTCCAATGGATCAAACAAATTTATTTGGGCCAAGCCCATTCTATTAACACCCCCCCTTTAATTGCTCTTTTAACATAGTTTACACCCCCTGGCGCTTTTGGGCTCAAATATTACCTGGACCTGAGTCTTTATTATTAGCACGCCCCAGATTTACTGCCTTCACATAGTTTACACCCCCCTGATCATTGGGCCCTAAATGAACTATAGGCTTAAGCCTTTGATATTTTATCCCCTATTTTACTATGTTAGCTAAGAATACACCCTATGTTTTTATTTATTTAATTTATTTATATCATATATTTATCAGTTTTCCTCTCATATCATTTTCTATCATTAGCATTAAAATAATATATTTTTTTATCATAAATAATCATGTTGATAAATAAATATTTGCCTATTATTATAAATATTTAATATATTTTTAATAATAAGAAAATAATTATTTACTAAGTATTTTCTAAAATACTAACCCTTTTTTATTAATTCATCAAACTTGTTTTTTTTCTTCAAAATTGCATCATGCATTTAAGACGTCTAACCCATCAAACTTAATATTATTTTCACTAACTTAATTTCAAATTTAATATTAATTTCAAAAAATGGATTGTGGGTATATTTTCTAAATTAACTGTGAACTTCGTCTACAACTATGCAATTTTTCAAACCCAAACAAGGTTCAAGGATAATTCGAAAAATTTACACAATCCATAAAAAAAAACTAACCAAACACATACGAACTATGAAATTAGACTCTGATTCTTCGCAAGGAGATACGTAGGCACGCGGTTAAAACTAAGGCGAGTTTATAACTAAAAAATTAAACTTTTTTTTCAAATACATGGAAACAATACAGTTAAATAGAAAATTCCTGATCTACCCTTAGACCTAGAAATGGAACCCCTAGAGAACAAGGGAGATGAAGGGTGTCTAACATATTTCCTTCGTCTAACCAACTCGTGAACTTAGAATCTCTGAACAATTTAGGGTTATATGTTCTTTCTCACACTTAAGATAAAAAGTAGTGGTGGCGACTCGTATTTTTTGCCGGTTATGACACATCATTATGGCATAGATGTTTGGCACATGTCAACTTTGATCTACTTAAAAAGATCATTTTAAAATATTTAGTGAAATTCTGGCAACAGATACTTAATGTCACATTGTGTTATGACACCGTATCTGACAAATTGTACACAAACCAAACAGTAATTTAAAAGACAGTAAAGAACACAATCAATTGTTAACCCAGTTCAGTGTATAACCACACCTACATCTAGGGGCTACCAAGCCAGGGGGAAATTCACTATAAGAGGTATTAATTTAGGAATAAACCAACCAGTTTATCTCCTTCACTTAAGACCTACCCAATGCAACTTCAATCTAAGTCCTACTTAAACCTGAGTTCCTACTCACTCCCCCTCAATTATAGCAGTGATACTAATCTACTGATTAATAAGATTATGAAGACATTCTTCAATACACACGCTTGATTTTGCTTCAAAGCTTTAATCAAGAGACACAACACTCGTGCTTCAAAGCTTTGAGTGATAAACAACCCTTACAACCAAATCCTACTCCAAGTCACTTATCAAGTGATAATTGCTTGGCTCACATTAATTACTAAAACTATCACAACTACAAAATGCCTTATTGATCTTCTTTGAAAAGCGCTGCACACCATTAGGATTCTTGAGAAATATATATGCAATCTATTCTTCATTTTGGGCTTTCATAAAAATAGCTAGGGTTAACCAAATTTAACCTAAAGACTTGGTCTTGGGCTTTCATCATAACAGATTAGGGTTAAGCAAGGTTAACCTAATATCCACGTGAGCATCTGATCTAGTCAATATACTTTAACTCAGAATAGCACACCAGATTCCTGAAAATTCTCAGGAACAATAAATCTGCACAACAACTTGATCAGTACAGGATGTCTTAACATTGGTTATGACATCATGTATCCTGCTCACTGATTTTGGTAGAATTCAGTACATATGATCATAGCTTAATCATCATGATATTCACTCATACTGAGTTGTTCCTGTAGAACATTCCTTCTGTAGAATTTGTCTTTATCCCAGAATGTTATGACATCAGTCATGACATTCGCAAATACGGTTTTACCAAAAATTAATGCCAACAAGCAAACACTTACAAACTCCCCCTTTGGCAAATTTTTGGCTAAAACCCCTAAACAATCAGAGATTAGAATGCAGAAGCAACATGCAGCAGAATTTTTAATAACAGCTAATCTAACTACCAATATCCAATTCTACCAAAATTACCACAATTACTTCTCCCCCTTTTTAGCCATAAAGAGGCCAAAGGATCTAGTACTTCAAGTTATACAGTCATCAAAAGGAAATCCAAAATACACAGAAACAGAGAGAAGGTATCAAATAGCAGCAGCAAGTTCCAGCATCAATCTTTACAACTCAGCAAACACAGACCTTCAGGTACTGTCATCCCCTGAGGAAGCACTATTTTCAGCAGCATCTTCTGGTGAGCTTCTTGCAGAACCATCATGTTGTTCTTCATCAGCATCCTCTTCCCTCATTTGTTCTTCATTTTCCTCCTGTTCCAGACTAGTAATCAGCTCTTCAAGAGTCCTTTTTCTTGCATCAAGCTCTCTGCAGGTTTCTTTTAGAACAGCTATAACATCAACTTTCTTGGAATGAGCTTTGACATTTGATGTCTCAGCAGATGTCATAACAATGTCAGGGATATGTGTTCCCTGAAATAGCTTATAGTGAAAACTAAGTGCAGGGGCTCTTTTGCACACAGAGTCCTTTTCAACCAGAATATTAGGATACTGATCAATGATTATACCACACAGGAGAGAGGGAAAAGCAATAGGGCCTTTAATAGCACAGCTCTCAGCATGTTTCATTGTTTGATCAAAGATGTAGTTGCCATAATCAAAGTTTGTTCTGGTTCCAACAGCATAGATAAATCTTCCCAAACCAGTGGAGATGGTGGATTTGTGGTTGGTGGAAACCCAGTTAGCTGCACCAATTTTGTGCAGTATGGAAAACTTCACACTCAACTTGCTTGCAGTTAGCTTCCCTTTCAAGGGCCAGTGCTTGACTTGCTTGGCAGTGATGGTTTGACAAACCTGGTTGTCAGTATCTTCAAGCTCAGGCTGAGCATTATCAGGCCTCCCTAGGTATTTGTTTATCACAGTAGGAGAGAAATTTACCTTCCTTCCTCTCACATAAACACTCTTAAAATCAGCTGACTTTCCATCAGCACATCCACCAGACAAATTTACTATGAATTCTTTGACAAGAATCTCATAGCAGTTGGAAAACTTGACCCCTGTTTTCATCAGGCCAGCAGCCTTGATGAGATCCATGACTTCCTTACACTTAATAACACTTATGTTCAGCTCCCTCTCTAAGGCAATCCTTTTCAAAAACACACACTTCCACCTGCTTGCATTTTCTGGATGGTGAAAGGAGATGTTGTCAATGGCAACCTCAGGAACCTTAGGCAGTTTGCTAGAAGAGGGTTTCTTCCTGAGAGGAATGTCTGGAACATTGCTCTCAACATCAAAATCAAAGTCTGATTCCTCATCAGATTCAGAGGGTTCAGGAGCCTTTCTTTTCTTGTCTATAGGTTGTCTCAAAGGTTTTGAAATACTACCAACAGATACCCTAGCTTTTACCTTACCCTTCCCTTTGGAAGTTCCAGCCTTTTGATCCTTCTCAGCTTCTTCTCTAGCCTTGTTCTCCGGCCTAGATTTCTCATGAACAACTTCAGTAGCCTTCTCTTTGGAGGGGCTTTGGGCAGCACTCTGCTTTTCTTTTCTACTCATCATCCTTCTTGCTATGCTAGGGTTGATATTAGCAATTAAATCATTATCAGAAAACTCTTCATCAACATCAATGACAGGAGGTTCAACAGCCTTGTCAGTAGGGGTCTGGTGATCATCAGGTTTCTCTGGAGATTTCTCAATGTTGTCATCAGGTGTCTCAACATTCTGAGTGACATTGGGATCACTTTCTAAATTAGGGCTAGCAGTTTCTTGGTTCAATGGTACGGATACACCAGGAACAGAGTGATTCTCATTAAGAATCTTAGTGACTAGTCTGGCAATAGCTTGATGCACATAATCAGAACCTTCCCTATTAGTTATCTCTAGAGGAACAGAGGATGATGGTTGAGAAGATTTACCAGAGGGAGAAGCTTGTGATCTTCTTGCATGTCTGGTTCATAGTTTCTTGACCTTAGTATGATCAGCTGTCATTGCACGAAGTAGAGTTACCTCAAGAACATCAGCATCCAAGGGGTTTAAGTTTGCCCTAGGTTCGGTGTCAGTGGGTGAGGAAGATGCAGTTGCCTTTGATGAAGATGATGACACAGATTGTTGAGACATCTTGAGAGATTGAGAATACAAGTGACAACGAGTGTGAAATTTTCTTTTGAGGGAATGGAGAGTGATGCAGCAAACTGAGAAGAGGGAGATATAAATATGTTTATTACTCTTCTTAAACTTTTGGAAAGAAAGATGGAAACAAATGATTAGCCCAATCAGAATAAACTTGATTAAAATATCTCTTTCAAACCTTGTATTAAGCAAAATTAATTGCTATATCTCTTCATATTGGCAAATACCCAGCTTGCCCCTTAAATTCTCAAACTAACTAGCATCAAGTGCCTTGGTAAAAATATCAGCCAGTTGTAGTTCAGTGGCAACATGTTCCAGCTTAATCACCTTCTCCTCCACAAGATCTCTGATGAAGTGATGTCTAATGTCAATATGCTTAGTCCTGCCGTGCTGTATAGGATTCTTGGATATGTTAATAGTACTCAAATTATCACAGTACAATATCATGACATCTTGTGTGACATTATACTCAATCAGCATCTGTTTCATCCAGATCATTTGAGAACAGCTGCTACCAGCTGCTATGTATTCAGCTTCAGCAGTAGATAGAGACACACAGTTTTGCTTCTTGCTGAACCAAGAAACAAGATTATTTCCCAAAAAGAAGCATCCTCCAGAGGTGCTCTTTCTATCATCAGCACTACCAGCCCAATCAGCATCATAATAACCAGACAGAATTGGTTCACATCCATGAGAGTACAACATGCCATAATTGTAAGTTCCACTCACATACTTCAGAATTCTTTTCACCTGGTTGATGTGACTTACTTTGGGTTCAGCCTGGTATCTTGCACGTACCCCAACTGCAAAGGCAATGTCAGGTCTGCTGGCTGTTAAGTATAGCAGACTTCCTATCATGCTTCTGTACAAGCTTTGATCCATATTTGCCCCACTTGTGTCTTTGGACAACTTTAAATGAGTAGGTGCAGGAGTCCTTTTATGACTGACATTCTCCATCCCAAACTTCTTGACAATATTCTTCGCATACTTGCTTTGAGACAGAAAAATTGAGTCTTCCATTTGTGTGACTTGTAGTCCAATAAAGTAGGTCAATTCTCCCATGAGGCTCATTTCAAATTCAGCTTGCATCTGGTTAGCAAAATGTTTAACCATTTTATCTAACATTCCTCCAAACACTATGTCATCAACATAAATTTGAGCTACCATTATCTTTCCTCCTTCATTCTTGACAAAAAGAGTTTTATCCAAACCTCCTTTCCTGTATCCTTTGTCAGTGAGGAACTTTGTCAACCTTTCATACCAAGCTCTAGGAGCTTGTTTCAGACCATATAATGCTTTCCTCAATTTGTAGACATGATCAGGACAGTTTGGATCCACAAATCCTTTAGGCTGTTCCACATATACTTCCTCATTTAAGTACCCATTTAGGAAGGCACTCTTCACATCCATCTGAAATAGCTTGAACTTAAGGAGACAAGCAACTCTTAAGAGAAGTCTGATTGATTCCAGTCTAGCTACATGAGCAAAAGTATCATCAAAATCAACCCCTTCAACTTGAGTGTATCCTTGAGCAACAAGTCTTGCCTTATTCCTGGTGACAACTCCTTCAGCATCTGACTTGTTCTTGTAGATCCACTTTGTGCCAATGATGTTTGTTCCTTATGGTATAGGAACTAACTCCTATACTTCATGTTTCTTGAACTGGTTCAATTTATCTTGCATTGCTCCAATCCAGTATTCATCAGTCAAAGCCTCTTTAATATTTTTTGGTTCAATCTTAGACACAAAACAAGAGTTTGTGATGATTTCCCTAGATCTTGTAGTGACTCCACTATTAGGATCTCCTATGATGAGTTCCTTAGGATGATCTTTCTGAATTCTGATGGAAGGATCTTTGTTAGCTTCCTTTGATTCAGACTCTGATGGAGTAGGATTAGGCATATCATCCTTTTTAGACACTTGTGTTGAAGTCTCAAAGAATGTCTCAACATCATATGGGACATTTGTTTCCTCATGGTGATCATCAACTATGACATTTATAGACTCCATCATAGTTTTGGTCCTGGAATTGAACACCCTATATGCTCTGTTGTTGGTAGAGTATCCTAGGAATATTCCTTCATCACTTTTAGGGTCCATCTTTCTCCTTTGTTCACGATCTGTCAGAATATAGCATTTGCTCCCAAAGACATGGAAGTACTTCACTGTAGGCTTTCTTCCTTTCCATAGTTCATAAAGGGTGGATGATGTTCCCTTTCTCAAGGTGACCCTGTTGTGGACATAACAGGCTGTATTCATAGCTTCAGCCCAAAAATGAATAGGAAGCTTCTTGGCATGTATCATTGCTCTGGCAGATTCCTGTATAGTCCTGTTTTTCCTTTCCACAACTCTATTTTGTTGAAGAGTTATAGGTGAAGAGAACTCATGATTGATTCCTTCTGAGGAACAGAACTCATCAAACTTACTATTTTCAAATTCCTTACCATGATCACTTATGATTCTGACAATGCATCCTTCTTTTTCTCTTTGAATTCTTTTGCACAATTCCTTAAATAAATCAAATACATCAGACTTTTCCCTAATGAAGTTTATCCAGGTGAATCTGGAAAAATCATCCACAACATCATAGGCATATCTCTTTCCACCAAGACTTTCCACCTGCATGGGACCCATCAGATCCATATGTAGAAGTTCTAGCACCTTAGAGGTGGTCAGATGTCTTGTCTTTGGATGTGACATTCTAGTTTGCTTTCCAACCTGACATTCACCACAGACTCTCCCTTCATCAATCTGAAGCCTTGGAATCCCTCTGACAGCCTCCATGGATATGATCTTTTTCATCCCTCTAAGATGTAAATGACCAAGTTTTTGGTGCCACGGTTTCACTTCCTTTTCTTCTTTGGCTATAGAGCACACAGAAGAGTAGTTAGTATTCTCAGACTCCCATAAGTAACAGTTGTCTTTTGATCTGAATCCTCTCATTACAACTTCTTATTTTTCATTAGTTACAAGACATTTAGACTTGGTGAAGTTGACCTTGAATCCTAGATCATATAATTGACTGATACTTATGAGATTAGCAATCAAACCATTTACCAGCAACACTTCATTTAGGTTTGGAACTCCAGGGTAGTCCAAGTTTCCAACTCCTTTGATTTCTCCTCTAGCACCATCTCCAAAAGTGACATAACTAGTAGTATGAGGTTTGACATCATTCAGCAGATTCTTGATTCCAGTCATGTGTTTAGAGCATCCACTGTCAAAGTACCAGTCTTCCTTGGCAGAAACTCTAAGGGAGGTGTGAGCTATCAGGGCTGCAGTCTTTTTATTCCACTGTTGAGTATATGGTGCCTTGTTAGTCTTAGGTTTAACATATGGGGTCTGATTAGGATATCCATATAATCTGAAGCAGAATGGCTTTATGTGACCAAACCTCCCACAATAATGACATCTCCATCTTTGAAACTTTTTCTTCATATTTCTCTGTTCTTGATGTTGAGTCCTATGTTGTGACATCTGCTTTGACATTTGTTTATTAGGCCTGGTCTTCTTCTTGTCAACAGCAGATTTCTTTGCAGCCACAAATCCTAGACCAGACATGTTTCCTGCATTTTGTCCAGCCTGAAGGATTTCTTCCAACTTGTCAGTTCCAGTTGTTAACATCTTGACAGACTTAGTCATCTGATCAAGTTTGGAGTTCAACATTAGAACTTCACCTTTGAGATGGCTTATAGTAGCAGTGTCTGCCTTCTTCTCAACCTCCAACTTCACTATGAGCTTTTTCTGTTTCTCATTTTGCTGACAGACTTCAGCAATTCTGATACATAGCTTCTTGTAGGAGTCAGCAAGTTCTTCAAATGTCACTTCCTCATCACTAGAATCATTATCAGAGTTACAAACACCAGATAGTGCAGTAACTAGTTTAGCAGATTCTTTTTCAGAGTCACTTTCTGAGTCACCATCACACCAAGTAACATACATTCCTTTCTTTTGTTTCTTTAGAAAGGTAGGACATTCAGCTCGAATGTGCCCATATCCTTCACATCCATGGCACTGGATTCCTCTGCTTTGATTTCACTTTTCTTCAGACTTAGTTCTTCTGCTGGAGTCATAGGATCTGCTAATGTCAGAGGAAATGTTCTTGACATTTGACCTTGACTTTGGGTCCATTCTCTTGATGAGTTTGTTGAACTGCCTTCAAAGCATAGCTATAGCTTCTAATATATTCTCTTCATCACTCTCCTTACTTTCATCTTCAGTATTGGATACAAGGTCTATGCTCTTGTTTTTCTTGTCAACATTGTCACTGATCCCCATCTCAAATGTCTGAAGTGACCCAATGAGTTCATCAACCTTCAAGTTGCAGATATCCTGAGCTTCTTCTATAGCAGTCACTTTCATTGCAAACCTTTTAGGCAAGGATCTGAGAATCTTTCTCACCAGCTTTTCTTCTGACATCTTTTCTCCCAATGCTCCTGAGGTGTTGGCAATTTCCAAGATGTTCATGTGAAACTCATGAATGGTCTCATCTTCCTTCATCCTTAGATTCTCAAATTTGGTAGTGAGCATCTGAAGTCTTGACATGTTTACTTTGGATGTACCCTCATGGGTGGTTTTGAGAGTGTCCCAAACATCCTTGGCCAGTTCACATTGATGTACTAGTCTGAATATGTTTCTATCAATTCCATTGAACAAGGCATTCAATGCTTTAGAGTTACCCAGGGCTAACTCTTCTTCTTCTTTGCTCCATTCTTCCTCAGGTTTCAGACTAGTCGTCCCATCTTTCCCAGTTATGGTGGGATGGTTCCATCCTTTGTCAGCAGTTCTCCAAGCTTTATTGTCCAGTGACTTCAAGAAGGAAATCATACGAGGATCCCAGTAGTCATAGTTTGATCCATCCAGAATAGGTGGTTTGTTCCAAAATCCTCCTTCCTTCTCCATAGCGCCAGAAAATAATATCCCTAGATCTCACCCAGAAAGACAGGCAGGGTGCCTGCTCTGATACCAATTGAAATTCTGGCAACATATACTTAATGTCACAGTGAATGTTATGACACCGTATCTGACAAATTGTACACAAACCAAATAGTAATTTAAAAGACAGTAAAGAACACAATCAATTGTTAACCCAGTTCAATGTATAACCACACCTACATCTGGGGCCTACCAAGCCAGGGAGGAAATTCAATATAAGAGGTATTAATTTTGGAATAAACCAACCAGTTTATCTCCTTCACTTAAGACCTACCCAATGCAACTTCAATCTAAGTCCTACTTAAACCTGAGTTCCTACTCACTCCCCCTCAATCACAGCAGTGATACTAATCTACTGATTAATAAGATTATGAAGACATTCTTCAATACACACACTTGATTTTGCTTCAAAGCTTTAATCAAGAGACACAACACTCGTGCTTCAAAGCTTTGAGTGATAAATAACCCTTACAACCAAATCCTACTCCAAGTCACTTATCAAGTGATAATTGCTTGGCTCACATTAATTACTAAAACTATCACAACTACAAAATGCCTTATTGATCTTCTCTGAAAAGCGCTGCACACCATTAGGATTCTTGAGAAATATATATGCAGTCTATTCTTCATTTTGGGCTTCCATAAAAATAGCTAGGGTTAACCAAAGTTAACCTAAAGACTTGGTCTTGGGCTTTCATCATAACAGATTAGGGTTAAGCAAGGTTAACCTAATATCCACGTGAGCATCTGATCTAGTCAATATACTTCAACTTAGAATACCACACCAGATTCCTGCAAATTCTCAGGAACAATAAATCTGCACAACAACTTGATCAGTACAGGATGTCTTAACATTGGTTATGACATCATGTGTCCTGCTCACTGATTTTGGTAGAATTCAGCACATATGATCATAGCTTAATCATCATGATATTCACTCATACTGAGTTGTTCCTGTAGAACATTCCTTCTGCAGAATTTGTCTTTATCCCAGAATGTTATTACATCAGTCATGACATTCACAAATCTGGTTTTACCAAAAATTAATGCCAACAAGCAAACACTTACATTTAGTAAGTGGTCTACCTAAAATAAATTTTTCAAAAGATCCCCTATGTGATGCATGTCAAAAGGGCAAACAAATAAGAGTCTCTTTTAAATCTAAAAATGTTGTTTCAAGTTCGAGACCTATTGAGCTCCTTCACATGGATTTATTTGAACCATCAAGGACCAAAAGCATATGTGGAAACTATTATGGTTTTGTAATTGTAGACAATTACTCAAGATTTTGTTGGACTGTCTTCTTGCATAGCAAATATGAAACGTCTGCGGCTTTCACACGTTTCTCCAAGTCATCCCAAAATAAATTGAATTCTAAAATTGTTGCCATCTGAAGCAATCATGAAGGTGGATTTGAAAACTACCTCTTTGAAGAATATTGTGATAAATTTGGTATTGAACATAACTTTTCAACTCATAGAACTCCATAACAAAATGGTGTTGTGGAGCACAAATATCGTGTTTTAGAGGAGTTGGCAAGAACAATGCTCAATGATTGTGGTCTACCAAAATATTTTTGGGCCGGCGCTATTAGCACAACATATTATGTTTTGAATAGGATACTTATTCGTCCTATTCTTGACAAAACTCTTATTAATTTTTAAAAGGTAGAAAACCAAATTTATTGAATCTTCATGTATTTGGATGTAAATGTTTTGTTTTAAATAATGGAAAGGATAATCTTGAGAAATTTGACGTGAAAGCCGATGAAGGTGTCTTTCTTGGATACTACCAATCTAGTAAAGCTTATAGAGTTTACAACAAGTGATTTCTTATTATTGAAGAGTAGGTTCATGTTACTTTTGATGATTCTTGCCCAAATATTGTTGGGAAAGGTATTACTTTTTATGGTGTAGGTGCATTTACGAAAGACGTACTCAAGGACACTGAAAAGGAGTTGATCAACCTAAAGCGGTGGAGATTGAGAAGGAGAAATATGACAACCAAAAAAAGAAGGATGGCGAAATTCAACAAGAAGATGATGGTCTTCCATTAGAGTAGATAACCTCTAAGTATCATCCAATTGACAACATTATTGGAGACATCACCAAAGGGGTAACAACACACTCTAAGATAGGTAATTTATGTTATCACCATGTGTACATATCACAAGTTGAACCTAAAAACACTAAGGATGCCTACTTGATGAGCATTGGCTTATGGCCATGCAAGAAGATTTTAATCAATTTGAAAGAAATGAAGTTTGGGACTTTGTCCCTCGTCCACAAAATCATCAAGTTATAGGCACACGATGGGTGTTTAGGAATAAACTTGACGAACATGGTGTGATAACAAGGAAAAAGGCCCAACTAGTGGCTCAAGGGTATAACAAAGAGGAAGGAATTTATTATGATGAGACGTATGCTCCGGTTGCCCAACTCGAGGCTATACGTCTTTTACTAGCATATGCATGTTCCAAGAACTTCAAATTATATCACATGGACGTGAAAAGTGTGTTCCTTAACAGATACATAAATGAAGATGGTGTGTGTTTCATAACCTCCTAATTTTGAAAATCAAGAGTATCCTAATTATGTTTTTAAGCTAAAATGTTCTTTGCATGGTCTTAAACAAGCCTCAAGGGCATGGTATGACCGACTTATCTAGTTCTTGCTGGATCAAGGATATTCTATAGGGAAGGTAGATACTACTCTCTTTATTAAACATCAACGAAATCATATTTTACTTATTCAAATTTATGTTGATGATATCATTTTTGGATCAACTAAAACGCATCTTGTCAAGGAGTTCTTTAACCTTATGTAGGGAGAGTTTGAAATGAGTCTCATGGGAAGTTGAACTACTTTCTCGGACTTCAAATAAAGTAACACAAGGAAGGAACATTTGTATGTAAAATCAAGTATTATCTCGAATTACTAAAATGATTCAGAATTGACGCTGCAAAGGAAATTAACACCCTATAGCAACAAATGGCAATTTGGATAGATATGAAAATGGTAAGGATGTTGATGTCAATAAATATAGATGTATGATTGGATCTCTTCTATATCTTACGACATCTAGGCCTTATTGAAGATGTGAAAAACACAAGAAGGGGAGGTTAATTGAAAACTTGGATCTAAAACAGCTTAATGACACAGTATTTTTATCCTGGTTCGTTTGATCTCAAACTACTCCAGTCCACCCGTCAAGGTGATTTCGCCTCTCTCCAACGAGGTCTTAATCCACTAATCTCAACAAGATTACAAAAGCTACTTTAACAACTATTAAAGTCTTCTTGAGTACAACCATAATCTGGTTAATCTCAAGGATCTCTTTTACAATATGATTAAACAAAATGTGTTGTTGTTTTTCTAACAAAAACGGTTTATCACAACTGTGATAAATTACACAGGTTTAGCTTAGAATAAAGAATGAATTTTCTTGAGCTTGAATATGCGTGGTTGGGGATCTTATAAAATTGTTGTGTGTACATACGTGCTTCATTTTGCAAGCTGACTTGTTTATATAGGCAGTGTAATGACGTTGTCCATAAAGCAAGTTTAATGTTATTAACACACTTTCCTTTTGGAGAAGATCCTGTCTGAAGAAAGCCGTTGGAATTAATTCTGTCTTGAATGTTCAGTAACGCTTCAGAGTCTTTTCTCCTTACTGCTGATGACGCTTCAGAATATTGATGACTTGGTTTGATATGTTCTTGTTCAGAATCAGAGTTTACTGTAATTAAACGTAGGTTCTGGTCACCAATCTTCAGCGTATAATTGGATTGCTTCAGCGTGTAATACTTTATGGCTTATCTTCTAATGCTGATCTGATCAGAACTTCTGCATACATAAAACATATTTTTAAGGTGCATATTTGTTCTTTGTATTTATTTATTCTTTGTATTTGTTATCATCAAAACTCTAACCAAGGGTTGTAGAATCAAACTATGTTCTAACAATCTCCCCCTTTTTGATGATGACAAAAACCAGATTTTTCAATTAAAAAATAAAGAATAAAAAGTTTAGAATAGAGAAGAAAAACTCCTCCTGAGTTGATTACTTCACTTAAGTTCCTTGAGTCTTTGAGCATCAGAGTTTAACTGCATCTTTTATCAGAGTTTTGTACCTGTTCAAGCTTTTCAAAAGATAGAGGTTAAGTAGTTCAAAATGTTTGAGACTTCTGTCTCAGTAAACCATTATTGAAAATATCTTACTTTCTCCCCCTTTTGTCAGTTATCAAAAAGGCAATATAATCAGAGCTAAAAAGTTGATTTATATTAAAAAACAAGAAGCAATGATAAGTAGTCCAGAATAGAAGCAATGTAAAACAAACGTTACAGATAAACAGATTTAAAACAAAAGAGAATCTAAGAGGGAGGAGGAAGGCGTGTGAACAAATCTTCCAGCAAGCCCTTGATCTGGGAGTTAGATTCTTCCTGTTTTCCCAAGATGCTCTTGATTTCTTTGTTAGTGTCCTCTTGCTTATCCAACCTTTCCTGGATAATAGCATTTACTCTCTTCAATTCTTCCAGAGTTTGTATGACATAGGAAGGAGATGGAGATTCTTCAGTGTCTGGACGCTTCTCAGAGAATTTTGTAGTTTGATCACATTGAACCATTTCCTCTGCTGAGATCATCTGTTCTAGAGCAGCAGTCAGAGTAAGACCTTCTGATTCTGGTTGAACTTCATCTAAGAGACGATGTTCTGACCAGGGAGAATTATCCAGAGGGAGAATCTCCTTCTTGAGCAGATGGCTCAGAACTTGGTCTTCAAAAACCTTTAGCATATCACTGAAATTTCGTTGAACCTGTTCATAGCCCTGTTCTTTTAGCTTTAGTGTTTCAGAACTTAGCCATGTTCTGAAACTTGTCCATAGATAATCAGAAGCAGTAGGGTTAGTCATCTCTAGACTAGCTTGCTTCAAGGAGGTTATCCATTCCTGCATTCCTGTTTCAAACATCAACAAGCTTGTACCAACATCTGGTGTGGGTTCAGTTGGTTTTGGTTTGGGAATGGCAGTTTTGTGAGATATAGCAGCTAATCGTTCCAATGCAGTTAGATCAATGACAAGTCTTACGTTGTCGGTTGGATTTCTCTTGGGTGAGGGAGTGGGAGTCGGGTATGATAATTGGACTAGTTGGGGAATTTGGTGGTGTGGATTCCAGAGAAGAAGGAATTTGTGGAATGTCCAAGATGGTGGTAGGCATGCGAATGGCAAGTGGTTCAGTGATTCCTGGGATTGGGATTGTATCTGAATCTAAAGTAGGTTCTTCAGATTGGTTGGTTGAAATATTGTGAGGTTCTGGTTCATAGGTCTCAGATGGTTGGTTCTCAGAAGTTTGAGCTTCTGGTTGTGATTGTTCAGGTTTAGGTGATGGTGGATGAGGAATATCTTGTTGTGGAGAGAGAGGTAGTGGAATATCTGGTTGTGGAACATCTGTTGTATTTTTGGAGTTTGGATTATCAGGGATTTGAGGATTTGGATTTTGTAGTGTGGGAGCTGAAATGACTTGGTCAAAAGAGTCAATATCAGACAGAACTTTGGCAAGTTCTGGTTGAGTTTGTTCAGGATTTGGATTGATAGGAAGGGAGTGAGTTTCTCTTAGACTTAGAGTTTATGATGGATCAAACCCTATGTCAAAGTCATCAAAAGTTTGTGGGGTTGGATGTTCTGATTGGGTAGTTATGGGTTCAGGTGTTGATATAGTTATTGATTCTAAAACAGTAACAAAAGAAGGATTACCTTTCTTTTTAGCAGCTTTTGGAATCCTTTGGGATGATCCTTCTGCTGCTGCCTTTCTTTTCTTGGTCTTCTTCAAAACAATTTCTGGAGCCGCCTGATGCAAGTCCTGGATATTTAACCCTGGTGCAGTGCCATCTGCCTTACACACATCCATATATCTGACAATCATCTCAGGCTTGGAGTCAATCTCAGAGAAAAGAGGAAAATCATCCAGAGGAATTCTTCTGGAGGTGATGGTTGAAAAAGAAGTAACGTTGGGTTCCTTCTTGATGTTCTCAATGATTTTCATCTTTTTCAGATTCTTTGCATTCAGAGGCTTTCCAACAGTTGCTTCTAGTGAGCTAATTTCCTGTGCTTCAGTCAGATGCTCTATCAGCATATTCTTTGTCAGAATATCTGATATGAGTCTTCCTAGGGGTATCCAGTCCCTTTTGGTATGCTCATCTTCTATTGTTTCCTTTACAATGGTCCTCAGATGATTAAATAGCAAGTGAGGGAGATTTACCTTAGTCTTCTTGGAAAGAAAGTAGATCAGAAACTGCTGATCAATGTTTATGTAATCAGGAGAGCTAGTTGGCTTCCTTTGGTTGATGCATCCCAGAATTATTTTAGCCCAGATTCTGTGATGATCCTTCAGATCCCTAATCTTGCTGGAGGGTAGACCCAGAGTGAATATTTCCCTTGCAATTTAAGCAACATCAGAACATCTTTCAGCCATGTCTATACACCTGACACCTCCACCATTGTAACCGATAAGTCTTGAAATTAGGTCTTCAGTAATGACAATCTTCTTCCCCATGACATACGAGGTAACTTGATGGTTTGAGGAGGAAGCATGTATCTAGAATTCTTTGACAAGAATTGGAAAAGTTGGCCCTAGAAGACGGTTAAAATATATGTTCCATCCTTGAGCATTGACCTCTTCAGAGAGATTGAAGCCATTTTCTTGAAGGCTTTCAAAATCAACAATCAATTCTGAAAGAACTTCCAGGTTATCAATGGGCGTGAGTAGTGTTCTGTATGGTTCTTCGTACTGTTCCATAGAATCAGTTCCCTGAGTACTGGTGTTTTGGACGCTTGAATAAGCCATGTTCACACAAGAAATTTGAGAAAGATGAGAGGGTTTTTGAAAGTACGAACTGAAAACAATTAGAAGGTATTGAGAGAGTAAAAGTGAAAGAGTGTAAAGAGTGAAACTTGAGTTTAAATAGATTTTTGAAAGCATAAACTGTAAGAGAGAGAAACAATTAGTCATGATTATAAGCATTAATGACAGCTGATTTTAGGGGATTCAGAAAGATATTGGAACGGTTATCCATGACGTGTGTCTCAATGCACCCAATCAGCGCTTTTGACCTTTCAGAAAAGTGAACGTGTGTTCAGCCTCAGAAGGTAGCTGATTAATGGATGACAATTGTTTGCTTACGTGAACAGCACACTTCTATCCTTGAAACGAAACACTCAGATCTTTATGGATAGATTCTAATACAATCTGTACTTCTAAAATTCTGAAGGCAGGTTGATTAGTAGTTCACAGAAAATAACTAAAATTCTGAAAGTTAAGATATGTAAATAAAATAATTTATTCTGGGCAAAGCTTCATGCTGAGATGTTTCAGAATGAAGTTAAACCTATCTTCAGAAAGAGGTTTTATAAAGACATCAGCCCATTGATGGTCTGTGTCAATGAATTTTAAGTTAAGGATCCCTTTCTGAATATAGTCCCTAAAAAAATGATGTTTTATTTCTATATGCTTAGCCCTAGAATGCAAAATAGGATTTTTACTGAAACAAATAGCAAAAGTATTGTCACAGAGGATAGGGATGTTACTCTCAAAAATATTGAAGTCCTCAAGTTGACTTTTCATCCAGAGCATTTGCGTACTACATCCAGCTGCTGCTATGTATTCAACTTCTGTTGTTGATAGTGCTATTGTGGATTGTCTTTTGCTGGACCATGAGATCAGATTTTCTCCCAGAAACTGGCAGCTTCCAGAAGTTCTTTTACGTTCTACTCTGTCTCCAGCAAAGTCAGCATCACAATATCCTACTAGGCTGTAATCACTTGATTTTCTATAAAACAAACCCAGATTAGCAGTACCTTTCAGATACTTGAAAATTCGCTTAACTGCTGTTAAGTGAGATTCTCTAGGATCTGATTGGAATCTAGCACAAATGCAAACACTGAATAGAATGTCAGGTCTTGAAGCCTTCAGATAGAGAAGAGAACCAATCATACCTCTGTAGACCTTCTGTTCTACCTTTTTACTTACCTCTTCTTTTTCCAGAATGCACGTGGGATGCATTGGAATCTTTGAGGGCTTACATTCTGAGAGATCAAATTTTTCAGAAGTTCTCTGACATATTTGCTCTGATGAATGTAAGTTCCTTCTGGAGTTTGATTTACCTGAATGCCCAGAAAGAATTTGAATTCCCCCATTAGGCTCATCTCAAACTCTTCCTGCATACATTTAGCAAACTCTCTTCCCAGAGAGGGTTTAGTAGATCCAAATATGATGTCATCAACATAAATATGACAAACTAACATGTCATTCTTAACTGTCTTACAGAACAAGGTTGTGTCCACTTTCCCTCTGGTGAATTCCTTTTCTAACAGGAAGTTACTTAGTCTTTCATACCAAGCTCTGGGAGCTTGTTTCAGACCATAGAGTGACTTCTTTAGTTTGAAAACATATTCTGGATTTTTGGAACTCTCAAAACCAGGGGGTTGGTGCACATATACCTCTTCATCTATATAGCCATTTAAGAATGCACTTTTGACATCCATCTGATACAGAGTGATGCCTTTATTAACAGAAAATGATATAAAGAGTCTGATAGATTCTAACTTGGCGACTGGAGCAAAGGTTTTTGTATAGTCTATCCCCTCTTGCTGACTATAACCTTGTGCTACCAGTCGTGCTTTGTTTCTGATTACTTCACCTTGCTCGTTCAGTTTGTTTCTGAACACCCATTTTGTACCAATGACGTTGAACCCTTTTGGTTTGGGAACCAGATCCCATACGCCATTTCTGGTGAATTGATTTAGCTCCTCTTGCATTTCCAGAATCCAGTCATTGTCCAGAAGTGCTTCATCAATTGTTGTTGGTTCAATCATAGAAACCAGTCCCATGAGGGATTCTTCAGAGTTTCTGAATGTTGATCTTGTTCTGATTGGATCTTCCTTCTTTCCCAATATTGTATCTTCTGGGTGATCAATGCTGCTTCTGGATAGTCTTTTCTGGAGTTGATCAACAGCAGGTGCTGAATTGCTTGTAGTGACTCTTTCTGCTGTTGAGGGAGTGTCTTTGTTGAGAGCCTCTGATTGAGTTGTCTTCAGTACCTGTGAATTCAACTTCCATACCTACAAGGAATTCATTCTTCTTTGACTTTTGAGAGTCAAGCTTATCATCAAACCTAACACTAATTGACTCTTCAACAATCTGTGTTTCTGTATTGTATACTTTGTACCCTCTCGAGCGTTTAGAGTATTCTAACATAATACACTTTTGTGCTTTAGAGTCAAACTTGTTCAAATAATTTTTTGTATTCAGAATAAAACATGTGCATCCAAATGGGTGAAAATAAGAAATGTTGGGCTTTCTGTTTTCCACAATTCATATGGAGTCTTTTCTAGAATAGGTCTTATGGAGATTCTATTCTGAATGTAACACGCTGTGTTTATTGCCTCTGCCCAGAAGATCTTAGAAACGTTAGTCTCGTTGATCATGGTTCTGACCATTTATTGCAATGTTTTATTCTTTCGTTCTACAACTCCATTTTGCTGGGGAGTTCTAGGACAAGAGAAATCATGCAGAATGCCTTTTTCATTAAAGAATAATTCAAAATCTTTATTTTCAAGTTCTCCACCATGATCACTTCTGACTTTGACAATTCTAAGATCCTTTTCATTCTGAACTTGGTTGCAGAAGGTAACAAACACATAGTGTGACTCGTCCTTGTGTCTTAAGAACTTTACCCATGTCCATCTGCTATAGTCATCTACGATTACTAACTTGTACTTCTTGCCACTGACTGAAGCAGTTTTTACTGGTCCAAATAAGTCAATGTGCAAAAGTTCTAGTGGCTTAGAGGTGGAAACAACATTTTTGGATTTGAAAGCAGGTTTTGCAAACTTGCCTTTCTGACATGCTTCACACAGAGCATCTGAATTGAACTTCAAGTTAGGAAGTCCTCTGACCAGATTGAGTTTGTTAATCTGAGATATTCTTCTCATACTAACATGTCCCAATCTTCTGTGCCAGATCCATTGCTCGTTGTTAACAGACAGTAGACATTTTACATTCTGATTCTTTAGTTCAGAAAGTTTTATTTTATAAATGTTGTTTTTCCTCTTTCCATTAAATAGGATAGTCCCATCTCTCTGACTAACAGCTTTGCATGAATTTTGATTGAAGATTATATCATAACCATTATCACTTAATTGACTTATGGATAACAGGTTATGCATTAATCCATCAACTAATAAAACATTACTTATAGAGGGAAGATTTTCATTACCTACTGTTCCAGAGCCAATGATCTTTCCTCTCTGATTGCCTCCAAAGCCCACGTGGCCTCCAGGCTTAAGTTCCAGGCTTTGGAACATATGCCTTCTTCCCGTCATGTGCCGTGAGCAGCCAGAGTACAGGTACCATGATTGGTGTCTTAGCCTTGCTGCTAAAGATATCTGCCACATGTATGATTTTATCCTTAGGTACCCACATTTTCTTGGGTCCTGATTTGTTAGTTTTACCAAAATTCTGGTTGAATTTTGGTTTGACAGAATAATCACTACTTGTGTATTTTATGTCATGTGTGTGCCCATATATGAAATGTGAATTGAATGGTGTGCGTTTTATAACTAAGTCCATGGCATTTTTTGGTGTAGGTACCTTACCTTGATATCCTATCCCTTTTCTGCTATTTCTGCTAACTCCATAGATCATTGAAGCCATCTTGCTTCTGTCTATGTTTTTAGCTAGAAACTTCTGAAAGTTGTGATCATACTCTTTGATGATCTCATCAGCATTGCTGGGAGTTTCAGAGATTGTTTCCTTCTGAGAGTTTTGCAACTGGTTTTCTAATTTTGAAACTTTTTCTCTTAACTCAGAATTCTCCAATATGAGACTCTCAGTCTTATCAGAGTCAGAAGCAAGATTCCTTTTCAGGTTTCTGAATTTGACTTCGATCTGCTGATATCTTTCCAGAATTTCATTTAGGCTTTCAGCCAGTTCAGCCTTAGTAAAGTTTATGGTAAAGTTAGGGAATACCTCTTCAGTATCTGATTATGAGTCTGAACCAGAGGCTTCACGGTCTTCTGATACGTTTGCCATGAGAGCTATGTTTTCTCTTTCATCATCTGATTCTGAGTCAGCTTCAGATGTGTCAGAATCATCCCATGTAGCCATGAGGCTTTTCTTCTTTTCCTTGAGAAACTTCTTTTTAGGCTTTTCCTTCTGAAGCTTTGGGCAGTCACTTTTGTAGTGCCCTTGCTCGTTACATTCATAGCAGATGATTTCTTTGTTGTTTGGCTTTCTGTATCCTGAAGAACCTTCAGATCTTTTATGTCCAGAGGAGGATTCTGACCTTCTTTATCTGGATGAGGATTCATTCTGATTTTCTGATCTTCTGGGATTTCTGAACTTCCTTTGTCTCTGCTTCCACAGTTGGTTCACCCTTCTGGAGAGGAGAGACAGTTCATCTTCCTCTAATGAGGATCCATCAGAGGTTTCTTCCACAGCCTTTAAAACTTTGGAGTCATATTTTCTGTTAGATTTTAAAGCTAATGGCTTACCTTGCTTTTGAGGTTCATCTTCTTCTAGCTCTATCTCGTGACTTCTGAGGGAGCTAACAAGTTCTTCCAGAGAGATTTTTGTTGAGATCTTTGGCTAGCTTAAGTGCTGTGACCATTGGCCTCCACTGTTTGGGAAAGCTTCTGATGATCTTCTTAACGTGATCAGCAGTAGAATACCCTTTGTCAAGAACTTTTAGTCCAGCAACAAGAATTTGAAATCTTGAAAACATAGTTTCTATTGATTCACTATCTTCCATATTGAATGCCTCATACTTCTGAATGAGCGCAATGACCTTGGTTTCTTTGACTTGAATGTTGCCTTCATGCGTCATTCTCAGAGAGTCAAACATATTCTTGGCAGTTTCTCTGTTTGATATTTTCTCATATTCTGAATATGAGATGGCGCTGAGGAGAATTGTTCTGGCCTTGTGGTGGTTTCTAAATTCACGCTTTTGCTGATCAGACATCATTTTCCTGTCTATCTTCTGACCACGTCCATCCACAGGATGCGTGTATCCATCAGTCACCATGTCCCACAGATCAGCATCATGTGCCAGAAAGAAACTCTCAATTCTGTCTTTCCAGTAGTCAAAGTTTTCTCCATCAAAGACTGGAGGTTTACCACTGAACCTGTCTCTGCCTTCATTGTTGTCATTGCTGATGTTTTTGCTTGGTCCCACCATAGTGTTTTTCTGATGCTTGGTTCTTGCACTAACACGGTTAAATGTTTAAGCTCAGAACCAGGCGCTCTGATGCCAATTGAAGATGTGAAAAACACAAGAAGGGGGGGTTGAATTGAAAACTTGGATCTAAAACAGGTTAATGACACAGTATTTTTATCCTGGTTTGTTTGATCTCAAACTACTCCAGTCCACCTGTCAAGGTGATTTCGCCTCTCTCCAATGAGGTCTTAATCCACTAATCTCAACAAGATTACAAAAGCTACTTTAACAACTGTTAAAGTCTTCTTGAGTATAACCACAATCCGGTTAATCTCAAGGATCTCTTTTACAATATGATTAAACAAAATGTGTTATTGTTTTTCTAACAAAAATGGTTTATCATAACTGTGATAAATTACACAGGTTTAGCTTAGAATAAAGAATTAATTTGCTTGAGCTTGAATATGCGTGGTTGGTGATCTTAGCAAATTGTTGTGTGTACATACGTGCTTCATTTTGCAAGCTGACTTGTTTATATAGGCAGTGTAATGACGTTGTCCATAAAGCAAGTTTAATGTTATTAACACACTTTCCTTTTGGAGAAGATCCTGTCTGAAGAAAGCCGTTGGAATTAATTCTGTCTTGAATGTTCAGTAACGCTTCAGAGTCTTTTCTCCTTACTGTTGATGACGCTTCAGAATATTGATGACTTGGTTTGATATGTTCTTATTCAGAATCAAAGTTTACTGTAATTAAGCGCAGGTTCTGATCACCAATCTTCAGCGTATAATCTGATTGCTTCAGCGTGTAATACTTTATGACTTATCTTCTGATACTGATCTGATCAGAACTTTTGCATACATAAAACATATTTTTAAGGTGCATATTTGTTCTTTGTGTTTATTTATTCTTTGTATTTGTTATCATCAAAACTCTAACCAAGGGTTGTAGAATCAAACTATGTTCTAACACTTATATTATGTTTAGTGTTGGCATGTGTGTATGATATCAATCGGTTCACAAGGAATCACACTTAAAGGTCAAGCGTATTCTTAGATACCTCATTGGTACTTCTAAGTTTGGGCTTTGGTATTCCAAGGGAAGAGATTGTAGTTTGGTTGGTTACTCTGATTCCGACTTTGTCGATTGTAAATTGGATAGGAAAAGTACTAGTGGCACTTTTCACATGATTTCAAAATCCTCGGTTAGTTGGCATAGTAAAAATCAAGTTTTCGTAGTTTTGTTAATTACCAAGGCGGAATATGTGGAAACAAGTAGTTGTTGTACCCAAATTGTGTGGCTTAAGCAACAATTACTTGATTTTGACATTAAACTTTCTCGTATTCATATCATGTGCGACAACACTAGTGTAATTAATCTAACCAAGAATCTGGTGCTACATTCTCGCACTAAAAATATTGAGATATGTCACCATTTCCTTCACGATCACGTTGAAAAAGGGGATGTTGTGTTCGAGCATGTTTATAGTAAAAATCAATTTGCCGACATTTTCATTAAACCTCTTACATTCGAACCGTTTTTCAACATACATGGAAAATCGGGGATCTTTGGTATATCTAATGTTGCTTAATTTTATTATATTACTTGCACTTTATACTTTTGCTCTAACTCTTTGTTCGAGTATTTTACATCATGTGGGTGCAACTTCCGTTCTATCAAGAGTGAGGTAGTATTGTTTCAAATTTCTCCTTGAAAGTAAAACTTTTTCTTAATGCATGTTTTTGGTTGGTTAATAATGCTTGATATGCTTCTAAATGATGAAAACCATGAGTGTTCATTTCTAAAAAAATTGATTGACAACCATTGTGTGTTCTCAATGTATATGTTTATAATGACTTCATGTATTAATTATCTCTTATTTATATAAGTTTGTTCTTGTTTGTACAAGCATGTGTTGCTATTATTGTTTCCTGCATTCGTGCATGAGTTAAATGTGTGCATATTATTGCATACACAGTTTTCGTTGTAGTTTGGTCACATGTTATGACAATATTTTCATTTTCGATTGAGTGGTGACATTTTTGTTGATATGCTGGGCACATGTGTGTGTGGCATTGGGAGTTCCATTATGTTGTGTTACATAATTGTGACGTTGTAGAAGCAACTTGAAAATTTTTGCTCTTGTATCACATTCATTATTATTCATACGTTACATTACATATGTTCTGATGTTTTATGCTAGTTATTTATCAATTTTGCATTATTGCATATATATGGGGATATGTGATTGTTGCTCTTCTATGCAAAAACGCCTCTGAGTGATATATTAGTATTTGTGTTGGATTATGATACTTCTCACGATTTGCTATCTTTGTTTTTTATTTTCTCAAAGGGGGAGAAGCATATGTGAGATGAAGTTTGGAAGCACAAAGTCAGGGGGACCTTCGATAATAATATGAAATGCCTCGTCGCAAGTTTTGAAATCATAAAAAAAGGGGGAGTGTGTGAGTGCAACTTCACCATTAGATGGTTTACATAATGTCAACACTAGGAAAACTTAGCATTTCAGTATATTAGATGATATCTCTATGTCATATGGTGCACCGTTGCATTAGAGGTATTAGGAATCATTCAAAATCACCTTGAAATTGGCCAAAACATCAAAATTCTTTTTCTGCACAAAAATCACCTGCATGTACTGGCACATATAATTTTCAGGATGACACATGTAGCTCAATAATGAAGCTTGTAGCTTTTGTTTGATACAGGCCGACATATGCAGTCTTCCGACCGACACATACTGTAATTCTTAGTTTAATATGTCGGCACATACGATTTTCATACCGATACATCTGCTTCAATATTAAAGGTTGTAACCTTTGTTTCTCATAGCCAGCACGTAAGCCTTTTCAGGTTGGCACATATTATTATTTTTTGTTGTATGTGCTAGCACATCCGTTTTTCAGGCCGGCACACATTATTTGATTGGGCCAAATTTACAGTTCTTTTTAATTCCGAAAATTACCTCTTTGCATACAAACTTCCACAACTATAAATACATTATTCATGCATCATTCTAACTCGATACAACTATAAAAACTTACCACCATTGCTCTTCATCTTCGACCTGTAACCTATGCATACACATTGATAAATCACACATAATCATTTTTATTGGAGTGCCTTCTAGGCGAGGTTTGATAACGTTCAATTAGGTTTTTGTGTAATTGAGAATATTGAGTTGAGAATTGTGGGGGATTTCATCCGGAAAAACCTAGGGTTTGTCCTCTAAGATCTTTGGTAGATTTGGGTTTTTTTAAGACTTTCAAAAGAGGATTGCGGCCAAGTGAAAGCTTTGGAGTTTGGTACCCAGGGAAGTAGCGAGAGAACGGCGAATCAAATTGAAAGTACTAGTGTTCAATAGTTACAATTGATCATGCGCGAAAGAGCTTTGGAGTTTGGTATCCAAAGAAATAGCAAGATTCGATAAATCAATTGGTAGCTATTGTATCTTGGTCTTGCTCAAGATCCAAAGAAGAGAAGGGGTTGAATCAATAACAAACGGTTAGGGTTTGTAGGATTGCTCTTGGAACACTTCTCTTGTAGTCAACTTTTTGGATAGCAAGAAATTTATCTTAATTCCAAAACAGAATTTGGGGGAGGCGTAGCCATAGCGAGGAAGATTGGTGAACTTCCTAAACAAATCCCCGTGTCGCTCTCTCTTATCTCTTTACCTGTTTTATCTTTTATTAAATAGTTTGTTAAATTTCATTGATTGATCGATTGACTCGTAAGAATTTTTCTATAGATGATTTTGTTTTAAATTGGTTGTTGATTATCTTATAATCACTTTGATTATAAGTTCTTTTTCATATCAACAAAACTCAAGGAAAAATTCTGAAAATTCGTCTGCACACCAAGTGTTTGACAAATTGCATTGTTCATTATTTTTGTTTAATTTCATTGGAAATAGATTGCTAGTGAACTGTTATAAACGAGTGATAAAGTGTTGATTGTTTCAAGTGTATTAATTTCTCTTATTGATTCATTTATTCCATAAGACTCTTTTCATATCCGAGTTCCAATAACTAAATTCGTATATATGACTTTTATCGTTCTATATAAAAAACTCTCCCGCTTGTGCTCTTTTCAAATAATTTTTAAATACTAAATTTTTTATTGATACTTTTGATTTAGTGATCTATTCAACCCTCTCTAAATAAGTCGTCGCTGTCTAACAAATTATTGTCATGATGTTTACCCTTTCTTTAAAAAAATTGAAGAAGATTCATACTCTTTATGTTCCTCAAGAATTATAATGGTCTAACAATTTTTTTGGAATTAGATTTGATCTTGTTTGAAAAAATATGTATAATAAAAAAACTTTTGTTTTTGGGTCAAAAAAATAAGCTTTTTATATGATATAAGAAAATGTGGTTTCTGTCTTTTAGTAATACAACTAAGTAAGGACGTGGATCTATGTTGCCAAAAATAGTTTAAACTTTCTAGCCGACTAATGCCAGCTCCGAATAAAAGCGACATGACCTCAAATTCTTTTAGTGGGATCAAATTGACACATCGCCACATCATACTCTTAATTGTCGTCCAAAAAATCATTCTTCTATTTCATAATCAAAAACTAAAAGCATATACTTTTTTTTATCAAATCTAGAGAAGGCATGTATGGGATGTGGCCCTTCTCTAACTTGCCAAAACTGAGAATATAAAGCTATGTCAATTACAACATTTATTGACTACACCACACCTACTTTTATTTGAATTAAATGTATTTACTTACAAGAAAAGTGTTGCTAGAATGATATAAACATTATTTTTCAACACTTTCTCTATTTTTCACTCTCTCATCAAATGAAGTTAACATATATTTTTTTTAGAGATCATGCTAACGAGTGTCTATGTAGTATTTTTTTAAAATTTTAAATAAAAAAAATATTATTCATAAAAGTCAATAGTTTTAATTTTCATATATTAAATACACACATTTTTAAAAATATTTACCTTTTTAAGTTTTTAAATAGTGCTTATGGAGCACTTGTTAATATTTTCTATTTTATAACTATATGACTAAAAAAATAATGTTAAAAATAGTCAAACATAAAATGATGAAACTCACATAAATATTATTAATATTATTTAATAAAAGAGTAAATCCATATAGATAATATAAATTGAGAGATAAGATACGTTAGTTTTGAAAATAATAAAAGTGTTTCTGTTGAGGTTCGAACTCATGTGCATATAATATTATCCCTCAGTTTTTAAATCACTGAGGTGATAAGTGATAATTTTCCATGACGTTATTCGTTACCTCACTTCTTTATCTGAGGCTAGATGTATTTCACGTCCGAGGTGAAACATATTTTTTTTAGTAGTGTTTCCTCTTCTCTCCCAAGTCTAATTTTCTCTATGATCACACTTTCTATTCTATTTTTTGTGTTCTTTTGTTGTTACAGTGCAGATGGCTCTTAAGAGAAACAGAGTTCAAAGGAGTTCAACCTCAAACCCTCAACCTGCGTCAAATGCTCCAACTTTTCCCAAACTCAAATTCCTCTCTGAAACCAATGTTGAGAAGTATCTCAAATTGGTGGATTACCACATTGTGAGGAAGGGCATTCGATTGCGACGACTTACAAGGGTTCGAAGAGGTAGTCGATATGTTGCAACAAAGGCGATGGGTAAGGTTTAATAACTTGATTCAAGAAACAAACAAAATCATTGGTTTAGAGTTTTATTCAAATGCATCTTTTCTCAACCCCACTCTTATACATCATATGTGTGAGGTAAGTATGTTGACTTGTCTCCTGCTGCTATTAATCTTGTTCTTCTTCTTCAACCTCTTAAGTCATGTGTTACTATAACTAAAAGAGACAAATATTGTCAAATAAATGAAGTCATGGCTCAAGAGATGTTTGATGTTTTCTGTAGGCCTTGGGTGGAATGGGTCAACAGAAAAAACATGGCATGTACATGATATATACCTCGATTTTATGATATGTGAGGTGAAATAACTGTCATAAAAAGTAATTTTTTTCTAGTAGTGAAAATTGTCCATATCTTTTATTTAATAACTATGTTTCAAGTCCTATTTTAGGATTTGAAATTAGAGACAATTTCCTTCATTTTGAGTACTAATTTCTTAGGAAGGGAATTTGTGATGAGGTTAGCGCATGAATTTTAAGCTGAGGTTGTAGGGCTAAAACCTGCTGAATTTATATATGTGTGTTTTAGGAAGAAAAGTAGAAACTTCATGATTGTATGTATATATTTTAAGTTATATGTATATACATATCTATTCCTAAATAAATCATATAGTTACGTGATTTAAATTAAGTAGTAAGTCAAGATTAAATGGTAGAAATTGTATAAAATATAATTAGACTTAATCTATGGAATTTCAAGTCAACTTACAAAGATAAGAGTAGTTGATTTAGAATAGTTTAACTAACTATTGATTGATAATTTTTTGTTGATCAAAATAATGCTATAAGTGTATGAAATTATGTTCAATATATGTTATTGAATGACTACAGTTAAGTATTATTTACCAATAATGTCAATTGAATTTAAATTTGTTTTAGAAATCTCAATTAATTTATGAGCAAGATTTGTGTTCGATTAAGTTGCTATCAGTCGGATAAGCATGCTTTCTTAGAATGACTCACCTCAAAAACCTTAGGAATTTCCTTTGAAGAATAAAATTAACAATATAATGTTACTTGCGTGATACATCATAATATTTGTTTATTTTGTATGCAAATTATTAAAATATGTATTTTCTATTGATCAACCGACATGTAAACTCACATAGCTTACTATCAATAATTGTTGTCAATGTTTTAAAAACTGGACTAGTGATGAAACAAGTAAGGTCCTTGGTTACTTATTCATTGGTCAAACCATTGAGTCATTGGTCGAACCGCGTGACTAAACAAAATTAAACCAGATAACCTAATTGAATAAACTGGTCTCTATAACAAAACTATACAGTATTAAATCGATCAAACTGAATGACCCAGTCTCTAAAAAAATCATGACTCTTACAAAATTTCAAAATATCATAATTTCACAAGTTCATTCTTTAAATTCAAATTCTAACCATAGTCATCACACACAACAAAATAATACAAAATACAAATCTAAATAAATTTTGAGCAAAGTATACTTGCAACATAACAAAATTATTTTTGAACAAAGTGTCTAATAGATTTAATTCCAAAGAGAAAAAGTTATTCTAAATAAGTTTTTAAAAAAGTCTATTTATATTTTATTTTGTTTTTAAAATTATCAAAACAACGTTGTTTTGTCTAAGGTAAAAAAACAAGCATTTAACCCGTCAGTTTTTCAAAATCGTCGATTCCAACCGATTCCGACTGATTCAATAGATTATTCATTCCAATAATCAAACCAGACTGATGATCTTATTGGTTCTCAAGATTACTGGTTCGCTGGCCAGTTCGATCCGATTTTCAAAACACTGGTTGTTGTAGTAAGGAACTTATTGAGACAAATAAGTCACACTCCTCGTTTTTTTATTTTATATAGACAAATGGTCAAGGGTAAGAAGACTGTTAAATAATTGAAGCTTAAAGAGCATTCGTTTTTTTTTTCAATAATGTTTCTTTTGAGATATAATCCAAGTTAGTTACTTGATTAGAAAGTTATGCAGCCCAAGCCCAAGTTAGTTAGGGTTTGGAAGTCACATACTTGTATAAATACACATATTTTGTAATTTAGTTTATACAATTTTATAATAATATATTTTCTCATTAATCCTACTCATTATCTCTCTCCCCCCTCTCTCTCTCTCTCTCTCTCTCTCTCTCTCTCTCTCTCTCTCTCTCTCTCTCTCCTCTCTCTCTCTCTCTCTCTCTCTCTCTCTCTCTCTCTCTCTCTCTCTCTCTCTCTCTCTCTCTCTCTCTCTCTCTCTCTCTCTCTCTCTCTCTCTCTCTCTCTCTCTCTCTCTCTCTCTCTCTCTCTCTCTCTTTCTCGCCTCACTAAAAGTGTCTCACGCACTAACAAATTGGTATCTAGAGCTTCTGGGTAGTTTCTTGATTGTTTTTTCGAGAACTGCACGTTGATGGTTGTGTTTCCAGGGATCATGAATCGTATTTGCTGCAGAGATGAATGGGGGCAACATTATTCCCAATTCTCCTCCAATTCTTGATATCAAGAATTTGATCTGATGGAGCAAGCAGATGAAATCCTTATTTGGTTTCCATAAAACTCTTGAAGTTGTCATCAATGGCGTTCCTGAACTTGCTGACAACACAATTGATGCTCAAAGAGTCAGCCATAAGGATGCTAAAAAGAAATACTACAAGGCTAGTTTTGTATTTAGTTGACATTATATGCAACGAATTTTGATCTAATTTCTCATTCTGAATTGGAGAAAGAGGAATGGGATATTATTGTCAAGTATCATGAAGGAGAGAGGAAGGTTAAAATTGTCAAGTTACAGATGCTGCGAATGAAGTATGAATTACTGCAGATGGAGGGAGAAGAAAGGATTGCAAGTTATGTCTTGAAGGTCCAAAATCTTGTTCATCTCATGAAAGACTGTGGTGACACCCTTACTGATAAGATAATAGTTGAGAAGGTAATGTTTACATTGACCTTTCACTTTGATCATGTTATTGTAGCTATTCAAGAATCCAACAATCTTGAAACCATGAAACTGGAAGATTTGGTTGTTTCGTTGGAGGCACATGAGTTACAGATTATCAAGGGGAAATGGGTTCAAGATTCGATTTAAGCACTGTAGGCTTAGGCATTGAAGAAGCATGGTGGATCCAACAATTTAAAAGGAAAATAAGATAAAACTTGGAGCAATAAGTCTTAGGAGAATCCTCAAAAGTATAAGTTTGATGGTATGGCCTCTGAATCCTCAAAAAAGGATATGGAAACTCTTATCACAAAGAAAGAAAAAAGAGTAAAAAAGGTGTGTAGTGTTATAATTGTGAAAAGGGGGTCATTTGACCAAGAATTGTTTGTACAGGAAGAACAAGGGAGCGACAAAAGTCAAGGATGAAAGAGAAAACCTTGCACGTCAAGATTCAAATGATTATAAATATATGGTGGTTATAGCTACATTTGCAAATGAGCATGTCGACACCAAAATTTGGTTTCTCGACAAGGGCTGCTCGAATCACATGATTGGGAGAAAAGTGTGGTTAATAGATTTCGACGAGTGAACAAACAGAAAGGTCACACTTGCTGATAATAGCTCATTGCAAGCAAAAGGTACTGGTGACAGAGCTATTCAAAGGATCAATGAAGCAAAATCTATGATCAAAGATGTACTTTGTGTACCTAGAATAAACTGTAATCTGCTAAGTGTTGGAAAATTGGTCAAAAAAGGTTTCTCAGTGGTTATGAAAGATACAGCCTTGGAACTGTTTGACACTCAGAATAATTTGGTCTTGAAATATCCTTTAGAGAAGAATATGACATTTAAGACCATGATCAGTTCAACTGAGTATAATGCCTAAAAACAATTGTCGACCACAAGCATAGTTGGTTGTGGCATTTGAGGTTTGGCCATCTAAACTTTAGGTCACTCAATCTACTGATCATTAAGATACGATAACATGTATACCATGTCTTATGATGCCCGACAAACTTTCTGAAGGTTGCTTAGTAGGGAAGCAATCTAGAAAGTCTTTCATTTCGAATATGTCAATGAGATCCTCTTGCATATTAGAAGTAGTACATTTAGATGCATGTGGCCCCTTTGAGTATCATACCATTGGTAGAAACAAGTATTTTGTCCCATTTGTCAATGAGTATAATCGAAAGCTTTAGATCTATGTGATCAAACTAAAGGATGAAGTATTTGAAATCTTTAATAGATTCAAGATGCTTGTCGAAAAACAGAGTCAAAAAAAGATCAAGGTTATGCGAACAAATGGAGGTGGTGAATACACATCCAAGATATTTGAATAATTCTATGCAAAACAAGGTATTGATCATGATGTAACTTCTTCTAATACTCACTGTAAGGTGAAGTCGTCACCACTTCTATTTATATTATGAACAGGTGCCCTATCAAGAAGCTGAAGAACAAGGTTCCTGAAGAAGTATGGAGTGGAAAACGACCATCACTGAGTCATCTGAAGGTGTTTGGCTTTGTTTGTTACAAGCATTTCCTTGATATGAGAAGATAAATGCTTGATGAAAAAATTGAACCTATGATTCTGGTAGGATATCACAAAACTGGAGCATATAGATTATTCAATCCAATTAATGAAAAGATTGTGATGAGTCGAGATATTGTGATTGATGAAAATTTTGTCTGGGATTGGAATTTTGGTGATGTAATTAACAAGCCTTTGATGAGTTGTGGCGTCGATGAAGAAACTGATGAAGTCAAAGTTGAAGTAGTTGTTGACATTCCAAACATAGTCTAAGTCAATGAGGGTGGGGCTAGCACAAGCCAAAGACCTCAAAAAACTAGAGTGAAATTCTGGCTCACACAATATAAATGTCAAGACTGATGTCTCAACATACAAGCACAATGTCACGACATATGTTATGACATCTGCTCACTGAGAAATTTTTTACCAAAATAAAAACTATGAAGAATTTAAAGCTAGTAGTAATAATTCTAAGCCTAAATAATCCTAGTTTAAAACTTATCACTTAATCCATACCCAATGCAATTTCTACCTAGGAACTTCCTAGATATGAGAATCACCTCTCACTTCTAATCACCACAGTGATATCTACAACCAAAATCCCAGTGACTGGAAACCAAACTAAAATAGAAGTTTACACTTCAAATACAATACTTAAACTCTTGATTAAAAGCTTTTGGGTGAGACAAATTATCGCAACTTTAAGAGTCTATCGGGTGTATTAACTACAAGTGCACAATCTAATCGCGTAGTTTTAAAAGATATCGAACCCACAAGGACTGATAATAGAAATACTTCTATCTAAAGTCACCGTGTAAAGCTAAGGCTAATAATTAATCTTAGGTTTTGGGTTAGAGGAAAATAAGCTTAGAGTTAAATGAAATATTTCATAATGAGACACCGGTATGTAATACGTCGGACTTAGGGGATTCAGTAAGTCATTGGCATAGCTTTGAGTATTCAAAACACTTTTTCAGTAGAAACTATCAGTTTAAAAACCTTTATCTCACACTCTCGTAATTATTGATTTGGACTATATTATTAAACTTAAATGCTTACTCTCGCTGTCTCATTTGAAATCTAAAAATACTTTTTGAAAACAAATAGAATCTAATCAATCCTAAACCGCTCTCGCTATATTTAAAACTAATGTTTAATTACCATTATCCGGTTAAAATCCCAAACTCTCGTTATATCGATTTTAGACTTTGTTTGTCTCTTACTCTCGTAACAAAATAGTTTTAATATTAAATGTTAGAAACCAAACCATAAAAGTATTTTATAAATGTTTATGCCAATTTATTACTGAACCCCTTCAGTTTATGACCTTACATACTGGTATCAGGGAAGTTAGTCAGACGTATTATTTATTACGAACACAAAATAATAACAAGCATATAGTGATTCAGTCATGATTGATAAATAAAGAGATAGTAATATAGTTAAATTAAAAACTTGGAATTAAATAATGGAAAATGGAATTTCTGCAACACTTTTAGTACTGAAAACAATCCTCCATAGGTCGGCAGGATTTGCTTCACGGAAAATAAATTTGAAAACAGAAATAAAAATAAACCTACAACAAAATTCAGGAGACTATAAAAAGAATATAATGATGAAACAGATTTCTGGCATAGAAAACTATTGCTATTTAGGTGAGGGTTTTATCTGCTTAAAGATCCTAAACAAAAATTCTGAACTCTTGAAAAATTGGAATAATGGGCTAGATCCTTTCTGTTGTAAACTTTCGTCCTTTTATAGTGCTCTCCAATAACAAATTCATTGAGAGAATGTAGGAGTTGCGAATTCATGACCCAGTCTCAAAAGATTATGTGTGTGGAGAAAAACCAGGAGGAAATGCAGGAGCTGTGGTTAGTTATGTTTGTAATGTGGAGAAAAATACTTAAAGGGGCTTGTGACGAGTGGAAGGAATTTTGTGCCATGGGGCACACATATTTTAACATGTGTCGATTGTCATACTATGTGTGCCGAGGGGCACACATATTTAGCTTGCGCCGATCGTCAGGGAGCTGTGACGACCATCACAACCTTCTGATATGAATTTTTCTGCTACATTCTTCAACTTTGTGTTTTTCAATCCATTTCTTCTCCTTTTCTCAAGTAGGCCTTGTGGGAAATAATTACCTGAAACAAAATCAAAATACCAACATAATACAACATAATCAAGACAAAATGATAACTTTATTTACGCAAATCGGGTTGAATATGCTATGTATTTTCGCGTTATCAAACTTCCTTATACTTGAACCTTTGCTTGTCCTCAAACAAATAATCAACATGGTAATCTTTTAAGCACGGGCTAAATGCAATTACACGACACAAATCAATTTGTACGTGGTTGCGTGGTATCTTTGTTAGAACAATATAAGATCAATATCAACACCAAAAATACAGTAATGACACTAAACAACCCCACCTTATGGAGACCAGTCTCGGTCATGCTATTACAGCTTAACCTAATTCTTTTTGCTTTGTTTTACCCATTTTGTTAGAGTGCAATCATATTAAGCTCTTTATCTTATTGCACGCACATAGTAGAGTAGCCAGTTAGTTATTGTCATTTTAAGCACGGGGTTCTCGTACATAAATTTTGTAACCCCTTTATTAATCTGATTGCAAGATGCGAGGGATCAAATTGTAGTTTGCCCTACCAAGTTTAGAACCAGAAATATCTGAACCAACTTACATCGGGCTGTTATAACATATTTTATAGGTTTCGCAACTGTTGGATTAAGTAACCGGGTGAGGGTCACCTAACTTAATTAGCGCATTCCTTGTATTCAATTCATCATTACAAGATGTTTATGTAAAATGTTTTAAGACCATTCACTTATATTCATCGGATCTCTACGTAGTTTTTTTTTAAGACGACGTTGACTGCTTATATAAACTACTCGAGGTTTCTTTAAAGATTAAGGTTTCGGTATAATAGGTACTTAAATCGGTCTCATATAAGCGGGGGTTTTAGAGTGTTAAAACGATATAAATCTTGTTTAAATTTTACTCAAAATTTCTAACGTATCTTAAGAGTGAAAAACCTATATACTTTTCGAATGTGTCAAGTAAAAATTTTTGTTATGGCTCAAGAAAGTGAGGAAGTCAAATAATGAACGAAAATCTGCATATAAAGACTTGATAGTACATAAATTTTTATTTAAGGGAAATTTGTGATAATGTAAATCTACTTAGAAAACGGTAAATGAAAGCGATAAAGCTTCCTTCCCCATACTTAGACTGAGCATTATCCCCAATGCAACAATGTAATGTCAGAAAGGAAGGAAGAAACTAAGATGATGTCTACTCTTCGCCTCGGCCACGTGCTTTGTGATGCACTTGTGCTCGTGCTCGTCCACGTGCATCATCTCTACCTTGGAAAGGCTCTACACCAAATCCTTGTAGTCCGACATGAGTAAAAAAATCATACAGACAGTCAACCCGATAAGTCAATGCTCGCATCTCTTAGGTAAGCTCCGACATACTATGGTCACACCAGTAGGCGTAGTCGTGTTGATCTCGCTGAAGTTATTGGGCCTCTTGCATCATCTTGTTATTTTGCGCTTCCATTCCTTGATAGTGTTGAGCTTCGGCTTCATTATGTCGCAACATTTCAACATAAATGTCATCAAGAGTAGTTGGTTGTCCCTAGTTTCTTCTTCTTCGAGGCTGGTTCCCGGATGATAAACCTGCAAGATTCTCAGTAGGAATTTGTGCAGCATGTGGGTGGGTGTCATATTGTTGAGCTTCTTGCTCTAGAACTTGCTCCATTTCATCGGGATCGACATTGTTCATACCACCTTGATTATCCTGGACGTTTTCACCAGGAGCAGGAGCACTTAGATCATAACACAACTTCTCCACATTTGTTACGTTGGTGATCGATGGATTAGGCAAAATAATACTCAAAACTACTTTATTCCGCACTATAAGATTATATCTTCCATCGTCTCTAGCCTTGATTAGGTGCCCAATACGACAATTGTCAACATCGATAAATAGAGCTGGTAGTGAAGGAAAATTTTCTAGTTTATCTCCCAAGTTCAAAGCAAGTGTTATAGAGCTAACTAACCCTACAATACATAAAGGGGTAGTACCCCTTGCACAAACATATTGGATTTGTGCCAAGAGGAACGCACTAGCATTGATCTTCTAATTAGGCGTGAAGATGCAGTGCAGGAAAAACAATTCCTTGGAATTAACTATGTTGTTGTTTGCCTTTCCGAAAATGGTGTTGGAAATGATGTGATGAAAATAACGGATGGATGGATTATGATTAGAGGAAGCAAAAAGTCCCTCCTAACTAGAAGGTCTCTCACCAGTTAAAGTGTGCCATAGTCTGAATGTTGTTGATGCCTAATCTGCCTCTGGAGGGATTCAATAGTATACTTCTCCTCCATGAGGGAAGCGTAACAAATCACTCAGAGCTTCTTGATTCACATAATATTCGATGTTAAACATCTAAAGTTTACAGTGCTGGTGAGGTACATATTTTCATCAGATGGTGTGTTGTAGGAGAAGGAGCTCAGAAATTCCAAGGTCAAGGATTCATAAGTGGGGTTGTTCAGTATGCAGACATAAGTCAGGTCAAAATTTCGAAGTAGCCATTGCACATTGTCTAACAGTCCCAACTCACACAGACACTTAACATTAACATACCTTGTAGAGGTAAACGAATTTTTGTACCCAAAAATTTGCCCTCCCATATTGCTCAATACATGTCAAGTGAGGTCCTTAAATTGCTCAAGGAAGCCCAAGAGTTGGCCAGGCAAACTCTTTTCCTAAGGCAGTCTACCCCAAATTAGGGTTTCATTTTGCATCAAGATGCTTGAGTCCAAAGGATCCCAAATGCTCACCATTGTCCTAATATGTTCTCAATATCATCCATGTCAAGTTTCAAGCCTTGCAGAGGAGGTTTGCTCAGTCAATTGCTCAAAGGCCTGAAAATCGATTGTGATAGGGCAAAAGTCAACTGTGGCCCACATACAGTAAAACTTCAAGATGTTTGGTCAACATTCTCATTTTGAAGTATTATTCATCTTTTCATCAAGGGTTGATCATGATTCCTCAAGGATTGCTCACAATTCATCAAAACCCAACAGTTGCTAAATTAGGGTTTTGTAGGAAAAGTCAACTCAACTTTGACCAAGCATAACTTTCTCATACTTTATAAAAAATGACCCATCCAAATCTCATTTTGAAGAGGATGTAATTCCCTACCATCCATATTCATCTCCCAAGTTCAAAATATGCACTCACAAGAAGATATGAATTTGGACATTATAGGTCATTTTGAGAAGTCAACAAAAACATCTTTTGGCTCAAAGCTTCATACATGAACATGGAAGATTCAATTGAGATGAGACCAAAAGAGTTGCTTAGAGGACATCCTAATCTTTCTAAAAAGTCTAAGAACACATCTCTAGGGTCAAAATTGAGAGAGTTATGCATTGGCCAAGTTGACCATTTTTGCAAAATTGCCAAAAGTCAAATGTATCCAAAATTGCATTTTTTTGCCAAATGGGCCCAACGTTTTATGCTTGCAATGAGTTTTTAACGTGATCCACGACCCATGAGCCCTTTAACTTGTCATTCTTTTATTTTTGTTATTTATTTTGGTTTTATTTCATTTAACTCAAATAAAATCAATATAAAATAATGAAAATATCAAAAACTAATTAGATCTTGAGATTTTGTGCATGATTAGGTCCATTATACAGCTGGAGACAAGATCAAATCGTGCAAGGCTTCATATGGACACAAAAAGATTGAATTTGCTTGTTTTGGAAAGATTTGGTGCAAGGATTGAATCATGGATCAATATTTATAATTTGAAAAGATTTCATACAAATTGTAACCCTAATGCACTCTATTATACATAAGGAACAAAAGCAGATCAAAGGAAGGAGGCTAGAGGCGTGCAAATGCAGAGAACCAATTTCAAAAATTCAAGAAAAAAGTGCAAACCAAATTCCAAGTTGCAGACCATCTCAAGCCATTCTAACCATACCAATCAATTGCTGGACGCCCCAAGATCGTGTTTCCATCATTATCAAGCTTCCCCACGCCCTGAAACGCATCGTAGCAGTCACACGGTTTATCTCTTTTCTTGAATTCGAATACATTGATTATGGCATATTTAGCATGATTTATTGGTATATTTTTAATCCTTGAGATGTTTGCAAGCTAATGACTATATTTAATTGTATTTTTATTGACTGAACATGAAACTGCCATGGCTAGGGTTTAATCTTCGTTTTTAGGGATTTCTTGTAAAGGTAAAATTGGACATTAAGAATGGTACCATGATGCTCGTGAGGTTGAAACGAGTTGATTGGTACCATTGGTTTTCATTTATCATGCGTATATAAAGATTTTGGAAATGCACAGGGGCTATACCTACGCTTGATGTCCGTAGGTAAAAATGTTTTATCTAAAATGACAGAATCAATGAAGAAGACAATGGCGTGGCAGTGTATGAATGGTCAGGTTGAATTTCGCGTGTCTTGGGATGTGCGGCACGTTGTTTGCATTATAGTTTATTTGTTTCATTATTGTTACAACTAACATGATAGCGCAGATGGTGAGGGTGTTGGCCTTTGATGCACACGTCTTTGGTTCGATCCCAGGCGTGTGCATTTTATTATTTTCTCAATAGATGCAGGTCAATCAAGTGCTTCCCATCCTCAAGCGTGTTCCGTGTACTCTCAACATCAGCCATATGATGTACTCCTGCCCCAGATCCAAGGCTATCCAATGAAGGACCACCATGCGCCCCAATCAAGCGTGTGCAGGGGATTGGACAAAGTCAAAGGGGCATGAGCTTGTTGGGCCAAGAATTTCCAAGCAACACCCCCCTTTTTGCTAATGCTATCAGGCACATTCCTTTCTTTCCTCTATTTTTCTTTTATTTAAATTAATTTACTTAATCATTTTTTAACAATTAATTTCTTTTTTCACAAAAAAAGCATAAAATCAAAATTCACAAAAAAATTAGAATTAGATTTTAATTTATCAAAAGTTAATTTTGTTAATATAATTTTGTTTAATTTTATTTAGGGAAATTCTAACCTTTTTTATATAATTAAAACCAATTAGAAAAATTAGGGTTAAACTTTCGATTTGATTTTTATTTCTTCTCTCAAAAATGAAAAAAAAAATACAAAAATAGGTTAATTTAATTATTTTTCTTAAATTTAAATTAATTAGTAATTAGGTTTTTGTTATTATTCAATTAAGCTTTATTTTCTCAAATAATAAAAAAAACGACAAAAAAATGATTTTTCCTTTAAATTACAATTAGGCATAGTTGGGGTCAAAACCCTAATTCTCTTGTTTCGATTCATCGCATGCGTTTATTATTTTTGCAATATTGATGTAACTGTCCATGGTATGTAATAGTTTAATCTAGGACTTTCTTTATTTATCGTCTTTTGCCGGTTCTTTGGCTATGTAATTAATCCCTACCCCGAAGCCTTGTAATAGCGTAGGTTTATTTTCTCGCATTTTAATTTTCGCAAATATTAACTGTTTAGATGTATGTTGATAGGATTGTATGACAAGATTGCATGATAATTTAAAACGGCTACAAAACCCTAATGTGCAAAGATAATAACTGAAATCAAATCACCCGCACATGCGCACTCTTAGGATATACTCTCGCTTCGGTTGCCTTCGGTAAACGATCATTAAGTATAGGGTGTCTTAGGGGTTGCCCTCCTGTCTAACAAAGATCAAAAGTCCAGTTCGGAAAATGTTGCCTCGGAAATGTCGCCTCGGGAATGTTGCCTTGAATATGATCTTAAGACTTTAGGGTTATTACTAAGACGTCCTAACATTGCTTTAGTGATCGTACGTCCCTTACGAATTGACCTTTACGACTCCAAGGATGGTGCTTCCTATTCCTTAATCGTAGGATAGCATTGTCTAAAGGAAACGAGAATAGAAACAATATTTTTTCGAGTAGGTAGATGCTAGTAGGTACTTTCTCAAAATCAAACTTCTCACACTTACACTTTTCAAACAAAGTTTTCAAAAACAACTTCGTAACACTCTTGAGGACAGAAACAAGGGTTAAAACGAAGTAAAACAAAACTTTTCAAAACACATACACAAGCAATTTTCAAAAGATGAGCAAGTACCTAAGAGCCCATGGAAAACCATGGATAGAAAGGGTTCTAACACCTTCCCTTTCTATAATCTACCCCCCGTACTCAGAATATCTCGAAAAAAGATTTTTTTTGTGCTTTTTTCCTTTCCGGTTGGATGAAATAAAAGTCAGTGGTGACTCTTGCTTACCGCGACATTTTGCAAATACAAAATGCAAAACGCAAACCAGCATTTTCAAAATAGTCGGTTCTGCCACCGTATCACACGAATGTTGATAAACTTCCGCTACTGAGCTTCCTAATGCTCCCCAACTTCGTCGTTTCTAAACACGATTCCTGAAAGGTCAAGTTCTCCTCTTTGGTGTTGGATTCTTCAAGACATAATTAGATAAAAGGGAGGTGAATGGGTTCAGTTACGAAACTGACAGAAGGTTGTGGGTTTTGGTTTTTATTTCTCGAGTGTGTAAATAAGAGAAAAAATATAAATGGTATGGAGTGGGTTTTAATGGGGCTTAATGAAAATTTTGAAAGTAGAGGATGTGGGACGGTCAGGGGTGAAGAATTGGAAGAATGGGTTTTAATGGGGTTTAATGATAGTGGAAGAAGATGAAAGAAAGAAAAATGAAAGTGGTCCCTATAGAAACAAATACACGTGCAAGTTTTTACTCCGTGCTGAGGGGCATAGAGTGTGTGCCGAGGGCACACTTTGTAAGGGTCTAGTGATCGACACAGTATGTGTGGCGAGCGACAAAATGCAAAAATCAAAATTTCCAGAAATGTTTATAATAAAGGCTACAGAGCAATATGTTTTAGGCACATACAGTTATATTTTATATTAGTACATATACAATAATTAGTGTAACATTAAAGCATAGCGTAGATGTAAATATCAGAAATAGTGCCAAATATTTTAATTGAATCTATAAAATTTTAATTTTCCAAACAATAGTCTGAGAAGGAAAAAGACAGAAAGTAAACAGAAATTAATAGAAAATAAGAAATTTGTTCTAGAAAGTAGAGAAATCCTAAATTGGTTGTCCATCCCCCGCACTAATATAAATAGTGTCCCCACTGTTTTAATGTGAGAGCTAGAAAAATAATGCAGAATGTTTAGAAATATCAGCCACTACTGTTAGTATTTTGAGCAAAGGAGTAGATGTATTGAAAAATGTGATCCACCTGCTCTGTTACTAAATCTATAAAACCATTAAACTCAATGCATAATTTAGTGAATTCTTCTCTCAAGCAGTTTAACTCAGTTTTCAAAGCAAGTATCGCAGTAGCTTGATGAACAGAGAGAGGTGCAGAGGCAATTGGAGCAATAAAAGCACATGAAGGGGTAGGTTGGTCGTTGGGTGGAAAATTATGATAGAATGTAGGTGTTTCGGGATCGGTTTTGGGATCAAATAGAAAACCCTCATTGTGATCATAGATTTGTGGTGTCTCGGGAGAAGTTGGAGGTTAAGTTTGGTGTACTTCCAAATCATATATCCAGTTGTTTCGGTTAAGAGTTGCATAACCTGATTGTTGACGAGAAGTTCAAATTTGCTAGGGCCTAGGTTTCTAATTATGCCGGTGTTGAAACATAATTGTATATTCATGGGTTGGTATTTACCTAGAAGGTGGAGTCTGAGAAATGGTTGTCGCAATCAAATAGTATTGGTTATCATGGTAACTAAGCCTCCCATTAAGATAGGTGCATGAACAGTCTGTGTAATACGGTCAAAGTTAGCTATCATAAAGGTAGCGGCATTAACAGGGCGATTTCTGGAGGCACAATACATGATGAAAAGTTCATCTTTGAACACAGAGGTAATGTTTTGTTCTTTTTCGAAAAGAGTGTGAGCAAGGAACTTATGGAAATAATGGATAGCTGGGTTATAGATATTTTTAGAAAACATTTTATTAGGCTCGGGGTTGCTATCTCCTTTTATACTATCCCAAAAATATCCAAGTTCATGGTCCAAAAGAAAGTCCACTTGGGTACAAGTAAAGACATGTGGGCCACTAGGAAATCCTAACAGATTAGCAAGTTCACGGTTATTATACCTGTATTCAATACCGAACATTCTAAAGGTAATTAGGCCTCGATTAAATCCTAATCCATGGTCAGGAAAAAAGATGAGTGAGCTTAGGAATTCTAAGGCCAGCTTACGATAATAACTAAATCTCCTTCTCAAGAAAGAAGTATCCCAACCTATTTGGTTCAGCAAAAACATCACAATATCCCTAACACCTAAAGTTGTCATGGTATGGCCATCAGGGTAGAAAGTTAGTGCCATTTCTCTTGCAGTCAGTGCCTTAAAATGCCTCATATGGGCTCTTCCTCTGAAAGCAATTCCCATTGTGTCAACTTCTTGTATCGTTAGTTAGTTTGGTTAGCTAAAATTAAGTTAGCCTATAAGTAAGTTGACAATTAGAATTAAGTCAGTAGTGGTTAACGTTAGAGAACAATACTGCATAATTTTTATGAAAAGAAAAAGAAATAAAAGTAAGAAAATGTAAAGATAAAAATTAGTAAATCAAAATAAAAGACTAGAAAAAAGGGGGGGTATCCCACCAAGCGATTTGTTTTATGTCGTAAGATCGACATAATTCTAATAGGTGATTAAATCTAGGAGTGAGTGGGTAGATCTGCAAGATGGAAACTAGCATAATAGTCTTTGTTGTCTATACAGTGATAGTGCTTCAAGCACTGCCTGTTTACGATAAACGGTTCGCTAGATTTTCCTTTAATTTCAATAGCTCCACTTGGAAAAACCTTAGTTATTTCAAACGGACCAGACCACCTAGAACTAAGTTGTCCTGGGAATAGTTTAAGTCTAGAATTAAACAGGAGCACTATGTCGCCCTCATTGAACTCTTTCCTAGATATGCGCTTGTCGTGCTAATTTTTTGTTCTTTCTTTATAGATTTTGGCATTTTCGTATGCATCTAGTCTAAGTTCTTCTAACTCGTGAATATCTAAGATTCGCTTTTCGTATGCAACAGTGTAACTTAAGTTGAGGGTTTTGATTGCCCAATAAGCTTTATGCTCGACTTCTACCGGCAGATGACATGATTTTCCATAAACTAGTTTGAATGGTGTGGTTCCTATGGTTGTTTTATAGGCTCTTCTATATGCCTATAACGCCTCGTATAGTTTGGACGACCAATCTTTCCTAGAAGTGGCAACTGTTTTTTCTAAGATTTTCTTAATCTCTCTATGGGAGACCTCTACTTGCCCACTTGTTTGGGGGTGATAGGGTGTTTCTACAAGGTGTCGGACTTCATATTTCACTAATACTTTTTCAAATATTTTTGAGATTAAATGAGAACCACCATCACTGATGACAAGTCTTGCCACACCGAATCTAGGAAAAATTATATGTTTGAAGAGCTTGATTACTACTCGTGCGTCATTTGTTGGAGAAGCTACGGCCTCAATCCATTTTGATATATAATATACAAAAACGAGTATGTATTTATTTCCAAAAGAGGATGGGAAAGGTCCCATGAAAATCAATTCCCCACACATCAAAGACTTCTACCTCTAAAATGCCTTTTTGAGGCATCTCGCCGCGTCTGGAGATGTTGCCAATGCATTGGCATCGGTCGCAATTTATGATTGTAGTGTGGACATCTTTCCATAAGCTAGGGCAATAGAGGCCAAATTGTAAAATCTTAGTGCAAGTCTTTGAAGTGCTTGCATGTCCACCATATGGAGCAGCATGATAATGGGAAATTATGTTTTCTATTTCATCTTCGGGGATACATCGATGTAAAATACCATCGAAGCCTCCCTTGAAAAGCAGAGGCTCATACCAATAATATTGTTTAAGATCATGTAAGAACTTCCTCTTTTGTTGATAGGTTAGATCCGACGGAAGCACTCAAGCAGCCAAGTAATTGACAAAGTCGGCGTACCATAACAATATGGTTTTTGTGTGGACTGCTTCCACGACCTCATTCATCTTAGTATTAAAAGTTATGGGGAATTCGATGTTTTCGTTTTCTAACTGGGCTATGAGTTGTTCGTAAGGGAAATCATCGTTGATAGGAACTTGTTCAGGCTTAATGCCTGGCATTCTAGATAAGTGATCAGCTACTACATTTTCAGTGCCTTTTTTGTCCTTGATTTCTAAATCAAAATCTTATAGGAGTAAGATCCATCTGAGTAATATTGGTTTGGCGTCTTTTTTGCTTAATAGGTATCTAATTACAACATGATCGGTATAGATAATTATCTTTGATCCTACTAAGTAAGAACAAAATTTATCTAGGGCAAAAATGACAGCTAAAATTTCCTTTTTGATGGTGGCGTAGTTCATATGTGCAGGATCTAAGGTTCTACTGGCATAATAGATCGCATGAAGCTTTTAATCCTTTCATTGTCCTAAAATTGCGCCTACGGCATAGTTTCTAGCATCACACATGATTTCAAACGGTAATCTCCAATCAGGTGGTTGCATAATAGGTGCAGTAATAAGATCTATTTTTAATTTTTTGAGTGCTTTTAAGAATTTGTCATTGAAATTGAATTCATCGTCTTTCATTAACAGGCCAGTTAACAGTTTGGTAATTTTAGAGAAATCTTTAATTAATTGTCGGTAGAAATCAGTGTGTCCTAAGAAACTTCGTATTTCTCTTATGGTTTTCGGAGGTTGGACGTTTTCTATAACTTCTATTTTCGCTTTGTGAACTTCAATCCCCTTTTCGGATACTATGTGTCCAAGCACGATTCCTTGTTGGACCATGAAATGGCATTTTTCCCAATTTAATATGAGATTAAATTTTATGCATCATTCAAGTACCATTTCCAAGTTCGATAAGCATCTTTCAAAGCTTTACCCACAGACAGAGAAATCATCCATAAATACTTCCATGATGTCATCTATAAAATCAGCAAAAATTGATATCATGCACCTTTGGAATATTGCGGGAGCATTGCATAGTCCAAACAACATTCTCCTATAGGAAAATGTACCATAAGGACAAATGAACGTATTCTTTTCTTGATCTTCGGGGTGTATAGGGATTTGAAAAAATCCCGAATAACTATCCAAATAGCAAAAATGGGAGTGCTTAGCAAGTCGTTCAAGCATTTGATTAATGAAAGGCAAAGGAAAATTATCTTCTCGAGTGGCTTTGTTTAATTTCCTATAGTCGATGCATATTCTCAATCCGATTTGAGTATGTTGTACTACAAATTCTTCTTTTGCATTGCTGACAACTGTAACACCTCCATTCTTTGGTACAACATGTACCGGGCTAACCCATTTAATGTAGGATATCAGATATATGATTCCCGCTTCTAATAACTTTTGTACTTCTTTCTTAGCTACATCACTCAGAACTGGGTTTATCCTTCTCTGATGTTCTCTTAAGGTCTTGCAGTCCTCCTCAAGCATAATGTGATGCATATAAATTTATGGGCTTATTCCTTTTAGATCATAGATGTTATAGCCTAAAGCAGTCGGGTATTTCCTTAGGACATGTAGTCATTTTTCTATTTCTATTTGTCCTAAATCTGCGTTGACTATGACGGGTTGTTCGAGTTCTATGTCTAGGAATTCATATCTTAGATCTTTTGGTAATGTTTTAAGTTCGACAGTTGGTTTCCTTAGGTAACTCATAGGGTCAGGAGTTAGCGCAAGCAATTCACTTATATTGTCATCTATGTATTCATCACACCAATTATCGTCTTCAAGGATGGGAGGTATTGGAATTTTTAGAGCTTTTGAATATTTGGTATGTTTTTTTTTTCATTTATTTAACGCATTCATTAATGACGTCCAAGAAACAGCACGAATCATCTATAACCGGTGCTTTAAAGAATTGTGAGAGGATGAATTCAACTTTTTCTTCGCCAACCTCAAACTTGAGTTTACCTATTTTTACATTTATGATGGCTCCGACTGTGGCGAGGAATGAACTTCCTAATATAATATGGATGTTGGAATCTTCCTTGATATCCATATTAATGAAATCAGTGGGGATATAAAATTGTCCAATACGTACATGAACATTTTCTAACATTCCTAAAGGAAACTTCACTGAACGATCAGCTAGTTGTACAAACATTCTTGTTGGTCGCAATTCTCCCATATTTAGCCTTTTGCAGATTGGTAAAGGCATTATACTAATATTGGGTCCCAATTCGCATAGAGCTTTGTCTATGACGAACTTTCCAATTACACATGGTATGAAAAAACTACCAGGGTCTTTCAGCTTCGGGGGCAGTTATTTTGGATTATAGTGCTACACTCTGCAGTAAGCATAACGATTTTTTTGTCTTCTAGCTTTTTCTTATTGGATAAGATTTCTTTAAGGAACTTATCATAGGATGGAATTTGCGTGATGGCTTCTGTAAAAGGTATAGTGAATTAGTTGTTTCAGAAGTTCAACAAATTTTTTAAATTGCCCTATATTTTTAGATTTAACTAACCGTTGAGGGTATGGTATCAGTGGTTTGTACGGTGGCGGAGGTACGTAGAGTTTTTCTTTCTCTTTTTCCTTTGTGCTTTTATCTCCCTTCTCATATTCTTTTGGTTCGTCTTTCTACTCAGTTGGTTTACCAGTACTCTGGTACATGGCTGGATTTTTGGTTCTTGGGTTAGTTTGTCCTTCTACTTTCGTTCCACTCCGAAGTATTATAGAATTAGCATGACCTTTTGGATTCAATTGTGGTTGGCCAGGAAAAGTGCCAGCTGGAGCTGCTTGTTGTTGAGCCTCTTGAGATATTTGTGTTTCAAGAATTTTGTTATGAGTTGCTAAGGCATCAACCTTGTTTGATAACTGCTTTAGTTGTTCACAAGCGTGTATGTTTTGATTTAGAAAATCTTTGTTTAGTTGAGCTTGAGTGGCTATGAAGTTTTCTATCATGATCTCTATATTGGATTTCCTAGGAACATTTGGAGTAATTTGGGCTTCTTTCTGGTATCCTTGTGGTATACTAGAAGCTTGTCCAGATGCATATAATGCATTGTTGTTCTTGTACGAAAAGTTTGGATGGTTCTTCCAGGTAGGGTTATAGGTATTCCCGTATGGGTTTCCTTGAGCATAATTCACCTGATCATTTGGTACTCCTGTTAAAAGTGGACATTCGGGTGTAGCATGTGCGTGAAGTCCGCATAAATTGCAGGTTGGAGCTACTGCAGCCATGGTGGCTGCGGGAGTTGTGGTCAAGTTTTCTATCTTTTGGGTAAGAGCTTCTACCTTAGCGTTAACTTGGTCTAAACTGCTAACTTCATACATATCGCCTTTCGTTTGAGGTTTCTCCACAATGGTTCTATCACTTCCCCACTAGTAATGGTTTTGAGCCATACTTTCGATAAGCTGAGAAGCATTATGATAAAGTTTATCCATTAATGCGCCGCTAGTTGTAGCGTCACTCATTAGTCTTGTGTTATTTAATAGACCATTGTAAAAGGTGTGGATGATCAACCATTCTTCTAGACCATGATGTAGACAAAGTCACAACATGTCTTTGTATTATTCCCATGCTTCGAAAAGAGATTTGCTTTCCTTTTGTTTAAAACCATTGATATTGGCTCTAAGCATAGCCGTCTTACTCGGCGGAAAATATCGTGCTAGGGAAAATTTCTTCAATTCGTTCCATGTGGTAACATAGTTGGATGGCATAGACTGGAGCCAGGCTCTAGCTCTATCTCACAATGAAAAAGGGAAAAGACGAAATCTTATTGCTTCGAGGCTAACACCATTTGCTTTTACTGTGTCTGCGTACTGTACAAACATGAACAAATGTAAGTTTGAGTCATCCGTAGGACATCCCGAAAATTGATTTTGTTGGATAGTTTGTAATAATGAAGGTTTCAACTTGAAATTGTTCCGAGCAATAGAGGGGGCAGCAATGCTATTGTGAGGTTCCTCCTGTCATGGAGCAGCATAATCCTTCAAAGGACGATTTTGGGGTCCTTCGGCCATTCTTGGTTCATGAAGAGATAATTTGGGAAGATTGAATTCGGGAAGATTATACTTAATTTGGTATTCTCTGATTTTCCGTCTTATACCAATAAAACGCTCGACCTCGTCGATTGGTTGCTCTATCTATTTGCCTTGAGAGTGAGTGTTTGTCATACAACCAACAGATAAAAGGAAATAAAATTTATTGCTTTAGTCTATACTGCATAACAAAGTAATCACAATATTGACTAAAGCAGTCCCCGGCAACGGCGCCAAAAACTTGATCGCAACTTTAAGAGTCTATCAGGTGTATTAACTGCAAGTACACAGTCTAATCGCATAGTTTTAAAAGATATCGAACCCACAAGGACTGATAATCGAATTACTGCTATCTAAAGTCACCGTGTAAAGCTAAGGCTAATAATTAATCTTAGGTTTTGGGTTAGAAGAAAATAAGCTTAGACTTAAATGAAATATTTGATAACATGACACCAGTATGTAATAGGACTTCGGGGATTCAATAAGTCATTGGCATAATTTTGAGTATTTAAAACACTGCTTCAGTAGAAACTATCAGTTTTAAAACCTTATCTCACACTCTCGTGATTATTGATTCGGACTATATTATTAAACTTAAATGCTTGTTCCCGCTGTCTCATTTCAAATCTAAAAATACTTTTTGAAAACAAATAGAATCTAATCAATCCTAAACCGCTTTTGCTGTACTTAAAACTAATGTTTGATTACCATTATTCGGTTAAAATCTAAAACTCTCATTATATCGATTTTAACCTTTGTTTTTCTCTTACTCTTGTAGCAAAACAATTTTAATATTAAATGTTGGAAACCAAACCAGAAAAGTATTTTATGAATGTTTATGCCAATTTATTATAGAACCCCTTCTATTTATGACCTTACTTACCGATATCATGGAAGTTAGACAAATATTTATTATGAACACAAAATAATAACAAGCATATAGTGATTCAGTCATGACTGATAAATAAATAGACAGTAATATAATTGAATTAAAAACCTGAAATTAAATAAGGGAAAATGGAATTTCTGCAACACTTCTAGTACTGAAAACAATCCTCCACAAGTCGGAAGGATTTTCTTTGCGGAAAATAAATTCTAAAACTGAAATAAAAATAAACCTAAAGCAAAATTCAGGAGACTATGAAAAGAATCTAATGATGCAATAACTTTCCGGTGTAGAAAACTATTGCTATTTAGGTGGGGGTTTTATCTGCTTAAAGATTCTAAACAAAACTTGTGAACTCTTGAAAAATTGGAATAATGGGCGAGATCCTTTCTGTTTAAAGTATCGTCCTTTTATAGTGCTCTCCTATAAAAAATTCATTGAGAGAATGTAGGAGTCGTGACTTCATGGCCCAGTCTCAAAAGATTTTGTGTATGGAGAAAAACCAGGAGGAAATGCAGGAGTCGTGGTTAGTTCCGTTTGTAACATGGAGAAAAATACCGAAAGGGGCATGTGACGAGTGGTAGGCATGGTGGGCCGTATGGCACACATATTTTAACATGTGCCGATCGTCATACCATGTGTGCCGAGGGGCACTTGTATTTAGCTTGTGCCGATCGTCAGGGAGCTGTGACGACCGTCACAGCCTTCTGATATGAATTTTTCTGCTACTTTCTGCAACTTTTGATTTTTAATCCATTTCTTCTCCATTTATTCTCCTTTTCTCAAGTAGGCCTTGTGGGAAATAATTACATGAAACAAACTCGAAATACCAACGTAATGCAACATAATCAAGACAAAACGATAACTTTATTTATGCAAATCGGGTCGAATATGCTATGTATTTTCGCGTTATCAAACAATAACTTGACAAACTATCAAGTAACAATCAGTCAACTCAAATGCATCCAAAGATACATGAAGACGTACAAAGAAAATAGAAACTCCCTTGAAGAACCCTCAAACCCTAAAACTAAGAAAAATAGATTTTCCCTTTTTTTACAAAGTTCTTAATGAAGATCTAGGTAATTTCTTTAAATACTCCTCAGTGATCCATGGGACTTGAATCCTCACCCAGATATTCCGTTTGCTCAAGCTGAGGGCTACACCAATTATGCAGAAAAATCTCCTTAAATCTTGGAACAAAAACATCAAGTTTCATAAATTGTCCCAAAGCCCAATTTAGTAACTTGTGTACAACTGGAGATAAAATAAACTATTCCAGATTAAATATTCTTGACCTACGAATATCAGTGACATAAATCCAAAAGGAATATCACAAAGTCAATTTAAACCTGTTCAAGAATAAACACAACCCATACTGTTGTTCCGGTACAGGATGTGACAACATCTATCAGAACATCTGCCTTCAAATGAATCTTACCAGCTTGTTAGAACATCTTCCATAAAATCATGTTGTAAACCATGTTTTAGCAAAATTATATCAATCCTAAAACTAGGGTATTAACATATAGTTCCTTCAATAAGACTTCAATACTATGAAGTGGTTGGCGATGATGAAGTCACACTAGATGGATAATTAATTCATTTCGATTTACTTGCATGTGCTAAACCAATCAAATATAACAATACTTTAAAGAATAAATAATAGAAGTTAGCTATGGTCGAAGAGTTACAAGTGATTGATAGAAATAACACATGGGAGCTTGTCGAATTTCCACACAAGCTATCAAAGTGAAGTGAGTGTTCAAGTTGAAGCACAATGTTGATGGATTGTGTAATACGGTGGAAGAACTGACTTGGGTGTTTTTCGTTTTGTCGCAATTGTTGCGGATAGCAAGAGTCGCCACCGGCTTTTATTTTACCCAATAAAGGAAAGGGTGAAAAGAACATGAAAGACCTTTTAAGAATTTTCTTGAGTTTGGGGGGTAGGTTATGAAAAGAGAAGGTGTTAGCACCCTTTTCGTGCATAGTTATCTACAGACTCTTATTTGCTAGATCACTTTGAAAATGCCTTGTGAAATGTGTTTATATTTGTTTTGAAAGTATTTTTGAAAAGTGCATTCATTTAGGCGAACTTTGTAATGATTCCCGTCTCTATAAGAATGTATACAAAGTGTTGACTTTTGAAAATATTTCAGGAAAGTGTTGGTGTATTTGAAAGATGTTTTATTTTGAAGTGTTTATGAGCAAGCAACTATGAGCATTCTACCTACTCAAAAAGTCTTTATTCTTTTCCTCCTCCTTTAGATAGTGTTATCTTACCATTAGTTAGTAATAAACCATATCATTGGATGTGAAGGGACAGTTGTGGGTCATTGTATAGTCATAGAAGGCAACTTGTATAATGTTATAGCAATTGTTGTAAGGGACTAGGATTGTTTATCGAAGGCAACATCGAAAGGTCATCTAGAGACTACGATCTTGTAATCGAGGGTCTTTGCTAAAACATCCCACGTTCGAGGGACATGACTGTTTTATCTGAGGCAACAAGTGTGGGTTACCCTATAAGTGAAAGTGTGCAAGGTGTTTTTGTTTTCATTTAATTTGTCTTTAACTAGGGTTGTCTTTTGTTTGGCTTTCAATCTTGCCATACAAACCCTAATTACTAACAATAATATGGAAAGCGATAAATTGCAGAAATTGAAAGTCTTACGTTATTACAATACTTTAGGGGATAGGGGTACAAATTATAAATGGGGATGACAAGTAAATATAAACCCTAATTATTATTACAAGGCTTTTACAGTTACATAATTTATAATGCAAAATAGAAAAAACGCAAGAAAATGTAGAGTGAAAAGAAATTGTTTTTTTAGGGTTTTTTGATAGAAAAGGTTTTGTAGTTTCCATTATTTTAGAAAAATAACTTGAATGTTTTATCTAGAAAAAGTTTTTATATAGTGTTAGGCCATCTCCAAGCAATGCAAAATTTCTAGTATACCTTTAATGATCCAAAATTATAGCGAAAATGTCAAAAGAATCAGGATTTCTTATGCCCAGGCTGACACGGGCCGTGTCACCGACACGAGCACCGTGTCAGAATCTACCCTTGCTCCTCTACACATTTTTTGTTCCAGACAATTTGACACGGGTCGTGTCGTGTGACATGGCCACCTGTGTTTGTCCATGTCCTACCTGCTTTGCATGTTTCTGATTGACATGGGTCGTGTCGTGTGACATGGGCACCCATGCCAGCCCCTGTCCTGCTTGTTTTGCCTAATCTCCAACCCAGTTGCACTGACACAAGCCATGTCGTGTGACACGGGCACCCGTGTCAGCCCCTGGCCTTCCTTTTTGCTAAGTTTTCTCTTTGACCTGTCTTGTTGTATTCTTTTGAAAATGAAAGCAAATGATGTATGGATAAAGATATTACAGTTTGAGAAAATTTACCTCTTGAAGTTAAAACTTTAGAACACGTATGGATGTTTCCGTGTGCAGAATGGTGATTGATTGAGCTTCTTTAGACCTCCTGGAAGTTATGCCAATCCTCACTTTAGTGCTGAAAGATGTTGAATCACTCTAACCAAGTCAAGTTGCAAGGTACTGTTTTTGAGTTTAGAAGATGGTGATAATGATGTTACAGAAGTTGTTCTTGTGTTTCAACAAATTCTATATGATGTATGTAAAGTATTTGGATGGTTTTTTTGGGAAAAAATTTGCGAGGTGTGAGATGTTCAAAGATTTAGACTTCAAAGCTCAAAAAAGGAGGTTTTATGGACAATTCTGGTTTTTTGAGAGTATAGGGGATTTTGAGGGCTTGTTCATCTCTTTCTATCTTGCAAATTATCTCTCTATTAATAGGAAAGAGGTTTTAAGACAAGGGTTGATCAGATTTTCAAGATCACATGTTATGGCTAGGTTGGATTGTAAATGAAGCAAGCTTGAAGATCATAGTTCCAATGCTTTGTACTTTGCTTCATAGAGTTGTTGGATACTTTAAGCATGCTTATCTGATTTTGTGTGTTGAGTGTGTGTAGAAGGAACAAGTTAGAGGCTCAAGAAGATATGACTTTATGATTAAAGCCACTTTGTAAGAATGACAATGTTAACTTTGTGCCAAAAATGGAAAGATCACTTGGACAATGCTTAAATCAAATGGACCATAGCTCAAAAGTTTGTGTAAACATTAAATTATGGTGAGATTTGCAAGTTATAAGGCCCGCAAAATAAGATTATACAGCATAGCATGTAGATTGGATTATGTGTTCTTCACCAAAATGACTTGTAATTCAAGAATGAATGCTCAACTTCAGGCCTTTGGATCTCCTAGCTCAAGTATAAATTCATGCTCTTGGATGTTTTGAAAAGCTTGAAACATTGTCTACAACTTTCATGTTGACCACTTTGGCTAAATCAAACTGGAACTTGATGAAAAATGGCTAAGAATTTGAGATGAAAACTGACCAAAACCTATTGAAAATTTCTCTAAGTGTTAGATAAAAATGTCATGACTTCATGGGCTTATATATTCAAATCTAAGCATTTCTTGGACATCAACCCTCTAATACAAAGTTAAAGAATTCATCAAGATCTACAACTTTCATGTTGAACATTTTCTTTGAATCATCTTGCATCTAGGTGAAAAAATGTCACAAAGTAATGAAATTATCAAGTGTAAAAACACTTAGAAAATTTCGAAGTATTGGAAACTTTGACTTTTTGTTGACTTTCTTGATTTTCTTGATTGTCTTGATTCTTGATGATCAAGTTTGATATTTTTGAAGGTCTTGATGAATTTTATTCATGAGAAATGATTTGAGCCATGAAATTAGGTCAATGTGTTGTGTTTGAGCCCTTGAGGTTATGCTTTAAGTCATTATATCATGTATTAGGTCAAAAGTCAATGATCAGTCATTCTCAGTCAAAACCCTAATTTGGAGGCTTAATGCTTAGGAGGTGAGCTTGTCTGATCAAAATCTTGAGAACCATTGAGGATTTGAGATCTTTGGTGAGAAATGTCTTGAGAAAAGAGAAGGAAAAATTTGGGGTACAACAGCTACCCCTGTTCAATCTTCTTAAACCTAAAGAGTTAGATTGGTATGTTCGCCATTCGTAACTTGATGGTGGAAGATGATTGAACACTAAAGTGTCCAGAAATTTGCACTCGCTTGTGCACGAAGTAATGTTGTTGGTTGATTGTGTCAGGAATGGGCTTAAAGATTCCATTTGGAGAGATGATAAAGAGTTATCGGAGATGGGCTTATAGATGCCATCCAAAGTAACTGTTGATAGAGATTGGAAGAAGTATCAGAATAAATCTTTGGTCGATTTATACTGAAACAACAGATGTCTGTATTTGTCTTTGACTGGATAGGAATCAGAATAAATCTTAGGGTTGATTTAACTGAACCAAAGAAAGTTTCTACCAGAAACAAATCAGGATAAATCATTGGTCGATATAAACTGAACCAGTAGAGGTCTAAAATGGTCTTTAATTAGATTTCAAATCAGCATAAATCTTAGGATTGATTTAACTGAACCAGAGAAAGTGTCTACCAGAAATAAATCAGGATAAGTCATTGGTCGATTTAAACTGAACTAGCAGAGGTCTAAAATGGTCTTTAACTGGATATTGAATCAGCATAAATCTTAGGATCGATTTAACTGAACCAGAGAAAGTGTCTACCAGAAATAAATCAGGATAAATCATTGGTAAATTTAGCTGAAACAACAGAGGTCTAAAATGGTCTTTAACTGGATATCAAATCAGCATAAATCTTAGGATCGATTTAACTGAACCAGAGAAAGTGTCTACCGGAAACAAATCAGGATAAATCATTGGTCGGTTTAAACTGAACCAGCAGAAGTCTAGAATGGTCTTTAACTGGATATCAAATCAGCATAAATCTTAGGATCAATTTAACTGAACCAGAGAAAGTGTCTACCGGAAATAAATCAGGATAAATCATTGGTCGATTTAAACTGAACCAGCAGAGGTTTTTGTGAAGGAAATGTTCGTTGTTGATGATATTCGTCTGGTGACTGATCTTTTCTGAAAGGGTAAAGAGTTAGTTGTATGCAATGTCATGATGTATGAAATGTATTTCTTAATGATGTTCTCAAAATAAATGAGATTATGCTATATATTTCTATGCATATGTCATGACGTATAAATGTTGTTGAAATGTATCTTTGTCTTGGGAAAATAAATCCTTGATTATTAATGTGTATATTCAAATTTGTTTTGAATGCCTTCGATGGGGATTCCCCTTTGCTGTTTGAGTAAACTCTGTAGGGGATGTTGATTTCTGCTTGGGGAGTAGAGTTCAAGAACCTTGGTTGTCCATTGCTCTACCAGGGGATTTAATTCTCATATACACTGACTGGGGATAAAAGAGATGATTAAACTTCCGATTTGTCTGGGGAGAGTAAAGTTAACTGGTATTTTGGTCGAATTCTAGGTTTTACAGCAACTCTCTGGGGATAGTATCAACTCTACTGGAGAAGAGGAGTTATGTCAGTTATGTGTAGTAGTCTGAGGAATAGACTCAAGCTGGGGAGATTGTATTCTATTGGGGGAAATAAACTCTATTCAAGAAGATATTTTGGAGATTTCATTGGGGAAACAAATTCTTCTGGGGAAGAACTTTGCAAGGTTTCTCTTTCAGTATTTTAAGACCAAAGTGAAAACAAATATATATATATATATATATATATATATATATATATATATATATATATATATATATATATATATATATATATATATATATATATATATATATATATATATATATATATATATATATATAGCCATGTGGAAGTGAACTCATTGGGTTCCAACTCTGCTATTGCCCCTATGTCTTCGAACATCTCATCCTATGCTGTCAGAAGAAGTTGATTGAACTGATCTTGTACCATTTAAACTTTTGACCTTGGTAATAAAGCTGGATGTAGTGATCCAATGGGACATAGTTGTACGCTTTATTCCTTAACTTTTGTCTGGACCGCCCTTTTGGGTTTTCAGTCCACCAGGATACCTTTTTTTTCGCAAGTCGCCCTTTCAGGTTTTCGACTTGCCGGGTGTATAATATTTTGTATATATCCCTAATTTTTTTCCCGGACCCTTTTGGTTCACCGGGATGCCCTTATTTTTTCCTAGGTATGTCAACCTAGCGGGTCATTCTTTACGCATAATATTTTTTTTACTATGTCTGCATTCACAGGGTGCGAGAAATCCTCATCGTCCATAGTGGTTAGCATCATAGCACCGCCATAGAATACTTTCTTGACAACCAACGACCCTTCGTAAGTGGGAGTCCATTTTCCCCTGGGATCTCCTTGTGGTAAAATGATGCGCTTTATTACCAAGCCTCCAACCTGGTATACTCGATGTTTGATCTTCTTATTGAATGCCTTGATCATACGTTTTTGATACATTTGACCATGATAGACAACATCCAGTCTCTTTTCATTTATCAAGTTCAATTGATCCAACCTAGTCTGAATCCATTCGTCTTCTCCTAAATCTGCTTCTTTCATAATCCTTAGAGAAGGAATCTGAACTTCGACATGCAGGACAACTTCCATGCCATAGACTAAATAGAATGGGGTTGCCCCAGTTGATGTTTGCACCGAGGTATGATAGACATGAAGAGAAAAAGGTGATATCTCATGCCAGTCTTTATAGGTCACCACCGTCTTTTGCACAATCTTCTTTATATTTTTGTTGGCGGCTTCCACTGCGCCATTCATCTTAGGTCTATATGGAGAAGAGTTATGATGCTTGATCTTGAACTGCATGCAGAGTTCAATGATCATGGAATTGTTGAGGTTGGTACCGTTGTCAGTGATGATCCTTTCAGGGATGTCGTATCGACTGATAAGGTTATGCTTAATGAACCGGGCTACAACATTCTTGGTAACTAAGGCAAATGAAGCCGCTTCAACCCATTTGGTGAAGTAGTCAATGTTGACGAGGATGAAACGATGTCTATTAGATGCAGTGGGCTTGATTTCTCCGATCATGTCAATGCCCCACATTACGAATGGCCATGGAGCAGTCATGCCATTTAAAGGTATTGGAGGCACATGAACCTTATCAGCATAAATTTGGCATTTATGGCAAGTCCTTGAGTGGTGATGACAATCAGTTTCCATAGTTGACCAATAGTAACCAACCCTCAGAATATTCTTGGCCATAGTGTGTCCACTGGAATGAGTACCAAAGATACCTTCATGCATGTCCTCCATGATCTTTTCTGCTTCCTTCTTGTCCACACAACAGAACAGAGTTGAATCATGATTGCGCTTGTACATAATCCCATTGCTTAGGAAGAACTTGGCTGAGAACCTATATGACATAGTTGCTAAGGCATTTGTGTAATATGGTGGAAAAACTGACTTGGTTTTTTGCATTTGATCGCAATTGTTGTGGATAGCAAGAGTCACCACCGACTTTTCTTTTATCCAACAAAGGAAAGGGTGAAAAGAACAGGAAAGACCTTTGAGATTATTTTCTTGAGTTCGGGGGGGGGGGGGGGGGGGTAGGTTATGAAAAGGGAAGGTGTTAGCACCCTTTTCGTCCGTAGTTTTCTATGGGCTCTTAGTTTCTTGCTAGATCACTTGCTTTTGTTTGAAAATGTGCTTTGTGGTGCGGGTTTGAAAATATTTTGAAAACACCTTTGTAATGAATCTCGTCTCTATAAGAATGCGTACAAAGTGTTGGTTTTGAAATTAGTTCAAAGAGGTATTTGTGGAAGATGTTTTTTGAAAGTGATTTTGAAAAGTGCCTTTGTAATGATTCTCGTCTCTATAAGAATGTGTACAAAGAGCTTCGTCTTTTGAAAATATTTCAATTGAAAGTGTTGGTGTGGAAAAATGCTTTTGTTGTGAGCAACAAAGTAACTACGAGCATCCTACCTACTCAAAAGGTCTAATGTTCTTTTCCTCCTCCTTTAGATGTTGTTATCTTACCATTGATTTGGTAAGAAGCCTCATCGTTGGATGTGAAGGGACAGGCGTGGGTCATTTGTATAGTCATAGAAGGCAGCCTATGAGACGTTTTAGAAATTTTGTTAGGGACTAGATTGTTTACCAAAGGCAACATTGAGGGTCATCGAGGGACTACGATATTTTATCGAGGGTCTTTTCTAAAATGCCCATATTCGAGGGACATGACTATTTTCCGAGGCAACAAGTGAGATTATCCTAGAGGTGCATGTGTGCAAAGTGTGTTTGATTGCATGCATTTTGTCTTTGATTAGGGTTGTCTACTTGTTGGTTTTATCTTGCCATACATCCAAATTACTAACATTTGTATAAAACAATAAAAATGCAGAAAATAAATACCCTACACTATTACAACCATATTGAATAAGAAGAAAATGTAAAGATAAAACAAAATAAAAGAAGGGAAAATAAGCTTTTCGATCCAGGCAGAATACACCCTTCAATTATGCTTTTCTGGGCTTCTTTTGATTTGGGCCTAGCAGTCAGCATGAGAGGCAGCCTTCGATTCATCCTTCTGGCTTCTTCTTTAGATTGGGTCTGGAAGTCAGTGTGAGAGGTAGCTTTTGATTCAACCTTCTTACTGCTTCTTTCGATTGGGCCTGGCAGTCAGTGTGAGAGGCAGCTTTTGATTCAACCTTCTGGCTGCTTCTTTCGATTGGGTTTGGCAGTCAGTTTTAACACCCTTCATTTCTCCCTTCTTGCTCCTTCATTTGGACTGTGAAGCAGTCAGGGCCTGTAAAGAAGCATGAGTGCGTATCCTCAATTCACGCCCTCTTAGTCTTTCTTTTAGGACTGTGAAACAGTAAGGGGGCGAATCCTGAGGCTTAGTTTCAAACAAAACTTCTTCTTTCGTTTGGGTCCTATACAGGTTATTTCTACCATATATTTGGACAAGGAAAAAAACGAAAAGGGCAGAAACGAAAAGCAAACAAATGTATTTACATGTTATGTTTAAACGAAAAGCTTAAGGTCAGAGTGACTTACCTTGCTTGAAGCTGGGGTGTGTGGGTTTGACCTTTAGCTGCTACCCTGGGTGCTCTTGGATTCGAAGGGAAGAAACAAATGTGGTGTTTCTAGTGCTGGATTCGAAGGTCAAGAAGAGTGGGGGTGTGTTTGTTGTTTCTGGATTCGAAGGAGAGAAACAAGTATGTTGTTTCGTTTGATTATGGGTTTGAATGTGTGTTAAGTATTTGAGAGTGTTTGATAGTTTGAGAGTTTGAGAGTTTGATAGTTTGATGATTTTTCTCCATGCCCCAAAGTCTTCTGGATATGTTGTCCAGCCCCCTAGATGTTTTATGGAGCCTCTTATTTATAGATAAAGTTAGCTGAGGTTTAGGAGGGAAAACAAAAGAATTTGAACAAATTTATCATACTACCTTTGTAGCTTTCGAGGGGAAGTATTTGTATGCCAAATTAGTTCAAATACAGGAGCAGTGTAGTAGGACTGCTGTGCAACAATTTTGGAGTGTTATGGTCAGTGCATCAGGCTTGGACCTGCAGCAAGCATCTTTGAATATTTGACCTCATAGGTCCAACCTTCGACCAGACTCCTCTTCAGACCGCAATATTTGTTTCCAATCAAAGTGTCTTTCGAATGGGCCCTTTTTATGCATCCTTTGAAGGGGCCAAATATCTGCCCCTTGAATGGGTCACCAAGATATGTCCTTCTAATAGGACATCCAGGTATGTCTTGCAGGTCCTTCGAATGGGCCACCAAACATGTCCTTCGAATGGGACATCCAGGTATGTCTTGCGGGTCCTTCGAATGGGCCACCAAACATGTCCTTCGAATGGGACATCTAGGTATTCCTTACAGGTCCTTCGAATGGGCCACCAAACATGTTCTTCGAATGGGACATCCAGTTATGTCTTGTAGGTCCCTTACAATGGGCCAAAAATTGTGTGTCATTGTGTAGAAATTATGTGTTGAAGATTTTCAAGTATGAAAATAGCCAATGCATGAGGGAAGTTCATGCCTTGTGATTTGAAACAAGCAGGAAAGAAACCTTTGCTTCCTGAATCGAAACAAACATGGTAAGGGACTATTCCTTTGATCGGGGCTTGCATGCAGGAAGCTACTTGCTTTATGGGCACCAGCATGAAGGGAAAACATTGCCTTGTGCAGGCAGGCAGGCAAGAGGCCCTTGCCTTGTACATATTGGCCTGAAGGAAGTCCTGGCTTTTGTGAATCAAAGGAATCATGCAAGGGGCCAATGGCTTCTGAATCGAAGGAATTCTGCAGGAGGCCATTGCCTTCTGAATCGAAGGACACTTTCCGAAGGTCATTTCCCTCTGAATCGAAAGGGACCAACATTAAGCCACTAACTTCTGACTCGAAGGGAGCTTTCAGGAGGCCCTTGCCTTCTAAAACGAAGGAAGCTGGTATGGAGCCACTAATCTTTTGAATCGAAGGACACCAATATGAGGCTTTTGTCTTCTGAATCGAAGGAAGCCTAGACACCCAATCAAAGCTAGAATGAATCGAAGGAAACTTGCTTTTCTTCAAAAAAATCATTTTTATCTGTCTTGCCCTTTTTTAATAGTTTCCTATTTAACTTGATGCTGGAAAATCCAATTGTACTTGTGCAAGCTTGAATTTTTTAGAATCCTTATGATAAATTCATTGAGAAAAGAGAGGGAAAATTTTGGGGTACAACAGCTGCCCCTGTCCAATCTTCTTAAACCTGAAGAGTTAGATTGGTGAGTCTGCCATTTGTGACTTGAAGGTGGAGGATGATCGAACACCAGAGTGCCCAAAAATTTGCACTCGATGATGTGGTGGTTGATTGTGTAGGAAATGAACTTCAAGATTCCATTTGGAGAGAAAATGGAGAGTTGTCGGATATGGGCTTATAGATGCCACCCAAAAGTGATTGTCGACAAAAATTGGAAGAAGTATCAGAATAAATCTCTGGTCAATTTATACTGAAACAATAGATGTAGTGGGATGAGTATCAGAATAATATCCATAAATAGATCGTATCTGACTCGCATCTGGAAGATGTACGGAGTGAGCGTCAGAATGACACCCGTGTCTGGATCGTATATAGAATGTATTTGAGATATGTGCTGAATGAGTGTCAGAATGACATCTGTATCTGGATCGTATCTGAATTGTATTTGAGAAATGTGTTGAATGAGTGTCAGAATGACATTCATATCTGGATCGTATCTGGACTGTGTTTGAGAGATGTGCTGAATGAGCATCAGAATGACATCCGTATCTGGATCGTATCTGGATTGTATTTGAGAAATATGTTGAATGACTATCAAAATGACATCCGTATCTGGATCATATCTAGAATGTATTTTGAGAACAATCTGGAGTAAGTTTCAGAATAATACCCGTCTCTGGATCGTATCTGAACTGTATTTGGGAGATGTGCTGAATGAGTGTCAGAATGACATCCGTATCTGGATCGTATCTGGACTGTATTTGAGAGATGTTCTGAATGAGTGTCAGAATGACATCTGTATCTGGATCGTATCTAGACTGTATTTGAGAAATGTGCTAAATGAGTGTTAGAATGACATCTGTATCTGGATCGTATCTGGGCTGTATTTGAGAAATATGTTGAATGAGTATTAGAATGACATATGTATCTCGATCGTATCTGGACTGTATTTTGAGAAAAATATGGAGTAAGTATCAGAATAATATCCGTCTCTGGATCGTATCTGAACTGTATTTGAGATGTGTTGAATGAGTGTTAGAATGACATCTGTATCTGGATCGTATCTGGACTATATTTGAGAAGAAATCTGGAATAAGTATCAGAATATCGGCCATATCTGGATCGCATTTGAACTGTTTCTAGAAGAGAATATAGATAAGTATTAGAATGTCAACCGTATCTGGATCGCATATGAACTGTTTCTAGAAGAGAATCTGGAGCAAGTATCAGAATTTCAGTCGTATCTGGATCACATCTGAACTATTCCTAGAAGAGAATATGGAGTAAGTATCAGAATGTCAGCCGTATCTGGATCGCATCTGAACTGTTTCTAGAAGAGTGTATGAGAAGGAGCACGTGTATGATTGCTTTAGTTGGCCGTGTAGATAATTGGCTTGGCTGGTTTCAGGTATTAATCTTTGACCTTAGAAAGAAAGATAGTTTTCATGGCTTGTTACAGGTATTAATCTTGAACTTGCTTTTTATTGGCCGTAGAGATAGTTTCCCTGGCTTGTTTCAGGAATTAATCTATGGTCTGTTGAAAATTGTTGATGCTAGCTATCTGTTGATTGATCTTTCCTGAAAAGGTAAAGGGTTAGCTGCATGCGATGTCATGATGTATGAAATGCATGGTGTAATGATGTTTCTCAAAATGAATGATATTGTGCTATATGCGTCTCGTATGCATATGCTATGAATGTTGCTGAAATGTAATTTTGTCTTGGAAAATAAATCATTGACAAGTGTTAGGGAGCCTTAGGAAGTTAAATCCAGGACTGTTGTTTGGGGATGAAAAGTATGCACATCTTCAGACTTTGTTTTAGAATGTTTCTGTTGGGGATTCCTGTTTTTTTGTTTAAGGAGAACTTCGCTGGGGAATATTAATTTGGCTTGAGAAGAAAACTCTATGGAGAGTGTGGGTTCCTGCTTGGGGAAAGGAGTTCAGGAGTCTTAGTTGTCTGTTGCTCTACTGGGGATTCATCTCTTGATAGAAGAGAAAGGAAGTTAACAACTTGTTAGGGACAAAGAAGTTAACTGTTATCTGATTGTCTCCCAGACTTTGCAGCAACTCACTGGGGATTGTAGGAAAGTCTACTGGGGAAGAGGGGTTGTGGTCCCTTGACCTATGATAGTCTAAGAGGCAAATTCAAGCTGGGGAATCTTGCCGTTTGTTGGGGAAATAAACCCTATTGCCAATCTGTTAGAGAGATGTTTTATTTTTGCAGAGCTCCTCGAGGATTCTTGAGATCACAGTTGGGGAGAGGTTTTCCGGAGATTTGAAACTCTGGCTGGGGATTGCATGGATCCAATTTTATGGGGGTATCCATGAATTTGGCCTTTGTGGGTTTTGGACCCTCATTTATGAAGATTATTCTGTGGGGATAACCTTATAGAGATGACTCCGTGGGGACTTGACTGAGGATCACCTTATAAAGGGAATTTCGTGGAGATTTGTCACTGCCCCTAGTAGTAAGTGTTGTAGTACTGCCAGGAAATATTTGCTAGGTTGTACGTAACCCTTTGCTGGAATTCATGTTCAATCCCCCCAGTGTTTCAAATGGAGACTTGCCCCCGGCTATGAGATATTTCTTGGAATCTTGGCTTGACTGCCCCGGATGGGTTGGAAAATAATCATGTTATTCCCGTTGATTACAGAAGATTTGTCAATGGAAGTGTTTTTCCATTTGAAATGATTATGTTTCTTTGAGAGAATTTTCTCTCATTGGATGTTTGTCATGCGAATTTCTCTGTTGTCAAACAAATAGCCATATGCAAATAGCGATGTTCAAATAATGCAAAGTTTATGCTTGTCTTGAAGTTTTTAAAATGCGTTTTAACAAGTAAAGAGTTTTGTAAGAGTATGAATTCAACTCAAGATTTGCAGTAAGCCTTACAGGAGTCGGGATACCTTTTGTAACTGTATGCTTTCGAACTAACCCATGCTTCAATTAGGACTTTTGGAGGATTGTAGCGTGGTCTGGTTCATGGTTTAAGAAACAAAGGATAAGGCTTAAAGTGTATTTGTACCCGTCCGTTCTCCATGATATTCTCCAGTCCTAAACTCAGTTAATTGTGCGTTTGAACTCCAATTGAGTATGGAATGACGTTTTGGTGATGGTTCAGACCATTTAAGTTTGTTGGAAGGCAATCATTTTTGTAACATTTTTCATGTTGTTGAGGATTTTTAGCGACCTCTTTTTAATTTACTGTCCCTAATTTTTGCCTGATTGTTCTTATTTTGAGATTACAACTAGCGGGATGCCTTAGTTTTTCTTAAGTCTCCTTCGTAGGTTTTGACTCAGTTGGCTTTTCTTTTGGGAGATAACAACTGCCTATCTGGTAGGGAACCATCACCATCTTTTTATTCTAGAGGAATGTTTTTGGTGTCATTCGCTGTGTACGAAGTGAAAGCTTGCGAATGAACACGCATTTGAATTAATTGAGAAACTACCCTGCCCCAGGTTTTGATTAAAGGTTTCAATTTGTGTGAAAAAGAAAACTCCTACTTCTTTGGCTCAAAGGGGTTGACTAGGGATTATCTTCCTTATAACTCCACTGTTTTGGAATTTAAAGAACGCATGTACATCGTCAGCAAGGTCTGTCCAAAGCATACTATATGAGATTATGGCATTGTTTTCGTCATCCTTCCTATAAAGGCTTGTAACTTTTAACGAGAGTTGAATATCATGAAAAACAAGGAATAAAAACACAGTTTAAATATAGTGAAGACAAATAGATTAATACAAGACAAACATATGCGATGCATTAATGAAAATAACTAAATTATGACACATATATAAGTGTTTAAACAAACAAAGAAATTACAATTGAAAACACAAAATGAACTGGACGCTCAATGATTTGGCACGAAAGTAGTGTCCATGTTGAGAGTTTCAGGAGGATCGAATTCAATCTCCTTGGCATCAATCATGTCTTGAATCTCGTTCTTCAGAGCCCAACAGCTATTCGTGTCGTGTCCTGGACTATCAGAATGGTATGCACACCTTTCATTGGGATGATAAGTAGTAGCAGAAGTATTGGGATTCTAGAGTGGAGCCTTTGACGTAATCATCTATGCCTTCAACATGTGTTGTAATGCTTGGGCCAGTGGCATGTTGATCTTGGTGAATTGTATTTTAGGCGCAACCTCCTTATGCCGATTCCCCTGTTTCCGTTGTTACGCCGATGCAGGATTAGAGATCAAGATTGCCCCCATGTATTGGTCGTGGTTACTCTGGTTACGACCTTTTTGATCGTACGCATCATCCGACTCTTTCTTCCCATTGAAAGTTTGTTTCACTGCACTTGAAGTTGCACCCCTTTGGATTTTACCGCTTTTGATGCCTGCTTCGACTCTTTCGCCAATCAGTATTAGCTCAGTGAACCCGGCCGACGAGCTTCCAATTAGGTGATTGAAGAAAGGTCCCGTCAAAGTTCCCATAAAGATGTCAATCATCTCCCTGTTAGTTAAGGGTGGCTGCACCCTGCCAGCTAAGTCTCTCCACTTTTGGGCATATTCTTTGAAGCCTTCGTTGGAACCCATGGTCATATTCTGGAACTGCACGCGAGTCGGTGCCAGATCAATGTTATATTGGTACTTCTTGTAGAAAGCAACAGCTAGTTCCTCCCAGGTGTGGATGTGAGAAACTTCCAATTGATAGGACCATTCAAGTTGAGTCCTAGCTAGACTCTCTTGGAAGAAATGGACTCAGAGTTTCTAATCAGTGGTGTGTGGCTGAATCTTGCGGACATAAGATGTCAGATGCATCTTAGGACAAGAGACCCCATCATATGTGGCAAAAGTAGGGATTTTGAACTTTGGTGGGATGACCACTCCAGAAACCAACCTTAACTCTTCAAAGTCCAAGCCAAGTATCTATTGAATCTCCATAACATTGAGGCGAACCTCCAGCTGTTTGTATTTATCATCAGCGGGAGGATATTGTTCCTCAAAGTAGTCAGCTTCACCTTCATCAGTCCCTGGGTTGTTATCTTCTTCATGATTATCCCCCTCATTTGATGGAGTTGAGAGATTTAGATCTCTCTTGGCTGGTCCTCTAAGTCTTCTTCCCAAATTCAAGACACCAGCCAATTTATTTGCCTTCTTCTTCTCTTTGATGACGAGAGCTTTCAAATCTTCCCGCCCCTTAGCCAGAGCCAGGAACATTTGTTAGAACTGAGTGTTTTGGGCTTGAAGGTCTTTTACTGTCTGTTCAAGAGCCATTTCTTACTGAAATAAACAGTAAGCAGATGAGAAACCCGTGTGGGAAAAACCTATTATGATATGATGCATGGTATGTGGATGCAATATTTTCAAGGATCTCGCAGGGAAAACACAAGAAAAATGTTATAAGTTAAACTTTGATCATAGCTTTGATTGGAGAACTTCATATCGATGGATGTCCTTCCACGAGAATCAAGCTCACCATGTCAAGTGGGTCATAGCCTTTGACTCAAAGTAATGGTTTGGTCTTTGACGGTGTTTGGTTAAAGGAGAATAAATTCTCTTGCCCCTTGATAGACATCTTGGTTCAACGTGATCCCGCATCATAGGCCCTTGAGATCCTTGAACTAGTTATTGAAAATACTATGGTATGATGTCATGATGTTTATTTATAAGTATGAAAAGCATGAAAGTTGTCATGTACAAATAATCATATACACACAAAGCAAACAAGTCCTTAGGTTTAGGCTTACATGGAGTTTACAGGTAAGTACCCTCTTGAAGTTTAGTTGGCCCAACTTGTCCTAGTAATAGTAACTGGGTTCTAGGGGATCTCAATATCACCGACCTTTCTTTTATGCATTGTCTCAACTCAATCAATCTTTTCTTGCGGCCGAGATATCCCAAAAGTCCGATCTCAATGAGCGTAGCATCGAGTATCAACCAATCTTCGGTCGAAACCAAAGCCGGCTATATCACAACTTCCTAATGGACAAGTTGTTCAGCTAAAGGTTCTAAGGCTAGTTAGCACTTAATAATACTATAAGGAAGCCTAATGTTATCCTTAAATGACTCAAGGAACATCAGTGCAAGACAAAGTATAACGCTAACATAGCTATCACTTCGTCCATATCCGTCTATGCCATACAACCTCCATGATTTATTTCTACTTACCTAAAAAGGTGCCCCAGATCTGGGTGTAGGATCTTTAACAATAACCCAAACAAGGACCCAAAAATGTAAAGCAACCAAATCAAATAAGGAAAGCAAGTAAAGGTGATCTAGCCCTAAGGTAACCCCACTTTTAAGTTTTTGTCCGTAACAGAGTCGCCAGTTTTGTAATACGGTGGGAGAACTGACTTGGTTTTTTGCGTTTGATCGCAATTGTTACGGATAGTAAGAGTCGCAATTCTTGCTGACCTTTTTCCAGGTTGAGAAGAGTCTCTTGGAACTGAGAGTGTTGAGTCTGCAAGTCCTTGACGATTTGCTCGAGGTCTATCTTATACTGAAATAAACATTAGAAAGATGAGGAAACATGTGTCAGAAAACCTGCTCATGATATGGTGCATGTTATGCAGATGCAATGTTTTCAAGGACCTTTAAGAGATTTAAATTTTCTTAGCCAAAGAGGAAACAAAACAACGATTGCATTAATAAGTTCAAGAATTACAAATTCCTCTTGGACTTACAATGGAAAAAAACAAAAAGGTCTCTCAAAATAAACTCCTAAAACAAAAAGACTTAAGTCTACCATGGGTGCATCCTCTTTGGTGTAATGTAAGCATTCAGGCTCCGCTTCTCGTGAAGTTACCTTGTGAGCTCTAACACTTTCTTCTCACTTGCATACAATTAAGCTTCAAAGGTATCTCTTTCCTTCTTAAGTTGAATCCAAAATCTCTGCAATTCCTCCAGGTCGGTAGGCATGTTAGGATGGAGGATGGTATGAGGAACATCCCCTTCGGCAACAGGCTCCATAGTTATTGGTAGAATAGCGGGATATGGCATCATGAGACTTTAAGCACGAGCTTGTACCCATTTGGGATAAGTCTCAAGAGGGACAAAATTATTATTCCCCAAAGTCTTACTATCAACTTTGCTTACCATGCCCTAAGCATTCACAAACCTTTGATGATAACCTTGAACATCATTCTCATAGTCGAATATAATTCCTTGAATGAGCACGTCATGGGGACCATCTCTTCGAGCATAGCCAAACTTTCGTAAGGCTATAGAAGGGTTATAAGTGATACCTCCCTTAATGCCCAATAGTGGAACATTAGGGAACTCCCCACAACGATAAATTAATGTCTTCTTGAGATCGAGAGCACCAATGGATATCATAATGATAGAGCGACATCAACCTTTGAGACCATCACAAGCCTTGATCATTCTTCAATACTGATCGAGAAAGGTGCGAAATAAACCACCTAGACAGCAAAGGAAAGCAACACATAATAGTCCCTCGTTTCCTCATTGTGCGAGTATGAAGAGAGTGCAAAATGTCTCCAAGCAATATAGGCACAAGGTTACGTGTAAGGAAAATTTTGACGGCATTCACATCTACGAGTTAGTCCGGGTTAGGGAACAGTACCAAACCATATATTAGAAGAGCTAAAACTTCTTCAAAAGCATGCAAATTCATGGCCTCCCAAAATAATAGAGCCTTCTCTATCAAGAATTTAGCCAAAAAGCATTTGACCCCACTTTTTGTCTCCCAATTAGCTACAATGTCATAACTCTTCAAATGTAAGGCCTTGGAAATAACCTCGGGTCTTGGAACTTCCTCTATACCGGTGAAGGGTATTTGATCAAGAATAGGCACTCCTAGTAGTTGAGAGAATTCCTCCATTGTAGGCATCGATTGATAATCAGGAAAGGTGAAACAATGATGTACGGGATCAAAGAACTAAAAGAGAACCTTCAACATGTCTTCATCAAAGCTTGAGGTAGCCAGGTTGAGAAGTCGACCATATCTTTTGGTGAATGGAGAATTTCAGGAACCTTTGACGCTAACTCTTTGAGTTAAGGAGGTACGCTCACGAAGTTGATTTGGATGGTATTTCTGCAGGTGAAAGCCATATCCTACAAAATATAACAAAGATAAATCCCCAAGTCCTTGAAATGGTTAGTGAAAATTCTATGGTATGATATCATGATGTTTATGAACAAATAATCACACACAAACAAGCACACAAGGTTTTAGGTTTAGGCTTGCATAGGGTTTATAGGTAAGTACCCTCTTGAAGTTTAGTTGGTTTAACCTGTCCTAAAAGAAAGTAACTAGGTTCTAAGGAATCACAATATCACTGATCTTTATTCATTAGGCATTGTTTCAGCCCAAGCTTCTTTATTAGCAACCGAATATCCCGAATGTACAATCTCAATGAGTGTATCATCGAGTATCAACCAACTTTAGTCTTGAACCAAAGTCGGCTTTCTCACTACTTTCTAATGGCCAAGTTGTTCAACTAAGGTTCTACGGTCAGTTAGTGCTTCATGACCCTACACAACGGCCCCGTATTCTCCTTGGAGTCGCCAGTTCTATAATACGGTGGGAGAACTGACTTGGAGGTTTTGCGTTTGATTGCAATTGTTGCGGATAGAAAGAGTCGCCACTGATTTTTCTTTTATCCAAAAGGAAAGGCTGAAAAGAATAGGAAAGACCTTTGAGATTATTTGAGTTCGGGGGGTAGGTTATGAAAAGGGAAGGTGTTAGCACCCTTTTCATCCGTAGTTATCTACATGCTCTTAGTTGCTAGCTCACTTTGAAAATTCTTTGTGAAATGTGTTTGTATTTGTTTTGAAAGTATTTTTTGAAAAGTTCCTTCATTTAGGTGAACTTTATAATGATTCTCGTCTCTATAAGAATGTATACAAAGTATTGACTTTTGAAAATATTTCAGGAAAGTGTTTGTGTATTTGAAAGATGTTTTGTTTTAAAGTGTTTGTGAGCAAGAAACTACGAGCGTTCTACCTACTCAAAAAGTATTTGTCCTTTTCCTCCTCCTTTAGATAGTGTTATCTTACCATTAGTTAGCAAGAAACCATATAATTGGATGTGAAGGGACAGACGTGGGTCATTGTATAGTCATAGAAGGAAACTTGTAGAATGTTCTAGCAATCATCGTAAGGGACTAAGATCGTTTACCGAAGGAAACATCCAAAGGTCATCGAGGGACTACAATCTTGTAAAGGAGGCTTTTTGCTAAAACATCCCACGTTCGAGGGACATGACTATTTTATCCGAGGCAACAAGTGTGGGTTACCCTAGAAGTGCAAGTGTGCAAGGTGTTTTTGTTTTCATTTAATTTGTCTTGAACTAGGATTGTCTATTGTTTGGTTTTAAGTCTTGCCATACAAACCCTAATTACTAACAATAATATGGAAAGTGATAAATTGCGAAAATTAAAAGTCATATGTGTGATACGGTGGCAGAACTGACTGTTTAATACTAGTTTGTGTTTTGCGCTTTTTGTTTGCAAAATGTCGCGGTAAGCAAGAGTCGCCACCGACTTTTATTTCATCCAATCTTGGAAAAGGAAAAAAGAACAGAAAAAAACCTTTTTTCGAGATATTCTGAGTACGAGGGTAGATTATAGAAAGGAAAGGTGTTATCACCCTTTCTATCCGTAGTTATCTACGGGCTCTTAGGTACTTGATCATTTTTCAAATTTCTTGTGTGTGTTTGTCTTGAAAATGTTTTACTTCGTGATAACCCTTGTATCATTCCTCAAGGATGTGACGAAGTTTGTTTTTGAAAATTTGTTTTGAAAGGTGTTGGTGTGAAAAAGTTTTTATTGAGCAAGTACTTAAGATTCTACCTACTCGATAAAAGATTGTTCGTTCTATTTCCTTTAGACAGCGCTATCCTACTATTAAGGAGTAGGTAGCACGGTCGTTGGAGTTTGTAAGGGACATTCAAAAGGGACAAGTACAATCACTAAAGTAATAGTCAGAAAACCTTAGTAATAACCCTAAAGTCTTTAAGATCTTTTCAAGGCAACGTTTCCGAGGCAACATTTTCGAGGCAACATTCGAACAAGACAACTTGATCTCTTTAGACTGGAGGGCAACCACTAAAATATCCTATGCTTAATAATTGTTTACCGAAGGCAACCGAAGTGACGTAAATCCTAGGAGTGAACATGTGCGAGTGATTTGTTTCAGTTATTTAGTCTTTGCACATTAGGGTTTTCTGACTGTTTTAATTTTTCATGCATTCTTGCCATACAATCCTATTAATACATCTAACAGTTAATAATTTGCTGAAAGTAAAAGCGAAAATAAACCTAGCTATTACATGGGTTTGACAGTTACATAATTGCCTTGACGGGAAATAAAAGTACGGAATTTAAAACCCTAATTAAAACTATTACAACCTTGAAACAATTACAACATAATGGCAAAAACAATAACAAGTGTGTGGCAAATTAAGTACGAGGATGATTGGAATAATTTAAAACCCTAATTTGAGAGAAAAGGTATTTTTTTGGATTTTTATTGAAGAAAATAGTTAATCTCAAATTAATTAAACCTAATTTCTAACTGTTTTTTAAATTATGAATGGAAAAAAATTAATCTAATTTTCTAATTAACCTAATTAATTAAAGAAATAAATATTTACGAAAAAATGATTTTTGATGTATTTTTTAGAGAAAATTAATTAAATCGTGCAAAAACTCAAACCCTAATTCTACTTGTTTTAAATTATGAAAGAAATTAAAGTTACCTTAGATTAATTAAACTAATTAATTTAAAAAATATTTATTGAGAAAATAAGTCTTTTTGTGATTTTTGATTGGTTAATTTAATAAAATAATTTTGTAAAAAAATAAAATAATTGAAAAAGGAATTAAAGAAAAATAGTAAAATAACCAAGTGGGCCTGCTGTTAGCAATTCTGGGGGGTGTTGAACTGAGATTCTTTGGCACATTAAGCTCCAGGCCCGGTCAACTTTGGGATCTGGTGTAGCATTGACCTGGAGGAGTACCATGAACCTTCATTGGAGAAGCGTGAGATCTAGCCAGCTGGGCATTCAATGGATGTACGTTGATGGTACATGATAGGCGTGGGATGATGCATTGCATTGGATTGGCCTGAAATTATTAGGAAAGTAATAAAATGCACACGCCTGGGATCGAACCCAAGACGTGTGCATCAAAGAAGCTCCTTCCAACCCTCTGCGCTGCATTGTTAACTTGTAATCATAATAAACAAATAAAATAAAAAAGCCAAATCAAGTATCCTGCCAGCAAAACACACGAAATTTGAATGGACCAACCACGTCTTGCCACGCCATTGTCTTCTTCGCTGGGATTGTTGTTTTAGGTTCAAACTTTTACCTACGGACGTTTGTTCGTAGTTATAATCTTATTTCATTCAAAAATGGCATACAAGCAAGATAAATGAAATTGGTGACCATGAATCAATTGGGCTTGAAGCCCTAATCATCATGGTACCCAATATGAGAACCAATTGTTCCTGCATTTAAAGCCTCTAAAACAAACTCGTAAACCCTAGCAATGGCATTACGTGATTCTTGTGCAGAAACTCAAATCAAAGCATTCAAAAATTTTGCAAGCATGACAATAAACATGGATATGTGATTAAAATATATTTATGATGCGTAAATTAATGGATTCAAACTTAAAAAAAAATGCAAACCGTGATATCTCTAGGGACGATTTCTGGATGCTTTGAGGCTAGCAAATGATGTTGTTAGCTTCCTGAGATGTCTAGGGATGGATTAGAAGCCTTGGAATGGTTTGAACTGGCCTGTAGACAAAGATTGGTCTCACACTTTTCTTGCAAAATTTTGATTTTTCTCTTGCTGTTTCACGCCTCCAATCCTTGTGCTTATGGTCTGGAATTGTTGTGTATATGTAGGAGACTGAATTAGGTCAACAAAATTGACATGAATCTTGAGAAATAATGGAGATTTGATTTGATTTGCTTCATGTATGATTTCTTTCCAAAACTTGCTTTAATCCAATTTTTTTCAACACTAATGAGTCTTGCACGAATTGGCTGGCATGCTAGTTGTATATAGACTCAAAATGTGCACAAAAATTCCAAGATTTGATTTGTTTTCATTATTTTACCATTTAATTTGATTTATTTAGATTTAAATGAATAAAAAATCAAAATAAATGATAAAATTAATAAAATAATAGGTGGAAAAGTTTAAGGGTCGTGGGTCCTATTAGAAACATGTTCCAAGCAAGAAAACATGGGCCCCTTTGGAAAAAATGCAAATTTGATTAATGTTGACTTTTGACAATTTTCCAAAAATTGCCAACTTTAACAATGCACAACTCTCTCAATTTTAACCCTAGGAGGGTGTTCTTGGACTTTTTAGAAAGCTTAGGATGTCCCCTAACCAATATTTTTCGTCTCATCTCAACGAGACGGACTACGATGAAGAAAAGTATCCTCCTGCTGAGGATAAGTACAAACAGCTGGAAGACCATTTAAGCGCTATGGAAATTCAGAAGGTGCCCGGTCTGGACTTCAGAGATCTGGGTCTATCATCTAGGGTGGTGATTCCCCATAAGTTCAAGGCACCTGCCTTTGCCAAATATGACGGAGTTTCCTGTCCAAAGCTGCACCTCCGGTCATATGTGAGGAAGATCCAGCCTTACACTGCTGATAAGAACTTGTGGATCCATTTCTTTCAAGACAGTCTCTTAGGGACTCAACTTGAGTGGTTCTATCAGTTGGACGGAGCCAGTATCCGTAGCTGGGAAGATTTGGCTACTGCATTCTATAGGCAGTATCAGTACAACTCCGACCTCGCTCCTACGCGTACCCAACTCCAGGGTATGTCAATAGGAACGGGTGAAGGATTCAAAGAGTATGCTAAAAAATGGAGAGACCTCGCTGGAAGGGTACAACCACCTTTGGATGATCGTGAGCTTGTGGACATGTTTCTGGGGACCCTGTCTAGTCCGTTCTTTAATCATCTGATTGGAAGCTCTTCAGCTGGGTTTACGGATCTTATTTTGACCGGTGAAAGGATTGAAGCTGGTATTAAGGCTGGGAAGATACAAAAGGGTGCCTCATCAAGCACTGAGAAGAAGCCGTTTAAGAAAGAGTCCAGTGTTGTCTACAGTTCGAAAAGACAGAATAGACCTGAACAATGCCAAGCTGTCAATGCGGTTGTTATTTCAAAACCTCCTGGTGCTCCTCATCATCACAATCAACAAAAGGACGAGAGACCTCGAAGGCAATTCACTCGTCTCAGCATGACTTTGTCTCAGATTATGCCACAGTTGCTGAAGACCAATCTGGTGACTCTAAAAGAAGCTCCGAAGAATCCAAGTACCACGTCACCAAAGTACAACCCTAATACCCACTGCACTTTTCACTCTGATAGCCCGGGGCATAATACAGATGATTGTTGGGTTTTGAGGAACAGGGTGCAAGACCTAATTGATGCAAAGGAGATTGAGTTTGAGGCGCCCGAGAGGCCTAATGTTGTGACTGCTCCCATGCCCAAACACGGAGTAAATGCTGTAGAGGAAGACTTGTTTGTAGTTTCCGTGGATGATATTGTTACCCCTCTGATGACTGTCAAGAATAACCTGTTGCTAGCCGGTTTATTTCCGGGCTGTGGCGAAGGTTGCCATATGTGTTCTGTTTTACCTACTGGTTGCCCATTCCTAAAGTCAGGTATCCAAAACCTGATGGATAGTAAAGAGATCCTGTTTGAGAAGATTGTTGTTCCTTCCATTCCTACTGAAGAAGTTTCCATCATTACCATTTTCGACAATTCTTCCAAGGCTCCCTCGAGGAAGCCTGTTAGAATTATATCTACTCCGAAGATCGCACCTGTAATCATCACTGTTCCGGGGCCCATCCCCTACACCTCTGACAAAGCTGTCCCTTGGCACTATGGGGCAGATGTTTATGTTCTTGGAGTTAAGAAAGAGTTGGATGCTGATACCGGCGTCAGCAACATTACTGGGCCTGCTAAAGTCATACGCAGTGGTAGACTTTTCTCACCTGATATTGCTCCACCGACTATCCGAAGACCTGTTGTCATTACACCTGCAAGTGTACCTACTGCCATTCCTGATCAAGTTCTTAGTCCTACCCCTGTCGCCGAGTCATCTAACGCTCTGGGCAAAGGGATCACCACTGATGTGCCTCCCCAGACGGAGGCACCGAAGACCATTACTATTGAAGCTTCCAAACAGGAGATGGAAGAGATTTTGAAGATTATTAAGAAGAGTGATTACAACGTAGTTGAGCAACTGGGGCAAACCCCATCCAAGATTTCTATGTTGTCACTATTGTTGTGCTCAGAGGCCCATGCTAAGGCTCTGATTACCTTCCTGAAAACTACCCACGTGCCACAAGAGACATCAGCTGATCAGTTTACCGTTTGTGTGGCCAATTTAACTGCTGATAATGGCTTGGGTTTCTCCGACGCTGATTTAACTGCCAAAGGGAAAAATCATAACGATGCCCTGCATGTATCCATTGAATGCAGAGGCACTACTCTTGCACATGTATTGGTTGATACTGGTTCCTCATTGAATGTCTTGCCCAAGAAAGCTCTAGACCGGTTGGATTGCGAAGGGTTGGAGCTAAAGCCAAGTAACATCATTGTCAGGGCCTTTGACGGGTCTAAAAGGATGGTGCATGGTGAGGTTGATATTCCAATTAAAGTTGGTTCTCAGGTCTTCAATTCTACATTCTACGTGATGGACATTCGGCCATCCTACTCTTGTTTGTTGGGTCATCCATGGATCCACAAAGCTGGAGTTGTAACCTCAACGCTCCACCAGAAGCTGAAGTACCCGGTCAGAGGGAAGATTGTGATAGTATAAGGGGAGGAAGAGTATATGGTCAGCCACCTCAACTCGTTCAGATACGTAGAGATGGATGGGGAGTTCATTGAAACCCCATTTCAACACTTTGAAGAGGTTCCTCAGACACTGGCATCAACTGAGACTGTGGTTGAAGATTCTCCTATGAAGATGGCTTCCTTAAAGGATGCCCGGGCTGTTATTGAGAAGGGTGAGTGTGAAAATTGGGGCCGACTTCCTGATTTCACTCAGAAGACTAACAAGTTTGGTTTGGGTTTCACTGCAGAAGCTCAAAGGGATGTTAGAAGTACAAGGATTGGAAGACCTTCTGTGTTCATCAGCAACTCGGGAGTAAATGCCATTGAAGAGGATGTAGAAGAGTCTGAATTCGACAACTGGATCTATCCTACGACCAATGGTGGACCAAGCAACTGGACAACAAAGGACTTCATCCCTATTACTTTTGTTACCCAGTAATGAAACTTTTGTTTTAAATTTGTAATAAACATTGTTTTGAAACTTTATGGCCCGGTATCTCACCCGGGGCACCGTGGCTTCATTTGTGAGGGCTTTTGTGTGTCATTTTCATATATCATTAATAAAAGCATTGGACGTTCTTGCATTTCAAATTTTGCGCTCTTTGTTTTTCTTTATTATATATTGCAAAACAGCTATTTACACACACTCACGTATATAGGTCTCAATCCACTCTGGATCTCACTGGTAACGACTCTGCTACTGCCAGTTATGACTTCGAAAATCCGATCAACTTAGCCGAAGACGAAGGTGAAGATGATTGCAAAGTGCCGGGTGAACTTGCAAGACTGCTACTCCTGGAAGAGAGGGCCATTCAGCCGCATGAAGAGCCGGTGGAAACAGTAAATCTGGGTACTGAAACAGACAAGAAGGAAGTCAAGATCGATGCAAATTTGGGGCTTAGTTTGAAGCAACGGTTGATTCAGATGTTGCATGACTATGTTGAGATCTTTGCCTGGTCTTACGAAGATATGCCTGGGTTGGATACTGACATTATGGTTCATCACCTGCCTACCAAGGAAGACTGCCCTCCGGTAAAACAGAAGGTTCGCCGTATGCGCCCAGAGATGTCCGAGAAAATTAAGGCTGAAGTTATGAAACAATTTGATGCCGGTTTTCTGGCAGTGACGTCTTACCCTCAGTGGGTGGCCAATGTGGTTCCAGTACCAAAGAAGGATGGTAAAGTTCGAATGTGTGTTGACTACAGGGATCTGAACAGGGCCAGTCCCAAGGATGACTTCCCTCTACCTCATATCGACGTTCTAGTTGACAATACTGCTCAGCACAAGGTGTTCTCCTTTATGGATGGTTTCTCCGGATATAATCAAATTAAGATGGCTCCCGATGAAATGGAGAAGACCACCTTTGTTACTCATTGGGGTACCTTTTGCTACAAGGTCATGCCTTTTGGACTGAAGAACGCTAGGGCAACGTATCAGCGTGCCATGGTTGCTTTGTTTCATGACATGATCCATCATGAGATTGAAGTATACGTCGACGATATGATTGCAAGGTCCCGGACTGAGGAAGAACACCTTGACCATCTGCAGAAGCTTTTTGACAGGTTGAAGTTGTACAAGTTGAGGTTGAACCCGAACAAGTGCACCTTCGGGGTGAGATCTGGCAAACTACTAGGTTTCATTGTAAGCGACAAAGGTATTCAAGTGGATCCTGCCAAAGTGAAAGCCATACAAGAGATGCCAGCTCCCAAGACAGAGAAAGAAGTCAGAGGCTTTCTGGGACGATTGAATTATATTGCCTGATTCATCTCGCACTTGACTGCTACTTGTGAGCCCATCTTTAAGTTACTGAAGAAAGATCAAGTGGTACGTTGGAATGATGAATGCCAGGCCTCTTTCGAAAGAATCAAAGAGTATCTCCAGGAGCCACCTATCCTGATGCCACCAATTGAAGGGAGACCCTTGATCTTATACTTGACAGTACTTGACAACTCAATAGGGTGTGTGTTGGGGCAGCATGACAAGTCTGGCCGAAAAGAGCATGCTATTTATTACCTTAGCAAAAAGTTTACCGACTATGAGACCCGATACTCACTGCTTGAGAAAACTTGCTGCGCTTTGGCATGGGCTACTCACCGGCTGAGACAGTATATGCTGACTCACACCACTCTATTGATTTCAAAGATGGATCCAATCAAGTATATCTTCGAAAAGCCTGCCTTGTCCGGAAGAATAGCAAGATGGCAGATGATCTTGACTGAGTATGACATCCAGTACACAACTCAAAAAGCAATCAAGGGAAGTGTATTGGCAGACCATTTGGCACATCAGGAAGTGGATGATTACCAGTCTATGAACTTTGAATTCCCGGATGAGAATATCATGTTAATAACTGACTGTGAGACACCCGGACCAGATGAAGGACCTGAGGAAGGATCCCGATGGTCTATGTACTTTGATGGAGCTTCGAACGCTTTGGGTAATGGCATTGGCGCCGTGATCATATCTCCTAAAGGATCTCACACTCCGTTCACCTCCCGACTATGTTTCAACTGCACCAAAAATATGGCGGAGTATGAAGCATGCATCATAGGTCTTCGAGCAGCAATTGACCTAAGGATTAAGTTTCTAAGTGTCTTCGGAGATTTCGCTCTCGTGATCAGTCAGATCAAAGGCGAGTGGGATACGAAACACCCGAATCTGATTCCTTACAAGGAGTATGTATTGACGTTGCTTCCCCATTTCGAGGAGATCACCTTTGAACACTTCCCCAGAGAGGAGAATCAGTTAGCGGATGCGCTGGCTACGTTGTCTTCTATGTTCAAAGTTAATTGGGATAATGAATCTCCCTGAATCATCATTGAAAGGTTGGATGAACCTGCACATTACTGTGATCTTGAGACTGAAGAAGTAACAGAAAAGCCCTGGTATCATGAAGTGAAGAGGTACCTTGAAGCTCAGAAATACCCTGAGGGTGCATCTGTTAATGATAAGAAGTTTCTGAGGAGGTTCGCGATGAAGTTCTTCATCAGCAATGACATTCTTTACAAGCGTAACCATGATTCAACCTTACTGCATTGTGTGGATAAGATTGAAGCAAAAAAGATCATGGCTGAGCTGCATGAAGGTACTTTCGGAACTCATTCCAGTGGACATACCATGGCAAAGAAAATCCTTCGGGCGGGATATTATTGGTCCACAATGGAAGCCGACTGTTATCAGCATTCTCGGACATGTCACAAGTGCCAAGTCTATGCTAATAAAGTACACGTACCTCCAGTTCCTCTGAACGTCTTGACAACACCTTGGCCTTTTGCAATATGGGGCATTGATATGATTGGCGAGATCAGACCTACGGAATTTAACGGGCATCGTTTCATCCTTGTAGCTATTGATTACTTTACAAAGTGGGTTGAAGCAGCTTCCTTTGCTACTGTAACCAAGAACGTCGTGGCACGGTTCATTCGACACAATCTGATCTGTCGATACGGTGTACCAGAGAGGATCACTACGGACAATGGTACCAATCTTAACAAAAAGATGATCACTGAGCTCTACGAGCAATTCAAGATACAACACCATAACTCTTCTCCCTACCGACCGAAGATGAATGGGGCTGTCGAAGCAGCAAATAAGAACATTAAGAAGATTGTGCAGAAGATGACAGTGGCATACAAAGACTGGCACGAGATGTTACCATTTGCTCTTCACGGGTACCGTACCTCAGCACAGACGTCAACAGGGGCAACACCCTATTCCTTGGTTTATGGCATGGAGGCAGTCTTGCCCATCGAAGTTCAGATACCCTCTCTCCGGATCATGAAGGATGCAGGTTTGAACGAAGATGACTGGATTCAGACCCGACTTGATCAACTGAATCTAATCGACGAAAAGAGACTTACTGCTATTTGTCATGGTCAGACGTATCAAAAATGGATGATCAAGGCATTTAACAAGAAAGTTAGACGACAAGAGTATCAAGTTGGGGACCTGGTAATCAAGCGCATTATTCTACCTCAAGGTGATCCCAGGGGCAAATGGACCCCTACTTACGAAGGGTCATTTGTGGTTAAGAACATTTTCTCAGGAGGAGCAATGATTCTAACCACCATGGATGGTGACGACCTTCCTCACCCCGTCAATGCAGACATAGTAAAAAGATACTACGCATAATCAAAGACCCGCTAGGTTGACTGACCTAGGCAAAAATAAGGGCTTCCCGGCGAACCAAAAGGGTTCGGGCAAAAATAAGGGATGAAAATGAAAAAATCTGTACACCCGGCAAGTCAAAAACCTAAAAAGGCGGCTTGGGCAAAAATGGGTATCCCGGTGGACTGAAAACCTGAAAGGGCGGTCCAGGAAAAAGTTAGGGATCAAATCGTAACACTATGTCTCATTGGATCACCTCGCATCCAGACTTCGGTATCAACTATCAAGCTCGGACGGCACCAATCAAACAGATTCATCTTCAACTAAGCAGCAAAGTGATGAGACGCTTGAAGATATAAAGGTAATAGCAGAGTTGGAACCTAGTGGGATTATTCACATAGCTGTTTTATTTCCTTTTCACAAATTGTATAAATTTTATTTGTTCGGCGGCGCCCTCTTACTAGGACGTCAGCCTCTTGTACAAAAACGCCTATTTACAGGCAAACTTCAAAATCAATACAAATTCATTTTCAGACAAATTTCAAATTATTTTTCCTTTATCTGTTTTGTTTTGCAAAGAACGTCCAATGTTCATTTTTGATATATGCATTTGACATTAATTGCTGCTCGTAAATGTTTACATGCGAAACAGAAGGCAAATTACTGGTAATATCAGAAACATGGGCAATAAGAATTGTCCGAGCTATCTAGTTGCTCTGTCCACCAAGGTACCAAGGTAGGTTCAGCTGAAGAATATGACCAAGATATCATCACTCCCCGCAGAGTAAAACAGTAATGGTAGCTCTCCCCACTGAAACTTGCAACTATGAACGAATCAGCAATGCTCTCCCCAAGCAGATTTAATCTACCATCAGCCCTAAAAAGGTTTGGTATCCACAGAAGATCTCAATCTTCCCCAGCGGAGTATAAAGATATTCCCCAACAAGTATAAAAGCACCCCGACAGTCTTAATATTCCTCAACAGAATATAAGAATGTTCCCTGGCGGAATACAAGATACCACAGTGGAGCCATTTCCCCAACGCAGTCTAAAAAGCTTCCCCGTTAGAGTTGAATCATCATCCCCAACAGACTCTGGAAGCGTATCCCCTGCGGAATGCAAATAAATCTCCCCAGCCAAATTCAGAGGGTTATCCCCACAATAGTCTAACTGGGTTATCCTCAGCAAGTTGCAACTGATAGATCATCCCCAGCGAAGTCCTTTCTTTCCCCAAACAGGAGTTCAGCAGATTCAATATCACAACAACGGTAATCCATCCTCGGCGGAGTTCATCATCGAAATCCCCAACAGAACTTATCAACGGAATCCCCAACAGAGCTTATCAACGGGATCCTTAGCGGAGTTTATCATCAAAATCCTCAGCAACGCATCAATCCCCCACAGTAATTCCCCTCAGAGTAATCTCTTCATCAAGTTTATCCCCCAACGAAGTTCTTTTCTCCTGCAGGATTATTCTCACAACCATCTTCGTTCATCATCCCCAGCGGAAACGAACAACTCAACTTTATTCTCCAGCAACTCCGAGATTTATTTTCCCCATCTAAAACATCACACTTCCATACATCATGATACATGTATACACGCATCATACGAATACAATCTCATTCATTTTGAGAACATCATTGCCTGATCCATATCATGCATTGCATATGACTGACCTTTACCTTTCAGGAAAGATACCGTTAAAGTTCTCAGTTACGTTGAAGACTTGACCGGTCCTTAAATCTCAATTGGATTATCCTCGGTTGAAATTCAGATAAGGTTCTCAATCTCGACAGTTTTCCTCCGTCATAGTGTGGACATGTTCTATAACCTCGACGGTATACTCCGTTGAGCACGAGACAGTTCCTAGATCTTGATGAAGATATTTCCCTATGTCATAGTGTGGATGAGTACTATAACCTCAACGGTATACTCAATTGAGCACGAGTCAGTTCCTAGATCTTGATGTTTTCATCCATCATAGTGTGGACAAGTTCTATAACCTCAACGGTATACTCCATTGAGCACGAGACAGTTCCTAGATCTTGATGAAGATGTTTCCCTATATCATAGTGTGGACGAGTACTATAACCTCAACGGTATACTCCATTGAGCACGATTCAGTTCCTAGATCTTGATGTTTTCCTCCGTCATAGTATGGACAAGTTCTATAACCTCAATGGTATACTCCATTGAGCACGAGACAGTTCCTAGAGCTTGATGAAGATTTTTCCCTACGTCATAGTGTGGACGAGTACTATAACCTCAGTGGTATACTCCATTGAGCACGAGTCAGTTCCTAGATCTTGATGTTTTCCTCCGTCATAGTGTGAACAGGTTCTATAACCTCGACGGTATACTCCGTTGAGCACGAGACAGTTCCTAGATCTTGATGAAGATGTTTCCCCACGTCATAGTATGGACGAGTAATATAACCTCAACGGTATACTCCATTGAGCACGAGTCGGTTCCTAGATCTTGATGTTTTCCTCCGTCATAGTGTGGACAAGTTCTATAACCTCGACGGTATAATCCGTTGAGCACGAGATAGTTCCTAGATCTTGATGAAGATGTTTCCCCCCAATTCAATTATGAATAGGTTCTTAAAACTCAACTGAAGCATTCTCTCAGTTGAAGTACAAGCAAGTTCCTAAATCTCAACAAAGGTTAGACTTCCCCAGCGGAATCTTTTACAACAACAGGTATGCAAATTCTCGCTAAGGAATCTCTTATGCGATCGACACTCCTACAGATGGCATCTGTAAGCCCATCCTTCTACCAGCAATCTCCAAATGGCATCTGTAAGCCCATTCCCGACATCACAATGCTGATACTACACCATGCGAGTGCAAATTTCTGGGCACTCTAGTGTTCAATTATCTTCCACCTTCGGATCACGAAAGGCTCGAAAGCCAATCTATATCCTCAGGTTTAAGAAAATTGAACAGCGGCAACTGTTGTACCCCAAAGTTTTCCCTCCCATATTCCTCAAGATTTGTCAAGAATGATCTTCAAGTTGCTCACGTTGGCTCAAGAGGTGGATAGTCAAAACACCTCCTAAGGCAATCAATTCAAAATTAGGGTTTTGTGTTGCATCAAGGTCCTTACATCCAAATGGCCTCAAATGCTCCCCAATGTCCTAATATGTTCTAAAGTTCATCCATGTCAAATTTCAAGCCTTGCAGAGGAAGTTTGGTCAGTCAATTGCTCAAGAGACCCAAAAATCGACTGTGCTAGGGCAAAAGTCAACTGTGTCCCAAATACAGTCAAACCTTAAGATTTTTTGTCAACATTATCATTTTGAAGGATAATTCATCATTTTACCAAGGTTTGATCATGATTCATCAAGGATTGTTCAAGATTCATCAAGATTCAAAAGTTGCTAAATTAGGGTTTTGCAGGAAAAGTCAACTCAACTTTGACCAAGCATAACTTTCTCATACTTTATGAGAAATGACCCATCCAAAGCTCATTTTTAAGAGGATGAAATTTCCTACAATCCATCTTCACACCCCAAGATCAATAAATGCTCTCACAAAAAGGTACAAATTTGGACATTATAGGTCATTTTTGAAAGTCAACAAAAACATCTTTTTTGCCAAAGCTTATAACTTGAGCATGAAATATAAAAATTCGATGATACCAAAAGGGTTGGTTAGAGGACATATCAAGGTTTCTAAAAAGTCCAATATCACCTCCAAAAGTTCAAAATTGAAGAAGTTATGCATTGTTGAAGTTGGGCATTTTTCCAAAATTGCCAAAAGTCAACTATCCTTAAAACTCCAATTTTTGACAAAAGGGCCCACTTTTTTCCACTTGATATGGTCTTGTCATACCACAGACGTGTCCCATATTTGATTCCATGGCCATTAATTTATTTTTCTATTTTATTTAATTTTTATTGATTTAATTCATTTATAATCAATATTAAATCAAATAAAATCTAAAAATTGATGAAATAATATCTTTGTGATTTGTACAACTTTCAATTATCATCATGAACCAAATCAAATTCGTATCAAGTTTGGTTATGCACAAAAAATCAGATTTGGCCTATATTTGGAAACTTGATAATGGTGATCATATCAAATCTCAAAACCTTGGATGCACTTGGATAAAAGTCCAACTCTTGACCTAATTCACTTCTAATATACATGTGCAAGGAAGCCAGACGAAGAACAGGCACATGCCACTGCTGAAACGGCCATACAAAGTTTGAAAAAAGTGTGAAAAGTGAGAGATCAAATTCTTGTTTGGAGGCGTTTCCAAAGCAAAAGCTTCACGTAGCTCTCTTGCCAGCAACCTCCTGAAGCTATAGCAACCAAAGCCAAGGCCTGAAGCTATCTGAAAAGCGCTGTAAGTGTTCTTGAAAACGGCTCTGAACATGAAATCGAAACCATTCATTCTTGCATCCTTTTGATAAAATATTGACATAATCTTGATCCTTATCAAATTCCTAACAAGTCTGCATCATTTAATTTCGTTTTCATGGCCTATAATCATGTACCCGAACCTAGGGTTTTATTGTGTTATTTTTAGGCATTTGAATTACAGGGAAAATTGGGCCACATAATGGTTACAGGGATGACCAGGAGGAAGATATGAGTGCATTGGTACTCTTAGGTTTCATTTACATGGCCTGGAGAAGATTTTTGAGATACCCTACGAAACTTCCTGCGGATAAAAATCCGCAGGTAAATAACCAGGGTTATTTGAAGAAGACGATAGCGTGTCCCTTTGCTATTGGTCCATTCAAATCAGTGGCGCTCTTTTTTATTATTTCAGGCTTAGTGCGTTGTTTCATATATTATATTTATTTCTTATTCCACTAACAAAGATGCAGCGTAGATGAGTTGGTAAGCGTGCTATTGCAAAACCCCTTGGGACTTGGGTTCGAATCCCAGGTCCCCCAAAACCTTATTTGATTTTTTCTTCAGGTATTCATGTGCAACGCTTAGGGTGTGGTGCATCATATGCGTCTAGATCTCAGCTGCCAAGTGGCTCACCAGGCAGATCCAGTGATCCAGATTAGAGGTTCACCATGGACTAGAGTCAACAAGCACGCGTTGGATTTCCAAGGTCAAACAGGCTGGACATTCTGGGCCTGGGAATTGCCATTCAAACACCTTCTTCAGGCCCACCCCCCCTTGAGTTTGTTATTTTTTTTTTATTTCCTTTTCATTATTTTTTCTATTTCTATTTTATTATTATTATTATCTTAATTAATTAATAACCAATTAACTTTTTCATTAAAAAATCAGAAACAACAAAAAAAATATTTTTATTAATTCCATTAATTTTATTATTTATTTTTGTAAATAACAATTAATTAATTTATTTATTTAGTTTAAATAGGTTTAACATTAATATCTTTTTGCAATAAATTAAAATTAATTTAGAATTAGGTTTTTTAAATATTTTTAACCATTCTTATTTTATTTCCTTAAATAATAAAAACCCAAAAATATTTGCATTTAATTAATTAATTCAATTATTAACTTAGACTAATTCTTAATTCAAAAAACAAAAAAAATATGCTTTATTGAATAAAAAGGGTCAAAACCCTAGGACACTCCGATTTAAATTTTCTCGCACGCGAATTATTATTGATCCGTATTTCAATATTGTAACTGCTCCGGGAATGTAATAGTTTTTAACTTAGGACTTTATTTATTTATTTATCGTTTTTATTTACTTTTTGCAATTTAATTTTTAAGGGTTTGTTTTTGGCGATGTAAATACCCGACACCTTGTAATAGCTTAGATTTATTTTCCGTAATTTAATTCCCGCACAATATTAACTATTAGATGTTTGAATAATAGGCAATGCATGACAAGATCAACTTTTGATTTAAAATCAAGAGTAGCTCACATTAACATGTACATAGATAATATAACTGAAAAACAATACACTCGCACATGCACACTCTTAGGGTACACCTCACTTGGTTGCCTCGAACATGGTCATTGAGTATAGGAAGTTTTAGAGGTCGCCCTCTTGTCCAAAGATCAAAGTTTCCTCGAAACGGTTGCCTCAGATGAAATGATCTAAGACATTAGGATTACCACTAAGGCGTCCTAACATTGCTTTAGTGACCACACGTCCCTTAATCGAATTGACCCGGAAACTCCAACGACGGTGCTACCTGCTCCTCAATAGTGGGATAGCATTGTCTAAAGGACACTTGTACAGTTTAATTCCTTTTTGAGTAGGTAGATGGTTCTTAAGTACTTGCTCTTTTTTAAGACAAAACAAAACTTTTCGCACTTACACTCTCTTCAAAAACAAAACTCTTTTCAAACCCACAAACACAAAGAAAAGCAAACTTTTGAAAACACAATGAGCAAGTACCTAAGAGCCCGTGGATAACCACGGATAGAAAGGGTGCTAACACCTTCCCTTTCTATAATCTACCTCCCGAACCCGAGAAATATCTCAAAAAGGAATTTTTCTGTGCTTTTGTCCTTTCCTTGTTGGATAAAATAAAAGACAGTGGCGACTCTTGCTTACCGCGACATTTTGCAAACACAAACGCAAAACACAAACCAGCATTCCAAAAACAGTCAGTTCTCCTTCCCACCGATCACAGCACCCTTTCTATCTGTAGTTATCTACGGGCTCTTAGGTACTTGCTCATCATTTTAAAAATTGCTTCTTTGTGTTTGTGGGTTTTAAAAAGTTTTTGTTTTAACTTCGATTTAACTCTTGCTTCTGTCTTCAAGAGTGTAATGAAGTGTTTTTGAAAACTTTGTTTGAAAAGGAGTGTAAGTGTGAAAAATATTTTGTTTTTTGAAAGAGAAAGTATCTAAGAACCATCTACCTACTCGAAAAAGGAATCGTTCTATGCTAATGTCCTTTAGACAATGTTATCCCACTATTAATGAGTAGGTAGCATCGTCGTTGGAGTTTAAGGGTCAATTCGAATGAGGGACTTACGGTCACTAAAGCAATGTTAGGACACCTTAGCAGTAACCCTAATGTCTTAGATCATTTGTTTGAGGCAACAATATCCGAGGCAACCATTTTGAGGCGACTATGATCTTTTAGACAAGAGGACGACCTCTAAAACGACCTATACTCAATGACCGTGTATGAAGGCAACCAAGTGGGGTGTACCCTAAGAGTGCGCATGTCTGAGTGTGTTGTTTTCAGTTATTTTTATCTTTGTACATGCTAAGGGTGATCTAAGTTGATTTTAGGTTAACATTCAATCTTGTCATGCAACCCTATTATCAAACATCTAACAGTTATAATTTGCTGAAATAAAATGCGAAATTTAAATTACAAGGCGTCGGGTATTTACATCGCCAAAGACAAACCCTTTGAAAATAAATAAAGCGATAAAAAATAATTAAAAGTCCTATTAACTATAAAAATCCGGAAGCAGGTACATTATTGGATAAAAGAAAGTAAATCGCGGTGTAAAATTAAATCGGACGCATGATTAGGGTTTTGACCCTTTTGGTTAAAGAAAATATATTTTTGTTGTTTTTATTTTAAGAAAGAAATTAAACCTAAATTAATTACTTAATTAAATTAATAAATTAATTAAATGAAAAAAAATTAATTATGACATATTTTTTTTGATTTTTGTTGTTTTAAGAAAGAAAAATGAAATTAATTAAATTAATGGTTAGTACCTAATCAAATCTAATTAATTATTTATTTAAAAAATAGGTTAAAATTATTCTAGAATTAAGAACCTAAATTAATTAACTAGTGTTTATTAAGAAAAATAAAAGTTTAAAGTTTAATTAAATATAAAAATATTTTTGTGATTTTATTATAAAAAAAAAAAAGAAATTTTGATTGGTTAGAAATTAAACAAAAATAATAAAAACAATTAATAAAACAAAATAAATAAATAGAAGAGAGGAGGGGTTTGGACCTGAATTTGGGAGTATGAGTAGCAATCTGAAGGCCCAAAAACGCTGGCCTTTGTGAACTTTGCAGATCTAGTGCGCATGCATTGACTAACGCCTTGGTAGTCCCTCAATCCATAGCCATCAGATATGGCCATTTGCCATCTGTCTCTTGGATGTATGAAGGTGCATGGTGAGCTGCAAGCCAACACGCGCATTGGATCACCTGAAAGACAAAATTAATAAGAAATTGGGGGACCTGGGATTCGAACCCAGGTCTTGAAGGATGATACACGTTTGCCTTGCCACTACACCATCTTGTTTTGTTTGTTAATATAATGAAAAGAGTATATTATATAATAAAACAAGTCAATGGCCAGAAAAAACAAAAAAACACGCGTGTGGTATTTGAAAGAGCCAATGGGCAGGGGACACCTCATCGTCCCTGTCCTAAAACCTGTAAAAGATTACCTGCGGATTTGAATCTGCAGCTAAAAACGCAAGCTTATCCTAAAATCTTCTCTAGGCCATATAAATCCATTCCAGGAACATGGTTGGGTTCGTTATGGCCTCCTGATCAAAGTTATGCCCTTCTTGTGGATCAATTATCCCTGAAATAGAAAACCCCAAAAATGCTTCCAAGAACCCTAGCTATGGCGTTTTGCATTACAGGTTAGATAAACGAAATTAAATGATGCCAAAAGTTTACAAATGATGTGAGGACTACAAATATGCAGTTATTTCATTCAATGGATGCAAGAATGATGAGTTTCGTTTTCAAGAACAGAGTTGGGTTTCGTGACACTTACAGTGCGTTTGGACGTCTGAAAAAGCTTGCTTTGGATTGGTTTAGCTTGAGTGAATGCCCAGGAAGCAATTGGGACAGGTCTTGGCCTCTGAAAATGCCTCCAACTATGATTTTGATCTCAAGATTTTTTGTGAATTTTTCAAATCTTGTTCTGCCTCTCTCTGCACTTGCCAACCCTTGTTTCGTATCCCCTGGCTTGCTTATGTATTGTGTAGTGTATTTTTTGATCTTGGGGTATGAAGATGGGTTGTAGTAAATTGCATCCTCTTCAAAATGAGATTTTGATGGGTCATTTCTCATAAAGTATGAGAAAGTTATGCTTGGTCAAAGTTGAGTTGACTTTTCCTGCAAAACCCTAATTTAGCAACTTTTGAATCTTGATGAACTTTGAACAATCCTTGATGAATCATGATCAACCCTTGATCAAATGATTAAATATCCTTCAAAATGAGAATGTTGACAAAAAAATTTGAGGTTTGACTATATGTAGGTCACAATTGACTTTTGCCCTAACACAGTCGATTTTTGGACCCTTTGAGCAATTGACTGAGCAAACTTCCTCTGCAAGGCTTGAAACTTGACATAAATGATATTGAGAGCATATTAGGACATTGGGGAGCATTTGAGGTCATTTGGACTCATGGACCTTGATGCAACATAAAACCCTAATTTGGGGTTGACTGCCTTAGGAGGTAGCTTGTTTGTCCAACTTTTGAGCAAACTTGAGCAACTTGGAGATTTTTCTTGCAATGTCTTGAGAAATATGAGAGGGCAAATTTTTGGATACAACAAAGTTATTGGATACTTTAATCATGCTTATCTGATTTTGTATGTTGAATGTGGGTAGAAGGAACAAGTTAGAAGCTCAAGAAGAACTGACTTTGTGATTAAAGCTACTTTGCAAGAATGACAATGTTAAATTTGTGCCAAAAATGGAAAGATCACTTGGGCAATTCTTAAATCAAATGGACCATAGCTCAAACGTTTGTGCAAATATTAAATTATGGTGAGATTTGCAAGTTAGAAGGCCTACAAAACAAGATTATGCAGCATAGTATGTAGATTGGTGTGATACGGTAGGAGAACTGACTTGAAGGTTCTGCGTTTGATCGCAAATGTTGCGGTTAGCAAGAGTCGCCACTGACTTTTCTTTTATCCAAAAATAAAGGTGAAAAAGCACAGGAAAGACCTTTGAGATTATTTCTTGAGTTCGGGGGGTATATTATGAAAAGGGAAGGTATTAGCACCCTTTTCATCCATGGTTTTCCATGGGCTCTTAGTTACTTGCTAGATCACTTGATTTTTGTTTGAAATCGTGCTTGATATGGTTTTTTTAAGTATTTTGTAAAAGAGGCTATTGGTTAGGAAATATTTGTAATGATTCTTGTTCGTAAGAATGCATACAAAGATGTTGATCTTTTGAAAATGTTTTCAAGTTTTGTAAGATGTTTTGAAAGTATAGGTGTTTGTTTTTTAAAATAGCAAGGATGTTTGTTTTGAAATGGAGCAAGTAATTAGGAGCAATCTACCTACTCAAATATCTTTCTTGTTCATTTTCTTTTCCTTTGACATTGTTGTCTTACCATTGATTTGGTAAGCAACCCTATCTTTGGATGTAAACGGGACGGGCGTGGGTCATCGTATAACCATGATTAGCAATGTTGCAAGGTATCTTAGCATTCTTTTTAGGGACTAAGATCATTTGTAAGGAAACTTAGATAGCGTCATCGAGGGACCATGATCTTGTATTTGCTTGTTTTTGCTAAGATACCTTACATGCGTAATATTGCCATTTTGTATAAGGCAACCAAGTGGGATAACCCTAGGTGTGATTGTGTGCAAATGTATTATTTTCATGCTTGTTTTTTTGTCTTGAATTAGGGTTTTCTAAGTATTGGTTTTAGTCTTTCCATACAAACCCTAATTACTAGCATGTTATATAAAAGCGATAAATTGCGAAAAAGTAAAATTACTATGCTATTACAATACTTGTGGGAGGGGGTGTACAAATAACAAATGGGGATTGCAAGAAAGTTAAACCTAATTAGCTATTACAACCACATTGAATATTATACAAAATTGAAAATAAAAATGCAAGAATAAAAATGGAAAAATAAATGATTTTTATTGTTTTTATGAAATGGTTTTATCTTGACCTAAATAAAGAAAATGAGTAATTAAAATTAAATAAAATTAATTTAAACTAACTAAGGAAAGAAATTAATTTGAAAAGGATTTTTAGGTTTTCTTATGAAAAGGTTTTAAATTAATGAAAATAAAATGAAAATTAATTAACTAAAATAAACTAAGTTCTAAATTAATTTTAACTAAGAAAACAAAATAATATATTAATTTATCCTAAGTCTAAAATTATTTATGAAAAGAAAGGAAATTTATTTATTTTAAGAAAAAAAATGTTTTTTATCCTTTTGTTTTATGGAAAATAAAATACATTAGTATAAAAAATAAGTAAAAATAAATTTGGATTTTTTATGATTTTTCGAAAATAATAATAATAATAATAATAATGAAAATATTAATATTAATAATAATAATAATAATAATAATAATAATAATAATAATGAAGAAAAATAAAAATAAATAAAAAATAAAGAAAGTCAGGGGGTTAATCAGTAATGTAAGGAGTATTATGAGAAAAAAAACTAGGCCCATATGAAGAGCCCAAGCGCTGCCGAAAAAAACACAAAAAAAAGTCAGAAAATTGTAAAAATAGCAAAAGGTCACGCTGGGGCCATATAAATACAAACTATGGATATGTACAGCTTCGTGACAAAGTTATCTACATTTTATCTTCACAAATCAAGACCTAACAATGCCTAAATAATGAGATGAAAAGTCAGAAAACTCCCCTTGCAGCCGGAGATCATATTTTGAGTTAGATCTACTTTCAAAGTGTTTTGATGATTAGGTGAGCTTCCTTGCACCTCCAGGAAGCTATTGCAAAGCTTACTTTGTGCTGAGAGTTCTTAAATCAAGCTGAAGAAGTCAATGTGCAATGTCTTGTTTTTGAAAATGGAGTACAGTGTAAATGGTTTTACAGTTTGAAAACAGGGGTTGGGATAGTTTCTATATGTGTATTAGAAGCTTTGTGGATGGTTTGGCCAAGAAACGCACGAGGGGATTTGAAGTTGGGTTCCAAAAATCAGAAATGACAAGTTTTTGTGCTTGTACGAAAATTTCTAGTTTGGGGGAGTTTTAGGTCCTGTTTCCTCGTGTGTTAGCTTGCAATGCACTTGTATAAATATATGGAAAAGGTTAGAGAACTTGAGGAGGTCAGAAAACAAAGATCACATGTTATGAGTTTTTGACTTGTTTTTGAAGTTATCTTGAAAAACATGATTTCAATGCAAGGTACATGTCTTGTAGGGTGGCTTGCAACTTTAAACATGTTTGTTCTGAGTTTATAAAGCATGCTTGTGCAGAAAGAACATGTGCAAAGCTCCATACAAGTTGACTTTGTGTTTAAAATCACTTTTCCAAAATGGAAGTGTGAACTTTGTTCCATTAATGGAAAATTTACTTGGACAAAGCTTGAATCAAGTGGATAATAACTCAAAATCAAGTGTAATCTTCTGATTATGGATAGATCTTGAGGTTTAGAGGCCTGCAAAAAAAATTTTGCAGCATAGGTTTGAAATTGAATTCTTGTTCATCACAAAATGACTTATAATTCAAGTGTGAAAACCCTAAATTCATCTCTTTGATTCTACCTACTCAAGAATGATCTCAAGGAGTTCTTGGATATTTTGGAAAGCTTGTAATGTGCTCTACAACCCATCTTTGAATTGCTTTTTAAGATTCCCCTTGGAACTATATGAAAAAGTGCCATGACCAGGTGTTCTTAAAATTATAACTTGAGATCTAAGCACTTTTGGAAGGAGTTGTGTAAATAAAAGTTGTAGATTTCATGGATATCTACAACTTTCATGTTGGAAGTTTCTCTTGAATCATCTTTCATCATGGTGAAAATTTTGTTCAAAGTTATGAAAAAACATGAAATTTCCAACACTTAGAAAAATTTCTAAGTTTAGAAATTTTGAGTTTTCAAAATGAAATCTTGACTTTTTTGATTTCTTGATGAATAAGTTTCATATTTTGACATGTGTGATACGGTGGGAGAACTGACTTGAGGGTTTTGCATTTGTGTTTGCAAATGTTGCGGTTTAGCAAGAGTCGCCACCGACTTTTCTTTTATCCAATAAGGAAAGGTGAAAAAGCACAGGAAAGACCTTTAGAGATTGTTTCTTGAGTTCGGGGGGTAGATTATGAAAAGGGGAGGTATTAGCACCTTTTTCATCCATGGTTTTCCATGGGCTCTTAGTTACTTGCTAGATCACTTGCTTTTGTTTGAATGTGCTTGTGGTGTAGGTTTTGAAAGTATTTTGAAAGTAGAACTTCGTAATGGTTCTCGTCTCTATAAGAACGTATACAAAGTGTTTGTTTCGAAAATAGTTCAAAGACGTGTTTGTGAGATGTGCTTTTGAAAGTATTTTTAAAATGCAACTTTGTAATGATTCTCGTTTCTATAAGAACGCATACAAAGTGTTTATTTCGAAAATGTTTCAAAATGGAAGTGTAGGTGTATAAAAATGTTTTTGTTATGAGTAAACGAGTAACTAGGAGAGAATCTACCTACTCGAAAGGTCTTAGATGTGCTTTTCCTCCTCCTTTAGATGTGGCTATCTCACCATTGATTTGGTAAGAAGCCCCATCGTTGGATGTGAAGAGACGGGCATTGGGTCATCGTATGACCATGATAGAAATGTTGTGAGATGTCTTAGCATTTTTATTTAGGGACTAAGATCATTTTGAAAGGCAACTTTGATAGCGTCATCGAGGGACTATGATCTTGTATTTCGATTATTTTTACTAAAACACTCCACATGCATAGCATGACCATTTTTTAGGCAACAAGTGGAGTTAACCTTAAGGGTGCATGTGTGAATAGTGTTTGATTGCATGCATTTGTCTTTGATTTTTGGTGGTCTACTTGTTGGTTTTATCTTGCCATACACGCATAATTACTAGCATTTACATTCGAAAGCGATAAATTGCAGAAATGTAAAGTCCTACGCTATTACAATATTTAGGGGATGGGGGTACATATGTACGAATGGGGATTGCAAGTAAAAATAAGTCCTAAGTTACTATTACAACCATATTGAAATGTACAATGCAAGAAATAAAAGGAAAGATTTATTTTATTTTAATGAAAAAAGGAAATAAGTTAAAAGGAAAATATTTTTATGTCTTTTTATGTTGATATTAAAAGAAAGTTAATATTAAAATGATGGAAAGGAAAATAAATGCAAAATAGAAAAAACGTGTTGTTGCAAACAAAGAAACAAGGATCAGAAGTTCTGAAGCCAGGCGTGTGACTCAGCAGGAAAAGTCAGTGGGATCAGAAGTTCTGGATTGGTAAACTTTGAGGTCCTGCAAAAATGTTAGAGGGAAAACATAGAGGTTCTGGTGGTGTCTAACCTGTGGACCAAAAGTCAGAAGTTTTGTATTACATTGAAACAGTGAGCAAACATCAGCAGTTCAGTGTATTTGACATGTAAGGAGAACTGAGAAGTTCTGTGTTATGTTAAGATTGTGAGTGAACATCAGAAGTTCAGTATTGTGCTGAGCCGGTGGGTGAACATCAGAAGTTCAGTGTGTGTTAACAGTGAAAAAAATCATGGAATTTCTGTGTGTTAAAATGATGAGTGAAAAACAGAAGTTCTGTGTTACATTTCATCTCTTAATCAGCACAACAACAATTTATTCAGTTTAGCAAATCAGAATGATCACAGCACAACAAATCATAGAAGTTCCAATCCTAAGTCTGAGCCTAGCATTATTCTAGAAGTTCTGATCCATAGTTTTTCTATTCATACAATGATATGTACAACATTAATACTATGATATTTACATGTTAATGATGTTCAGAATGAAAAGCAAGTAAAGTCATAAAGACTTACCTGGAGCATGCTTGGAGCTTTGAGTGGTTGCCTTTGGATGTTCTGAGTCAGCAAGAGAGACAGAAGAGTGGTTGTGTTCTTTGGTTCAAAGGGAAGAACAAAGGTTTGTTTTTGTGTTTGAGAAATCTGGATTTTTATGAAGGTTTCATAACTTCCTTTTCTCTCTTTTGGCCAATCTCTCTCTTCAAAAGCCAACCCCTTGAACGTGTGATGGAGCCAAGTATTTATAGATGAATTTGCTGTGACTTTGGGGGGAAAACAAATAGGATTTGAACCTGTTTTGGCATCATGTTCCTTTGCTTTTTCATCACAGTTTTTGTATGCTAGTTTGGTGTAATCATGGGATGCAGACGTAGGCTGAGCCAGCTATTGGTCATAGGTCTGCAACAAGTTATATAAGAAAGGTTTTGGGATTTGGTCAAGTTCTGACCAAAGCTTTGAAAAATAGCCTTCATGTGCTGAAGCGTTGCGTTGTCTTTGAAGCAAGCATGGTGGTTGTCAACAAGAATTAAGAAAAAGCAAAAAGCAAAGCATGGGCTTAGTAGCAAAGTTGCTATCCCAAGATAGTAGAGGTACACGTGGTGAAAATCCTTTGGATAAAGACTCAGAAGGTGGTTGTGAGCATTAAATGAGCATTAAATGATGATGAGACTTATCACAACCCGAAATCCTGCAACGTGAAACTCTACACATGGCTTAGTTCTGGATCAGAAGTTATGCTCCTGCGTAGCATCCGATCTTCCGATCCTCTTATCTTCTGGCTTCAGCATGTTCTGAAGGAGATTTCAGACTTTGTATTATGCTTTATTACTTTCTTTGCATTATCCTAACAAACTCTGACTTAACTTGCATAGATGCTGAAGAGCCATGTTCTGACTAATGATTATGTGTTGGACCATGTTTACAACTTCTAACTGCACCTGCCTGGAGGCTGGCTCAGAAGTTCTGAAGTGTCATTTTTCTTAAATACTTAGAAAAATTCTAAGTATTTAGAATTTTGACCTCTTGGATTTTGATGAAACAAAACTTCATATTTCAACGTGTCTTGATGGAATATGATTCTTGAAGCTTGATTTTGTTCCAAAAGTCAAAATTTGACTTTTCAGTATGCAAATGACCATTTTGCCCTTATGAGTGATTTTCTTGGAAAATTGCAGCTCAAGCCTTGGAATTGGATGGAAGCAAACTTGAGGATCCAGGGTGATTCCTTGAGAAATGAGAGGGCAAATTTTGGGGTACAACATCTGCCCCTGTTCAATCTTCTTTAACCTGAAAAGTTAGATTGGCGAGATTTACCATTCGCGACTTGAAGGTGGAAGATGATTGAACACTAGAGTGCCCAGAAAATTTGCACTTGAAGGTGTGTTAGTTGATTATGTGGGGAATGGGCTTAAAGATGCCATTTGGAGTGGTAATGGATAGTTGTTGGAGATGGGCTTAAAGATGCCATCCAGAAATGATTGTTGGACTGTATTTGAAGGTCTCTGATTTCCTGTCATTAACTGGAAGAAATAAATCTAATTAGAGGAGGTCTTTAGTTGCCTGTTTTAACTGGAAGAAATAAATCTAACCAGAGAAGGTCTTTGGTGATAATGATGTGTGATGAAGGAATCTGAGACGATTACTACCTCAGCAGGATGATGAAGGAATCTTGGATGACTACTACCTCAGCAGGATGATGAAGGAATCTTGGACGATTACTACCTCAGCAGGATGATGAAGGAATCTTGGACGATTACTACCTCAGCAAGATGATAGAGGAATCTTGGATGACTACTACCTCAGCAGGATGATGAAGGAATCTTGGACGATTACTACCTCGGCAGGATGAAGGAATCTTGGATGACTACTATCTCAGCAGGATAATTAAGGAATCTTGGACGATTACTACCTCATCAGGATGAAGGAATCTTGGATGACTACTACCTCATAAGGATGATGAAGGAATCTTGGACGATTACTACCTCAGCAGGATGATGAAGGAATCTTGGACGATTACTACCTCAGCGGGATGATGAAGGAATCTTGGATGACTACTACCTCAGCAGGATGATGAAGGAATATTGGATGATTACTACCTCAACAGGATGATGAAGGAATCTTGGATGACTACTACCTCAACAAGATGATGAAGGAATCTTGGACTATTACTACCTCAGTAGGATGATGAAGGAATCTTGGATGACTACTACCTCAGCAGGATGATAAAGGAATCTTGGATGATTACTACCTCAGCAGGATGATGAAGGAATCTTGGACGACTGCTACTCCAAAAGGTAATGAAGGAATATTGATGACTTCTACTCCAAAAGGTAATGAAGGAATCTTGATGGCTGCTACTCCAAAAGGTAATGAACTTTATCTGTCGATCGATCTTTCCTAAAAAGGTAAAGAGTTAGTTGTATGCAATGTCATGATGTATGCATTATGTAATGATGTTCTCAAAATAAATGAGATTTATGTTATATGTATTTTGTATGCATATGTTATGAATGTTAATCAGATGTAAGTGTGTCTTCAAACTTTGCTCAAAATGTTTCCACCGGGGATCCCTGTTTTGTTGAGGAGAAACTCCGCTGGGGAGTATTGAAAACTCTGTGGGGAGAATGTTTATTCCTGCTTGGGAAAAGAGTTCAGGAGTCTCAGTTTCCCGTTACTCTACTGGGGAATCGAAGTTGAACTGATATCTGGTCGGGTCCAGGTTTCACAGTAACTTTGCTGCGGATTATAGAGTAGTCTACTGGGGAAGAGGAGTTGTGGTCCTTTGATTTGTAGTAGTTGGAGAGGCAACCTCAAGCTGGGGATCTCTGCCGTTTGTTGGGGAAATAGACCTTGTTACCGGTCTGCTAGAGAGGTGACGACTTCGTTGGGGAAGTCCTTGAGGATTCTTGAAGTTGTCTCAACTGGGGAAAGGTTTTCAGCGATTAAACTCTTGCTAGGGAATCATCCTATGAGAAGGATTTTGGGGAGATTTGTCACTGCCCCTAGTAGCGAGTGTTTGTAACACTGCTTGGAAATGTTTGGCTGTATGTAACCCTTTGTCGGGATTGACGTTCAATTCCCCAAGTGACGGAGATGGAGACTTTCCCCTAGTTACTCTGCAATTTCTTGAGAGATTTCTTGGAATCTTGATTGGACTGCCCCAGGTGTGCTGGACAGTAGACAGGTCATGCCCCCTTGTTGATAGGAGATTTTGCAATGGAAGTGGCACCCTTCTTGAAGTGATTTAGTTCACAAAGAGAGCTTTCGCTTACTGGATATTCATTGTGTGAATTTCTCCGTCGTCAAACAAATAGCCATATGCAAACAGTGATATTCAAGTAATGCAAAGTTTATGTTTGTCTTGAAGTTTTGAAAAATGTGTTTTTAGCAAGTGAAGAAGTTTATAATTCAACTCTAGATTTTGAGTAAAGCCTTACAGGAGTCAGGATACCTTTTGTAACAGTCTGCTTTCGAACTAACCCGTGCTTCAATTAGGACTTTTGAAGGATTGTAACGTGGCTTGGTTCATGGTTTTTAAGAAACAACGGATAAAGGCTCAAAGTGTATTTGTACCCACCCGTTCTTCGTGATGTTCTTCAGTCCTAAACTCAGTTAATTGTGTGTTTGAACTCCAATTGAGTCTGGAATGACATTTTGGTGATGGTTCAGACAAGTTTAGTTTATCAGAAGGCATTCATTTTTTGCATCATTTTTTTTTCATGTTGTTGAGGATTTATAGTGACCTCTTTCTTTTGATTTGTTATCCCTGATTTTTGCCTGACTGTTCTTGTTTTGAGATTACAGTCAGCGGGACGTCCCAGTTTTCTTTAGTCTCCTTTGTAGGTTTTGACTTAGTGGGCTTTTCTTTTTGAGAGATAATGACTTCCTATGTGATAGGGAACCATCACTGTCTTTTGATTCCAGAGGAATGTTTCTTGACGTCATTCATTGTATTACGAGAAGATAGTTTATGGCTTGAACGCGCGTTTGAATTAGCTGAGAGACTACCCTGCCCCAGGTCTTGTTTAAAGGTTTCAATTTTGTGAAAAAGAAAAACTTCTACTTCTTTGGCTCGAAGGGGTTGACTAGGGATTATCTTCCTTATAACTCCAATGTTTAGGATTTGAAAGAATTCATGTACATCGTTAGCAAGGTCTATTCAAAAGCATACTGTATGAGATTATGGCATTGTTTTCGTCATCCTCCCTCTAAAGGCTTGTAACTTTTAGCAAGAGTTAAATGTCATGAGTAAAAATCATAGTTTAAATGTAATGAAAATGAGTGGATCAAATCAAGACAAACATATGCAATGCATTAATGAAACAAAAATTTAACATTAATAGATAATTGTTTGAACAACAAAAGAAATTACAACTTGAAAAATCAAATGAACAAGAGCTTTCAATGATTCATCATAGGAGCAGTGATCATGTTTGGAGTCTCTGGAGGGTCAAACTCGATCTCCTTGGCATCAATCAAGTCTTGGATCTTGTTCTTCAAAGTCCAACAGCCGTCAGTGTTATGTCTGGAACTATCAGAATGATAGGCGCATCTTACGCTCGGATTATACTTAGAAGAGGAGGTGTCAGGATTTTGAGGAGGATCCTTTGGCATGATCAGCTTCAACTTCAGCAAATGTTATAACGCTTGATACAAAGGCATGTTGATGTTAGTGTACTTCCTTTCTTGATATCTTACCCTGCGCCTATTGCTCTGTCTTTGTTGAACAAACATGGGATTAGAGATCAGGATTTCCCCTACGTGTTGGTCATGACGACTCTTTTGACTGTACACAGCATTGGACTCTTTCTTCTCATTATATGGCTTTTTCTGAGAATCAGAAGGTGTAGCTTCTTGAATCTTTCCACTTTTGATGCCAGCTTTGACTCTTTTGCCGGTCAGTATTAACTCGGTGAACCCGGCTGAGGAGCTTTCGATCAAGTGTTTGAAGAAAGGCCCTGTCAAAGTTCCCATAAAGATGTCAATCATCTCCCTGTCAGTTAAAGGGGGCTGCACCCTACCAGCCAGATCTCTTAACTTTTGGTCGTACCCTTTGAAGCTCTCGTTGGAACCCATGGTCATGTTCTGCAATTGCACACGAGTTGGTGCAAGGTCAGCATTGTACTGATACTGCTTGTAGAAAGCAGAAACTAAATCCTCCCAGGTGTGGATGCGAGAACTCTCCAATTGATAGAACCATTCGAGCTGGGTCCCTACTAGGATTTCTTGGAAGAAATGGATCCAAAGCTTCGGATCGGTTGTGTATGGTTGAATCTTGCGGACATAAGACTTTAAGTGCATCTTAGGGCAAGAGACTCAATCGTACAGGGCAAATGTAGGGACTTTGAACTTTGGCGGGATCACCACTCCAGAAATCAAACCCATGTCTCCTAAATCTAAGCCAGGTATCTGTTGAATCTCCATAGCACTGAGGTGATCCTCCAACTGTTTATACTTATCATCAGCGGGAGGGTATTGTTCCTCGGAGTAGTCAGCTTCAACTTCATCAATCTCCAAATTGTGGTCTTCTTAAAGACTACCCCCCATGTTGCATGGAGTTGAAAAATCTAGAGCTCCCTTGAATGGTCCTCTAGGTCTTCTTCCCAAGCTCAGGACTCCTATTGACTTCTTGGACTTTTTCTTCTTGTCTTTGAGAATGAGAGCTTTCAGGTCCTCTTTCCCCTTAGCCATAGTCAGAAACATTTGTTGGAATTGAGTGTTTTGAGCTTGGAGATATTTTACAGTCTGTTCCATATCCATCTTACTTAAATAAACAGTAGGAAGATAAGGAGAATTGTATGGGAGAAACATATCATGATATGATGCATGATATGTGGATGCATGTTTTCAAGGATCTCGCAGGGTAAACACAAGAAACAGTTAGAAGTTGAGCTTTAATCAACAGCTTTGTTTGGAGAACTTTGTATCGATGGATGTCCTTCCACGAGAATTAAGCTCACCGTGTCAAGTGGGTCATAGCCCTTGACTCAAGTTTGTTGTACTTGATCTTTGATGGCGTTTGGTCAGAGGAAAATAAATCCTCTTGCCCCTTGCTAGACGTTTGGTTCATCATAACCTGCATCAAAGACCCTCGAGATCCTTGAAATGATTATTGAAAATGCTATGGTATGATGTTATAATGTTATGTACAAATATGTGAGGTAAGCAAGTGTATATACAAATAATCATATTCACACAAAGCAGACAAATCCTTAGGTTTTAGGCTTGCATGGGGTTTGTAGGTAAGTACCCTCTTGAAGTTTAGTTGGCTCAACCTGTCCTAGTTAATAGTAACAGGGTTCTAAGGGATCTCAATACCACTGATCTTTCCCCCAAGTTTCGTTCAATAAGCGATTGACTCGCAACCAAACAAAACTCAAGAGTCAAACCTCAATGAGTGTAGCATCAAGTATCAACCAACTTTGGACTGCACTAAAGCCGGCTATCTCACTACGTCCTAATGGCCAAGTTGGTCAAGTAAGGTTCTAAGGTCAGTTGATGCTTCACGACACCACACGGCGGCCCCGTACTCTCCTTGACTGACTAAAGGGTTACCGGTACCAACCAAAGTGCCACATCAATGTAGCTACTACTTCAACCGTGTCGGTATACCCTGCACAGTTCCCTCACAGTCTATTGCTACTTACCTAAAATGTGTCCCCAAATCCTGGTGTAGGATTTAAAACAAACCCAAACAAGGAACCAAAATGTAAATCAAACAAATCAAACAATGTAAGCAAGTAAGTGTGATCTAGCCCTAAGGTAACCCCACTTTTAAGTATTTCCCCAGCAGAGTCACCAGTTCTGTGATATGGTGGGAGAACTGACTTGAGGGTTTTGCGTTTGTGTTCGCAAATGTTGCGGTTTAGCAAGAGTCGCCACCGACTTTTCTTTTATCCAATAAGGAAAGGTGAAAAAGCACAGGAAAGAACTTTAGAGATTGTTTCTTGAGTTCGGGGGGTAGATTATGAAAAGGGAAGGTATTAGCACCCTTTTCATCCATGGTTTTCCATGGGCACTTATTTACTTGCTAGATCACTTGCTTTTGTTTGAATGTGCTTGTGGTGTAGGTTTTGATAGTATTTTGAAAATGGAACTTCGTAATGGTTCTCGTCTCTATAAGAACGTATACAAAGTGTTTGTTTTGAAAATAGTTCAAAGACGTGTTTGTGATATGTGTTTTTGAAAGTATTTTGAAAATGCAACTTTGTAATGATTCTCGTTTCTATAAGAACGCATACAAAGTGTTTATTTCGAAAATGTTTCAAAATGGAAGTGTAGGTGTATAAAAATGTTTTTGTTATGAGCAAGCGAGTAACTAGGAGCGAATCTACCTACTCGAAAGGTCATAGATGTGCTTTTCCTCCTTCTTTAGATGTGGCTATATCACCATTGATTTGGTAAGAAGCCCCATCGTTGGATGTGAAGAGACGGGCATTGGGTCATCGTATGGCCATGATAGCAATGTTGTGAGATGTCTTAGCATTTTTCTTTAGGGACTAAGATCATTATGAAAGGCAACTTTGATAGCGTCATCGAGGGACTATGATCTTTTATTTCGATTGTTTTTGCTAAGACACCCCACATGCATAACATGACCATTTTTTAGGCAACAAGTGGAGTTAACCTTAAGGGTGCATGTGTGAATAGTGTTTGATTACATGCATTTGTCTTTGATTTTTGGTGGTCTACTTGTTGGTTTTATCTTGCCATACACGCCTAATTACTAGCATTTACATTTGAAAGCGATAAATTGAAGAAATGTAAAGTCCTACGCTATTACAATATTTAGGGGATAGGGGTACCTATGTACGAATGGGGATTGCAAGTAAAAATAAGTCCTAAGTTACTATTACAATCATATTGAAATGTACAATGCAAGAAATAAAAGGAAAGATTTATTTTGTTTTAATGCAAAAAGGAAATAAGTTAAAAGGAAAATGTTTTTATGTCTTTTTATGTTGATGTTAAAAGAAAGTTAATATTAAAATGATGAAAAGGAAAATAAATGCAAAATAGAAAAAGCGTTTTGCTGCAAACAAAGAAACAAGGATCAGAAGTTCTGAAGCCAGGCGCGTGACTCAGTAGGAAAAGTCAGTGGGATCAGAAGTTCTGGATTGGTAAACTCTGAGGTCCTGCAAAAACGTTAGAGGGAAAACATAGAGGTTCTGGGTGGTGTCCAACCAGTGGACCAAAAGTCAGAAGTTCTGTATTACATTGAAACAATGAGCAAACGTCATCAATTTAGTGTATTTGACATGTAAGGAGAACTCAGAAGTTCTATGATATGTTAAGATTGTGAGTGAACATCAGAAGTTCAGTATTATGTTGAGTCGGTGGGTGAACATCAGAAGTTCAGTGTGTGTTAACAGTGAGAAAAATCGTAGAAGTTTTGTGTGTTAAAATGATGAGTGAAAAACAGAAGTTTTTGGTTACATTTCAGCTCTTAGTCAGCACAACAAAAAATTATTCAGTTCAGCAAATCAGAATGATCACAGCACAATAAATTATAGAAGTTCCAATCCTAAGTCTGAGCCTAGCATTATTCTAGAAGTTCTGATCCATAGTTTTTCTATTCATACAATGATATGTACAACATTAATACTATGATATTTACATGTTAATGATGTTCAGAATGAAAAGCAAGTAAAGTCAGAAAGACTTACCTAGAGCGTGCTTGGAGCTTTGAGTGGCTGGCTTTGGATGTTCTGAGTCAACAAGAGAGACGGAAGAGTGGTTGTGTTCTTTGGTTCAAAGGGAAGAACAAAGGTTTGTTTTTGTGTATGAGAAATCTGGATTTTTATGAAGGTTTCATAACTTCCCTTTCTCTCTTTTGGCCAATATCTCTCTTCAAAAGCCAGCCCCTTGAACGTATGATGGAGCCAAGTATTTATAGATGAATTTGCTATGACTTTGGAGGGAAAAACAAATAGGATTTGAACCTGTTTTGGCATCCTATTCCTTTGCTTTTTCATCACAGTTTTCGTATGCTAGTTTGGTGTAATCATGGGATGCAGGCGTAGGCTGAGCCAGCTGTTGTCATAGGTCTGCAGCAAGTTGTATAAGCAAGGTTTTGGGATTTGGTCAAGTTCTAACCAAAGCTTTGAAAAATAGCCTTCATGTGCTGAAGCGCTGCCTTGTCTTTGAAGCAAGCATGGTGGTTATCAACAGGAATTAAGGAAAAGCAAAAAGCAAAGCATGGGCTTAGTAGCAAAGTTGCTATCCCAAGACAGTAGAGGTACACGTGGTAAAAATCCTTTGGATAAAGACTCAGAAGATGATTGTGAGCATTAAATGATGATGAGACTTATCACAACCCGAAATCCTGCAACGTGAAACTCTGCACATGGCTTAGTTCTAGATCAGAAGTTATGCTCCTGCGTAGCATCCAATCTTCTGATCCTCTTATCTTCTGGCTCCAGCATGTTCTGAAGGAGCTTTCAGACTTTGTATTACGCTTTATTACCTTCTTTGCCTTATCCTAACAAACTCTGACTGAACTTGCGTAGATGCTGAAGAGCCAAGTTCTGACTAAAGATTATGTGTTGAACCATATTTACAACTTCTTACTGCACCTGCCTGGAGGCTGGCTCAGAAGTTCTGAAGTGTCATTTTTCTTAAATACTTAGAAAAATTCTAAGTATTTAGAATTTGACCTCTTGGATTTTGATGAAACAAAACTTCATATTTCAACGTGTCTTGATGGAATATGATTCTTGAAGCTTGATTTTGTTCCAAAAGTCAAAATTTGACTTTTCAGTGTACAAATGACCATTTTTCCCTTATGAGTGATTTTCTTGGAAAATTGCAGCTCAAGGCTTGGAATTGGATGGAAGCAAACTTGAGGATCCAGGGTGATTCCTTGAGAAATGAGAGGGAAAATTTTGGGGTGCAACAACATGTTTTGATGAATTATGATCTTTGGCACTTGAATATGACCAAAAAGTCAAAGTTTGACTTTTGATCAGTTGACTGAAAATTCATCTGTCAATCCAATGGACTTGCAATGTTTTGAACCATGCCATTAGGTCAAAATAATGAAATTGGACTCTTGAGATCATGCCTTAAACCAATTTACCATTTGCTAGGTCAAAAATCAGAAATTGCCTTTTCCTAGTCAAAACCCTAATTTTGACCATTTTGCCCTTTTGGAGATTTGATCAAATTTCTTGAGGAGTTGTGGTCCAAACTTGGTCAAATGATACATATAAGTTTAAAATGTTGGTATGGATCAAAAATTATAAAGTTTGATAGTAAATTGTCCATGGTTGACTTTTTCCCTAATACAACTGATTTTTAGGTCAATTGCTCAATTGACTAAGCAAAAATATGATTCAAAGCTTGAAACTTGACATGAGTAATCTTAAGGGTCCATAATGATCCATGAAAGTAATAGGGGGCATTGGAAGCTCAAATATCCTTGTGCAAACTCAAACCCTAATTTTGGTCATCAGTGCCTAAGGAGGTGTCTTGAGCTGATCAACCCTAGTGCAGTCTTGAGCCAAAGGAGATCTTGTGAGCAAATTCTTGATAAGTGAGAGGGAAAATTTTGGGTTACAACAGTTACCCCTGTTCAATCTTCTTAAACCTGGAAAGTTAGATTGGCTAGTTTTTCCATTCGTGACTCGAAGGTGGAAGATGATTGGACACTAGAGTGCCCAGAAATTTGCACTCGGTGATGTGATGATAAAGGGAATGGGATTAAAGATTCCATTTGGAGGAGTGGTAGAAAGTTGTTGGAGATGGGCTTGTAGATGACATCCAAAAGTGATTGTTGAATCTGAAAGAGAATCTGAATGAGTATCAGAATGGCGTCCGTGTTTGGAGCGTATCTGAACTATATCTGAAAGTTGAATCTGAATGAGTATCAGAATGCCCTCCGTGTCTGGAGCATATCTAAACTGTATCTAAAAGCTGAATTTGAATGAGTATCAGAATGGCCTCCATGTATGGAGCGTATCTGAACTGTATCTAAAAGCTGAATCTGAATGAGTATCAGAATGGCCTCCGTGTCTGGAGCGTATCTGTATTGTATCTGGAAGTTGAGAATTGAATGAGTATCAGAATTGCATCCGTTATCTGGAGCATATCTGAACTGTATCTGAGAAGTTGAATCTGAATGAGTATAAGAATGACATTCGTGTCTGGAGCGTATCTGAACTGTATCTGTAAGTTGGATCAAAATGAGTATCAGAATGGCATCCATGTCTGGAGCGTATATGAACTGTATCTGAAAAGTTGAATCTGAACGAGTATCACAATGGCGTCCGTGTTTGGAGTGTATCTGAGGACTTGAATCTGAATGAGTACCAGAATGGAATTCGTGTCTGGAGCGTATCTGAACTGTATCTGAGGACTTGAATCTGAATGAGTATCAGAGTGGCATCCGTGTCTGGAGCGTATCTGAACTGTATCTGAAAAGTTGAATCTGAATGAGTATCAGGATGACATCCGTGTCTGGAGCGTATCTGAACTGTATCTGAAAAGTTGAATCTGAATGAGTATCAGGATGGCATCCGTGTTTGGAGCGTATCTGAACTGTATCTGAGGACTTTGAACATTGTTAATGGTAGCTGTTTGATTAATCTTATCCTGAAAAAGGTAAAATGTTAGCTAATATGCAATGTTATGTTGTATGAAATGCATAGTATAATGCATTCGTGTTATTAATGTTTACGATTTATGGATGCGATGTATGCGTATGTGAGCTAGTTTGCTGCACTGCTGTTGGATTGGGGAAAATAAATCCCTGATTGCCGCTGAGGATATGGAGTATAAGTCTCCATGTTGTGGAGTTGAAGTGCTGATGAATTTACCTTTAGAGAAATAAACTCTAATGTAAGGAGAATTCTGTGTACTGTTTGAAAAATCCTGCCTGGGGAATTCGGAGAAATTTGACGACTTCTACTGGGGATTGATAATTGGAAGCTTTTTTCCGCTGGGGATTAAACTGCACATTGCGGGGGATTTTATGGAAATAAATTAGAGAGATTTCCCTATCTCTTTAAGCCATCAGTGATTGTCTTTCTATTTTGTTTATTTATAAACAATAATTATGTTCAAATACATATGTTCAAAAATGAATCATTGGACGTTTTTGTAAGTAAAACACAAGAGTAAAGAAAAAACAGATAGTTTTGCACTTTCAAATGGATATCTTTGTATTGATTTTGAGTAAGTACTTTTGTACAATGAGACAAACATTCTAGTAAGAGAATTTCGTCGCAAAAAAAATGAAAATTTTGATACAAAGAAAAGATAGCTATGTGCAATAATCCCATGGGGTTCCCATTCTGCTATATCCTTCGTGTCTCTGAGAATCTTGTCTATTTGTTTCCTTGTCCGAAGTTGATTGAATTGATCAGAACCTCTGAGTTTGCAAGTTATCCATAAGGTGATCCAATGGGACATAGTCATACGCTTTAATTCCCTAACTTTTTCCTGGACCGCCCTTTCGGGTTTTTAGTCCACCGGGATACCCTTTTTTGCCCAAGCTGCCTTTCGGGTTTTCAACTTGCCGGGTGTACAGATTTTTTTTTGTTTTATCCCTAATTTTTTCCCGAACCTTTTTGGTTCGCCGGGATGCCTTCGTTTTGCCTAGGTGTGTCAACCTAGCGGGTTTCTTATGCGTAATATCTTTTGACTATGTCTGTGTTCTAGGGTGAGGTAGGTCGTCGCCATGCATGGTGGTTAAGATCATTGCCCCTCCAGAGAATATATTTTTGATTACAAATGGTCCTTCATATGTAGGATTCAATTTTCCCCTGAGATCACCTTGTGGTAGTATGATGCGCTTTATCACCAGATCTCCAACTTGATATACTTGTCGTCTGAACTTTTTGTTGAAAGCCTTGATCATCCGTTTTTGATACATTTGACCATGACAGACAGCAGTAACTCTTTTCTCATTAATCAAGTTTAGTTGATCAAGTCGAGTCTAGATCCAATCGTCTTCATTCAACCCTGCATCCTTCATGATTCTTAGAGAGGGGATCTGGACCTCAATAGGCAAAACAACTTCCATGCCGTAAACCAGAGAAAAGGGTGTTACCCCGGTTGATGTGCGGGTTGTGGTACGATATCCATGGAGAGCGAATGGTAGCATCTCGTGCCAATCTTTGTATGTGACTGTCATTTTCTGTATGATCTTTTTAATGTTCTTATTCGCAGCTTCGACAGCACCATTCATCTTTGGCCGGTAAGGGGAAGAGTTGTGATGTTGGATCTTGAATTGCTCGCACAAAGCGGTGATCATAGTATTGTTCAAGTTTGTACCATTTTCTGTGATGATCCTCTCTGAGATACTGTACCGACAGATGGGATTTTTCTTAATGAACCGGGCTACAACATTCTTGGTAACGGAAGCGAAAGAAGTTGCTTCCACCCACTTGGTAAAATAGTAAATGGCCACTAGGACGAAGCGGTGTCCATTGGAGGTTGTTGGCTTGATTTCCCCAATCATATAAATCTCTCACATAGCAAAGGGCCAAGGAGTCGTTAAGACATTCAGAGGAACCGGAGGTACGTGCACCTTGTCATCATAAATCTGACACTTATGGCAGGTTCGAGAGTATTGATAGCAATCGGCTTCCATGGTAGACCAATAATAGCCTTCCCGTAAGAATTTCTTTGTCATCGTATGCCCACTGGAATGGGTGCCAAAAGTGCCTTCATGTAACTCAGCCATGATTCTTTCAGCTTCAACCTTGTCTACGCACCGAAGTAACACAGAGTCATGGTTGCGTTTGTAAAGAATGCCATTACTAAGTGTTGTACCCCAAAATTTTCCCTCTCATTTATGAAGATTTTTCTCACAAAACTTCTTTGACTCAAGACAAGATTAGGGTTTGGTCAGCTCAAGACATCTCATCTTGCACTGATAACCCAAAATTAGGGTTTGAGTTTGCACAAGGATTTTTGGATCACCAATGCTTCATGTGACTTTCATACATCATTTTGGACCCCTAAGATTGCTCATGATAAGTTTCAGGCCTTGAACCATATTTCTGATCAGTCAATTGGACAGTTGACCTAAAAATCAGCTATATTGGGGAAAAAGTCAACCATGGCCAATTTATAGTCAAACTTCATAATTTTTTATCCACATCAACATTTTAGACTCATATGTACCATTTGATCAAGTTTAGATCATAATTCCTCAAGAAATTTGATCAAATCATTAAAAGGGCAAAATGGTCAAAATTAGGGTTTTGACTGAGAAAGGGCAATTTCTGATTTTTAACCTAGCCAATGACCAATTGAGTTCAAACATGATTTCAGGGGTTCAATGGCATCATCTTGACCTAATTACATGGCTCAAAAGATCTCAAGTTCATTGGATTGACAGATGAAATTTGCAGTCAATTGATCAAAAGTCAACTGTGTACTGAAAAGTCAAACTTTGACTTTTTGGTCAAAATCAAGTACCAAGGGTCATAATTCATCAAGATATGTCAAAATATGAAACTTGTTCACCAAGAAACTCAAACTTGTTCCCAACTTTTCACCACTTTTTCACCATAATGCATTTTTATTCAAGAAAAGCTTCCAACATGAAAGTTGTAGTCCTCCATGAAATCTACAACTTTTCTTCACAAACTTTTCCCAAAAGATGCTTGGATCTCAAGTTATGAATTTGTGAATATAAGTCCATGAACTTCTTAACTTAGTGAAATTTTTCCCTAATTTAGGCAGGTTTTTGACCCAACTTCATGGACATTTTTCACCTATTTCCAAGAGGTATCTCAAATTTCATTTCAAATATGGATTATAGAGCACATTACAAACTTTCCAAAATGTCCAAGAACTCTCCAAGATCATTTTTTAGTAGGGAGAATCGAAGAAGGGAAGTTGACATTTTCTCACTTTTGTTCAAGCCATTTTCACATAGCATCAAGCGGCAAATCAAATCTATGCTGGTTGTATCTTGCTTTACAGGTCCTGAGCTTGCTATACACTCCATAATTAAATGCATACTCATAAGCTAAAGCCTTTATCTTTGCTTTTGAAGCTTTACACAAGATGCATTTCCATTTTGGGCAAAAAGTTCACAGTGCCATTTTCATAAAGATGAACTTTTGCAATTTTGTCAATCTTGAGCATTGGACTTGTCCCCTTGGTGCAAGAAATTTCTACTGGTCTCAAGTAATGTGTACCAACTCTTATCATCCCTCAAGCAAGCTAGTACAAGCATTTAGCATTGGTCTTGTCACTTTGCTTAGAATGCATGAAAAGTTGCAAAAAGGTCCAAAGCTTGCACAACTAGTAAGGGCTGACTTTGTATCACTTCTCTACATATTTGCAAACTTATTACAAGGCATAGCACGCTTGGATTGAACCTGAAACTCTCTAAAACTCAAAAACTCCACAAAACTGCCCAAAACACAGAATTTCTGCAAAAGCATAGCCAACTCTCATTTGGCTCGTGCATTTTGTGTTTAATCATTTCAAACACCTTCTATACATCATACCAAAGCAATCCAAGCCATCACCCTGGTTCTGTAACCCCTGTTTCAACATCCACCATTTTCACTTTGGAAGCTTGCAGCTTGACTTGTACAGAGAGTTCCAGCCATCCTCAAAGCAAGATAAGCATTGGAATAGCTTCATGGAAGTTCAAGGAAGCTCAAACAATCATCAGGCCTCCATTAAAGTCCCTATATTGCCCTACTCGAATCCAGCTGAAGGAGGTATTTTTTCAAACTCTATCTCTCTGAATAGGCAACTTCAAGCCACGATTTGTGAAGGAAAAATGTAGTCCTTATCATAACGAAGATGTACATATCATTACTTTTCATTTATATTACTTGTGCTAAGAGAATTTGAAGATTGAAAACTCTGAAAAAATTAGGTCACGAATTAGGGGTTCAAAAGTTCTCTCTGATCTTTAAGAGTTAGGTTACATAATTTATATGGTTAGAATCGTGAGCTCAAATGCCACATTTTTTAAGTTATGAGTTTTTGTTTTTATGCAAGCATAAGCAAGTTGCAGGTTTGAACATGAAGCGCGCGCAGGAAGCTGGCCAAGGACAGGGATGAAGCGCTTCTGGGCTTTTTTGTGCTTTTGGCCTTTTTGTTTTCACTAATCACACCCCCTGACTTGCTACTGCACCCCCTGGCTGATTTTTATATTTTTCATATTTTTTCATATTTTTATATTTATATGCTTTTTATTATTTTTTTCTGAATAATAAAAAATCCTAAAAATAATTTCTTTATTTTTACAATTTTATTTTATTTTATTTATTATTTATTTTTACATGAAAAATAGTTTATTTTGATAAATAGATTTTATTTTCTTAAATAACTTGTAAATATATTTTAAAAATACTTAATATTTTTATTATACTATTTATACTCATAAATACTTATTTTTTACACATACTTAATTTTTAATATTTACATATAATATTATTTATTATTTTCTTATACAAAAAATGTACAAAATAATAATATGAAACATTTATTTTCTTTTAATTGAAAATTAGGGTTTCATCCCTTTCAAAAATAATTATTTATTTTTCCCTTTTTTAGGTTTAAGATAAATATATTTCTCACACAAAAACAAGACATAAAACTCTTTTTAACATGAACATATTGCATTGCATTTTGAATATTTGTCTTATATTTATTTAATTTGCGCAATATTCGATTTGGTTGTAATAATATATTTAGGTTTATATTTGTGCAAAATCCCCATTCAAAATTGTATCCCCCCTCCCATAATAATTATTGTAATAGCTTAGTTTATTTTACGCAATTTATCGCTTTTATACCATGATTAGTAAATTAGGGTTTGCATGACAAGAACAAAAATAAAGCAAAATAGAAAACCCTAAATGCAAGACAAAAGCATCAAATGATACACTTTGCACACAAGCACCCTTAGGGTTTCTCCCACTTGGTTGCCTAAAATAAAATAGCCATGTTACGCACGCGAAGTATCTTGGCAAAACAGAACAAATATAAGATCATAGTCCCTCGATGACGCTATTCAAGGTTGCCTAAACAAAATGATCTTGGTCCCTCAAAAATGCTAAGATACTTGGCAACATTGGTGTCATGGTTATACGATGACCCACACCCGTCCCGTTTACATCCAAAGATAGGGTTGCTTACCAAATCAATGGTAAGTCAACAATGTCAAAGGAATAAAAATGCACAAGAAAGAAATTTGAGTAGGTAGATAGCTTCTAAGTTACTTGCTCCATTTCAAAACAATCCTTGCTATTTTCAAAAACAAACACACACATTTCAAAACATCTTACAAAACATTGAAAACATTTTCAAAAGACAAAACATCTTTGTATACATTCTTACGAATGAGAATCATTACAAAGATTTCCTAAACGATTGGCCTCTTTTACAAAATACTTTCAAAATCACACCAAACACCATTTCAAACAAAACAAAGCAAGTGATCTAAACAAGTAACTAAGAGCCCATGGAAAACCATGGATGAAAAGGGTGCTAGCACCTTCCCTTTTCATAATATACCCCCCCCCCCGAACTCAAGAAAACATCTCAAAGGTATTTCCTGTGCTTTTTTACCTTTCCTTTTGGATAAAAGAAAAGTCGGTGGCAACTCTTACTAACCACGACATTTGCAAACACAAACGCAAAACCTCAAGTCAGTTCTCCCACCGCATCACAGAACTGGCGACTCTGCTGAGGAAAATTTTAAAAGTGGGGTTACCTTAGGGTTTAGATCACATTTATTTGCTTACATTGTTGGATTTGTTTGCTTTACATTATGGTTCTTTGTTTGGGTTTGAATCCTCCACCCGGATTTGGGAAACATTATAGGTAAATAGCAATACGTTGTGGAAACTGTGCGGGGTATACCGACATGGTCTAAGCAATAGCTATGTTAGTGTGAAATATTTGTGGGTACCGATAGCCATTGAGTTAATCAAAGAGAATACGGGGCCACTGAGTGATGTCATGAAGTACTAATGAACTTCTAGAACCTTTACTTGACCAACTTGGCCTTTTAGGATGTAGTGAGATGACTGGCTATGGTGCAGTCCGAAGTTGGTAGATACTCGATACTACACTCATTGAGGGTTAGTTTCTTGGGATATTTCGGTCGCCAGTAAAGAGGCTTGAACTGAAACAATGAACAAAGAAAACAATCCAGTGATATTGAGCTCCTTAGAACCCGGTTACTATTATTAGGACAGGTTGAGCCAACTAAACTTCAAGAGGGTACTTACCTATGAAACCTCGTGAAAGCCTAAACTAAGGACTTGTTTGATTTGTTTGTACATATATACTTGTGCATAGCATCATGGACATCATGAACATCATGTGCATCCTCTAACCATTTCAAGGATTTTGGAGATTCATCTTTGTTCTTGTTTTGTAGGTTATGGATTCACTTCGCAGGAAAACTATCCAAATCAACCTTGTAAGAATTCCTCCACAACTCAAGGAGCTAGCTTCAAGGATCCCTAAGAACTCTCCATTCACCGAGAGACATGGTCGTCTACTCAACTTGGTCACTTCCAACACATAGGAGGATATGCTAAAGGTTCTCTTCCAGTTCTTTGACCCTTTGCATCATTGCTTCACATTTCCTGACTATCAACTTGTGCCCACTTTGGAAGAATTCTCTTAACTTATGAGGATTCCTATTCTCAATCAACTACCCTTCAATGGTACGGAAAGAGATCCAAAGCCAGAAGAGATTGCTCAAGCCCTGCACTTGCACTCATCTGATGTCACAACTCATTGGGAAACTAGAAGTGGTGTCAAAGGCTTCTTGGCGAAGTTTCTATTTGAGAAGGCCCAAAGCTGTTGGAATTCCCTAGACTTGCAATCTTTTGAGGAGATTGTAGCTCTTCTCATCTATGGGATAGTCTTGTTCCCTAACCCTGACCAACTCATAGATGTGAGCATTGTCAAAATCTTCATGTCTCGCAACCCGGTGCCTACATTGCTTGGGAATACTCTACACTCTTTTCACACTCGTACAATGAGGAAAAGAGGTGTTCTTATGTGTTGTACTCCTCTCCTGGCAAGATGGGTTATTTCTCATCTTCGCCAATCAGTCTTGAAGAATGAGCAAGGTTTAAGGTGGTCACAAAGGATGATGACACTTAAACATTCAGATATTCATTGGTGTTCTCGATCCAAAGAGAATGTTATCATTGTTGACCGTTGTGGAGAATTCCCTAATGTACCTCTACTTGGCATTAGGGGAGGCATCACCTACAACCCATGCTTAGCTCTAAGACAATTTGGTTATGCCCGAAGGGATGGCCCACATGATATGCTGATTCAAGGATTGGTTTTCGACTACGACAACGACGATCAAGGACTTCGCCAGAGATTCATCCGAGCTTGGAGAATGCTAAACAAGGTGGATAGCAAGACTTTGGGACACAAAAATCCCATCCCTCTCGAGCCTTACCTCAAGTGGGTACGAACTCGCGCCTAAAGTCTTATGATGCCTTATCCTTCCATTCTCCCTGTGATTATTGAGCCTGTTAAGGAAGGAGAAGTTCCATACACTATCCTACATCCTGACATGCCAACATCACTTGAAGACCTACAAAGGGATTGGATACAGCTCAAAGGAGAGCGCGATACTTTCGAAGCCCAATTCTACGCAAGCGAGAAAAAGGTTTTGGAACTCACTCGACTACTTCATGAAGAGGAGACTCTCAATACCTACATTGCACCAAAGAGGATGCGAAATGTCTTTTTACCTTAGAAATTTGTATTATTTTGCCCAAGGGGCATTGATGTACTCAAATTCTATTTTATTAATATGACGTGTGTTTATTTTTTGTTTTGAAACAAATTTGAATTTCTAAATCCTTGAAAGCATTGCATGAATACATATCATTCATCATAAACATAAACAGGTCTTTGCAACAAGTTTCCTCATCTCTCTACTGTTTATTTCAGTAAGATGGATCTCGAACAAACGGTCAAAGATCTGCAAGCTCAGAACTCGCAATTTCAACAGTTACTCATGACCTTAGCCAAGGGGCAAGAGGAGTTGAAGAGTCTGCTAGAGAAATTGAAAGAGAAAAAGAAGAAGAAGCCAACTGGTGTGGTTATCATGGGCAGAAGATTTCAGGGACAAGCCAGAAGGACCTTAGATTTTCCAACAACATCTGATGAAGGGGAACGAAAAGGAAAAGAAACGGAAGTACCATCAAATTATGAAGAAGAAGAGGAAGAGGAGGACTAATCTGAACAACAATACCCTCCGGCTGTTGACAAGTACAAACACCTTGAAGAGCGACTAAGCGCTATGGAAATCCAGATAGTACCAGGGCTAGATTTTGAAGAGTTGGGGCTGGTGTCAGGGATTGTGATCCCACCAAAGTTTAAGGTGCCACTATTTGCCAAGTATGATGGGGTGTCTTGCCCTAAAATGCACCTCAGATCATATGTCAGGAAGATTCAACCACACTCTGCCGACAAAGACTTGTGGGTCCACTTTTCCAAGACAGTTTATCAGGAACGCAACTTGATTGGTTCTACCAATTAGAAAGGGCAGACGTCCATAATTGGGAAGACCTGGCAGCAGCTTTCTATAAACAATATCAGTACAACACCGACTTGGCGCCTACCCGTACTCAACTTCAGAGTATGGCTATGGCTTCCAATGAGGGCTTTAAAGATTACGCGCAAAAGTGGAGAGATCTAGCCGGAAGGGTGCAACCCCCTCTGTCCGAAAGGGGATTGGTTGACATGTTCCTGGGAACTCTATCAGGCCCTTTCTTCAATCATCTGATTGGGAGTTCCTCTGCAGGGTGTACCGAATTGATTCTAACCGGCGAAAGGGTGGAAGCTGGTATAAGAAGTGGGAAAATTCAGAAGGACGCATCTGCCTCAACAGCTGTGAAAAAACCTTTCACTGGGAGGAAAGAAGTATTTGTTGTTTATTCACATAGGAATCATGGAAGAACAGAACTCCGACCAACGATAGGGGCCGTTATGATTCCAAAGCCTACATCAGACCAGCCAAGAACTAACCAACCAAGGGTAGAAAGGTCAGTTCGAAAATTCACCAAGATTAACATGACTCCAGCTCAAGTTCTACCACATCTTCTGAAGTTGAATCTGGCCACTCTAAAAGAGGCCCCAAAAAACCCCAATATTGCGTCTCCACATTACCATCTGAATGCCATGTGCGCATACCATTCTGAAAGTCCAGGGCACGACACCAACAACTGTTAGGCTCTGAAGAACAAAATCCAAGACCTGATAGATGCAAAGGAAGTTGATTTTGAAGCACCTGAGAAACCAAATTTTATTTCCACTCCAATGCCTAGGCATGGTCACAATGCCAACGCTATTGAAGAAGATTTGTTTATTGCTACCGTGGATGAATTGTTGACTCCCTCCCGATTATTAAGTTGAATTTGTTGAAAGCTGGTATTTTCCCAGGTTGTGACAAAGACTGCCATGTTTGCCTGTCCTCATCATTTGATTGCCCTCTGTTAAAGAAAGTTATCCAACGACTGATTGATAACCGAGAAATTCTGTTTCAGAATGCTCCTATTTCACCTGTTCCAGTTAAAGAAGTTTCAATTATAACAATCTACGCCAATCCTTCCAGGGCCCCTAAAAGACCCGTTAGGATTACACCTGCTCCAAAGACTACTCCACTTAAGATTACAATGCCCGGGCCGGCCCCATACAAATCAGATAAAACAGTACCATAGAATTATGGTGGAGAAATCTACTACCATGGTATTAAACTGGATGAATTGGATGCCGAAGAAGAAAGCTCCGAAGAGGACAATTCCGACATTAGCAATATTTCTGGAACAAGCAAGATTACCCGCAGTGGTAGAATCTTCTCTCCAGAGATTGCTCCTCCAAGGGCAGTCTTTGGACCCGTGGCCGTTCCGAAGATTACCTCTGCACCAGTGATTATACCTGCAAGCATATCCACCGACAAAGATAATACAATCTCTATCTCTACTTCCACTGCTGAGAATAAAGGAAAGAACGTTCAAGAAGAGCCTGTCCGGACGAAGGCTCAGTCACTAGCTATTCCTGAAACATCCAATAAGGAGATGGAAGAAATCCTGAGGATAATAAAGAAAAGTGATTATGATGTGGTTGAACAGTTGGGGAAAACCCCTTCCAAGATCTTTATGATAGCTCTGTTGCTGTGCTCTGAAGCACATGCCAAAGCTCTGGTGAAATTTCTGAAGACAACTCATGTGCCACAAGAGACGTCCGCTGATCAGTTCTAGGACTGTGTGGCCAGTTTGTCAGCTGATAATGGCCTGGGTTTCTCTGATGCTGACTTAACACCCAGAGGGAGAAAACACAACGAGGCATTACATGTCTCAGTGGAGTGTAGAGGAACAACCCTAGCCCATGTCTTGGTTGATACTGGGTTATCTTTAAATGTCTTACCAAAGAAAGCCCTTGACAGATTAGATTGCGAGGGGCTGACTTTAAAACCCAGCAACATAGTGGTGAGAGCTTTTGATGGTTCAAATAGGATGGTCCACGGGGAGGTGGACATCCCAATAAAGGTGGGAACTCATGTCTTCAACTCAACCTTCTATGTGATGGACATCCGTCCTTCTTATTCCTGTCTGTTGGGACGCCCCTGGATCTACAATGCCGGTGTTATCACCTCCACATTGAATCAGATGCTAAAATACCCGGTCCAAGGAAATATCATAACTGTCCATGGGGAGGAGGAGTACATGATTAGTCATCTGAATTCTTTCCAATATGTAGAGTTAGATGGTGAATTCATTGAAACCCCTTTCCAACATTTTGAAGAAGTCTCTGAAGAAATAGCGGCAACCAAGGCAGTATCCTCGATTCCTAAGATCACAAGACCTCCACTTCGGATGTCATCTCTAAAAGATGCAAAGTCAGTAGTGGAAGAGGGAGGATGCACCATCTGAGGGCAGCTTCCAGACATTTTGTACAAATCAGACAAGTTTGGCTTGGGGTTTACTTCAACTGCTCAGAAGGCTGTGCGCCGTGCCTGTGATGGGGGGCCACTTGTGAAGATTAGCAACCAAAGCGTCAATGCAATAGAAGACAATGATGAGGATGGCAGCATGGAAGATTGGATATTTCCTACTGTCAGCGGAGGACTTCGCAACTGGGAAGCCAGAGACTTCATCCCAATAACTTTCATCTCTCAGTAATTTATCTTTTACATTTCTGTTGGACTTGTAATATTCACAAACAATTCACACTTTAAAAACCTTGTGTCTTACCCGAGGCACAATGGTCCATTTGTAAGGGTTTTTATTTCATCTTCATAAGACATTCAATGAATCATGGACGCTTTTTCACATATAAACCTTTTGGGCTCATTGTCTTTCTTTTACATTTTATTGTTTTAAGATGCCTATACCCTTACACACACCCACACTCACAAATGCAAGTACCTTTCCATTCTGGATCCCATGGGTAACGATACTGCTATAGCCTTCAGTGACCCTGAAGATCTGGTCTACCAAGCCGAATACGAAGGTGAGGAAGATTGTGAGGTGCCAAGGGAATTGGCCAAACTATTACAACAAGAGGAAAGAGCTATTCAGCCTCATGAAGAGCTGTTGGATACAATCAACTTGGGTACCGAGGAAGATAAAAAGGAAATCAAAGTGGGTGCCAATCTAGAGCCGAGTTTCAAGGAGCGCCTAATTCAGCTATTGCATGATTATGTTGAGATCTTTGCCTGGTCATACGAAGACATGCCAGGACACGATACAGACATCGTGGTACATCGTCTACCCACAAAAGAAGACTGTCCACCAGTGAAACAAAAAGTTCACCACATGATACCTGACATGTCAGAGAAGATCAAAGCAGAAGTTATGAAACAGTTCAATGCTGGATTTCTGGCTGTTACTTCCTATCCTCAATGGGTGGCCAACATTGTTCTCGTGCCTAAAAAGGACGGCAAGGTGATAATTTGCATGGATTATAGAGATTTAAATAGGGTCAGCCCTAAAGATGATTTTCCACTTCCACACACGACATCCGGGTTGACAATATATCCCAGCACAAATTATTTTCTTTCATGGACGGATTCTCAGGCTATAACCAGATCAAAATGGCACCTGAGGACATGGAGAAAACTACATTTGTCACACAGTGGGGTACGTTCTGCTACAAAGTGCTGCCATTCGGACTGAAGAATGCCAAGGCAACCTATCAACGCGCCATGATAGCTTTGTTTCATGATATGATACATCATGAGATAGAGGTCTACGTAGATGACATGATATCCCGATCACAAACTGAAGAAGAACACCATGATCACCTGCAAAAGCTGTTTGTCAGATTGAAGGAGTACAAGTTAAGGTTGACCCGAACAAGTGCACATTCGGAGTCCGGTCCGGTAAACTCTTAGGTTTCATTGTGTTGTACCCCAAAATTTGTCCTCTCATATCTCTCAAAATATTACAAGAAAAATCTCTAAGTGGCTCAAGATTGCTCAAGAGTTGGACAGTCAAGTCATCTCCTAAGGCAGTCAACCTAAAATTAGGGTTTTGTGTTGCATCAAGATCCTTGATCCAAATGACCTCAAGTGCTCCCCAATGTCCTAATATGTTCTCAAGGTAATCCATGTCAAATTTCAATCCTTGCAGAGGAAGTTTGCTCAGTCAATTGCTCAAGGGTCCAAAAGTCGATTGTGTTAGGGCAAAAGTCAACTGTGACCTACAAGTAGTCAAACTCCAAGATTATTTGCCAACATTCTCATTTTGAAGGATATTTCATCATTTGATCAAGGGTTGATCATGATTCATCAAGGATTGCTCAAAATTCATCAAGACTCAAAAGTTGCTAAATTAGGGTTTTGCAAGAAAAGTCAACTCAACTTTGACCAAGCATAACGTTCTCATACTTTATGAGAAATGACCCATCCAAAGCTCATTTTGAAGAGGATGCAATTTCCTACAATCCATATTCATACCCCAATATCATAAAATGCACTCACAAGAAGTTATAAATTTGGATATTATAGGTCATTTTTGAAAGTCAACAAAAACACTTTTTTGTCAAAGCTTATAACTTGAGCATGGAATATCAAAATGATATGAGACCAAAAGGGATGGTTATAGGACATCTCAAGATTTCTAGAAAGTCCAAGAACACCTACAAAAGTGCAAAATTGAAGAAGTTATGCATTGTTGAAGTTGGGCATTTTTGTAAAATTGCCAAAAGTCAACTATCCCCAAAACTTCAAATTTTGTCAAATGGGTCCATTCTTTTCCACTTGATTTGAGCTTGCATCATCGTCCACGTGTCCTAGCTTCATCCATGTGTCCATTTATCTATTTTATTATTTTATTTTATTTTTTATTGAATTATTTCATTTTAAATCAAATTAAATCAAATAAAATCCCAAACTTTGATTACATGAGATTTTTTGCTATTTTCAGGATTGGATTCTCATCAATATCATCATCAAATTTGTATCACACAAGATCATGTGCAAAAAGATGATTTTTTGACAAATTTGGCAAGTTTTCAAAAGTGAATCAAATCAAATATGGGTGCATTGATTTAGAGAGATTGGATTCATGATTCTTGACCTAATGCATTCCATGATACATATAGAAGCCAAAGGACACGAAATAGAGGCTAGAGGCTGCAAGAACAATCAAGACAAAACTTGAAAAAGCGTGGAAAAAGCTTGAATCCAAATTCATACTTAGAGGCGATCTCAGAAGCCAAGAAGGATCTCAATCGATTCCTGGAGGTTCACTGAGTTGAAACCAACCCAAAGCAAGCTCCCATACACGCCCAAACGCACTGTAAGTATCACGTTTCTTAGCCCTGTATTCGAAATCATAGCTCTATATTCTTGCATAATTATGGCAAATCATTGATATATTTGTGATCCTCATGAGATTTCAAAGCTTTTGGCATTAGTTAATTTTATTTATCTGACTTGAAAAGCCATGTACCATAGTTAGGGTTTCGTGGTTTGTTTTTGGGTATTTCTCTTTCAAGAAAAATTGGCTCTCGAGAAGGGCGTGGTTGTGACCGGGATGATGAGACAAGCACAACCCTGCCCTTAGATTTAATTTCCATGGCTCACAGCGGATTATAGGTATACATGACCTTTAGTGACAGGCGGTGTCCGTGGCTATAAATGTTACAGAGTTTTAGCCACGGACGTGAGGAAGAAGACAGAGACGTGTCACCTCCCCAGTAGCCAATTCAAACCATGGCGCGCTTAATTTTGTTGTGCTGGCATATTAGTTTGTTTTCTCTTATTATTATTATTTTGTATATAATTAACAAATGGAACACAATAGCCAAGTGGTAAGCATGCTTGCCAATGACCATCAGGACCTGGGTTCGAATCCCAGGTCCTCCACTTCTTTGATATTATTGTTTTTCATGTAATCAGGTACAAATCCAAGCGTGATGCCTATCATACATCCTCAAGTATCTGATGGCCAGATGGCCACAGGCCAAATCTGGTGGCCAGAAACTGATGCTCTACCATAGACCAAGTCAACATGCACGCAGGGAATCTCAGAGGTCAACCAGGCCAGCGCTTAATGGGCCATAGAATTTCTATTCTGACCCCCAAAACAGGCTCATACTCCTCTCTCTATATATTTTTATTTATTTTGTTTTAATTATTTATTTATTATTTCTATTTAATAACTAACCAATCTTTTTTTTTCCTTTAATAAAATTAAAACCAAAAAATATTTTCTTTATCAAATTAAATTTTAGTATTTTATATTTTTATTAACAAATCTATTAATTAACTTAGGCCATTAATTAGAATTAACTTTAATATATTTCTTTGTAAATAATTAAAACTAATTAGACTTAATTAGGTTTTTACTAACATTAATTTATTTTATTATATTTCTTTAAATACCAAAAAACCCAAAAATATTTATTTTCATTTATTTATTTATTTATTTATTAATTTAATAATTAACTTAGATAATTTCTTTCTTAATTCAAAAACAAAAAAATCTTTTCTTTAATAACAAAGGGTCAAAACCCTATAAACTTTGCGCTCGATTTAATTTCCCGCACGCGATTTATTTATGTTATCCAATAATGTACTTGCCTCTGGTTTGTAATAGCTTAATAGGACTTTTATTTATTTATCGCTTTATTTATTTTCAAAGGGTTTGTCTTTGGCGATGTAAATACCCGACGCCTTGTAATTTAATTTCCGCAAAATATAAACTGTTAGATGTTTGACAATAGGGATGCATGACAAGATTGAATCTTTCAACCTAAAATCAAATTAGATCACCAGTAACATGTACAAAGATAAAAATTAACTGAAAACGACACACTCGCACATGCACACTCTTAGGGTACACCCCACTTGGTTGCCTTCGTACGCGGTCATTGAGTATAGAATGCTTTAGAGGTCGCCCTCTTGTCTAAAAGATCATAGTTGCCTCGAAACGGTTGCCTCGGATATTGTTGCCTCAAACAAATGATCTAAGACATTAGGGTTACCGCTAAGGCGTCCTAACATTGGTTTGGTGACCGTATGTCCCTCATTCGAATTGACCCTTAAACTCCAACGACGGTGCTACCTACTCATCAATAGTAGGATAACATTGTCTAAAGGAAAATAGCATAGAACAGTTCCTTTTTCGAGTAGGTAAATGGTTCTTAGATACTTGCTCTTTCAAAAAACAAAAACTTTTCACACTTACACTTTTTCGAACAAAGTTTTCAAAAACACTTCATTACACTCTTGAGGACAGAAGCAAGAGTTAAATCGAAGTTTTAAAACAAAAACTTTTTTTCAAAACCCACAAGCACAAAGAAAACAATTTTGAAAACATATGAGCAAGTACCTAAGAGCCTGTGGATAACCACTGATAGAAAGGGTGCTAACACCTTCCCTTTCTATAATCTACCCCCCGAACCCGAGAAATATCTCAAAAAAGGGATATTTTCTGTGCTTTTTTCCTTTCCTTGTTGGATAAAATAATAGTCGGTGGCGACTCTTGCTTACCGCGACATTTTGCAAAAACAAACGCAAAACGCAAACCAACATTCTAAAAAACAGTCAGTTCTTCCCACCGTATCACAGAACTGGCGACTCTGCTGGGGAGAATAATAAGTGGGGTGTACCTTAGGAATAGTTCATAATGTTTTCAATTGCTTGACTTGCATGCTTTATCTTTGTGGGTTGAATCGGAGTTACTATAGATCCTAACCCAGATCTGGGGATACCCTTTAGGTAAGTAGCAATAAACTTTGAGGGAACTGTACAGCATAGACCAATACGGTTGAAGCAGTAGCTACATTGGTGTGGCACTTTAGTATGTACCGATATCCCTTGTGGCGCAACGAGGAGAATATGGGTCTGCTAAGGGGTCATTAAGCACCAACTGACCTTAGAACCTTTAAATTGACCAACTTGGCCATAGAACATTAGCAGTATGCTACACTCATTGAGACTAAACTCTCGCGATGATTTTGGCCGCAAGAAAAGGTTGCTAAACTGGAATTATGACCGATCGAGGTTAGTCAATAATATTGAGATCCTCTAGAACCCGGTTACTATTTTTAAGACAGGTTTAAACCAACTGAACTGGAAGAGGGTAGTACCTAGACTCCTTGCCAGCCTAAAATCTAAGGGCTCTCTGTGTGACTTGTGTGCCTTTACCATGTTTGCTATTTGTGGATACTTGTGGTGTTCTTTCTATCATGACATCATGACATCATAACATTGCATACATCTTGCATTGGACTAACCTATTTCAAAGACATGAGGGATTCATCTTTGTTCTGTTTTGTAGGTCATAGCACCTATGCGTAGGAACACCATCCGGATCAACTTTGTCCAGGTTCCCACTATGCTTAAAGAGTTGGTTGCAAAGATGTCAGATACTACTTCCTTTATAAGAAGACATGGGCATCTTCTTGGTTTGGTCACCTCCAAATTGGACGAGCAGATGATGAGTGTCCTAGTCCAGTTCTTTGATCCACTGTACCATTGCTTTACTTTTTAGGACTACCAGTTGGTCCCTACCTTGGAAGAGTTCTCTGATCTGCTCGGTATCTCTATTCTGGAGCAGACCCCATTTACAGGTTGGGAGAAGATCCTTAGGCCGAAAGAGATTGCTTCAGCCCTTCATATGACAAAGGATGAGGTAATGTCAAACTGGGAAACTAGAAGTGGAGCAAAGGGCTTTTTGACTAAGTTCCTGGTTGGTAAGGCTAATCATTTCTGGGATAGTCTAGACTTCCAGGCATTTGAAGATATTTTGGCTCTTCTGATATATGGCTTGGTATTGTTTCCTAACTCTGACTCCTTTGTTGATGTGAATACGGTAAAAATCTTCATCTCTGGTAATCCTGTACCCACTCTCTTAGGTGACATTCTGCATCAGCTTTATGCCTGTACTGCTAGGAAGCAGGGAAACTTGATGTGATGTGCTCTGTTATTGGCGAGGTGGTTTATTTCTCACCTCCCCAAATCAGTTTTAAAGAACAAAGAAGGCATGGGTTGGGCTTATAGGATTATGTCTCTCTCTCACAATGACATCATTTGGACTATTAAGGGTATGGACGAGGTGGCCATTATTGATCGTTGTGGGGAATACCCCAATGTTCCACTGATAGGAACCAATGGAGGAATTACTTACAATCCATGCTTGGCCTTACGTCAGTTTGGGCGAGCCAGAAGGGAAGGACCTCATGAGTTGCTAATGCCTAGTATCATCTTTGATTTCCAAGGGGATAGTGACGAGCAACGCCACAGATTCATAAGGGCTTGGGATAGAGTACACAGATCTGATCCACACGAGCTGGGTGCAAAGACTTCTCTACCAATGGAACCATATCTCCAATGGATTCGCATACATGCCCAAAAGCTGGGAATGCCCTATGAAGCCGTCATGCCTATCATTGTTGAAGTTGCTGATGAGGAAGGGGTTCCTCCTACTATCTTACACCCTTACATGCCTACTGACATTGGGGCATTGAAAAGGTCATGGATGCAGCTGAGAGAAGAATGGGATACTTATAGAGAAAAGTATCACGAGCAAGAGAGAAAGATCCAGAAGTTGACAAGGCAGTTGGAGAATGAGCAGATCATCAACGACTATGTCAGTACCAAGGGGAAACGACCATGGGAGCACTGATGTCCTTTGATTACTTCCAGTTTTTATTTACTTTTCAGTATTTCCTTTCTTGTAACGCCTTAAAGGCATCTGTTGAAAAATTGAATTTCAAGTTTATCTAATAAAAGTGTGCTTCATGTTTGGTTTACAAATTTGAATCTCTCGATGTCTTTGAAATCATAGCATACGCATTTCATTCCATGCACCTCATAATAGGTACCCTCACAGGTTTTCTCATCTTCTTCGCTGTTTATTTCAGCATTATGTCTTCCGAACCATCAATTGAACAAGCAATCAAGGATCTACAGGCTCAAAATGCCCAGCTCCAAGAATTGTTCATGAATCTAGCTAAGGGTCAGCAAGATCTGAAGGCCCTTATCTTGAAAGAGAAGAAGAAGAAGAAGAAGACGGTCCTGTTTAACATGGGCCATAGGTTTGGAAACAGGCTACGAGATGAAGTTGATTTGACCACATCATTTGGAGGGAAAGATAGTCAGGAAGAAAGGAGGGCTCCTAGCCCTGTGGTTTCAGACAACGAGACAGACTTCGACGAAGACCAGTATCCTCCGGCTGAGGATAAATACAAGCAACTGGAAGACCGGTTGAGTGCGATGGAAGTACAGAAAGTGCTTGGTCTGGACTTTGGTGATCTGGGTCTGTCATCTGGGGTGGTAATTCCCCACAAGTTCAAAGCACCAGCCTTTGCTAAGTACGACAGAGTTTCTTGCCCGAAATTGCACCTCCGTTTGTATGTAAGGAAGATTCAGTCGTACACCGCTGACAAGAATCTCTGGATCCACTTCTTTCAAGATAGTCTTTCAGGGACTCAGCTTGAATGGTTTTACCAGTTAGAAGGAACTAGCATCTGTAATTGGGAAGACTTGGTTGCTACTTTCTACAAACAGTACCAATACAATGCCGACCTCGCTCCTACGCGTACCCAACTCCAGGGTATGTCAATAGGTGCGGGAGAAGGTTTCAAAGATTATGCTCAGAAGTGGAGGGACCTCGCTGGAAGAGTGCAACCACCCTTGGCTGATCAGGAGCTTGTGGATATGTTTCTGGGGACCTTGCCTGGTCCGTATTTCAACCATCTGATTGGAAGTTCTTCGTCCGGGTTTACAGAGCTAATCATGATCGGGGAAAGGATTGAGGCTGGTATCAAATCCAGTAAAATACAGAAGGGTGCTTCATCAGGCATCGAGAAGAAGCCTTTTAAGAAGGAGTACAGTGTTGTTTACAGTTCAAAAAGCCATAATAGACCTGAATGCCGCCAAGCTGTTAATGCGGTTATTATTTCAAGACCTGCTGGTGCTCCTCAGCGCAACAATCAGCCAAGGGCCGAGAAACCTCGAAGACAGTTCACTCAACTCAACATGACTTTATCTCAGATTCTGCCACAGTTATTGAAAACCAATCTAGTGATTCCAAGGGAGGCCCCGAAGAATCCCAACACTACATCACCAAAGTATAACACTAATGCCCGCTGTGCTTTTCACTCTGATAGCCCGGGGCATGATACAGATGATTGTTGGGTTTTGAAGAACAAAATACAGGACTTAATTGATGCGAAGGAGATTGAGTTTGAAGCACCTGAAAGACCTAATGTTGTGACTGCTCCTATGCCCAAGCATGGAGTGAATGCTATAGATGAAGACTCGTTTATGGTTTCTGTGGACGACATTATTACCCCTTTGATGACTGTGAAGAAGAACCTTTTTCTAGCCGGTTTATTTTCGGGTTGTGACGAAGCTTGCCGTATGTGTTCTGTCCTACCTACCGGTTGCCATCTTTTGAAGTCAGGTGTCCAACGCCTGATGGATAATAAAGAAGTTCTGTTTGAGAAGACTGTTGTTCCTTTGGTTCCTATCAAAGAAGTTGCTATCATCACCATTTTTGACAATTCTTCCAAGGCTTCCTCGAGAAAGCCTATTAGAATTACATCTGTTCCAAGAATCGCGCCGTTGATCATCACTGTTCCAGGGCATATCCCCTATACATCTAATAAAGTTGTCCCTTGGCACTACGGGGCTGATGTTTATTAACATGGAGTTAAACAAGATTTGGATGTTGATACTGACGTCAGCAACATTGTTGGACCTGCCAAAGTCACCCGCAGTGGAAGACTTTTCTCCCCTGATATCTCTCCACCAACTACCCGGAAACCTGTTGTTATTACACCTTCCAGTGTACCTGCTACTATTCCTGTTCAAGTTCCCATTCTTACCCCTGTTGCCGAGTCATCCGACACTCGGGGCAAAGGAACCGCTGATGAGCCTGCCCGGACGGGGGCACCAAAGAAGATTACTGTTGAAGCCTCTAGACAAGAGATGGAGGAAATTTTGAAGATCATCAAAAAGAGCGACTACAATGTAGTCGAGCAGCTGGGGCAAACCCCATCCAAAATCTCTATGTTGTCTTTGTTGCTATGCTCAGAGGCCCATGCCAAGGCTCTGATTGCTTTCCTGAAGACTGCACATGTACCTCAAGAAACATCAACTGATCAGTTTAAAGATTGTGTGGCTAGTCTAACTGCTGATGATGGGTTGAGTTTCTCTGACACCGACTTGACTGCTAAAGGGAAGAATCACAATGATGCCTTGCATGTCTCCATTGAATGCAGGGGAACTACTCTAGCCCATGTATTAGTGGATACTGGTTCCTCATTAAACGTTTTACCTAAGAAAGCTCTAGACCGGTTGGACTGTGAAGGTTTAGAGTTGAAGCCAAGTAACATTGTTGTTAGGGCCTTTGATGGGTCAAAGAGAATGGTACATGGAGAAGTTGATATCCCGATTAAGGTTGGTTCTTAGGTTTTCGCATCTACATTCTATGTGATGGACATTCGACCTTCTTATTCTTGTTTGTTGGGTCGCCCATGGATCCACAAAGTTGGGGCAGTGACGTCTACGCTCCACCAGAAGTTAAAGTACCCAATGAAAGGGAAGATTGTGACAGTGCAAGGAGAAGAGGAGTACATGGTGAGCCACCTCAACTCTTTTCGATATGTAGAGATGGATGGGGAGTTCATTGAGACCTCGTTCCAACATTTTAAAGAGGTTCCCCAGACACTGGCGTCAATTGAGACTGTTGTTGAAGATCCTCCTATGAAGATGGCTTCCTTCAAGGATGCCCGGGCTGTTGTTGAGAAAGGTGGGTGTGCAAATTGGGGCCAACTCCCTGATTTTGCACATAAGACTAATAAGTTTGGTTTGGGTTTCACTGCAGAAGCTCAAAGGGCTATTCGGAGGGCACGGATCGGAAGACCTCCCCTGTTCATCATCAATTCGGGAGTGAATGCCATTGAAGACGATGTGGAAGAGTCTGAGTTCAACATCTGGATCTATCCTACTACTGATGGTAGACTAGGCAACTGGACAGCAAAGGACTTCATCCCAATTTCTTTTGTTACCCAGTAATGAGACTTTTTGTTTTGAATTTGTAACAGACAATGTTTTAAACTTTATGGCTCGGTGTCTTACCCGGAGCACCATGGCTTTATTTGTGAGGGCTTTATGTGTGTCATTTTCATATATCATTAATAAAAGCATTGGACGTTTCTTGCATTTCAAATCTTGCGCTCCTTGTTTTTCTTTTATTATAATGCAAAATAGCTATTTTACACACACTCACATATACAGGTCTATATCCACTCTGGATCTCACTGGTAACGACTCTGCTACTGCCAATTATGATTTCGAAAGTCCGATCAACTTAGCCGAAGACGAAGGTGAAGATGATTGTGAAGTGCCTGGCGAACTTGCTAGACTACTACTCCAAGAAGAGATGGCTATACAGCCTCACGAAGAGCCAGTGGAAACAGTGAATCTGGGTACAGAGATAGACAAGAAAGAAGTTAAGATCGGTGCAAATCTGGAGCTTAGTGTGAAGCAACGGTTGATTCAGATGCTGCATAACTACGTTGAGATCTTTCCCTGGTCTTATGAAGATATGCCTGGGTTGGATACCGATATTGTGGTTCACTGATTGCCTACCAAGGAAGATTGTCCTCCAGTGAAACAGAAAGTCCGTCAAATGCGCCCGGATATGTCTGAAAAAATCAAGGCTGAATTTATGAAACAGTTTGACGCCGGTTTCTAGCAGTTACTTCTTACCCACAATGGGTGGCCAATGTGGTTCCCGTGCCGAAGAAGGATGGTAAGGTTCGAATGTGTGTCGACTATAGGGATCTGAACAGGGCAAGTCCCAAGGATGATTTCCCTCTACCTCATATCGACGTTCTGGTTGACAACACCGCTCAGCATAAGGTATTCTCCTTTATGGATGGTTTCTCCGGTTATAATCAGATTAAAATGGCTCCCGAAGACATGGAGAAGACGACTTTTGTTACTCAATGGGGCACCTTTTGTTACAAGGTCATGCCTTTTGGATTGAAGAACGTTGGGGCAACGTATCAGCGTGCCATGGTCGCCTTGTTCCACGACATGATCCATCATGAGATTGAGGTATACGTCGACGACATGATTGCAAGATCCCAGACCGAGGAAGAACATCCAGACCATCTTCAGAAGTTGTTTGACAGGTTGAAGTTGTACAAGCTGAGGTTAAACCCGAACAAGTGTACCTTCAGGGTGAGATCTGGTAAGCTACTGGGTTTCGTCGTAAGTGACAAAGGTATTCAAGTGGATCCTGCAAAGGTGAAAGCTATACAGGAAATGCCAGCTCCCAGAACAGAAAAGGAAGTCAAAGGATTTCTGGGATGTCTGAACTATATTGCCCGATTCATCTCGCACCTGACTACTACTTGTGAGCCAATCTTCAAGATACTAAAGAAAGATCAAGTGGTTAGATGGAATGATGAATGTCAGGCCGCTTTTGAAAGGATCAAAGAGTATCTCCAAGAGCCACCCATTCTGATGCCTCCAGTTGAAGGGAGACCTTTGATCTTATACTTGAAGGTACTCGACAACTCAATGGGGTGTGTGCTGGGGAAGCATGACGAGTCTGGCCGAAAAGAGCATGTTATTTATTACCTTAGCAAAAAGTTTACCGACTGTGAGACCCGATACTCACTGCTCAAGAAAACTTGTTGCGCTTTGGCATGGGCTGCTCGCCGGCTGAGACAGTATATGCTGACTCACACTACTCTATTGATATCAAAGATGGATCCAATCAAGTATATCTTCGAGAAGCCTGCCTTGTCCGGAAGAATAGCAAGATGGCAGATGATCTTGACTGAGTACGACATCAAATATACGACCCAAAAGGCAATCAAGGGAAGTGTGTTGGCAAACCATTTGGCACATCAGGCAGTGGATGATTACCAGTCTATGAACTTTGAATTTCCGGATGAGAGTATCATGATAGTAACTGACTGTGAGAAACCTGGACCGGATGAAGGACCTGAGGAGGGATCCCGATGGTCTATGTACTTTGATGGAGCTTGGAACGCTTTGGGAAATGGCATTGGCGCCGTGATCATATCTCCTAAAGGCTCTCATACTCCATTCACCGCCCGACTATGTTTTAACTGCACCAACAATATGGCGGAGTATGAAGCATGCATCATGGGTCTTCGAGCAACAATTGACCTAAGGATTAAGTTTCTAAGTGTTTTCGGAGATTCCTCTCTTGTGATCAGTCAGATCAAAGGCGAGTGGGATACGAAACACCCAAATCTTATTCCTTACAAGGAGTACGTGTTGACTTTACTTCCACACTTTGAGGAGATAACCTTTGAACACTTCCCGAGAGAGGAGAATCAGTTAGCAGACGTGCTGGCTACGATGTCTTCTATGTTCAAAGTCAATTGGGACAACGAAGCTCCCCGACTTATCATTGAAAGATTGGACGAACCTGCACATTGCTGTGATATTGAGACTGAAGAGGTAGCAGATAAACCCTGGTTTCATGAGGTGAAGAGGTATATTGAGGCTCAGGAATACCCCGAGGGTGCATCTGTTAACGACAAGATGTTTCTGAGGAGGTTCGCAGCGAAGTTCTTCATCAGCAATGGCATTCTCTACAAGCGTAACCATGATTCAACCCTACTGCATTGTGTGGATAAGAATGAAGCAGAAAGGATCATGACAGAGTTACATGAAGGTACTTTCGGAACCCATTCCAGTAGACATACCATGGCAAAGAAAATCCTTCGGGCATGATATTTTTGGTCCACTATGGAAGCTGACTGTTATCAACATTCTCGGACATGTCACAAGTGCCAAGTCTATGCTGATAAAGTGCACATACCTCCAGTACCTCTGAACATCTTGACGGCACCTTGGCCTTTTGCAATGTGGGGCATTGATATGATCAGCGAGATCAGACCTACGGCATCCAACGGGCATCATTTCATCCTGGTAGCTATTGATTACTTTACGAAGTGGGTTAAAGTAGCTTCCTTTGCTACTGTAACCAAGAACGTCGTGGCTCGCTTCATTCGGCACAATCTGATTTGTCGATATGGTGTACCAGAGAGGATCATTACAGACAATGGTACCAATCTCAACAATAATATGATCACTGAGCTCTGCAAGCAATTCAAGATATAGCATCACAACTCTTCTCCTTACCGGCCAAAGATGAATGGGGCTGTAGAGGAGGCTAATAAGAACATTAAGAAAATTGTGTAGAAGATGACAGTGACATACAAAGATTGACACGAGATGTTGCCATTTTCTCTTCATGGGTACCGTACCTCAGCACAGACGTCAACAGGGGCAACACCCTATTCCTTGGTATATGGCATGGAGGCAGTCTTGCCCATTGAAGTTCAGATACCCTCTCTTCGGATCATGAAGGATGCAGGTTTGAGCGAAGATGACTGGATTCAGACCCGGCTTGATCAGCTGAACCTAATCGACAAAAAGAGACTTACTACTATTTGTCATGGTTAAATGTACCAAAAACGGATGATCAATGCATTTAACAAGAAAGTTAGACGACAAGAGTATCCAGTCGGGGACCTGGTTATCAAGCTTATCATACTACCTCAAGGTGATCCCAGGGGCAAATGGACCCCTACTTACGAAGGGCCATTTGTGGTTAAGAACATTTTCTCAGGAGGAGCTATGGTTCTAACCACCATGGATAGTGACGACCTTCCTCACCCCGTCAATGCATACATAGTGAAAAGATACTACGCATAATCAAAGACCCCGCTAGGTTGACTGGCCTAGGCAGAAATAAGGGCTTCACGGTGAACCAAAAGGGTTCGGGCAAAAATAAGGGATGAAAATAAAAAAAAATCTGTACACCCGGCAAGTCGAAAACATGAAAAGGCAGCTTGGGCAAAAAGGGTATCCCGGTGGACTAAAAACCCGAAAGGGCGGTCCAAGCAAAAATTAGGGATCAAAGCGTAACATTATGTCTCATTGGATCACCTTACAACCAGACTTCAGTATCGACTATCAAGCTCGGACGACACTAATCAATCTGATCTACCTTCAACCAAGTAGCAAAGTGATGAGATGCTCGAAAACATAAAGGCAATAGCAGAGTTGAAACCCAGTGGGATCATTCACATAGCTGTTTTGTTTAGTTTTTCACAAATCGTATAAACTCTATTTGTTCCGCGAAGTTCTCTTACTAGGACGTTAGCCTCTTGTACAAAAGCGCTTATTTACAGGCCAAATTTCAAAATCAATACAACTCATCTTCAAAGAAATTTCAAACTGTTTTTCCTTTATCTGTTTTGATTTGTAAAGAACGTCCAATGTTCATTTTTGATATACGCATTTGACATTAATTGTTGTTCATAAATATTTACATGTGAAACAAAACACGATTACTGGTAATATCAGAAACAGGGGCAATAAGAATTGTCCAAGCCGTATAGTTGCTCTGTCCACCAAGGTACAACGGTAGGTCCAGCTGAAGAATATGGCTAAGATACTTTCACTCCCCGCAGAGTAAGACAGTAATGATAGCTCTCCCTAGCTGAGACTTGCAACTATGAATGAATGAATCGGTAATCTTCTCCCCCTAAGCAGAGTTTACCTACCATCAACACTGAAAAGGCTTAATATCCCCGGAAGTTCTAATATTCCCCAGCGGAGTATAAGAATATTCCCCGGCAGAATACAAGATATCCCCAGTGGAGTTAAAAGTTTCCCTAGCGCAGTCTGAAAAAGCTTCCCCAGTGGAGTTGAAGAATCATCCCTAGTAGACTCTGGAAGTTTGTCCCCGGCAGAGTATAAAAATAACTATATCCCCAACCGAGTCAAAGGAAGATTATCCCCAGCCGAGTTCAAAGGAAGATTATCCCTAGCAAAGCTCAAAGGATTATCCCCATTAGAGCCTAACAGGTTATCCCCAGTGAAGTCGCAACTGAAATATCATCCCCAACGGAGTTCTTTCCCTTCACAAACAGGAATTCAATCCCCAATAGGATTCAATATCACCAGCAACGGTAATTCGTCCCCAACATAATTTATCATTGGAATCCTCAGCAGAACATCTCTTCCCCACAGAGTAATCTCCTCATCAGCTAATTCCCCAACGGAGTTATACTCTCCTGCAGGTTTATCCTCATCAATCACCTTCGTTCGCCATCCCCAGCAAAAACGAAGAATTCAACTCTATTCTCCAGCAGCTATCCGGGATTTATTTTCCCCAGCTAAAACATTACATTTCCATACATCATGATACATGCATATACGCATCATACAACACGATCTCATTTATTTTGAGAACATCATTGCTTGATCCATATCATGCATTACATATGACTGACCTTTACCTTTCAGGAAGGATGCAGTTAAGTTCTCAGCAGTCGAAGACCTGACTGGTTCTTAAATCTCAACTGAATTATCATCGGTTGAATTTCAGATAAGGTTCTCAATCTAGACAATTTTCCTCCGTCATAGTGTGGACGAGTTCTACAATCTCAACGGTATACTACGTTGAAGACCAGATAGTTCCTAGATCTTGATGAAGATATTTTCCTCCGTCAAAGTGTGGACGAGTTCTACAATCTCAATGGTATGCTCCGTTGAAGACCAGACAGTTCCTAGATCTTGATGAAGATGTTTTCCTCCATCATAGTGTGGACGAGTTCTACAATCTCAACGGTATACTACGTTGAAGACCAGACAGTTCCTAGATCTTGATGAAGATATTTTCCTCCGTCAAAGTGTGGATGAGTTCTACAATCTCAATGGTATACTCCGTTGAAGACAAGACAGTTCCTAGATCTTGATGAAGATGTTTTCCTCCGTCATAGTGTGGACGAGTTCTACAATCTCAACAGTATACTACGTTGAAGACCAGACAGTTCCTAGATCTTGATGAAGATATTTTCCTCCGTCAAAGTGTGGACGAGTTCTACAATCTCAATGGTATACTTTGTTGAAGACCAGACAGTTCCTAGATCTTGATGAAGATGTTTTCCTCCGTCATAGTGTGGACGAGTTCTACAATCTCAACGGTATACTACGTTGAAGACCAGACAGTTCCTAGATCTTGATGAAGATATTTTCCTCCGTCATAGTGTGGACGAGTTCTACAATCTCAACGGTATACTACGTTGAAGACCAGACAGTTCCTAGATCTTGATGAAGATGTTTTCCTCCGTCAAAGTGTGGACGAGTTCTATAATCTCAACGGTATACTACGTTGAAGACTAGACATTTCCTAGATCTTGATGAAGATGTTTTCCTCTGTCATAGTGTGAATGAGTTCTACAATCTCAACGGTATACTACGTTGAAGACCAAACAGTTCCTAGATCTTGATGAAGATGTTTTCCTCCGTCATAGTGTGGACGAGTTCTACAATCTCAACGGTATACTACATTGAAGACCAGACTGTTCCTAGATCTTGATGAAAATGTTTTCCTCCATCATAGTGTGGGCGAGTTCTACAATCTCAACGGTATACTACGTTGAAGACCAGACATTTCCTAGATCTTGATGAAGATGTTTTCCTCCGTCATAGTGTGGACGAGTTCTACAATCTCAACGGTATACTACGTTGAAGACCAGACAGTTCCTAGATCTTGATGAAGATATTTTACTCCGTCATAGTGTGGACGAGTTCTACAATCTCAAAGGTATACTACGTTGAAGACCAGACAGTTCCTAGATCTTGATGAAGATGTTTTCCTCCGTCATAGAGTGAACGAGTTCTACAATCTCAACGGTAGACTACGTTGAAGACCAGACAGTCCTAGATCTTGATGAAGATCTTTCCCCCCAGTTGAATTATGGACAAGTTCTTAAAACTCAGCAGAGATGTTCTCTCAGTTGAAGTACAGGCAAGTTCCTAAATCTCAACAAAGATCAGACTTCCCCAGCGGAGTCTTCCACAACAACAGGTATGTAAGTTCTCGCTAAGGAATCTCTTATGCGATCAACGCTCCTGCAGATGGCATCTGTAAGCCCATCCTCCTACCAACAATCCCCAAATGGCATCTGTAAGTCTATTCCCGACATCACAAGGCTGATACCACTTCATGCGAGTGCAAATTTCTGGGCACTCTAGTGTTCAATCATCTTCCACCTTCGGATCACGAAAGGCACGAAAGCCAATCTACATCCTCAGGTTTAAGAAGATTGAACAGGGGCAGCTGTTGTACCCCAAAATTTTCCCTCTCATATCTCTCAAAAAATTGCAAGAAAAATCTCCAAGTGGCTCAAGATTGCTCAAGAGTTGGACAGTCAAGTCATCTCCTAAGGCAGTCAACCTCAAATTAGAGTTTTGTGTTGCATCAAGATCCTTGAATCCAAATGACCTCAAGTGCTCCCCAATGTCCTAAAATGTTCGCAAGGTCATCCATGTCAAATTTCAAGCCTTGCAGAGGAACTTTGCTCAGTCAATTGCTCAAGGGTCCAAAAGTCGACTGTGCTAGGGCAAAAGTCAACTGTGACCTACAAATAGTCAAACTTCAAGATTTTTTGCCAACATTCTCATTTGGAAGGATATTTCATCATTTGATCAAGGGTTGATCATGATTCATCAAGGATTTCTCAAAATTCATCAAGACTCAAAAGTTGCTAAATTAGGGTTTTGCAAGAAAAGTTAACTCAACTTTGACCAAGCATAACTTTCTCATAATTTATGAGAAATGACCCATCCAAATCTCATTTTGAAGAGGATGCAATTTCCTACAATCCATATTCATACCCCAAGATCAGAAAATGCACTCACAAGAAGTTATAAATTTGGACATTATAGGTCATTTTTTAAAGTCAACAAAAACACTTTTTTTTGTCAAAGCTTATAACTTGAGCATGGAATATCAAAACGAGATGAGACTAAAAGGGTTGGTTATAGGATATATCAATATTTCTAGAAAGTCCAAGAACACCTCCAAAAGTGAAAAATTGAAGAAGTTATGCATTGTTGAAGTTGGGCATTTTTGCAAAATTGCCAAAAGTCAACTATCCCCAAAACTTCAAATTTTGTCAAATAGGTCCATTCTTTTCCACTTGATTTGAGCTTGCATCATTGTCCACGTGTCCTAGCTTCAGCCGTGTGTCCATTTATCAATTTTATTATTTTATTTGATTTTTTATTGAATTATTTCATTTTAAATCAAATAAAATCCCAAACTTTGATTACATGAGATTTTTTGCTATTTTCAGGATTGGATTCTCATCAATATCATCATCAAATTTGTATCACACAAGATCATGTGCAAAAAGATGGTTTTTTGACAAATTTGGAAAGTTTTCAAAAGTGAATCAAATCAAATATGGGTGCATTGATTTAGAGAGATTGGATTCATGATTCTTGACCTAATGCATTCCATGATACATATAGAAGCCAAAGGACATGAAATAGAGGCTAGAGACTGCAAGAACAATCAAGACAGAACTTGAAAAAGCATGGAAAAAGCTTGAATTCGAATTCATACTTAGAGGCGATCTCAGAAGCCAAGAAGGATCTCAATCGATTCCTGGAGGTTCACTGAGTTGAAACCAACCCAAAGCAAGCTCCCATACACGCCCAAACGCGCTGTAAGTATCACGTTTCTTAGCCCTGTATTCGAAATCATAGCTCTCTATTCTTGTATAATTATGGCAAATCATTGATATATTTGTGATCCTCATGAGATTTCAAAGCTTTTGGCATTAGTTAATTTTATTTATCTGACTTGAAAAGCCATGTACCATAGTTAGGGTTTCATGGTTTGTTTTTGGGTATTTCTCTTTCAGGAAAAATTGGCTCTCGAGAAGGGCATGGTTATGACCGGGATGATGAGACAAGCACAACCCTGCCCTTAGATTTCATTTCCATGGCTCACAGCGGATTATAGGTATACGTGACCTTTAGTGACAGGCGGTGTCCGTGGCTATAGATATTACAGAGTTTTAGCCACGGACGTGAGGAAGAAGACAGAGACGTGTCACCTCCCCAGTAGCCAATTCAAACCATGGCGCGCTTAATTTTGTTGTGCTGGCATATTAGTTTGTTTTCTCTTATTATTATTATTTTGTATATAATTAACAAATGGAACACAATAGCCAAGTGGTAAGCGTGTTTACCAATGACCATCAGGACCTGGGTTCGAATCCCAGGTCCTCCACTTCTTTGATATTATTGTTTTTTATATAATCAGGTACAAATCCAAGCGTGATGCCTATCATACATCCTCAAGCATCTGATTGCCAGATGGCCACAGGCCAAATCTGGTGGTCAGGAACTGATGGTCTACCATAGACCAAGTCAACATGCACGCAGGGAATCTCATTGGTCAACCGGGCCAGCGCTTAATGGGCCATAAAATTCCTATTCTGACCCCCAAAACAGGCCCATACTCCTCTCTCTATATATTTTTATTTATTTTGTTTTAATTATTTATTTATTATTTCTATTTAATAACTAACCAATCTTTTTTTTTCCTTTAATAAAATTAAAACCAAAAAATATTTTCTTTATCAAATTAAATTTTAGTATTTTATATTTTTATTAACAAATCTATTAATTAACTTAGGCAATTAATTAGAATTAACTTTAATATATTTCTTTGTAAATAATTAAAACTAATTAGACTTAATTAGGTTTTTACTAACATAAATTTATTTTATTTTATTTCTTTAAATACCAAAAAACCCAAAATTATTTATTTTCATTAATTAATTAATTAATTTATTAATTTAATAATTAACTTAGATAATTTCTTTCTTAATTCAAAAACAAAAAAAAACTTTTCTTTAATAACAAAAGGTCAAAACCCTATAAACTTTGCGCTCGATTTAATTTCCCGCACGCGATTTATTTATTTTATCCAATAATGTACTTGCCTCCAGTTTGTAATAGCTTAATGGGACTTTTATTTATTTATCACTTTATTTATTTTCAAAGGGTTTGTCTTTGGCGAAGTAAATACCCGACGCCTGGTAATTTAATTTCCGCAATCTATTTTCCGCAAAATATAAACTGTTAGATGTTTGATAATAGGGATGCATGACAAGATTGAGTGTTTCAACCTAAAATCAAATTAGATTACCATTAACATGTACAAAGATAAAAATTAACTGAAAACGACACACTCGCACATGCGCACTCTTAGGGTACACCCCACTTGGTTGCCTTCGTACGCGGTCATTGAGTATATGATGCTTTAGAGGTCGCCCTCTTGTCTAAAAGATCATAGTTTCCTCGAAACGGTTGCCTCGAATATTGTTGCCTCAAACAAATGATCTAAGACATTAGGGTTACCGCTAAGGCGTCCTAACATTGCTTTGGTGACCGTATGTCCCTCATTCGAATTGACCCTTAAACTCAAACGACGGTGCTACCTACTTATCAATAGTAGGATAGCATTGTCTAAAGGAAAATAGCATAGAACGGTTCCTTTTTTGAGTAGGTAGATGGTTCTTAGATACTTGCTCTTTCAAAAAACAAAAACTTTTCACACTTACACTTTTTCGAACAAAGTTTTCATAAACAATTCATTACACTCTTGAGGACAGAAACAAGAGTTAAAGAGATACAAGAAATGCCTGCTCCTCGCACTGAGAAGGAAGTCAGAGGTTTTTTGGGACGCCTAAACTATATTTCCATATTCATTTATCACCTAACATCTACTTGTGAACCAATCTTCAAACTGTTGAAGAAAGATCAAGTAGTCAGATGGAATGATGATTGCTAGATCGCTTTTGACAAAATCAAGGAGTATTTACAAGAGCCTCCTGTCTTGACGCCACCAGTCGAGGGAAGACCATAAATCATGTATCTGACCGTTTTAGAGAACTCAATGGGGTGTGTATTGGGGCAGCATGACGAGTCTGGCCGAAAAGAGCACGCTATTTATTACCTGAGCAAAAAGTTTACCGACTGTGAAACCAGATATTCACTGCTCGAGAAAACTTGACGCGCTCTGGTATGGGATGCTCTCCGGTTAAGACAGTATATGTTGACTCATACCACTTTGTTGATATCTAAGTTGGATCCGATAAAGTACATCTTTGAGAAGCCTGCTCTGTCTGGGAGGATAGCTAGATGGCAGATGATCCTAACAGAATATGACATACAGTACACTACCCAAAAAGCTATAAAGGACAGTGTGCTAGCCGATCATCTTGCTCATCAAGCTGTAGAGGATTATCAATCCATGAAGTTTGAATTCCCTGACGAAGACATCATGACAGTAGACAATGGTGAAGAAATCAGGCCATATGACGGACCTGAACAAGGATCCCGATGGACCCTGTTCTTTCATGGGGCATCCAATGCACTTGGTAACGGTATCGGCGCTATGCTCATATCTCCGGAAGGATGCCATACTCATTTTACGGCCAGACTTTGCTTCAACTGTACGAACAACATGGCATAATACGAAGCATGCATCTTTGGTCTCAAGGCTGCCATAGACTTGGGAATCAAATCTTTAGATGTGTTTGGGGATTCAGCTTTGGTCATCAGTCAGATCAAAGGAGAATGGGACACTAAGCATCCAAATCTTATCCCTTACAAAGAACATGTTTTAACATTGCTACCACATTTCGAGCAGATTACCTTCGAGCATTTCCCGCGAGAAGAAAATCAGCTAGCAGATGCTCTAGCTACGATGTCATCTATGTTTAAACTTAATTGGGATAACGAGGCTCCCCAGATCACCATTGAACGAATGGACGAACCAGCACACTGTCACGAGATTAATATTGAAGAAGTAGTGGACCAGCCGTGGTTTCATGAAGTCAAAAGGTATCTCGAGGCTCAAGAATATCCAGAAGGAGCTTCAATCAATGATAAAAAGTTCCTAAGGAGATTCTCTAGTAAGTTCTTCCTAAGTAATGGATCTTGTACAAACGTAATCATGATTCTATTATGCTCCATTGTGTGGACAAGATTGAAGCTGAAAAGATCATGGCTGAATTGCATGAAGGTACCTTTGGCACTCACTCTAGTGGGCATACGATGGCGAAGAAAATCCTACGGGCAGGCTATTATTGGTATACCATGGAAGCTGACTTCTATCAACACTCTCGGACTTGTCATAAGTGTCAAATCTATGCAGACAAGGTGCACGTGCCTCCGGTTCCTCTAAATGTCTTAACAGCTCCTTGGCCCTTCGCTATGTGGGGAATCGATATGATTGGGGAGATCAAGCCGACAGCCTCCAATGGACATCGCTTCATTCTAGTGGCCATTGACTATTTCACCAAGTGGGTCGAAGCAGCTTCCTTCGCATCTGTTACTAAGAATGTTGTTGCTCGCTTCATCAAGCAGAATCTTATTTGCCGGTACGGTATCCCAGAAAGGATCATCACTGATAACCGTACGAACCTTAACAATACTATGATCACTGCCTTGTGCGAGCATCTCAAGATTCAACATCAAAATTCATCCCCCTATCGGCCAAAGATGAATGGTGCAGTAGAAGCTACTAATAAAAACATTAAAAAGATCATACAGAAGATGACAGTCACCTACAAGGACTGGCATGAAATGCTACCGTTTTCTCTCCATGGGTACCGTACCACGGCTCGTACATCAACTGGGGAAACACCTTATTCTTTGGTTTATGGCATGGAGGATATTTTGCCTATTGAGGTTCAGATTCCCTCCTTGAGAATCATGAAAGATGCAGGTTTGGGTGAAGACGATTGGATCCAGACCCGACTTGATCAACTGAACTTAATTGATGAAAAGATACTTACTGTTGTTTGCCATGTGTTATACCCCAAAATTTTCCCTCTCATATTATCAAGATTTTCCTCACAAGACTTCTTGGACTCCAGACAGGATTAGGGTTTGCTCAGCTCAAGACATCTCCTTGCACTGATGACCTAAAATTAGGGTTTGAGATTTCACAAGGAATTTTGGACCATCAATGCTTAATGTGACTTTCATACACCATCTTGAACCCCTAAGATTTCTCATACCAAGTTTCAAGCCTTGAATCACATTTTTGCCCAGTCAATTGGACAATTGACCTAAAAATCAGCTGTATTTGGGAAAAAGTCAACCATGGCCAATTTAAAGTCAAACTTCATAATTTTGGACCCACAACAATATTCTAGGCTCCTAGGTACCATTTGATCAATTTTGGACCACAACTCCTCAAGAAATTTAATCAGATCATCAAAAGGGCAAAATGGTCAAAATTAGGGTTTTGATTGAGAAAGGGCAATTTCTGATTTTTGACCTAGCCAATGACCAATTGGGTTCAAGCATGATTTCAAGGACCCAATAGCATCATCTTTACCTAATCACATAGTTCAAAATATCTCAAATGCATAGGATTGACAGATGAATTTTGCAGTCAACTGATCAAAAGTCAACTGTACACTGAAAAGTCAAACTTTGACTTTTTGGTTAAAGTCAAACTTTGACTTTTTGTTCAAAATCAAGTGCCAAGGGTCATAATTCATCAAGATAGGTCAAAATGTTAAACTTGTTGATCAAGAAACCTAATTTTGCAAATTAGGGTTTTAATTTGAAATTTTTCATAACTTAGAATTTTTCTAAGTTATGGAAAATTTCTTATTTTTTCCCAACATTCCACAACTTTTTCACCATGATTCAATTGTATTCAAAGAAAACTTCCGACATGAAAGTTGTAGTCCTTCATGAAATCTACAACTTTGATTCACAAAGTTTTCCCAAAAGATGATTGGATCTCAAGTTATGATTTTGTGAATAGGGGTCCATAAACTTTTTAACTTAGTGAAATTTTGCCCTAGTTTAGGCAGATTTTTGACCTAACTTCATGGCAGTTTTTCACCTAGTTCCAAGAGGTATCTCAAAATGAATTTCAAATATATATTGTAGAGAATGTTACAAGCTTTCCAAAATGTCCAATAACTCTCCAAGATCATTTATGGTTAGGGAGAATCGAAGAAATGAAAATGACAATTTATCACTTTTGTGCAAGGCATTTTCACAATGTTACAAGTTGCAAATCAGTTTAAAACTTGCTTGTACTTGGTTTTACAGGTCCTAATCCCTTCTACACTCCATAATTAAATGCAAACACATTGGATAATGGCCTTGTTCTGACTTTTGAAGCATTGCACAATGAATTAATCCATTTATGGCATAAAGTTCATAATACCATTTTGATAAAGCTTGCTTTTTCCAACTTTACATTTCTTGAGCCATGGACCTGATCTTTTGTTGCAAACAAGATCCATAAACATCAGGCAATTTATACCAACTATATGCAGTCCATGAGCTAGCAAGTACAAGCTTTTACATTGTCACTTCCAACTTTCTTCAAAAGCAAGCAAACTTGCAAAAGTCAAGTAAACTTGTGTGTCTGATAAAGGCAAGCCTTGGCTTCATTTCAAACAAGCTCAGAACATTGTAACAAGCCTAAGCACAAATTTCTAACATCTCAAACATTCCAAAACACAAAAAACCACATTTCTGCCCAAAACAGGGCAACTTCTGCAAATCTCAAGCCAAATCAATATTGGCTCGTGCGTTTCTTGATTCAACCCTTGAAACACCTTCCATACATCAGACCTAAACTGTCCAGGCCCTTGTCTTGCAACTGTGTGCCCTGTTTCAAGCTTCACCATTTTCATTTTGAAGGTTTGCAGGTTGACTCGTGCAGCAAGATTCAAGCATCTACAAGGCAAGTTGGGCATTGGAGAAGCTTGAGGGAACTTCAAGGAAGCTCACAAGAACTTCAGGCCTCACTTAAAGTTCCCACAATGCCATATCCAAACTCAACTGAACAAGGTATTTTTCAAGTTTCTATCTCTCTATTTAGGCATCCTTAGGTCACGATTTGTGAAGCAAAGATGTAGTCCTTAACTTGCTTAAGCTGTACATATGCATAGTTTTTATTTATATTAATTGAGTAGTGAGAATTTGAAGCTTGAAGTTCATGAAAATTTTAGGTCATAAATTAGGGGTGATAAAATTCTCCTTGATCTTTGAGTGTTAGGTCACAAATCTTATATCATTGGAATCGTGAGTTAACAAGCTACACTTTTTATGTTATGAGTTTTTGATTTCATGCAAGCTAGAGCAAGATACCAGTTTGTACACAGATGTATGCGTTTTGGAGAAGGCTGGAGGACAGGGATGAAGTCTTGGGCCTGGCGCGCCTTGGGCCTCCTTTCCTGACTTTTTGCACCCCCTGTTTCCTTTTTGCACCCCCTTGCCCATTTTTTATATTTGGCATATTTTTTATTTTCTTATGTGATTATTGACTTTATTTTTTTCTTCTGAATATTAAAAATCCCAAAAATATTTTCTTAATTTTTTTCATTTTATTTTATTATTTTTATTATTTTTTTGGCATAAAAATAAGTTATTAGGTTAATATACTTTATTTTCTTAGATAAACTTGTAAATAATAAAAAATTACTTAATATTTTTTTATTTTATATTTTATATACATTAAATATTTATTTTTCATACATATTTTATTTTTAATATTTATACATAATATTATTATTATTTTTCTTGAACAAAAATGGACAAATAAATAATTAGAAAACAATATTTTCTTTTAAAACAAAATTAGGGTTTCCCCTTTCAAAAATAATAATATTATTTTTTCTTGTTTTTAGGACTTAAATAATTTATTTTTACATACATAAAATAAATACAAAAACACTTTTTGCATAATTACATTTTATTGCATATTTAAATACTTGTTTATTTATTTATTTGTGCAATAAATTCAATTGGGTTGTAATAGTGAATTAGGGTTTTATTTTGTGCAAATATCCCTATTACAAACTTGTATCCCCCCTCCCATAATATTGTTGTAATAGTTTAGATTTACTTTATGCAATTTATCACATTATATACATGTTTAGTAAATTAGGGTTTGTATGATAAGACAAAAATCAAACAAATAGCATGACCTAATACAAGACAAAATGCATGAAAAATGACAACACATTGCACACAAGCACCCCTAGGGTTTCACCCACTTGGTTACCTTAAAACATGGCCATGGTATGCATGCTAGGTATCTTGGTAAAACAAAACAAAACAAAAGATCATAGTCCCTCGATGACGCTATCTGGGTTGCCTAAACAAAGATGATCTTAGTCCCTCAAAACTTGCTAAAGATACTTGGCAATATTGCTATCATGGTCATACGATGACCCACGCCCGTCCTGTTTAACATCCAAAGATAGGGCTGTCTACTAAAACAATAGTAGGTCAACAATATCAAAGGAGTAAAAATGTATAGGAAAGACTTTTGAGTAGGGTAGATAACTCCTAGTTACTTGATCTCTTTCAAACAATCCTTGCTATTTTCAAACAAACACACACATTTCAAAACAATTTCCAAACAACTTTCAAAACATTGAAACATTTTTCAAAAGACAAACATCTTTGTATACATTCTTACAAACAAGAATCATTACAAAGATTGCCTAAACAATGGCCTCTTTTAAAAATACTTTCAAAACTACACAAATCACCATTTCAAACAATTGCAAAAGCAAAGAAAGTGATCTAAAACAAGTAACTAAGAGCCCATGGAAAACCATGGATGAAAAGGATGCTAGCACCTTCCCTTTTCATAATCTACCCCCCGAACCCAAAAACAATCTCAAAGGTCTTTCCTGTGCTTTTTTACCTTTCCTTTTGGATAAAAGAAAAGTCGGTGGCGACTCTTGCTAAACCGCAACATTTGCGAACACAAACGCAAAACCTCAAGTCAGTTCTCCCACCGCATCACAGAACTGGAGACTCTGCTGGGGAATAAGATAAAAGTGGGGTTACCTTAGGGTTTTAGATCACCTTTACATGCTTATCTTGCTTGACTTGTATGCTTTACACTTTGGTTTTATTGTTTGGGTTTGAATCCTCTACCCGGATTTGGGGAAACATTCATAGGTAAATAGCAATACATTGTGGAAACTGTGTGGGGTATACCGACATGGTCAAAGCAATATCTATATTAGTGCGACATATTTGTGGGTACCGGTAGCCTTTGAGTCAATCAAAGAGAATACGGGGCCGCTGAGTGATGTCATGAAGCACTAATGGACTTTTAGAACCTTTACTTGACCAACTTGGCCTTTTAGGATGTAGTGAGATGACTGGCTTTGGTGCAGTCCGAAGTTGGTAGATACTCGATACTACACTCATTGAGGGTTGGTTCCTTGGAATATTTCGGTCGCCAATAAAGAGGCTGAATTGAAACAATGAACAAGGAAACAATCCAGTGATATTGAGCTCCTTAGAACCCGGTTACTATTTCTAGGACAGGTTGAGCCAACTAAACTTCAAGAGGGTACTTACCTATGAAACCCCATGCAAGCCTGAACTAGGAACTTGTGTGATTTGTTTGTACATATATAATTGTGCATAACATCATGGATATCATGAAGAATCATATGCATCCACTAACCATTTCAAGGATTTGGATTTTCATCTTTGTTCCTGTTTTGTAGGTTATGCATTCACTTCGCAGGAAAACTATCCAAATCAACCTTGTAAGAATTCCTCCTCAACTCAAGGAGCTAGCTTCAAGGATTCCTAAGAATTCTCCATTCATCGAGAGACATGGTCGTCTGCTCAACTTGGTCAACACCAACACTGAGGAGGATATGCTGAAAGTTCTCTTCTAGTTCTTTGACCCTTTGCATCATTGCTTCACATTTCCTGACTACCAACTTGTGCCTACTTTGGAGGAATTTTCTCAACTCTTGAAGATTCCTATTCTCAATCAACTACCCTTCAACAGTACAGAAAGAGATCCAAATCCAGAAGAGATTGCTCAAGCCTTACACTTGCGCTCCTCTGATGTCACAACACATTGGGAAACTAGAAGTGGTGTCAAAGGAGATTGTAGCTCTTCTCATCTATGGGAAAGTCTTGTTCCCTAATCCTGACCAACTTATAGATGTGAGTGCTGTCAAAATCTTCATGACTCGCAACCCAGTGCCTACATTGCTCGGGGATATCCTCCACTCTTTTCACACTCGTACAATGAGGAAAAGAGGTGTTCTCATGTGTTTCATTCCTCTATTGGCAAGATGGTTTATTTCTCATCTTCCCCAATTAGTTTTGAAGAATGAGCAAGGTTTGAGGTGGTCACAACGATTGATGACTCTTACCCATCCAGATATTCATTGGTGTTCTCGATCAAAAGAGAATGTCATCATCATTGACCGTTATGGGGAATTCCCTAATGTCCCTCTACTTAGCATTAGGGGAGGCATCACCTACAACCCTTGCTTGGCTCTGAGACAGTTTGGTTATGCCCAAAGGGATGGCCCACATGACATGATGATTCAAGGCTTGGTTTTCGACTTCGACAACAACGACCAAAGACTCCGACAAAGGTTCATCCGAGCTTGGAGGATACCCAACAAGGTGGAAAGTAAGACCTTGGGACACAAGAATTCCATCCCTCTTGAGCCTTACCTCAAGTGGGTACGAACCCGCGCCCAAAGTCTTATGATGCCTTACCTCTACATTCTCCCTATGATTATAGAGCCTGTTTTGGAAGGAGAGGTTCCATACACCCTCCTACATCCTGACATGCCAACATCACTCGAAGATTTACAAAGGAGTTGGATACAGCTCAAGGGAGAGCGCGATACTTTTGAAGCCCAATTCTACGCAAGCGAGAAGAAGGTTTTGGAACTCACTCGTCAAATTCACGAAGACCAGACTCTCAACACCTACATTTCACCAAAGAGGGTGCGCAACATCTTTTTACCTTAGAATTTTGTATTATTTTGCCCATGGGCATTGATGTACTAACAAATTCTACCTTATTAATATGACGTGTGTTTCTTTTTTGTTTAAAACAAATTTGAATTTCTGAATCCTTGAAAGCATTACATGAATACATATCATTCATCATATGCATAAACAGGTCTTCACACCAAGTTTCCTCATCTCTCTACTGTTTATTTCAGCAAGATGGATATCGAACAAACGGTCAAAGATTTGCAAGCTCTGAATTCACAATTTCAACAGCTACTCTTGACCTTGGCAAAGGGGCAAGAGGAGATCAAGACTCTACTAGAGAAGGAAAAAGAGAAAAAGAAGAAGAAGCGGGCCGGTGTAGTTATCATGGGCAGAAGGTTTGAAGGACAAGCCCGGCGGACTTTGGAATTCCCCTCAACATCTGATGAAGGGGTAAGAAAGGGAAAAGAAACAGCAGTACCATCTGATTCTGCGGAAGAAGAAGAAGAAGAGGATGAGGACTATTCTAAACAGCAGTACCCTCCGGCTGATGACAAATACAAGAACTTGGAAGAACGTTTAGCTGCTATGGAAGTGCAAAGAGTACCTGGGCTGGACTTTGAAGAGTTAGGGTTGGTTTCTGGAATTGTAATCCCTCCTAAGTTTAAGGTGCCACTGTTTGCTAAGTACGATGGGTTATCTTGTCCCAAGATGCACCTGCGATCTTATGTCAGGAAAATTCAACCACATTCTTCTGACAAAGACCTGTGGGTCCATTTTTTCTAGGACAGTTTATCGGGGACGCAGCTGGATTGGTTTTACAAGTTAGAGAGGTCTGATGTGCATAATTGGGAAGATTTGGCGGCCGTATTCTATAAACAGTATCAATACAACACCGACTTGGCGCCAACCCGTACTCAGCTACAGAGTATGGCCATGGCTACCAATGAGGGTTTCTAAGACTACGCCCAAAAATGGAGGGATTTGGCCGGAAGGGTGCAAGCACCTTTATCTGAAAGAGAGCTAGTGGACATGTTCTTGGAGACTCTGTCAGGTCCTTTCTTTAATCACCTGATTGGAGGTTCCTCTGCAGGTTTCACTGAATTGATTCTGACTAGCGAGAGGGTGGAAGCCGGTATTAGAAGCGGGAAAATTTAGAAAGATGCATCTACCTCTGCTGCTACAAAAAAGCCCTTCACAAGAAAGAAGGAAGTGTCTGTTGTCTATGCCTGGAGAAATCAGGGAAGAGTTGAAAGACGACCAACTATAGGGGCAGTTATGATTCAGAAGTCTGCGTCAGACCAACCGAGAAACAACCAGCCGAGAAATGATCAGTCGAGGAATAACCAACAAAGGGTGGAAAGGCCTGTAAGGCAATTCACCAAGATAAACATGACTCCTGCTCAAGTCTTACCCCATCTCTTGAAGTTGAATTTGTCCATGCTAAAAGAAGCCCCTAAAAATCCCAATACTTCATCTCCACATTACCATCCCAACTCCAGATGCGCGTACCACTCAGAAAGTCCAGGGCACGACACCAACAATTGTTGGGCCTTGAAGAATAAGATTCAAGATCTAATTGACACAAAGGAAGTTGAATTCGAAGCTCCTGAAAAGACGAATGTTATCTCTTCTCCGATGCCGAGGCATGATGTCAGTGCACTAGAGGACAGTGAAGAAGAGGGCAACTTGGAAGACTGGATTTTCCCTACTGTTGACGGAGGACTGTGCAACTGGGAAGCAAAAGACTTTGTTCTGATTACTTTCATAAATCAGTAATTTATCTTTTCCGTTTCTGTTGGACTATAATAATTCACAAAACAATTCGTACTTTTTCAACCATGTGTCTTACCCGAGGCACATCGGTCCATTTGTAAGGGTCTTTATTTTCATTTCATATGTCATTTTAATGAATCATGGACGCTTTTCATATTTAAACACTTTTGTGCTCATTGTCTTTCTTTTACATTTTGTTATTTTAAGATGGATATGCCCTTACACACACCCACACTCACAAATGCAGGTACCCTTCCATTCCGTAACCCATGGATAACGATACTGCTATAGCCTTCAGTGACTCTGAAGATCTGATCAACCAAGCCGAATACGAAGATGAGGAAGATTGTGAGGTGCTGGGGGAATTGGCCAGACTACTACAACAATAGGAAAGAGCAATCCAGGTTCATGAATAGCAGTTGGATACAATCAACTTGGGAACTGAGGATGACATAAAGGAAATCAAGATAGGTGTCACTCTAGAGCCGAGTGTCAAGGAGCGACTAATTCAGCTTCTACATGATTATGTTGATATCTTTGCCTGGTCATACAAAGACATGCCAGGATTTGATACAGACATTGTGATACATCGTCTCCCCTCAAGAGAAGATTGTCCACCCGTGAAGCAAAAGGTTCACCGCATGAGACCTGACATGTCCGAAAAGATCAAAGCAGAAGTTATGAAGCAGTTCAATGTTGGATTTCTGGCTGTTACTTCCTATCCACAATGGGTTGCTAACATTGTGCCCGTACCTAAAAAGGACGGCAAAGTCAAAATGTGTGTGGATTATAGAGATTTAAACAGGGCCAGCCCTAAAGATGACTTTTCACTTCCGCACATTGACATCTTGGTTGACAACACAGCTCAGCACAAAGTATTTTCTTTCATGGATGGATTCTCAGGCTATAACCAGATCAAAATGGCACCTGAGGACATGGAGAAAACTACTTTTGTCACACAGTGGGGTACGTTCTGCTACAAAGTGATGCCATTCGGACTGAAGAATGTCGGGGCAACCTATCAACGCGCCATGGTAGCTTTGTTTCATGATATGATACATCATGAGATAGAGGTCTATGTAGATGAAATGATAGCCTGATCACAAACTGAAGAAGAACACCTTGATCACTTGCAAAAGTTGTTTGTCAGGTTGAAGGAGTACAAGCTCAGACTGAATCCAAACAAGTGTACATTCGGAGTCAGGTCCGGTAAGCTCTTAGGTTTCATTGTCAACAACAAAGGCATCAAGGTTGATCCTGCCAAAGTCAAAGCTATACAAGAAATGCCTGCTCCTCGCACTGAGAAGGAGGTCAGAGGTTTCTTGGGACGCCTAAACTACATTGCAAGGTTCATTTCTCACCTAACATCTACCTGTGAACCAATCTTTAAGTTGTTGAAGAAAGATCAGTTAGTTCAATGGAATGATGACTGTCAGATTGCTTTCGATAAAATCAAGGAGTATTTTCTAGAACCTCCTATCTTGATGCCACCCGTTGAAGGAAGATCGCTAATCATGTATCTGACCGTCAGAAAATTCAATGGGGTGCGTACTGGGGCAGCATGACGAGTCTGGCCGAAAAGAGCATGCCATTTATTACCTTAACAAAAATTTTACCGACTGTGAGACCTGATACTCACTGCTCGATAAAACTTGTTGTGATTTGGTATGGGCTGCTAGCCGGCTAAGGCAGTATATGTTGACTCATACCAATTTGCTGATATCTAAGATGGATCCGATCAAGTACATCTTTGAGAAGCCTGCTCTATCCGGAAGAATAGCTAGATAGCAGATGATCCTAACGGAATACGATATACAGTACACGACCCAAAAAGCTATAAAGGGGAGTGTGCTAGCCGATCATCTGGCTCATCAAGCTGTTGAAGATTACCAATCCATGAGGTTTGACTTCCCTGACGAGGACATCATGACATTGGACAACGTTGAAGGTTTTAGACCATATGACGGACCTGAACAAGGATCCCGATGGACCCTGTACTTTGATGGGGCCTCCAATGCATTTGGAAACGGTATCAGCGTGGTACTCATCTCCCTGGAAGGTTGCCATACACCTTTCACAGCCAGACTTTGCTTCAACTATACGAACAACATGGCAGAGTATGAAGCTTGCATCTTTGGACTCAAGGCTGCCATAGACTTGGGAATCAAATCCTTAGATGTGTTTGGGGACTCCGCTTTGGTCATCAGTCAGATCAAAGGAGAGTGAGATACTAAACATCCAAACCTCATCCCTTACAAAGAACATGTCTTAACATTATTACCACATTTCGAGCAGATTACCTTCGAGCACTTCCGGCAAGAAGAAAATCAGCTAGCAGATGCTCTAGCTACAATATCATCCATGTTTAAACTTAACTGGGATAATGAGGCTCCTCAAATCACCATTGAACGGATGGTCGAACCGGCACATTGTCACGAGATTAATACCGAAGAAGTAGTGGACCAGCCGTGGTTTCATGAAGTCAAAAGGTATCTCGAGGCACAAGAATACCCTGAAGGAGCTTCAGATCAAGGACAAAAAGTTCTTAAGGAGATTCTCGGTAAAGTTCTTCTTGAGCAATGGCATCCTATACAAGCGCAATCATGATTCTATTATGCTCCGTTGTGTGGACAAGATTGAAGCTGAAAGAATTATGGCTGAATTGCATGAAGGTACCTTCGACACTCACTCTAGCGGGCATACGATGGCTAAGAAGATTCTACGGGTAGGTTATTATCGGTCTACCATGGAAGCTGACTGCTATCAACACTCTCGCACTTGTCACAAATATCAAATCTATGCAGACAAGGTGCACGTGCCTCCTGTTCCTCTAAATGTCTTAACAGCTCCTTGGCCCTTTGCTATGTGGGGAATCGACATGATTGGAGAGATCAAGCCTATAGCATCCAATGGGCACCGCTTCATTCTAGTGGCCATTGACTACTTCACCAAGTGGGTCGAAGCAGCGTCCTTCGCATCCATAACTAAGAATGTTGTTGCCCGCTTCATCAAGCAGAACCTTATTTGCCGGTATGGTATCCCCGAAAGGATCATCACTGACGACGGTACAAACCTTAACAATACTATGATCACCGCTTTGTGCGAGCAGTTCAAGATTCAACATCACAATTCATCCCCCTATCGGCCAAAGATGAATGGTGCGGTTGAAGCTGATAACAAAAACATCAAGAAGATCATACAAAAGATGACAGTCACCTACAAGGATTGGCATGAAATGTTACCGTTTTCTCTCCACGGGTACCGTACCACGGTACGCACATTAACTGGGGCAACACCCTATTCCTTGGTATATGGCATGGAAGCTATTTTACCTATCGAGGTTCAGATCCCCTCCTTGAGAATCATGAAGGATGCTGGTTTGAGTGAAGACGATTGGATTCAGACCCGACTTGATCAACTTAACTTGATTGATGAAAAGAGACTTACTATTGTTTTCCACGGTCAGACGTATTAAAAACGGATGATCAAGGCTTTCAACAAGAAAGTCAGACGCCAGGTATATCAAGTCGGGGATCTTGTAATCAAGCGCATCATCTTGCCACAAAGTGATCCCAGGGGAAAATGGACTCCTACCTACGAAGGACCATTTGTGATCAAAAACATCTTTTCTGGTGGTGCAATGATCTTAACTACCATGGACGGCGATGACTTGCTGCACCCTACGAACGCAGACATAATCAAAAGATACTACGCATAAATGACCCGCTAGGTTGACACACCTAGGCAAAAAAGGGCATCCCGGTGAATCGAAAACCCGAAAGAGCGGTTCAGGCAAAAGTTAGGGATAAACAAATAAAAAATCTGTACACCCGGCAAGTTGAAAACCCGAAAGGGCGACTTGGGCAAAAAAGGGTTTCCCGGTGGACTGAAAATCCGAAAGAGCGGTCCAGGAAAAAGTTAGGGAATTAAAGCGTATGACTATGTCTCGTCGGATCACTTTAAGGACAATCTCTTTACAGACAAACTTTGAGCTTCTGATCAATCCAATCATCTTCGGACGAAGCAACGGATGGACAAGATATTCGGAGATACAAAGGATATAGCGGAATGGGAACCCCATGGATTTTTTTTACACACATAGCTATCTTTCTTTGTATAAAATTTTCTTACTTTTATGACACCATCCTCTTACTAGGATGTCTGTCTCCTTTGTACAAAACACTTATTCAAAAGTAAATACAAAGATATCTCTTTCAAAGTACAGAAAACTATTTGCCTTTTTCTTTTACAGTTGTTTTTTTATTTGCAAAAACGTCCAATGATTCATTGATGAACATATGCATTTGAACATAATTACTGTTTACAAATAAACAGGATGGAAAAGAACAATTACTGACAGATTGAAAGGATAGGAAAACGTCTTTAGGCTATTCCAGGAGCAATCCCCTACAGTACATCATCTAGTCCACAGTGGAGCTAAAACCTTGAAATGCATATCCCTAGCGGAGTTATAATTTCAAACCTTAATCTCCATCAGAGTTAAAACTTCAAACTCCCAATCCCCAGCGGAGCTAAAACTTTGAGTTACAGATCCCTAGCGGAGCTGAAACCTTCATCCCCAGTCTAGTCAAGACTTCTAATCCCCAGCAGAAACCATCCAATTTCCCCAGCAAGTTATCTTGAAGCCTGGAAATCAACCAGATAATAGTTAACTTTTGTCTCTCCCCGACCTAAGATAACTTCCCAGTAAAGTGGCAGACAACTGAAAACTCTTAAACCTACTCCCAGCAGTAAAACTCTTCCCCACGGAGTCTTCATTACTCCCCAGCATGAAGTCGTCAAAGTTTTCATGGCTCCCCAGCAGATTGAAGATTCTCATTCTCATTTCCCCAGTGAAGTCACCAAAGTTTTCATTGCTCCCCAACATAATGAAGATTCTCATTCTTAATTCCCCGCAGAAGTCATCAGAGTTTTCCCTATTCCCCAGCCGAGTAAGGATCCCCGTTGTGTAATCCCCAGTAGAAGTCATCAAAGTTCTCTGGATTTCCCAAGCAGATTTCTCCAGCAGTTTGGCATTACTCTCACAACAGAATTCTTGTCAATACTCCAACTTCAAGACATGAAGGATTCTCACATCCCCACAGAAGTTGTTAAAGATTTCTTATCTCCAGCAGTCGCCCAGGATTTTCTTATCCTTAGCAGTCAAGGATTTATTTTCCCCGACAGCAGTCAAGGGTTTTTATTATCCCCAGTCGTAAAGGATTTATTTTCCTCAATAATACAGCAAATCATCTTACATGCGCATACATTACATTCATATATCGTAAACATTGATAAAACACATTTATTGCATCATACATTTCATGCAACATAACTCTGTGTTTCAGCTAACATTTTACCCTTTTCAGGATAATATTAACAAGCTACCATTAACAGTATACAATCATGATACAGTACAGATACACTCCAAATGCGGAAGTCATCATGTTGCTCATTCAGATTCAGATCATGATACAATACAGATACACTCCAGACGCGGAAGTCATTCTGTTGCTCATTCAAATTCAGATTTCAGATACAGTTCAGATACGCTCCAGATACGGATGCCATCCTAATACTTATTCATATTTCAACTATCAGATACAGATTAGATACGCTCCAGACACGGAAGCCATTCTATTTCTCATTCAGATTCCACTATCAATTTCATGTTCAGATACACTCCAAACACGGAAGTCATTCTGTCACTTATTCAGATAAAGACTAGATACACTCCAAGCACGGAAGCCATTCTATTTCTCATTCAGACTCAGATATCAGATACAGTCCAGATACACTCCAGACACGGAAGTCATTTTTCTACTCATTTAGGTTTTAACCACAGATACAGTCCAGATACACTCCAAATACGGAAGTCATTCTGTCACTTATTCAGATTCTAGTTCAGATACGCTCCAGACACGGATGCCATTTTGGCCCTTATTTAGTTTTCCGATTCAAATACAGTACATATACACTCCATACACGAAAGTCATTCTGCTACTTATTCAGATCTCAAACTTCAGATACAGTATGGATACGCTCCAGATACGGTTGTCATTCTGTCACCTATTTTGATTATCCCCAGCTCAGAGACGCTCCAGACACGGATGCTATTCTATTGCTTACTCAGATTCAACATTCAAATACAGCTTGGATACGCTCCAGATACGGATGTTATTCCTTTGCTCATTCAGATTCAGTCCCCAGATACAGTACAGATACGTTCCAGACACGGATACCATTCTGATACTCATTCTTTTGACTTACAATTTACAATTCAGCAAACATTCTTGGATGGAATCTTCAAGCCCATCTCCAACAAGATTCTATCACTTCTCCAAATGGCATCTTTAAGCCCATTTCCTCAACTGCATTTTGACGAGTGCAAATTTACGGGCACTCTAGTGTCCAATCATCTTTTACCTTCGAGTCACGAACGGAAAACTCGCCAATCTAACTCTTCAGGTTCAAGAAGATTGAACAAGGGAACCTATTGTACCCTAAAATTTGCCCTCTCATATTATCAAGATTTTCCTCACAAGACTTCTTGGACTCCAGACATGATTAGGGTTTGCTCAGCTCAAGACATCTCCTTGCACTGATGACCTGAAATTAGGGTTTGAGTTTGCACAAGGAATTTTGGACCATAAATGCTTAATGTGACTTTCATACACCATCTTGAACCCCTAAGATTTCTCATACCAAGTTTCAAGCCTTGAATCACATTTTTGCTAAGTCAATTGGATAGTTGACCTAAAAATCAACTGTATTTGGGAAAAAGTCAACCATGGCCAATTTATAGTAAAACTTCATAATTTTTGATCCACAACCATATTCTAGGCTCCTATGTACCATTTGATCAAGTTTGGACCACAACTCCTCAAGAAATTTGATCAGATCATCAAAAGGGCAAAATGGTCAAAATTAGAGTTTTGACTGAGAAAGGGCAATTTCGGATTTTTGACCTAGCCAATGACCAATTGGGTTCAATCATGATTTCAAGGACCCAATAGCATCATCTTTACCTAATCATATAGTTCAAAAGATCTCAAATGCATAGGATTGACAGATGAATTTTGCAGTCAACTGATCAAAAGTCAATTGTACACTGAAAAGTCAAACTTTGACTTTTTGGTCAAAATCAAGTGCCAAGGGTCATAATTCATCAAGATAGGTCAAAGTGTGAAACTTGTTGATCAAGAAACCTAATTTTGCAAATTAGGATTTTAATTTGAAATTTTTCATAACACGGAATTTTTCTAAGTTATGGACAATTTCTTATTTTTTCCCTACTTTCCACAACTTTTTCACCATGATGCAATTGGATTCAAAGAAAACTTCCAACATGAAAGTTGTAGTCCTCCATGAAGTCTACAACTTTTAATCACAAAGTTTTCTCAAAGAATGCTTGTATCTCAAGTTATGATTTTGTGAATAGGGGTCCATAAACTTTTTAACTTAGTGAAATTTTGCCCTAGTTTAGGCATATTTTTGACCTAACTTCATGGAAGTTTTTCACCTAGTTAAAATAGGTATCTCAAAATTCATTTCAAAGATGGATTGTAGAGCATGTTACAAGCTTTCCAAAATGTCCAAGAACTCTCCAAGATCATTTATGGTTAGGGAGAATCGAAGAAATGAAAATGGCAATTTATCACTTTTGTGCAAGACATTTTCACAATGTTACAAGTTGCAAATCAGTTTAAAACTTGCTTGTACTTGATTTTAAAGGTCCTAATCCCTTCTACACTCCATAATTAAATGCAAACACATTGGATAATGGTCTTGTTCTGACTTTTGAAGCATTGCACAATGAATTAATCCATTTATGGCATAAAGTTCATAATACCATTTTGATAAAGCTTGCTTTTTCCAACTTTACATTTCTTGAGCCAAGGACCTGGTCTTTTGTTGCAAACAAGATCCACAAACATCAGAAAATTTGTATCAACTCTATGCAGTCCATGAGCTAGCAAGTATAATCTTTTGCATTGTCACTTCCAACTTTCTTCAAAAGCAAGCAAACTTGCAAAAGTCAAGTAAACTTGTGTATCTGATAAAGGCAAGCCTTGGCTTCATTTCAAACAATCTCAAAACATTGTAACAAGCCTAAGCACGAATTTCTAACATCTCAAACATTCTAAAACACAAAAAAAAACCACATTTCTGCCCAAAACAGAGCAACTTCTGCAAATCTCAAGCCAAATCAATATTGGCTCGTGCGTTTCTTGATTCAACCCTTGAAACACCTTCCATACATCAGACCTAAACTGTCCAGGCCCTTGTCTTGCAACTCTGTGCCCTGTTTCAAGCTTCACCATTTTTATTTTGAAGGTTTGCAGGTTGACTCGTGCAACAAGATTCAAGCATCTACAAGGCAAGCTGAGCATTGGAGAAGCTTCAGGGAACTTCAAGGAAGCTCACAAGAACTTCAGGCCTCACTCAAAGTTCCCATATTGCCATATCCAAACTCAATTGAACAAGGTATTTTTCAAGTTTCTATCTCTCTATTTAGGCATCCTTAGGTCACGATTTGTGAAGCAAAGATGTAGTCCTTAACTTGCTTAAGCTGTACATATGCATAGTTTTATTTATATTAACTGAGTAGTGAGAATTTGAAGCTTTAAGTTCATGAAAATTTTAGGTCAAAAATTAGGGGTGATAAAATTCTCCTTGATCTTTGAGTGTTAGGTCATAAATCTTATATTATTGGAATCGTGAGTTAACAAGCTACACTTTTTATGTTATGAGTTTTTGATTTCATGCAAGCTAGAGCAAGATACTAGTTTGTACACAGATGTGCGTGTTTTGGAGAAGGCTGCAGGACAGGGATGAAGTCCTGGGCCTGGCGCGCCTTGGGCCTCCTTTCCTGACTTTTTGCACCCCCATGTTTCCTTTTTGCACCCCCTTGGCCCATTTTTTATATTTTGCATATGTTTTATTTTCTTTTGTGATTATTGACTTTATTTTTTTTTTCTGAATATTAAAAATCCCAAAAAAAATTTCTTAATTTTTTGCATTTCATTTTATTATTTTTATTATTTTTTTGGCATAAAAATAAGTTATTAGGTTAATATACTTTATTTTCTTAAATAAACTTGTAAATAATAAAAAAATACTTAATTTTTTTTATTTTATATTTTATATACATTAAATATTTATTTTTCATACATATTTAATTTTTAATATTTATACATAATATTATTATTATTTTTCTTGAACAAAAATGGACAAATAAATAATTAGAAAACAATATTTTCTTTTAAAACAAAATTAGGGTTTCCCCTTTCAAAAATAATAATATTATTTTTTCTTGTTTTTTAGGACTTAAATAATTTATTTTTACATACATAAAATAAATACAAAAACATTTTTGCATAATTACATTTTATTGCATATTTAAATACTTGTTTATTTATTTATTTGTGCAATAAATTCAATTGGGTTGTAATAGTGAATTAGGGCTTTATTTTGTGCAAATATCCCCATTCAAAACTTGTATCCCCCCTCCCATAATATTGTTGTAATAGTTTAGATTTACTTTACGCAATTTATCGCATTATATACATGTTTAGTAAATTAGGGTTTGTATGATAAGACAAAAATCAAACAAATAGCATGATCTAATACAAGACAAAATGCATGAAAAATGACAACAAATTGCACACAAGCACCACTAGGGTTTCACCCACTTGGTTGCCTTAAAACATGGCCATGGTATGCATGCTAGGTATCTTGGCAAAACAAAACAAAACAAAAGATCATAGTCCCTCGATGACGCTATCTTGGTTGCCTAAACAAAGATGATCTTAGTCCCTCAAAACTTGCTAAAGGTACTTGGCAATATTGCTATCATGGTCATACGATGACCCACGCCCGTCCCGTTTAACATCCAAAGATAGGGTTGTCTACTAAAACAATAGTAGGTCAACAATATCAAAGGAGTAAAAATGTATAGGAAAGACTTTTGAGTAGGGTAGATAACTCCTAGTTACTTGATCTCTTTCAAACAATCCTTGCTATTTTCAAACAAACACACACATTTCAAAACAATTTCCAAACAACTTTCAAAACATTGAAACATTTTTCAAAAGACAAACATCTTTGTATACATTCTTACAAACAAGAATCATTACAAAGATTGCCTAAACAATGGCCTCTTTTCAAAATACTTTTAAAACTACACAAAGCACCATTTCAAACAATTGCAAAAGCAAAGCAAGTGATCTAAAACAAGTAACTAAGAGCCCATGGAAAACCATGGATGAAAAGGGTGCTAGCACCTTCCCTTTTCATAATCTACCCCCCGAACCCAAAAACAATCTCAAAGGTCTTTCCTGTGCTTTTTTACCTTTCCTTTTGGATAAAAGAAAAGTCGGTGGCGACTCTTGCTAAACCGCAACATTTGCAAACACAAACGCAAAACCTCAAGTCATTTCTCCCACCGCATCACACCATGGTCATACGTATCAAAAACGAATGGTCAAGGCTTTCAACAAGAATGTCAGACGCCAAGTGTATCAAGTTGGAGATTTAGTGATCAAGCGCATCATCTTGCCACAAAGTGATCCCAGGGGCAAATGGACTCCTACCTATGAAGGGCCATTTGTAATCAAGAACATCTTTTCTGGTGGGGCAATGATCTTAACCACCATGGACGGTGACGACCTGCCACACCCTGCGAATGCAGATATAGTCAAAAGATACTACGCATAAGAGACTCGCTAGGTTGACACGCCTAGGCAAAACAAGGGCATCCCGGTGAACCAAAAGGTTCGGGTAAAAATTAGGGATAAAATAAAATCTGTACACCCGGCAAGTTGAAAACCCGAAAGGGAGAATTGGGAAAAAAAGGGTTTCCCGGTGGATTGAAAACCCGAAAGGGAAGTCCAGGCAAAAGTTATTCAATTAAAGCGTATGACTATGTCTCGTCGGATCACTTTGAGGACAACTTCAACCTCTCTACTGACAAACTCGGAGTTCTGATCAATTCAATCTTCTTTGGACGAAGCAACGGGTAGACAAGATATTCAGAGATACAGAGACTATAGCAGAATGGGAACCCCATGGGATTATCACATATAGTTATCTTTCTTTGTATAAATTTTTCTTACTTTTGTGACACCATCCTCTTACTAGGATGTCTATCTCCTTTGTACAAAATACTTATTCAAAGTAAATACAAAGATATCTCGTTCAAAGTACAAAAAACTATTTGCCTTTTTCTTTACACTTGTGTTTTTATTTGCAAAAAACGTCCAATGATTCATTAATGAACATATGCATTTGAACATAATTACTGTTTACAAATAAACAAAATGCAAAAGAACAATTACTGACAGGTTGAGAGAATAGGAAAACGTCTTTAGGCTATTCCATGAGAAATCCCTACAGTACATCATTAAGATCCCCAGTGGAGCTGAAACTTCCAACTACCAATCCCCAGTGGAAACCATTCAGTTTCTCCAAATTCCCCAGCAGGTCATCTTGAAATTTGAAAATCAACCGGATAACAATTAACTTTTGTTTCTCCCTGACCTAGGATAATCCCCCTGTAGAGTGGCAGACGACCGAAACTCCTGAACTTTTTCCAAACAGGAATAAGCTTTTTCCCCCATAGAGTTTTCATTGCTCCCCAACAGAATGAAGATTCTCATTATTAATTCCCAGCAGAAGTCATCAAAATTCTCTGGATTCCCCAAGCAGATTACTCACAACAGAGTTTTGTCATTACTCCAACTTCAAGACGTGAAGAATCCACATATCCTCAGCAATCAAGGATTTATTTTCCTCAGCAAATCAGCTTACATGCACATACATTACATCTGTATATCATAAACATTGACAAAACACATATATTGCATCATACATTTCATGCAACATAACTTTGTGTTTCAGCTAACATTTTACCCTTTTCAGGATAAGATTAACAGCTATCGTTTAACAATATGCAATCATGATACAGTTCAGATACACTCCAGACACGAAATTCATTTTGTTACTCATTCAGATTCAACTATCATGATACAATTCAGATACGCTCCAGACACGGAAGCCATTTTGTTACTCATTCAGACCTCAACTTCAAGATACAGTCCAGATACACTCCAGACACGGAAGTCATTTTGTTACTCATTCAGATTCATCTTTCAGATACAGTACAAATACGCTCCAAACATAGAAGCCATTCAGTTACTTATTCAGACTTCAACATTCATATACAAGTGAGATATGCTCCAGACACGGATGTCATTCTGATACTCATTCATTTTTCAACTATCAGATACAATCCAGATACGCTCTAGACACGGAAGCCATTCTGATACTCATTCAGATTTCACACTCTTGTTACAGTACTGATACGCTCCAGACACGGATGCTATTCTGTTGCTCATATAGGTTCAGTCTCCAGATACAGTTCAGATACATTCCAAGCACGTACATCATTCTGATACTTATTCTTCTGACTTACAACTTAAAATTCAGAAAACACTCTTGGATGGCATCTACAAACCCATCTCCAACAAGATTCTATCACCTTGCCAAATGGCATCTTTAAGCCCATTCCCTCAACTACACTTTGTCGAGTGCAAATTTATGGGCACTCTAGTGTCCAATCATCTTTTACCTTCGAGTCACGAACGACAAAACTCGCCAATCTAACTCTTCAGATTCAAGAAGATTGAACAGGGGCAGCTGTTGTACCCTAAAATTTTCCCTCTCATTTATCAATATTTTTCTCATAAAAATTCTTTGACTCAAGACAAGATTAGGGTTTGGTCAGCTCAAGACATCTCATCTTGCACTGATAACTCAAAATTAGGGTTTGAGTTTGCACAAGGATTTTTGGATCACCAATGCTTCACGTGACTTTCATACATCATTTTGTACCCCTAAGATTGCTCATGATAAGTTTCAGGCCTTGAACCACATTTCTGACCAGTCAATTGGACAGTTGACCTAAAAATCAGTTGCATTGGGGAAAAAGTCAACCATGGCCAATTTACAGTCAAACTTCATAATTTTTTATCCACATCAACATTTTAGACTCATATGTACCATTTGATTAAGTTTGGATCACAATTCCTCAAGAAATTTGATCAAATCATCAAAAGGGCAAAATGGTCAAAATTAGGGTTTTGACTGAGAAAGGGAAATTTCTGATTTTTAACCTAGCCAATAACCAATTGAGTTCAAACATGATTTCAGGGGTTCAATGGCATCATCTTGACCTAATTACATGGCTCAAAAGATCTCAAGTTCATTGGATTGACAGATGAAATTTGCAGTCAACTGATCAAAAGTCAATTGTGTACTGAAAAGTCAAACTTTGACTTTTTGGTCAAAATCAAGTACCAAGGGTCATAATTCATCAAGATATGTCAAAATATGAAACTTGTTCACCAAGAAACTCAAATTTGAAAATTAGGGTTTTAATTTGAAAATTTTCATAACTTAAGAATTTTTTCTAAGTATAAAAATTTTCTTATTTTTTCCTAACTTTTCACTACTTTTTCACCATGATGCATTTTGATTCAAGAAAAGCTTACAACATGAAAGTTGTAGTCCTCCATGAAATCTACAACTTTGCCTCATAAGCTTTTCCCAAAATATGCTTGGATCTCAAGTTATGAATTTGTGAATATAGGTCCATGAACTTCTTAACTTAGTGAAATTTTGCCCTAATTTAGGCAGTTTTTGACCCAACTTCATGGACATTTTTCACCTAGTTCCAAGAGGTATCTCAAATTGAATTTCAAAGATGGATTATAGATCACATTGCAATATTTCCAAAATGTTCAAGAACTCTCCAAGATCATTTTTAAGTAGGGAGACTCGAAGAAGGGAAGTTAGCATTTTCTCACTTTTGTTCAAGCCATTTTCACATAGCATCAAGTTGCAAATCAAATATATGCTGGTTGTATCTTGCTTTACAGGTCCTAAGCTTGCTATACACTCCATAATTAAATTCATACTCATAAGATAAAGCCTTTATCTTTGCTTTTGAAGCTTTACACAAGATGCATTTCCATTTTGGGCAAAAAGTTCACAATGTCATTTTCAAAAAGATGAACTTTTGCAATTTTGTCAATCTTCAGCATTGGACCTGTCCCCTTGGTGCAAGAAATTTCTACAGGTCTCAAGCAATGTGTACCAACTCTTATCAGCCCTCAAGCAAGCTAGTACAAGCATTTAGCATTGGTCTTGTCACTTTGCTTAGAATGCAAGAAAAGTTGCAAAAAGGTCCAAAGCTTGCACAGCTAGTAAGGGCTGACTTTGTATCACTTATCTACATATTTGCAAACTTATTACAAGGCATAGCGCGCTTGGATTGAACCTGAAACTCTCTAAAACTCAAAAACTCCACAAAACTGCCCAAAACACCGAATTTTTACAAAAGCACAGCCAACTCTCATTTGGATCGTGCGTTTTATGTTTAACCATTCCAAACACCTTATATACATCATACCAAAGCAATCCAAGCCATCACCCTGGTTCTGTAACCCCTGTTTCAGCATCCACCATTTTCACTTTGGAAGCTTGCAGCTTGACTTGTCCAGAGAGTTCCAGCCATCCTCAAAGCAAGATAAGCATTGGAATAGCTTCAGGGAAGTTCAAGGAAGCTCAAACAATCATCAGGCCTCCATTAAAGTCCCTACATTGCCCTACTTAAATCCAGCTGAATGAGGTGTTTTTTCAAACTCTATCTCTCTGAATAGGCAACCTCAAGCCACAATTTGTGAAGGAAAAATGTAGTCCTTATCATAACGAAGCTGTACATATCATTACTTTTCATTTATATTACTTGTGCTAAGAGAATTTTAAGATTGAAAACTCTGAAAAAATTAGGTCACGAATTAGAGGTTCAAAAATTTTCTCTGATCTTTAATAATTAGGTTACATAATTTATATGGTTAGAATCGTGAGCTCAAATGCCACATTTTTCATGTTATGAGTTTTTGTTTTTATGCAAGCATAAGCAAGTTGCAGGTTTGAACATGAAGCGCGCGCAGGAAGCTGGCCAAGGACAGGGATGAAACGCTTCTGGGCTTTTTGTGCTTTTGGCCTTTTTGTTTTCACTAATCACACCCCCTGACTTGCTACTGCACCCCCTCCCCCGGCTAATTTTTATATTTTTCATATTTTTTCATATTTTTATATTTATATGCTTTTTATTATTTTTTTCTGAATAATAAAAATCCTAAAAATAATTTCTTTATTTTTACAATTTTATTTTATTTTTTTTATTATTTGTTTTTACATGAAAAATAGTTTATTTTGATAAATAGATTTTATTTTCTTAAATAACTTGTAAATATATTTTAAAAATACTTAATATTTTTATTATACTATTTATATTCATAAATACTTATTTTTTACACATACTTAATTTTTAATATTTACATATAATATTATTTATTATTTTCTTATACAAAAAATGTACAAAATAATAACATGAAACATTTATTTTCTTTTAATTGAAAATTAGGGTTTCATCCCTTTCAAAAAGAATTATTTATTTTTCCCTTTTTTAGGTTTAAGATAAATATATTTCTCACACAAAAACAAGACATAAAACTCTTTTTAACATGAACATATTGCATTGTATTTTGAATATTTGTCTTATATTTATTTAATTCGCGCAATATTCGATTTGGTTGTAATAATATATTTAGGTTTATATTTGTGCAAAATCCCCATTCAAACTTGTATCCCCCCTCCCATAATAATTGTTGTAATAGCTTAGTTTATTTTACGCAATTTATCGCTTTTATACCATGATTAGTAAATTAGGGTTTGCATGACAAGAACAAAAACAAAGCAAAATAGAAAACCCTAAATGCAAGACAAAAGCATGAAATGATATACTTTGCACACAAGCACCCTTAGGGTTTCTCCCACTTGGTTGCCTAAAATAAAATAGCCATGTTACGCACGCGAAGTATCTTGGCAAAACAAAACAAATATAAGATCATAGTCCCTCGATGACGCTATTCAAGGTTGCCTAAACAAAATGATATTGGTCCCTCAAAAATGCTAAGATACTTGGTAACATTGTTATCATGGTTATACGATGACCCACGCCCGTCCCGTTTACATCCAAAGATAGGGTTGCTTACCAAATCAATGGTAAGTCAACAATGTCAAAGGAATAAAAATGCACAAGAAATACATTTGAGTAGGTAGATAGCTTCTAAGGTACTTGCTCCATTTCAAAACAATCCTTGCTAATTTCAAAAACAAACACACACATTTCAAAACATCTTACAAAACATTGAAAACATTTTCAAAAGACAAAACATCTTTGTATACATTCTTACGAACGAGAATCATTACAAAGATTTCCTAAACGATTGGCCTCTTTTACAAAATACTTTCAAAATCACATCAAACACCATTTCAAAAAAAACCAAGCAAGTGATCTAAACAAGTAACTAAGAGCCCATGGAAAACCATGGATGAAAAGGGTGCTAGCACCTTCCCTTTTCATAATCTACCCCCTCCCCCGAACTCAAGAAAACATCTCAAAGGTCTTTCCTGTGCTTTTTTACCTTTCCTTTTAGATAAAAGAAAAGTCGATGGCGACTCTTGCTAACTGCGACATTGGCGAACACAAACGCAAAACCTCAAGTCAGTTCTCCCATCGCATCATACTAAGGAAGAATTTAGCAGAGAATTTCCTTAAGAACTTCTTATCATTGACTGAAGCTCCTTCAGGATATTCTTGAACCTCGAGATACCTCTTGACTTCGTGAAACCAAGGCTGGTCCACTACTTCTTCAGTATTAATCTCGTGACAATGTGTTGGTTCATCCCTTCGTTCAATGGTGATCTAGGGAGCCTCGTTCTCCCATTTAAGTTTAAACATAGATGACATTATGGCTAGTGCGTCTGCTAGCTAATTTTCTTCTCGCGGGAAATGCTCGAAGGTAATCTTCTCAAAATGTGGGAGCAACGTCAAAACATATTCTTTGTAGGGGATAAGGTTAGGGTGTTTAGTGTCCCATTCCCCTTTGATCTAACTGCTAACCAAAGCTGAATCTCCAAAGACATTCAACGATTTGATCCCCAAGTCTATGGTAGCTTTGAGACCAAAGATGCACGCTTCGTATTCCGCCATGTTATTTGTACAATTAAAGCAGAGTCTTGCAGTAAATGGGGTATGACACCCTTCAGGAGATATGAGTATTGCACCAATACCATTACCGAGTGCGTTAGATGCCCCATCAAAAACTAGGGTCCATCGGGATCTTTTTCAGGTCCTTCATATGGACTGAGTTCTTCATAGTTGTTTACCATCATGATGTCTTCATCTAGGAATTCGAACTTCATAGACTGGTAGTCTTCTACAGCTTGGTGAGCAAGGTGATCAGCTAGTACACTGCCCTTTATTGCTTTCTGGGTAGTATACTGTATATCATATTCTGTTAGGATCATTTGCCATCTCGCTATTCTCCCAGAGAGAGCAGGTTTCTTGAAGATGTATTTTATTGGATCCATTTTAGATATCAACAAGGTAGTATGGGTCAGCATATACTATCTTAGCCGGCGAGCAGCCCATGCCAGAGCGTAACAAGTTTTCTCGAGCAGTGAATATCTTGTTTTACAGTCAGTAAACTTTTTGCTCAGGTAATAAATAGCGTGCTCTTTTCGGCCAGACTCGTCATGCTGCCCCAGCACACACCCCATTGAATTCTCTATAACAGTTAGATACATAATCAACAATCTTCCCTCGACTGGTGGCATCAAAACAGGAGGCTCTTGCAGGTACTCTTTGATCTTGTCGAAATTAGTTTGGAATTCATCATTCCATTTGACTACTTGATCTTTCTTCAATAGTTTGAAGATTGGTTCACAGGTAGCTATCAGGTGAGAAATGAATCTGGCAATGTAGTTCAAATGTCCCAAGAATCCTCTGACTTCCTTTTCAGTACGAGGAGCAAGCATCTCTTGTATCACTTTTACTTTGGAAGGATCTACTTCAATACCCTTATTGATGACGACAAAGCCTAGGAGCTTACCAGACCTTACTCCAAACGTGCATTTATTTGGGTTCAACCTCAGCTTGTATTTCTTTAGCCTCTCAAACAGTTTTTGTAAATGATTAATATGCTCTTCTTCTGTTTAAGATCTAGCTATCATGTCGTCCATATAGACCTCTATTTCGTGATGTATCATGTCGTGAAATAGAGCTACCATGGCACGCTGATAGGTTGCCCCCGCATTCTTCAGTCCGAATGGCACAACTTTGTAGCAGAATGTGCCCCACTGTGTGACAAATGTTGTTTTCTTCATGTCCTCAGGCGCCATTTTGATTTGGTTGTAACCTGAGAAACCATCCATGAAGGAAAACACTTTGTGTTGTGCAGTATTGTCAACTAGGATGGCAATGTGGGGAAGTGGGAAATCATTCTTGGGGCTTGCCCTATTCAAATCTCTGTAGTCCATGCACATTCGTACCTTGCTGTCCTTTTTGGGCACGAGAACAACATTGGTAACCCATTGCGGATAGGAGATGACGGCCAAGAATCCAACATTAAATTGTTTCATGACTTTTTCTTTAATCTTCTCTGACATATGTGGTCGCATTCGACAGACCTTTTGTTTTATTGGTGGGAAATCCTCTTTTGTAGGTAGACGATGTACTACAATATCTGCATCAAGTCCTGGCATGTCTTCATACGACCGGGAAAAGACTTCAACATACTCGTGTAACAATTGAATCAGACGCTCCTTGACACTGGGTTCCAGATTGGCACCCACCTTGACTTCTCTTTTGTCTTCTTCGGTAGCTAGGTTGATTGTATCCATGGGTTCCTCATGGGGATGAATGATTCTCTCCTCTTGTAGTAGTAACCTTGAAATTTCCCCTGGTACTTCACAATCTTCCTCACCTTCGTCTTTGGCTTGGTAGATTAGATCTTCGGAGTCACAGAAGGCCATAGCAGAACCGTTACCCATGGGATCCCGAATGGATGTAGACCTGCATTGTGAGTGAGAGTGTGTGTAAGGGTATATCTATCTTTGAAAGAAATGAAAAATGCAAAAAGAAAAACAATGAGCACAAAGTTTGTATGCAAAACGTCCATGATTCATTGATGTCATATGGAGATGAGATAATAACCCTTACAAATGGACCGTTATGCCTCGAGTAAGACACAAGGTTTTAAGAGTTTGAAATGTTTTAATATTACAGATCCAACAAAATGTAAAGACAAATTACTGTGGGATAAAAGTGATCGGGACAAAATCTCTAGCCTCCCAATTACTGAGCCCTCCACTGACAGTTGGGAAGATCCAATCCTCCAGGTTGTAGCCATCTTCATCATCCTCTACCGTGTTGACCTCACGGTTGCTGATCTTCAAGAGTGGTCCTCCAGCACGAGTGCAGCGTACAGCCTTCTGAGCACTTGAAGTGAAACCTAGGCCAAACTTGTCAGATTTGTACGGGATATCTGGGAGTTGTCCCCAGATAGTGCACCTACCTTCTTCTATTACTGCTTTTGCATCCTTCAAAGACAACATCTTGAGTGGAGGCCTTGTGATCTTGGGAACAACCCTGGTTACTGCTACATCTTGCGGGACTTCTTTAAAGTGTTGGAATGGAGTTTCAATAAATTCACCATCTAACTCCATATATCTGAGGGAATTGAGATGGCTGATCATATACTCTTCTTCTCCATGAACGATGATAATCTTCCCTTGAATCGGATATTTCAACATTTGGTGCAACGTAGAAGTAACAACGCCAGCATTGTGAATCTATGGTCGGCCTAGCAAGCAGGAATATGAAGGGCGGATATCCATTACATAAAAAGTTAAATCAAACGTTTGGGTTCCAACCTTTATGGGGATATCCACTTCCCCATGCACCATCTTTTTCGAGCCGTCAAAATCCATCACTACTATATTGCTTGGCTTCAATGTCAATCCTTTACAGTCAAGCCTATCAAGAGCCTTTTTAGGTAATACATTCAGAGATGACCTGGTGTCCACCAAAACATGAGCCAAGGTTGTGCCCTTGTATTCCATTGAGACATGCAATGCCTCATTATGCTTTCTTCCTCTCGGCATCAAATCAGCATTCGAAAAACCTAGACCATTATCTGCAGTCAAGCTGGCTACGCAGTCTTAGAATTGATCGACAGATGTTTCTTGGGGTACATGAGCAGTTTTTAGGAATTTTACCAAGGCCTTTGCATGCGCTTCAGAACATAGTAGTAAATCCAGCATGGAAATTTTGGATGGAGTTTTCCCCAATTGTTCAACTACATCGTAGTCACTTCTTTTTATGATCTTTAGGATTTCCTCCATCTCTTTTCGGGAGGTCTCAGGGATAGCCAGTGATTGTGTCTTCGTCTTGACAGACTCAACCAGAACACATTTTCCTCGAGACTCGGTTAACTTGGCAGCAGGAGTGTCAGTAGGAGTGATAACAGGAGTTGTAATAGCTTTGTCAGTTGGAGTATTGGTGGAGATGATTGTGGGACTGGGGATAGCCTTCGGAGGAGCAACAACAATAGGATTGATTACGGGACTAGAAAATGCTTTTGGGGGATCAATTTCTGGAGAGAATATCCTTCCGCTTCGGGTAATCTTGCTAGTCCCGACAATGTTACTGATATCGGAGTTATCTTTCTCGGAACTTGGATCTTCGGCAGCTGGCTAATCTTTCTTGATACCGTGGTAGTAGACATCCCCTCCATAATTCCATGGTACGGTTTTGTCTGACAAATACGGGATTGGTCCAGACATTGTAATTATCAAAGGAGCTAATTTTGGAACTGATGTTATTCTAACGGGTCTTTTGGTGGAGACCCTGGAAGAATTGTCGAAAATGGTCACAATGGAAATGTCATTATAAGAAACAGGTGGAACAAAAGTCTTTTCGAACAAAATCTACTTGTTATCTGTTAGGCATTGAACACCTACTTTCAACAAAGGACGGCTGATTGGTGAGGACAAACAGAAATGACAGCTTTCATCACAACCCGAGAAAACACTGGCATTAAATAAGTTCTTTTTTATGGTGAGGAGTGGGGTCATAAGTTCATCAACTGAAGTAACAAACATATCCTCTTCAATGGCGTTGGCATTATGGTCGTGCTTGGGCATAGGGGTAGAAATGACATTGGGCTTTTCTGGCGCATCGAATTCAATCTCTTTGGTTTCAAGAATGTCTTGTACTTTTTTCTTTAGATCCCAACAGTTGTTAGTGTCATGGTCGGGACTCTCAGAGTGGTATGCACAGCGAGCATTAGGATGATAGTGAGGAGATATTGTGTTAGGGTTCTTTGGAGCTTCTTTCAAAGTCACTAGGTTAGATGTGGCAATACTTGAGATAGGGTCATGTTAATTCTGGTGAACTGTTTGACTGGTATTTCCAATCTTAGATGATTGTTTCTTTGTTGATCAGGCGCGAGTTTAGGAATCATAACGGCCCCCACCATTGGACGGCGTTCAGCCCTATCTTGATTTCTCTGAGGATACACAACAACCACTTCTTTCTTTCCGATGAATGGCTTCCTTACAGTGGCAGAGGATGCATCTTTTTGAATCTTTCCATTCTTTATCCCGGCTTCTACCCTTTCTCCGATCAATATCAATTTAGTAAAACCCGCCGATGAACTCCCAATTAGGTTATTGAAGAAGGGATCATACAAGGTGCCCAAAAACATGTCTACCAACTCTCTTTTAGATAGAGGAGGTTGAACTCTTCCGGCCAAGTCTCTCCATTTTAGCGCATAGTCGTTGAAGCCTTCATTTGAAACCATGGCCATACTCTGGAGTTGAGTACAGGTAGGCGCAAGATCATCATTGTATTGGTATTGTTTGTAAAAGGCTGCAGCAAGATCTTCCCAATTGTGAACATTGGCTCTTTCTAGCTGATAAAACTAGTCAAGTTGAGTTCCAGACAGATTGTCTTGGAAGAAATGTACCCATAAATCTTTGTCAGCGGTATGTGGCTGGATTTTCCTCACATAGGACCGGAGATGCATTTTAGGGCATGAGACTCTGTCACATTTGGCGAACACAGGTGCTTTGAATTTTGGAGGAATGAAAATCCCCAACACTAACCCCAATTCCTCAAAGTCCAAGCCAGGCACTTTTTGGATTTCCATTGCATTCAACCGCTCTTCTAGATGCTTATACTTGTCGTCGGATGGAGGGTATTGTTCTTCAGAATAGTCTTCTTCTTCCTCTTCCTCTTCTGAATCAGACTGAACAACTATTTCTTTGCCCTTCCCATCTTGATTGTATTTCTCACCAGATGTCGTAGCAAAGTCTAAGGCCCTTCTTGTCCGCCCTTGGAATCTTATTCCCATGTTCAGAATTCCGGTTATTTTCTTCGTCTTATTTTTCTTCTCCTCAACCAGCAAGGTCTTCAACTCTTCTTGTCCTTTGGCTAGGGTTAAGAACAATTGTTGAAACTGTGCATTCTGAGTTTGGAGGTCCTTCACCATTTGCTCGAGATCCATCTTACTGAAATAAACAGTAGAGAGATGAGGAGACTTGTTGCAAGAAACCTGCTTATGTTATGATGAATGATAAATGCGTATGCAATGATTTCAAGGATTTTAAGATTCAAATTCGTTTTAGACAAAAAGGAAACACATGTTATATTAATAAGTTAAAGCTTTGAGTACATCAATGCCTTCTTTGGCAAAACAAATACAACAAACTCTAAGATAGAAAGGTAGTACGCATCCTCTTTGGTGCAATGTAGGCATTCAGAGTCTGCTCCTCATGAAGTAGTCTAGTGAGTTCCAAAATCTCCTTCTCGCTTGTGTAGAATTGGGCTTCAAACGTATCTCGCTCCCCCTTCAGTTATATCCAATATCTTTATAGGTCTTCAAGAGAGGTGGGCATGTTAGGATTTAGGATAGTGTATGGAACATCTCCTTCTACGACAGGCTCAATGATTACTGGGAGAATGGGGGGGGTAAGGCATCATAAGACTCTGAGCACGGGTTCGTACCCATTTGAGGTAAGGCTCAAGAGGGATGGAATTCTTGTGCCCTAAAGTCTTGCTATCTACCTTGTTTAACATCCTCCAAGCTCAGATAAATCTCTGGTGAAGACCTTGATCGTCGTTGTCATAGTCAAATACCAAACCTTGAATCAGCATCTCATGTGGGCCATCCCTTCGGGCGTAACTAAATTGTCTTAAAGCTAAGCAGGGGTTGTAGGTGATACCTCCCATAATGCCAAGTAAGGGGACATTATGGAACTCTCCACAATGGTCGACAATAGTAACATTCTCTATGGATCGGGAGAACCAATGAATGTCTGAATGTTTGAGCGTCATCACCCTTTGTGACCACCTTGAACCTTGTTCATTCTTTAATATATATTGTGGAAGATGTGAAATAAACCATCTTGCCAAGAGAGGAGTGCAACATATAATAACACCTCCTTTCCTTGTTGTGCGAGTGTGAAAAGAGTGTAGGATATCCCCTAGCAACGTAGGTACCGGGTTGCGGGACATGAAGATTTTGACGACGTTCATATCTATGAGTTGGTCAGGATTTGGAAACAAAACCCTCCCATAGATGATGAGAGCCACAATTTCCTCAAAGGCTTGCAAATCCAAGGAATTCCAACAGTTTTGGGCTTTCTGAAACAAGAACTTTGCTAGGAAACCCTTAACACCACTCCTCGTTTCCCAATGAGTTGTGACATCAGATGAGTGCAAGTGTAGAGCTTGAGCAATCTCTTTTGGCTTTGGGTCTCTTTCCATACCGTTGAAAGGTAGTTGGTTGAGAATGGGAATCCTCGAGAGTCGGGAGAATTCTTCCAAAGTAGGCATAAGTTGATAGTCGGGAAATGTGAAGCAATGGTGCAAAGGATCAAAGAACTGAAAGAGAACCTTTATCATGTCCTCATATGTGTTAGAGGTGACCAAGTTAAGTAGGCGACCATGTCTCTCGGTGAATGGAGAGTTTTCAGGAATCCTTGAAGCTAGCTCCTTAAGTTGTGGAGGGATCCTTACAAGGTTGACTTGAATAGTTTTCCTGCAAAGAGAATCCATATCCTACAAAACAAGAACAAAGATGAATCTTAAAATCCTTGAAATGGTTAGTGAATGTATATGATGTTATGATTTTCATGATGTTATGTACAAGTATGTATATACAAAAAAAAACAAGTCCCTAGGTTTAGGCTTGTATGGAGTTTTATAGGTAAGTACCCTCTTGAAGTTTAGTTGGCTCAATCATGTCCTAGTAATAGTAACCGGGTTCTAAGGAGCTCAATATCATTGGCTTGTTTCCTTGGTCATTGTTTCAGCACAAGCCTCTTTAATAGCGACCGAAATATCCCAAGAAACCAAAGCTCAATGAGTGTAGTATCGAGTATCTACCAACTTCGGATTGCACCAAAGTTGGTCATTTGACTACATCCTAAAGGCCAAGTTGCTAAAGTAAAGGTTCTAGAAGTTCATTAGTGCTTTATGACATCACTCAGCGGCCCCATATTCTCTTTGATTAACTCAAAGGCTACCGGTACCCACAAATATGTCTCACTAACGTAGCTATTGCTTAGACCATGTCGGTATACCCTGCACAGTTTCCACAATGTATTGCTACTTACCTATATTATATCCCAAATCCGGGTAGAGGATTCAAACCCAAACAAAGAACCAAAATATAAAGCATACAAGTCAAACAATGAAAGAAGATAAATGTGATCTAACCCTAAGGTAACCCCACTTTAAAATATTCCCCAGCAGAGTCTCCAGTTCTGTGATACGGTGGGAGAACTGACTTGAAGGTTTTGCGTTTGATTGCAAATGCTGCGGTTAGCAAGAGTCGCCACAGACTTTTCTTTTATCCAAAAGGAAAGGTGAAAAAGCACAGGAAAGACCTTTGAGATTATTTCTTGAGTTCGGGGGGTAGATTATGAAAAGGAAAGGTATTAACACCCTTTTCATCCATGGTTTTCCATGGGCTCTTAGTTACTTTCTAGATCACTTGCTTTTTGTTTGAAATCGCGCTTGATGTGGTTTTTGAAAGTATCTTGTAAAAGAGGCCATTGTTTAGGAAATCTTTGTAATGATTCTTGTTCGTAAGAATGTATACAAAGATGTTGATCTTTTGAAAATGTTTTCAAGTTTTGTAAGATGTTTTGAAAGTATAGGTGTTTGTTTTTGAAAATAGCAAGGATGTTTGTTTTGAAATGGAGCAAGTAATTAGGAGCAATCTACCTACTCAAATGTCTTTCTTGTTCATTTTCTTTTCCTTTGACATTATTGTCTTACCATTGATTTGGTAAGCAACCCTATCTTTGGATGTAAACAGGACGGGCGTGGGTCATCGTATAACCATGATTAGTAATGTTGCAAGGTATCTTAACATTCTTTTTGAGGTACTAAGATCATTTGTAAGGCAACTTAGATAGCGTCATCGAGGGACCATGATCTTGTATTTGCTTGTTTTTGCTAAGATACCTTACATGCGTAATATGGCCATTTTGTATAAGGCAACCAAGTGGGTTAACCCTAGGTGTGCTTGTGTGCAAATGTATTGTTTTCATGCTTGTTTTTTTGTCTTAAATTAGGGTTTTCTAAGTATTGGTTTTAGTCTTTCCATACAAACCCTAATTACTAGCATGTTATATAAAAGCGATAAATTGAGAAAAAGTAAAATTACTACGCTATTATAATACTTGTGGGAGGGGGTGTACAAATTACAAATGGGGATTGCAAGAAAGTTAAACCTAATTAGCTATTACAAAATTGAAAATAAAAATGCAAGAATATAAATGGAAAAATAAATGATTTTTATTGTTTTTATGAAAGGGTTTTATCTTGACCTAAATAAAGAAAATGAGTAATTAAAATTAAATAAAATTAATTTAAACTAACTAAGGAAAGAAATTAATTTGAAAAAGATTTTTAGGTTTTTTTTTTTATGAAAAGGTTTTAAATTAATGAAAATAAAATGAAAATTAATTAACTAAAATAAATTAGTTCTAAATTAATTTTAACTAAGAAAACAAAATAATATATTAATTTATCCTAAGTCTAAAATTATTTATGAAAAGAAAGGAAATTTATTTATTTTAAGAAAAAAATGTTTTTTATCCTTTTGTTTTATGGAAAATAAAATACACTAATATAAAAAATAAGTAAAAATAAATTTGGATTTTTTATGATTTTATGAAAATAATAATAATAATAATAATGAAAATATTAATATTAATAATAATAATAATAATGAAGAAAAATAAAATAAAAATAAAAATAAAATAAAGAAAAGTCAGGGGGTTAATCAGTAATGTAAGGACTATTATGAGGGAAAAAACTAGGCCCATATGAAGAGCCCAAGCGCTGCCAAAAAAAAACACAAAAAAAGTCAGAAAATTGTAAAAATAGCAAAAGGTCATGCTGGGGCTTGAACCCAGGACCTAAGGATGAACAGGCGCACGCTTTACCACTGGGGTGACTATACATCCGTTAATATAACTGAAACAATAAATACATAACACAAAACGCGTCCTGAATACACTCCATCTTCAACCTCCAGCCAAAGGACCTGTATCTTCTTCATTTCTCAACAAAAATGAAAAGTTCAAACATGAAAGTTGTAGCATTTCTTCCCACGAATCCAAACATATAAGTAACTTAAGCTAACGGTCAAAGATGAATGAGAATTTTTCTGGCCCTAATTCAAACCCTAAAAATTTCAGAAAACTTCAACTCTAAAATTCTCTAAGCCCAGGCCATATAAATGCAAACTATGGATATGTACAGCTTTGTGGCAAAGTTATCTACATTTTATCTTCACAAATCAAGACCTAACAATGCCTAAATAATGAGATGAAAAGTCATAAAAGTCACCTTGCAGCTGGAGATCGTATTTTGAGTTAGAGCTACTTTCAAAGTGTTTTGATGATTGGGTGAGCTTCCTTTCACCTCCAGGAAGCTATTGCAAAGCTTACTTTGTGCTGAGAGTTCTTGAATCAAGCTGAAGAAGTTAATGTGCAATGCCCTATTTTTGAAAATGGAGAATGGTGTAAATGGTTTTACAGTTTGAAAACAGGGGTTGGGATAGTTTCTATATGTGTATTAGAAGCTTTGTGGATGGTTTGGCCAAGAAACGCACGCGGGGATTTGAAGTTGGGTTCCAAAAGTCATAAATGACAAGTTTTTGTGCTTGTATGGCAATTTCTGGTTTTGGGGAGTTTTAGGACCTGTTTCCTCGTGCGTTAGCTTGCAATGCACTTGTATAAATATATGGAAAAGGTTAGAGGACTTGAGGAGGTCAGAAAACAAAGATCACATGTTATGAGTTTTTGACTTGTTTTTGAAGTTATCTTGAAAAACATGGTTTCAATGCAAGGTACATGTCTTGTAGGGTGGCTTGCAACTTTAAACATGTTTCTTCTGAGTTTATAGAGCATGCTTGTGCAGAAAGAACAGGTTCAAAGCTCCATACAAGTTGACTTTGTGATTAAAGTCACTTTTCCAAAATGAAAGTGTGAACTTTGTTCCATTAATGGAAAATTTACTTGGACAAGGCTTGAATCAAGTGGATAATAGCTCAAAAGCAATGGTAATATTCTAATTATAGATATATCTTGAGGTTTAGAGGCCTGCAAAACAAAATTGTGCAGCATAGGTTTGAAATTGAATTCTTGTTCATCACAAAATGACTTGTAATTCAAGTGTGAAAATCCTAACTTCATCTCTTCGATTCTCCTTACTCAAGAATTATCTCAAGGAGTTCTTGGACATTTTGGAAAGATTGTAATGTTCTCTACAACCCATCTTTGAATTGGTTTTGAAAATTCCCCTTGGAACTATATGAAAAAGTGCCATGAAGTTGGGTAAAAATCCTGACCAAATTAGGGCAAAAATTTCACTAAGTGTTTTGTTTCATGAGCACATGTTCTTAAAATTATAACTTAATATCCAAGAACTTTTGGAAGGAGTTGTGTAAAGAAAAGTTGTATATTTCATGGAGATCTACAACTTTCATGTTGGAAGTTTCTCTTGAATCATCTTGCATCATAGTGAAAATTTTGTTCAAAGTTATAAAAAAACATGAAATTTCCAACACTAAAAATTTCTAAGTTTAGAAATTTTGTCTTTTCAAAATGAAATCTTGAATTTTTTTTATTTCTTGATGAATAAGTTTTCACATTTGACATGTTTTGATGAATTATGATCTTTGGCACTTGAATTTGACCTAAAAGTCAAAGTTTGCTTTTCAGTATACAGTTGACTTTTGATCAGTTGACTGAAAAATTCATTTGTCAATCCAATGGACTTGCAATTTTTTGAACCATTCCATTAGGTAAAAATGATGTAATTGGACTCTTGAGATCATTCCTTAAACCAATTTACCATTTAATAGGTCAAAAATCAGAAATTGCCCTTTCCCAGTCAAAACCCTAATTTTGACCATTTTGCCCTTTTGGAGATTTGATCAAATTTCTTGAGGAGTTGTGGTCCAAACTTGATCAAATGATACATATAAGTTTAAAATGTTGGTATAGATAAAAAATTATGAAGTTTTACTGTAAATTGGCCATGGTTGACTCTTTCCCCAATACAGCTGATTTTTAGGTCAATTGCTCAAATGATTGAGCAAAAATGTAATTCAAAGCTTGAAACTTGACATGAGTAATCTTGAGGGTCCATAATGATCCATGAAATTCATATGGGGCACTGGAAGCTCAAATATCCTTGTGAAAACTCAAACCCTAATTTTGGTCATCAGTGCCTAAGGAGGTGTCTTGAGCTGATCAACCCTAGTGCAGTCTTGAGTCAAAGGAGATCTTGTGAGCAAATTCTTGATAAGTGAGAGGGCAAATTTTGGGGTACAACAATTGGATTATGTGTTCTTCACCAAAATGACTTGTAATTCAAAAATGAATGTCCAACTTCATGCTGTTGGATCTCCTAGATCAAGTATGATAAATTCATGCTCTTGGATGTTTTGGAAAGCTTGAAACATTTTCTACAACTGATAACACATAAATGTATCGCATATTTAGATTGATTTACTTAAATTACTTTCCATTTTTATCTAAATTAAATTGCTTTGTAGTTTGTATTATGCTGGTATTTAACTATTTTGCAGGTATCAAATTAATTAAAGCTTTTGTGAGAAAAAGAAGAAAAGGGGTACAAAAAGAAGACCCAAAGGATAAAAGAAACAAAGCAAAAACCGAATCCCAAAAAGGAAAGAAGCGCATGGCCAACTTGCAGCTTGTGACGAACGTCACATGCCCATGACGATCGGCAGGGCGCTTGACCAAGTGACGAACGTCACTTGGGCCTTGACGAACGACGGCCCATGTTTGACCACTTGCAACAAAAATATCTCAACGCACTTGCTATATTCACGCTTCCACTAAGTCAGCTTCGTGGAGATCCAATAGCCATGTGCATCCTACAATCTCTCACATGTAGTTATTCAAGACCACTATAAATAGAGGGTTTCACACACTGAACAGGGGGTTCTCCGTTTTGGCCTTTCTTGTTCGTGCATTATTTTCCAGAATCATTATTTTCCAGAATTATTATTTTCCTTAGTCTTAAGCAGTATTATTTTCCCAACCCATTTAAGCAATAGATTTCTACACCAGAAATCTATTGCCCGTAGTTTGTTTCAAGACCTGCAGAATTTTCGTTTAGGTTGATTATTTTATTTTTTTGCAATTGTTTCTGTTCCGGATCAAAGCAAAACCTACCAACCTGTGGAGGAGTGCTTCTCTTTAGAGTCGGACGAATCGTTACCAGTTTCCAGTCATATTTATTTTCAGGTTTTTATTTTAATAAATTATTTTTTACATTTAATTCAATAATCATGTTTACTTTGTTGTCTGGCTTGTATTATTCTGTGATTGAGTTTTATAACATGCTAGGCTAGATTTCTATATCGGTATGTAAGGTCATGTAACTGAGGGAATTTGGTAATGCTATTGGTTATTTATTTGTTAAAATAATTTTTGGTCTAAATTACTATTTTTAAATGATAAACCATTTTGTTATGAGAGTAAAAGACAAATAGAAGTTGGGTTTAATAAAGCGAGAGTTTGAGGATCTTTAACTGGACAGTAGTAATTAGACATTGGATTTAAAAACAACGAGAGTGCTTTAAGGGTAATTAGAGTTTATTTGTGTGATCGGTGGGAACGAGAACTGACTGTTTTTAATGTTGGTTCGTGTTTGCGTTTGTTTTCGCAAAGTGTCGCGGTAAGCAAGAGTCGCCACCGTCTTTTATTTTATCCAACAAGGAAAGGACAAAAGCATAGAAAAATTCCTTTTCGAGATTGTATCTCGGGTTCGGGAGGTAGATTATAGAAAGGGAAGGTGTTAGCACCCTTTCTATCTGTGGTTATCCACGGGCTCTTAGGTACTTGCTCACTATATTTTCAAAAGGTTATCTTTTCTTTGTGATTGTGGGTTTTGAAAAGAGTTTTGTTTGAAACTTCATTTTAACTCTTGCTTCTGTCCTCAAGGGTGTATGAAGTGTTTTTGAAAACTTTGTTTGAAAAGTGTAAGTGTGAAAAGGTTTTGTTTTGTTTTTAAAAGGAGCAAGTACTTAAGAACCTCTACCTACTCAAAAAAGAATTGAATTGTGCAAATGTCCTTTAGACAGTGCTATCCCACTATTGAGGAGTAGGTAGCACAGTCGTTGGAGTTTTTCGGGTCAATTCGATTTATGGGACGTGTGGTCACTAAAGCAACGTTAGGACGCTTTAGTGGTAATCCTAATGTCTTAGATCATTTTTATCGAGGCGACCATTTCGAGGCAACTTATGATCTTGGGACAAAGGACAACCTCTAAAACATCCTATACTTAATGACCACGTTCGAGGCAACCAAGTGAGGTGTACCCTAAGAGTGGCATGTGCAAGTGTGTCAATTTTCAGTTATTTTACTCTTGTATGTCATGGTGAGCTATGGTTGATTTTAAATTAAGATAGATCTTGTCATACAATCCTAGTTAGCATACATCTAAGCAGTTAATATATGTACAGGAATTTAAAGTGCTGGAATTGTAAATCCTACGCTATTACAAGGCTTTCGGGGAGGGGGATTATTTACATGTCCAAAAATTGGGGGAATAAAAGCAGTAAAATGTAAAAGTCTTAGCTAAGTTATTACAAACCAATAAGCAGTTACAATAAAATAAGGGCGCATGAATCTGAAAATAAACTCTAAAAATCCTAAGAATAAAAATCTTTTTGTTGTTTTATTTTATTTTGTGAAAAAAGACCTAAATCTATTTAATTTTAGTTTTGGAAAAATGTTAAGATAATTAAAGGTTAATTTACAAAGTTAATTTAATAGAAAAAGAACTATCCTAATGTTTTTGTGGTTTTTTGATTTTAATGTTAATTAAAATGATAAGGTCAATAAAGAAATAACGAAAAACAAAAAAAATAAATACAAAGGGCATCCTTCGATCCAGGGATAAAAATAGGAAACTTCGATCCAGATGAGGTGACTTTCGATTGGGCCAGACAGTAAGGCGTGAGTAGCCTTCGATCCAGGGAAGAGGATTGCCCTTCAATCATGGAGGTCATGGCTTTCGATCCAGGGATGAGATGCCTCTTTCGATCTATCACGCTAATGGGTTCGATCCAGAGAAGGGCTCTCATTCGATCTGGGATGTTATACCTGCAAAAGTATGTGAGCGAAACAAAAATGCAGGGCCTGGGTATTTAATCCCAGACCCTTCGATCCTGCACTTGTTGGGGTCTCTTCAAGCTAAATCTGCAGCAAATGTTAGCAAACGAAAAACATGACCTGGGTTCCCAAACCCAGGCCTTTTGATCCTGTCTAAGATGGCAAATCAAAGGTAACAACAAGTAATAATGTGTTATGCAAATGTAAAGTTGGACAGTTTACCCTCTCTTACCAGTAGATTGGACCTTTGATTTGGGCACTTCCTGGATGTAGGCACCTTCGATCTGGGAACTTCCTGGATGTAGGCACTTTCGATTTGGGGCTTATGGGCGTGGATGCTTTGGCTTATGCAAGGATTGGGTATGGCTTCCTGGAAGTGCTGATGACTTTTGGCAGCGTAACTCCAATGTTTTTTTGTTCTCCTGTTGAGTTTTGTGTGTATAATTTTCGTGTGTGGATATGATTTTCGTTTGATTTTCGTGTGTGGATATGATTTTCGTTTGATTTTCGTGTCCTATGTTTGTATGCTGGCCTCTGTATTTATAGGGGTGTGAGGGTGCAGTAATGTCAAGAGACAACCTTTAAACAGGCCATTAAATGCTATGAGACAAGAAACGGACACATTAAATAATTCCCTTTTCTGAAACATTTGTGTCTCTGGAATGAACCTGGACGCTTTTTGGATTTCGAATGCTTTCAGGCCATGCTCTTCGATTGGCCCTGATTTGCCTCCTTCGACTGGACTTTCTATGTACCCTTCGAATGGGCCTTCTGAATGCTTCTTCGAATGGTCTTGAGTTGCACAGAATCACTCTGGTCGAATCAGCTCTTTAGGAACAGAAAAGGCAAGAATCTGGCCTTTAACTCAGGAATTAAATCCACAACCAGCATTTAATTATTTCTATATTTGCAAGGGAAACATGCCATTTTCTCATGTTCAGTGTACCTGGACATGTTTGAGTGCCCTCTTGATGGCCTCTTTCGAACGGGCTGATGGCACCCTTCGAATGCTCCCTTTCGAATGGGCTGATGACCTCCTTCGAATGCTTTTCGAAAGCTTCTTCGAATGGACCCTTTGAATGCCTCTTCGAATGGACCTTTTGGAATTCCAATCGAAGGACACTGTTATAATGCCAATCAAAATACTTGTCCATAATGCCAATCGAAAGGCTCCTTCATAATGCCAATCGAAATGCTTCTTCAGAGTGCCAATCGAAGTGCTCCTTTAGAATGCCAATCGAAGGGTCTTAAAGAATGCCAATCGAAATGCTTAAAGCACCACTCAAAAATTTCTTTTTCCTTAGGCAAGGGTTTGTGATCAACCATGCAGGGGGAAGACTTTGGAAAACATGAGAGGGCAAATTTTGGGGTGCAACAGTTGCCCCTATTCAATTTTCTTAAACCTGAGGATATAGATTGGCTTTCGAGCCTTTCGTGATCCGAGGGTGGAAGATAATTGAACACTAGAGTGCCCAGAAATTTGCACTCGCATGGTGTAGTATCAGCATTGTGATGTCGAGAATGGGCTTACAGATGCCATTTGGAGATTGTTGGTAGGAGGATGGGCTTATAGATGCCATCTGCAGGAGTGTCGATCGCATAAGAGATTCCTTAGCGAGAACTTGCATACCTGTTATTGTAGAAGATTCCACTGGGGAAGTCTGACTTTGTTGAGATTTAGGAACCCGTCTTTACTTCAACTGAAAGAATACTTCAGCTGAGATTTAAGAACTTGTTCATAATTCAACTGGGGGGAAACATCTACATCAAGATTTAGGAACTATCTCGTGCTCAATGGAGTAAACCGCTGAGGTTATAGAACTTGTCCACACTATGACGGAGGAAAACATCAAGATCTAGGAACTATCTCGTGCTCAATGGAGTATATCGTTGAGGTTATAGTACTCGTCCACACTATGACGTAGGGAAATGTGATGTTTTAGCTGGGAAAATAAATCCCGGAGCTGTTGGAGAATAGAGTTGAGTGTGGATGATTGTCAGAATTGCATCTGCGTCTGGAGCGTATCTGAAATGTATTTGAATGAGTGACAGAATGACATCTGAATCTGGATCGTATCTGGACTGTAATTTGAATGAGTGACAGAATGACATCCGAATTTGGATCGTATTTGGACTGTAATTTGAAATGAGTGACAGAATGACATCCGAATCTGGATCGTATCTGGACTGTAATTTGAATGAGTGACAGAATGACATCCGAATTTGGATCGTATCTGGACTGTAATTTGAATGAGTGACAGAATGACATCCGAATCTGGATCGTATCTGGACTGTAGTTTGAATGAGTCTGGGATAAGTATCAGAATGTCAGCCATATCTGGATCGCGTCTGAACTGTCTCTAGAAGGAGTCTGGAATAAGTATCAGAATGTCAGCCATATCTGGATCGCATATGAACTGTCTCTAGAAGGAGTCTGGAATAAGTATCAGAATGTCAACCATATCTGGATCGCATCTGAACTGTCTCTAGAAGGAGTCTGGAATAAGTATCAGAATGTCAGCCATATCTGGATCGCATCTGAACTGTCTCTAGAAGGAGTCTGGAATAAGTATCAGAATGTCAGCCATATCTGGATCGCATCTGAACTGTCTCTAGAAGGAATCTGGAATAAGTATCAGAATATCAGCCATATCTGGATCACATCTGAACTGTCTCTAGAAGGATTCTGGAATAAGTATCAGAATGTCAGCCATATCTGGGTCGCATCTGAACTATCTCTAGAAGGAATCTGGAATAAGTATCATAATGTCAGCCATATCTGGGTCGCATCTGAACTATCTCTAGAAGGAATCTGGAATAAGTATCAGAATGTCAGCCATATCTGGGTCGCATCTGAACTATCTCTAGAAGGATTCTGGAATAAGTATCAGAATGTCAGCCATATCTGGGTCGCATCTGAACTATCTCTAGAAGGAATTTGGAATAAGTATCAGAATGTCAGCCATATCTGGGTCACATCTGAACTATCTCTAGAAGGAATCTGGAATAAGTATCAGAATGTCAGCCATATCTGGGTCACATCCGAACTATCTCTAGAAGGTGAGGATCTTTGCATGTTGATTGATCTTTCCTGAAAAGGTAAAGAGTTAGTTGTATGCAATGTCATGATGTATGCATTGTCATGATGTATGCATTGTGTAATGATGTTCTCAAAGTAAAATGAGATTTGTGTCATATGTATTTTGTATGCATATGTTATGAATGTTGTTGAAGTGTAATTTTGTCTTGGATTTTGCTCAAAATGTTTCCACCGGGGATCCCTGCTTTGTTGTTTGAGGAGAACTCCGCTGGGGGATAATGAAAACTCTGTGGGGAGTAGATGCTCTGCTGAGGATTTTAACGATGAACTCCGTTGGGGATTCCGTTGATAAGCTCTGTTGGGGATTTTGATGATAAACTCCGCTGGGGATGGATTACCATTGCTGGTGATATTGAATTTGTTGAGGATAGAAGTCCTGCTTGGGGAAAGAAAGAACTTCGTTGGGGATGATCTTTCAGTTGTAACTTGCTGAGGATAACCTTCTGAAATTGGCTGAGGAGACTTATTTGTGCTTCGCATGGGACAAGCTTCCAGAGTCTACTGGGGAAGAGGAGTCTTGGTCCTTTAACTTGTAGTAGTCAGAGAGGCAAACTCAAGCTGGGGAATCATGGCATTGTTGGGGAGATAAACCCTGTCGTCAGTCCGCTGGGGAGGTGACATCTTCGTTGGGGGAAGTCCTCGAGGATTCTTGAGATTGATTCAGCTGGGGAAAGGTTTTCAGAGATTAAACCCTTGCTGGGAGTCATCCTATGAGCAGGATCTGGGGAGATTTGTCATTGCCCCTAGTAGCAGGTGTTTGTGTCACTTCCTAGAAATGTTGGACTGTATGTAACCCTTCACTGAGATTGATGTTCAATGCCCCAAGCGACAGAGATGGAGACTTGCCCCTGGTTACTCTGCACTTCTTTGAGAGATTTCCTAGAATCTTGACTGGGCTTCCCCAGGTGTGCTGGATAGTGACATGTTATGCCCCCTTGTTTATAGGAGATTTGCCAATGGAAGCGTCATCCTTTTTGAAGTGATTTTGTTCACTGAGAGGGCTTTTGTTCATCCGATATTCGTCGTGTGAATTTCTCCTCTGTCAAACAAATAGCCAAATGCAAACAGTGATATTCAGATAATGCAAAGTTTATGCTTGTCTCGAAGTTTTTGAAAAATGCGTTTTTTAGCAGAAAACTCTTTATAAGACCAATTCAACACAAGATTTAGGACAAAGCCTTACAGGAGTCAGGATACCTTTTGTAACAGTATGCTTTCGAACTAACCCATGCTTCACTTAGGACTTTTGAAGGGTTGTAACGTGGCTTGGTTCACGGTTTAAGAAACAAAGGATAAAGGCTCAAAGTATATTTGTACCCACCCGCTCTTCGTGATGTTCTTCAATCCTAAACTCAGTTAATTGTGCATTTGAACTCCAAATGAGTCTGGAACAACGTTTTTGGTGATGGTTCACACAAGTTGAATTTGTTGGAAGGCAGTCATCATTTTCTACCCAACATTTTTCATGTTGTCGAGGATTTGTAAGGACCTCGTTCTTTTGATTTGTTATCCCTAACTTTTGCCTGGCTGTTCCTATTTTCGAGATTACAGTCAGCGGGATGCCCCAGCTTTCTTAAGCCTCCTTTATAGGTTTTGGCTCAGTGGGCTTTTCTCTTTTGAGAGATTGACTGCCTATGAGATAAGGAACCACCACTGTCTTTTGATTCCAGAGGAATGCTTTTGATGTCGTTCGTCGTATTATGAACTGAGAGCTTTGCGACTTTAATGCGCATCTTTTGAATTAACTGAGAGACTACCCTGCCCCAGGTTTAAATTAAAGGTTTCAATTTGTGTTTAAAACATAAAACTTCTACTTCTTTGGCTCGAAGGGGTTGACTAGGGATTATCTTCCTTATAACTCCAGTGTTTAGGATTTGAAAGAAATGCCTGTACATCGTCAGCAAGGTCTGTCCAAAAGCATACTGTATGAGATTATGGCATTGTTTCGTCATCCTCCCTCTAAAGGCTTGTAACTTTTAGCAAGAGTTGAATGTCATAAAGTGAGTAAAAAACATAGTTTAAATGTAATGAAAATGATTTGATCAAATCAAGACAAACAAATGCAATGCATTAATGAAACAAAGTTTGGCATTAATAGATAATTGTTTGAATAACAAAGAGATTACAACTTGAAAATTCAAATGAACAAAAGTTTTCTCGTCTTAGTACTTGTCACTTCAAATGGTGAACCTTGGAGGGATGGTAGAAGAACTTAGCCTGACCATCTTGTGTGAATTCCAATGCTCCCTCATCAATCAGGTCTTGAATTTTGTTCTTCAAAGTCCAACAGTCGTTGGTGTCATGTCCAGGACTGTCAAAATGGTATGCACACCTTGCATCAGGATTGTACCTTGGGGAGGATGTGTTGGGATTCTTAGGAGGGTCCCTTAACGTCACCAGATCCAATCTTAACAGGTGTTGTAAAGCTTGAGACAGCGGCATGTTGAGCTTGGTAAATTGCCTCCGGTCAACCCGTTGCTTTTGGCGAGGTTGTTGTTGGACCCTTGAGGTAGTAGCAACTTGGAGAGGTTCATTCTTCACCATACCAAACTCTTGTCTTCTTGGAGGTTGATTAATGATTTGATCCCCAGCCTTGACCGTTTGCTTCATGTTGTTGTATCTGTCTTGATGAAGCTGGTGGATCATGGTTCTCAACTCTTCTTGTTCCCGAGCTAAGCATTGGATAAGAGCCATCTGCCCCGGCATTTGGGTTCTCATTGCATCTACCTCAGCTTGCAGATGTTTCAGCCGTTCGTCCTTATTATCTTCAGGACTTTTCTTGACCAAGTTCCCCATGAGGAGTGTTCTCAACTCTTCCTGCCCCTTGGATAGGTTTAGGAAGATTTCCCTGAACTGAGTCTCCTGGTTGTCTTGTTGGAAAGCCATTGCTGAAATAAATAGTGAGAACATGAGAGACCTGTACTGGAAGACCTGTTATGCAATGATATGTATGATATATGTATGCAATGTTTTCAAGGATCTCGCGGGGTAAACAAGAAACTGTTAGAATTTGAATCTTGTAGCTTTGATTGAAGTAACTTCATGTTGCTGAGAGTCCTTCTTCAAGAGTCAAGCTCACCATATCGAGTGGGTCATAGCCCCTGACTCAAATTGTCATGCTTGGATTTCTAGACAACCTTGGCTAGAGGAAAATAAATCCCCTTTGCCCCTTGCTAGCCATTTGATTTACCATAACCTGCATCATAGACCCTTGAGATCCTTGAAATGGTTAAAGAAATGTTAAGGCATGATGTTATGATGTGTATGTTATGCATTTAAGCAAAAGTGTGAAGTGGTGTAAGTAAACCCTGCAATAAATCCAAGTTATTGGATAAGGACTATAAACAAAACCTGCAAGGAACTCATGTTGTCAGATAACAAGAATGTGCAAGTAGTTCAAGTTTGAAGGCACACAAGTCACAAAAACAGCCTTAAGTTTAGGCTGGCATGGAGTTTCATAGGTAAGTACCCTCTTGAGTGTAGTTGGCTCAAAAACCTGTCCTATAAATAGTAACCGGGTTCTAAGGAGCTCAATATCATTGGATTGTTTTCTATGTTCATCGTTTTGGTTTAGCCAATGAACTAGCGACCAAAATATTCCAAGAAAACAATCCTCAATGAGTGTAGTATCGAGTATCTACCAACTTCGGACTGCACCAAAGTCGGTCATCTCACTACCCCTAAAAAAGGCCAAGATGGTCAAGTAAGGTTCTAAGGTCAATTGATGCTTCACGACACCACGCGGCGGCCCCGTACTCTCCCTGACTTAACTCAAGGGTTACCGGTACTCACCAAAGTGCCACATCAACGTAGCTACTGTTTCAACCATGTCGGTATACCCTGCATAGTTCCCTCACAGTTTGTTGCTACTTACCTAAAGGGTATCCCCAGATCCGGGTCAGGATCTATAGAACTCCGATACAAACCCACAAAAATTTAAAGCATACAAAGCATACAATTGAAAACACAAGTGATTTAATCCTAAGGTACACCTCACTTATAATTGACTCCCCAGCAGAGTCGCCAGTTCTGTGATCGGTGGGAACGAGAACTGACTGTTTTTAATGTTGGTTCGCATTTGCGTTTGTTTTTGCAAAGTGTCGCGGTAAGCAAGAGTCGCCACCGTCTTTTATTTTATCCAACAAGGAAAGGACAAAAGCACAGAAAAATTCCTTTTCGAGATTGTTTCTCGGGTTCGGGAGGTAGATTATAGAATGGGAAGGTGTTAGCACCCTTTCTATCCGTGGTTATCCACGGGCTCTTAGGTACTTGCTCACTATGTTTTCAAAAGTTTTGCTTTTCTTTGTGATTGTGGGTTTTGAAAAGAGTTTTGTTTGAAACTTCATTTTAACTCTTGCTTCTGTCCTCAAGAGTGTATGAAGTGTTTTTGAAAACTTTGTTCGAAAAGTGTAAGTGTGAAAAGTTTTTGTTTTGTTTTTAAAAGGAGCAAGTACTTAAGAACCTCTACCTACTCAAAAAAGAATTTAATTGTGCAAATGTCCTTTAGACAGTGCTATCCCACTATTGAGGAGTAGGTAGCACAGTCGTTGGAGTTTTTTGGGTCAATTCGATTTACGGGACGTGTGGTCACTAAAGCAACATTAAGACGCTTTAGTGGTAATCGTAATGTCTTAGATCATTTTTATCGAGGCGACCATTTCAAGGCAACTTATGATCTTGGGACAAAGAACGACCTCTAAAACATCATATACTTAATGACCACGTTCGAGGCAACCAAGTGAGGTGTAACCTAAGAGTGGCATGTGCAAGTGTGTCAATTTTCAGTTATTTTACTCTTGTATGTCATGGTGAGCTATGGTTGATTTTAAATTAAGATAGATCTTGTCATACAATCCTAGTTAGCATACATCTAAGTAGTTAATATATGTACAGGAATTTAAAGTGCGGGAATTGTAAATCCTACGCTATTACAAGGCTTTCGGGGAGGGGGATTATTTACATGTCCAAAAATTGGGGGAATAAAAGCAGTAAAATGTAAAAGTCTTAGCTAAGTTATTACAAACCAATAAGCAGTTACAATAAAATAAGCGCGCATGAATCTGAAAATAAACTCTAAAAATCCTAAGAATAAAAATCTTTTTGTTGTTTTATTTTATTTTGTGAAAAAAGACCTAAATCTATTTAATTTTAGTTTTGGAAAAATGTTAAGATAATTAAAGGTTAATTTACAAAGTTAATTTAATAGAAAAAGAATTATCCTAATGTTTTTGTGGTTTTTTGATTTTAATGTTAATTAAAATGATAAGGTCAATAAAGAAATAACGAAAACAAAAAAAATAAATACAAAGGGCATCCTTCGATCCAGGGATAAAAATAGGAAACTTCGATCCAGATGAGGTGACTTTCGATTGGGCCAGACAGTAAGGCGTGAGTAGCCTTCTGTGATACGGTGGGAGAACTGACTAGTGTTTTGCGTTCGTATTCGCACTTGTGCGGTTGAGCAAGAGTCGCCACCGACTTTTTATTTTATCCTAAAGGAAAGGTTAAAAAGCACAGCAAAAACCTTTTGAGATATTTCGTGGGTTCGGGGGGTAGATTATGAAAAGGGAAGGTATTAGCACCCTTTTCATCCATGGTTATCCATGGGCTCTTAGTTACTTGGTTTTTAGATCACTTGCCTTGTTTTTCGATTGCTTTGAAGATGGTGTGTGTGTGTGTGGGTGCTTTTGAAAATGTTTTGGAAAAAGATGCCTTGTCTTAGGCAACTAATGTATTTGACTCGTGTTTGAGTGTTTTTACAAAAGTGTGAATCTTTTCGAAAAGATGTTTCAAATGTTTTTTGAGAGTTTGTTTGAAAGTGTTGTGGATTGTGGTTTTTGAAAAGAAGGCAAGTGTTTTTGCAAGTTTGATCTCAAGTAACTAAGAGTTTTGTCTACCCTATTGTACTCAAAGGTTTTTGTCATGTTTTAACCCCTTTTAACAATTTTGTTCTACCATTGAAATTGGTAGGCAATCTTGCATTTAGGAAGTTTATTCGGGACGGGCGCGGGTCATCGTATGGACCATGAATGCAATGGTGCCAAGTGTCTTTGGTAATTTGCTTTGAAGGGACTATGATCATTCCGTTTAGGCAACATTTTTGAGACTTATGATCATTTGATTTTGTTTTGCCAAAGATACTCGACGTGCAAGCATGGCCCATTTTGGAAGGCAACATGTGGGATTACCCTAGAGGGTGCAAGTGTGATTGTGTATTGATTACATGTATTTGTCTTGTATTAGGTTATCTAGCGTTTGATTTTATGTACATACAAACCCTAGGTCTAACCATGGTATAATTGAAAACTGTAAATTGCGGAAATGTAAAATCTACGCTATTACAAAATAGTGTCAGGGAGTGGGGGTACAAATGTATGAATGGGGATGAGACTTATAGTATCTAATAAGTTACAACCAAATCGAATGTGCGATCAAATGTAAATATCGAATATACAAATATAAGATAAACAAATGTGTATAAGGTAATGTGAATGTATTTGTGTAAGTGTACATGTATATGGGTATGTGTAATTATGTACAAATGCGATATATGAAATTGAAGCGTATTAGGGTTTTTGACCTAGATAAATGTATTTTAATGAATCTTTGATTTATATGTTTAATTATGTACAAAAGAAAATGTTTTAATTAAATGGTATGTTCAAATTTTAATTAAATTGTATTATGTATAAAAAAGAAAGTATTTTAATCAAATATTTGTGAATTTTAATATTAGAGAAAAATGTATTTAAATTGTTATGTACAAAAGTATATTAATTAAAAGAATAAAAAGAAGTATTTTCAATTTTTAATTATATGATGTGGAAATGTATTTTTATGTGCAAAAATATTTAAAAAAGAAAATATGTCTAAGGTATATTTCAATTATATATCAAGAAATAAATTATGTATACTAAAAAGAAAATATATTTTAATATGTATTAAAAAAAAGTTTCCAAGTTAATTGAATTAAACATGTATATAATAAGTGTTTTAAATATATTAAAGAATGTAAGAAACATATTTTGTCTACTAAAATGATTTTGAAAAGAAAAAGAAAGTTTATGTAATATAAATAATAAAAAGAGTTAGTATTTAAAATGGGTTTGGTTAGAACAATGTTAGTGTTTTTTTTTTATGGGCTTTGGGGGAAATCAGAAAACGGGTCAGGCCCATGTTAAGCTTGAAACGAAATTAGGGTTAGGGAAGGTTTGTTCAGTTGAGGAAAGAAATAGGTTTTAGGCGAAGCAGCGGTGGCGTTCACTGAGTTCCATCGTTCTTCTTCATCCTTGCAAGCTTCCTGAGCAAAAACCTTTCCTCCGGCCACCAGTGTCAACCCCATACCTCTCTTCCCTCCATGGCGTGAATTCAGCATCCTCTTTATTTAGGGTTCGTTCCAACATTTTATGTTCTTATCTCTTTTCTTTTTTACGAATTGCATGTTTTTGATTTGAGTTCTTACTTGATCTTTCGTTATTATGAGGTGAAGGAGAAGAGGTAGAAAGCTCGTTACCTGACCTTGGAGAAGGAGGAGAGAGGAGGAGTGACGCTTTAGGAGGCCGGAACGGCGATTCGGTGACGAAGCTGGATGCTTGCTTGGGGAAATTTGGTATTTTTGCATTTTGTTACCGTTTTAGGGTTTGATGATGAGTTGTACTGAAAACCTTTTGGATTCACTTCTTTATCTTCTTCTTCTATGCCACTGTTGCCTATGTATCTATTGGAATATGGTGCTTTGCTTGTCTATATGCTCGAGATATGTCTTTCTGAGATGTTTGCTTTCTTCTGAATTGCTGTCGAGTTTGCCTTCTTGAACGATTTGCCTATGTTGTTGCCTATGTTGCCCTGAACATGCTTCTTGTTGCCCTTGACGCTTTCTCTCTTCTTCTCTTGTTGCTTATGGAAATATTGTTTTTCTTCTATGTCCCTGAGTTGCCATGGTTGAAACAACTATATTGTTTTGATTAGCTTCTTTCTGGATTGCCTAAAACTTGCTTCGAATCGTTGCTTTGAACTGGATGCCTTCTGAGATTTGTTGCCCAATGATGTTCATGCTGAGGGCTTAGGGCTTGGACATTGAGTTGCTTGAATTGAAAAAAGTTTTGGTGTTGACAGTAGTGGGTTTTCTGATAAAGCTTAGGCAAGTTCACTTTAAGCTTCGAAATGCTTAGCAGGTTTTCGCTTCAGCATGTGGTATGTATTTGGTTTGGAATTATGTTAGTAGGTTGGTATGGTTATGACAGGGACTTTGGTAGTTTTGTTTATGTGTTTGACAGGGACTTTGGCAGTTTTGTTTATGTGTTTGTATGTTCTTGAGGGTGAGGCCTGATGCAGGTTTATGAGGTATGAACGTGAGACAGGGTAATGGTTGTGGTTCAAGGTGATTCTGGGTTTGTTTTAGAAAATGCAGGTTATGTGAGGTTTTGTGTTTGATGGCCTTTGACAGGATGATGGTTTCAGGCCTTTTGAACTGGTTTATGGGCTGGAGCCGTTTGATGCTTGCAGAAGGTTTAGTGTGTTTATGTTAGGTGTTTGTAAGGAGGATGCAGGTTCTTATGTTCTTGTATATTTTTTCCCTCCCTCTTCTTCCTTCTGAACTGTGTTCTCTATCTTTTGTATATCTTTTTTGTTATGTCCTACTGTCTATGCCTAAGACCTGAACTCTGCCTACTGCTGCTTTATCTCTCTTCTTCCCATTTTTCAGTACAGTTTTTATATTATTCTATGATTTTCCTGTACTATTTCTGAAGGGGCCCTACTGGTGGGAAATGATGATTTTAGATTTTTGCTACTTGCATAACACATCTCTGCATCTTTATCCAGCTTTTGTGCTTTGTGTGCTGACTTTTCCTTGATATCTTGGGATTTTGTAATATCTTCTATATCTTCTTTGACAGCTTGGGATAGATTTTGTCAGCAATTGTACTTTTGGGTAATCTTTGGGTAAACTTAGGCATTTTGACAGTAACTTCCCTTTTGCTTTGGATAGAAAGTGGAATTGGATTTTTTCAGTTTAGTTTGAATTGGAAGTTTGCAGTTTGAATTTTTAGAAATTATGCATTTGACATTCATGAATAAAAAATAGAATTCTTCCCTCTTTGTGAACCGGGAGAAATCCCGCGATTTGCAGAGAGGGTCAACTGATCCCAGTCAGTGGCCCCTAATGATGAGCAAACTTTAACTGTCTTTAATTTCAACTGCTTTCTGACTTTCTTTCTTCTTTTTGCAGATAAAAAGTGGAGCACCAGAGCGAAGTGAAGAATGAAGAATATTAGAAAATAGGATAGCTTTTTATTTTATTTAATATTTAAATTAATGTATATTATTGTTTGTAATTTAAATTATAAACAACAATTTGTACAAATAATTCAAATATCAATAAAATCTAAATTATCCAATTAATTCTAATTTTCTTTATTGTTTATTTATTTATTTAAAATTCTTTGAATTAAAACAATTGAAAAATAAATTTCAATCATTCAATTTTAGAATAATAAATAACTTAAATAAAATCAATATTGATCAATTAAACCTGTCTTATCCAATATCCAAAGCAAAGCAGCAGTTAACCCAAATAGACTGATCAAACGCATTCCTTCTTCACTGATTTGTCATAAACACTGTGAATCCAATACTGCACATATCTTTTGACTGGTGAATTCAAACCAATTGCCTCCTCTTACTGATTAAATTATGGACAATGCAAATTCAACCCGAATCTCGGAATAAACCGCAAAGTACTGTGGAATTTCAACCTTTCTGAGAATATGCCCATAAAACCCCATAAAACCCTCAATTCCTGATTAAATGCCAAATAGCGTTCGCTTGATCAAAATTGAGCCAAAATCCATCAAAACCCTAAGCCAACTGTATGAAACAATCCAAAGCTCTGAAAATCAGTAAAAACCCTAATTTTGCTTGACTGTCAAGAAAATTCCATTTGTCCGATTCTTGAGCCAGTTTGAAAAGTCAGGAAATGTCTGAAGCTGAGATTTCTTGTGGAAAAGCGCGAGGGCAAATTTTGGGGTACAACAGTTGCCCCTGTTCAATCTTCTTGGACCTGAAGAGTTAGATTGGCAAGTTTGCCTTTCGCGACTTGAAGGTAAAAGGAGATTGGACACTAATGTGCCCAGAAAATTTGCACTCGGCGCTGTGATGGTAGAGTTGAATGGGCTTAAAGATGCCATTTGGTGCGAGAGAATTTTTGTCGGGGGATGGGCTTAAAGATGCCATCTGAGAATGGGCTTACATATGCCATTCGGAAACTGTTGGTAGGAGGATGGGCTTAAATATGCCATATGGAAATGTTGAAATGTATGTCAATGGTGAGTGGACAAGTATCAGAAGGGCATCCCTGTTTCGGAACATCTCTGAATCGGGGTCCGAACAAGCAACGGATTGACGTCCATGTCTGGAGAATCTGTAAACTATTTCAGGCATTGAGATTGAATAAGCAATAGAGCAACATCCTTTGTTGGGAAGCGTCCGTAAACTATTTTCAAAAATTGAGAAGAGTCTGAATCAATTGGTAGATTGACATCCGTTGTAGGGAAGAATCCGTAAACTGTTTTCAGAAGTTGCGAAGAGTCTGAACAAGTCGGTAGATTGACATCCGTTGTTGGGAAGAATCCGTAAACTATTTTCAGAAGTTGAGGTTGAAGAGGAACCGGTGTAGGGTTTCTTGATGATGCGTCTGAATGAATCTGGAATAAGTATCAGAATGTCGCCGTGTCTGGGTCGCATCTGAACTATTTCTGGATGAATCTGGGGAGTTGATCTGTGTCTGTCGACTGATCTTACCTGAAAAGGCAAAGGGTTAGTTGTATGCAATGTTATGATGCATGACGCAATGTATGTGACATCAATGTTTATGATATGGATATGATGAATGCGCATGTAAGCTGATGAGCTATCTTGCTGAGGATAAATGAATCTGAGATGGCTGAAGATAAAAGCATCTTAACTGCTGTCGGGGAGATAATTCCTTGGCTGCTGCTGGGAAAGAGAATTCCTGATGACCTCTACTGGGGAGTTCCAAACTAGTAGACTCATGCTGGGGAGGCCAGATTGAGAATCTTCAGCTTGATGGGAAGTAACTCTGGCGACTTCACTGGGGAACTCAAGATTTGCCCTCCCAAAACTCTGTGGGGAGAAGGTTCAATGGTCTGGCTCCGCTGGGGACAGGTTTGAAGTTTTAGATCTGCTGGGGATACTGAAACTTAAACTCTGAGGGGAATTGAATTCCGGAGGATTCTCTGGCTGGGGATTTGTAAAGATAAGTTACTGCTGGGGAATTTTGATGAACTCCGCTGGGGATAGGAAGAATTTTGGCGAGCGCGATCTTCCGTGGTTGTTAGCTTGAGGAGAATCTGAACAAGCGATAGGTTAACATCTGTTACTTGGAGAACCCGTGAACTATTTTCAGAAATCTTGAAGTTGAATCAGCAATAGAGCCGCATCCGTTGTTGGGAAGCGTCCGTAAACTAATTTCAAGGGTTGCATCTGAACAAGCTGATAGATTAACATCCGTTACTTGGGAAGAATCCATGAACTGTTTTCAGAAGTCTTGAAGAAGAATCTGAACAAGTGATAGGTTAACATCCGTTTACTTGGAGAACCCGTGAACTATTTTCAGAAATCTTGAAGTTGAATCAGCAATAGAGCCGCATCCGTTGTTGGGAGGCGTCCGTAAACTAATTTCAAAGGTTGCATCTGAACAAGCTGATAGATTAACATCCGTTACTTGGGAAGAATCCATGAACTGTTTTCAGAAGTCTTGAAGAAGAATCTGAACAAGTGATAGGTTAACATCCGTTGTTGGGAAGAATCCGTAAACTTGTTTCAGAAGTCTTGAAGAGGAACCGGTGTAGGGCTTCCTGATGATGAGCTTGTGTAAAACTGCATCGGTTTTGAACACTTTTGACATTCGAATGTCCCAAGTGGTGACGTAGATAATTTCCTGGCTTATTACAGGTGTTGGTCTACAATCGGTCGTTCACAGATGTTTCCCGGGTTGTTGCAGGTGTTGATCTGGAATTCTTCAGACATGCCCTGGCTGGATACAGGAATCGAATCTGGAAAGGTGATTGTTGATAGATATGCCCTGGCTGGATACAGGAATCGAATCTTCGAACTCTTCAGACGTGCCCTGGCTAGATACAGGAATCGAGTCTGGAAATGTGGTCAACAGATATGCCCTGGCTGGATACAGGAATCGAATCTTCGAACTCTTCAGACGTGCCCTGGATAGATACAGGAATCGAGTCTGGAAATGTGGTCAACAGATATGCCCTGGCTGGATACAGGAGTCGAATCTGGAAATAGTCGTCAACAGATATGCCCTGGCTGGATACAGGAATCGAATCTTCGAACTCTTCAGACGTGCCCTGGCTAGATACAGGAATCGAGTCTGGAAATGTTGTAGTTGATTTGTTGAACACTTTTGACATTCGAATGCCCCAAGTGGTGATGAAGGAATCTTGAATCGGATTACTCTGCATATTGAGAGATTTCTTGAAATCTTGACTGGACTGCCCCAGGTTAACTGTATTTTGAAAGATCTGTTGGACCTTGACTGGACTGCCCCAGGTTAATTAGATTGTGACATGTCATGCCCCTTTGTTGATAAGGGATTTGATGGAAGTGTTATCCTCTTGAAGTGATTTTGACTTACTGAGAGAGTTTTCGTTCCTCCGAACATTCGCTGTATGAACTTCTTCGCTGTCAAACAAAAGGGGTCAAATGCAGACAGTGATATTCGAATAATGCAAAGTTTATGTTTGTCTCGAAGTTTTGAAAAATGCGTTTTTAGCAGAAAACTTTTCATAAGACAAGTTAACACAAGATTTAGAGCAAAGCCCTACAGGAGTCAGGATACCTTTTGTAACAGCATGCTTTCGAACTAACCCATGCTTCAATTAGGACTTTTGAAGGGTTGTAACGTGGCCTGGTTCACGGTTTAAGAAACAAAGGATAAAGGCTCAAAGTATATTTGTACCCACCCGCTCTTCGTGATGTTCTTCAACCTAAGCTCAGTTAACTGTGCGTCACACTCTGTTTTGAGTTTGGAACGACTTTTGGGCGATGGTTCACCAGTTTGAATTTGGGAGACGGTCATCGTCTCCTTTTTCTTTTCCAACACTTTTCATGTTGTTGAGGATTTTGTAATGACCTCACTATTTTGATTTTGATTTGTTATCCCTAACTTTTGCCTGACTGTTACCGTTTTCCGGGATTACTGTCAGCGGGATGCCCCAGCTTTCTTAAGCCTCCTTTATAGGTTTTGGCTTAGTGGGCTTTTCTCTTTTGAGAGATTGACTGTCTATGTGATAGGGAACCACCCTTGTCTTTTGATTCCAAAGGAATGCTTTCTCTTTTTTTTTTGGTCGTTCGTTGTGTTACGAACTGAGAGTTTGCGACTTCAGTGCGCATTTTCTTTTGAATTAACTGAGAGACTACCCTGCCCCAGGTTTATATCAAAGGTTTTGATTGTTTAGAACAGGGAACTCCTACTTCTTTGGCTCGAAGGGGTTGACTAGGGATTAACTTCCTTATAACTCCAGTGTTTGGGAATTGAAAGAAATGCCTGTACATCATCAGCAAGGTCTGTTCAAAAGCATACTGTATAAGATCACGGTATTGTTTCGTCATCCTCCCTCTAAAGGCTTACAGCTTTTTATCAAGAGTCAAATATCATAAAGAAAAGCATAAGAGTAGTGAAACGAATGGATGAATTCAAGACAAACATATGCAATGCATTAATGAAAACAGAGTTTAACATCAACAGATAATTGTTTGGTAGCAAAAGAAATTACAACTTCGAAAATTCAAAAAGAAGCAAAAGTCTTTCAGCTTGAGCTTCGTCACTTCAAGTGGAGAACCCTTTAACGGAAGATTTTCATCTCGCCGTCTGGCATGAATTCCAACACCCCAATGTCAATCAGATCTTGAATCTTGTTCTTCAAGGTCCAACAGTCGTTGGTACTGTGTCCCGGGCTGTAGGAGTGGTAAACACAGAATGCGTCGGGGTTAAAGTGAGGAGAGGAGATATTGAGCTTCTGAGGAGGGTCCTTTACGGTGAGCAAATTGACCTCCAACAGGCGCTTCAGTATGAAGAATGATGGTATTTCCGTCTCCGTAAACTGTCTTCCCGACTTTTCTTATTTACGCCGATTGTCCCGTTGACGCTGGCGAGGTTGTTGATGGGTTCGTGACCCTGAAGCAAGCAAAGGAGCTTTCCCCTTGTCTTCTTGAGTTGATGGAGGTTGAGCGGTGACTTGCTCTTCAACCTCAGATGTTTGTCCCAGTTGGTTGTTTGGAAGCAGTTGGCGGACAAGAACTCTGAGTTCCTCTTGTCTTTGAGATAGGTCTTGGATGAGGGCCATCTGGCCCACCAACTGTCCCATCATTTGAGTCCTCAGTGTTGTCAGATCAAACTGCAGCTCCGCAATCTGATCACTCCTGGCATTGTTGGAACTCCCCAAGCCTTTGGTGAGGAGAGCTTTCATCTCTTCTTGCCCCAGAGACAAGTTCAGGAACATCTCCTGCAGCTGAGCAGTCTGGTCCTGGATGTCTTTGACAGACCTTTCTAGAGCCATCTCTTGCTGAAATAAACAGCAGGAGAGTAAGGAAACCTGAAAAAGAAAAGATTGTCAAAATGCAATGCATGATATATGGATGCATGCTTTCAAGGATCTCTTGGGGTAAACACAAGAAAATGTTAGAGGTCGAATTCTGCTCTTGGATTGGAGATCTCTGTACCGGTGGACGTCCTTCCACGAGAATCAAGCTCACCATGTCAAGTGGGTCATAGCCACTGATTCAAGTTGTTGTACTTGATCTTTTGGTTGGAGAACTTTGTATCGGTGGATGTCTTTCCACGAGAATCAAGCTCACCATGTCGAGTGGGTCATAGCCACTGATTCAAGTTGTTGTACTTGAAATTTGATGGTATTGGTTAGAGGAGAAACCTCTTGCCCCTTGGTAGACGTATAGTTCAATGTAACTCTGCATCAAAAGAACCCTCGAGATCCTTGAAATGGTTATTAAAAATGCTATGGTATGATGTCATGATGTTATGTCCATGTATGCGAAAAGCAAGTAAGTGTATATACAGGCAAACAATATTCACACAAAGCAAACAAGGCCTTAGGTTTAGGCTTGCATGAGGTTCAGGTACTACCCTCTTTCAGTTTGTTGGTTAAAACCTGTCTTATCAAAAGTAACCGGGTTCTAGAGGATCTCATATCATTGGCTACCCTCAATCGGTCATAACTCCAGCATCGCAACCTTTTCTCGCGGCCGGAACCATCTCGAGAGTTTAGCCTCAATGAGTGTAGCATACTGCTACTGTTCTAATGGCCAAGTTGGTCAATTAGGGTTCTAAGGTCGGTTGGTGCTTAATGACCCCTTGGAAGACCCATATTCTCCCCGTCTTAACGCGAGGGATATCGGTACAGACCAAGACGCCACACCAACGTAGCCACTGCTTCACCCATGTCGGTATACGCCGGACAGGTCCCTCACAGATTATGCTACCTAAAAGGGTTTCCCCAGATCCGGGTTAGGATCTATAAAACTCCGATACAAAGCCCACAAATGTAAAGCAAACAAAGCAATCAATTGAAAGTAAAAGGTGATCTAAACCCTAAGGTAACTCCACTTTTAAAGATATCCCCAGCAGAGTCGCCAGTTCTGTGATACGGTGGGAGAACTGACTAGTGTTTTGCGTTCGTATTCGCACTTGTGCGGTTGAGCAAGAGTCGCCACCGACTTTTTATTTTATCCTAAAGGAAAGGTTAAAAAGCACAGCAAAAACCTTTTGAGATATTTCGTGGGTTCGGGGGGTAGATTATGAAAAGGGAAGGTATTAGCACCCTTTTCATCCATGGTTATCCATGGGCTCTTAGTTACTTGGTTTTTAGATCACTTGCCTTGTTTTTCGATTGCTTTAAAGATGGTGTGTGTGTGTGTGGGTGCTTTTGAAAATGTTTTGGAAAAAGATGCCTTGTCTTAGGCAACTAATGTATTTGACTCGTGTTTGAGTGTTTTTACAAAAGTGTGAATCTTTTCGAAAAGATGTTTCAAATGTTTTTTGAGAGTTTGTTTGAAAGTGTTGTGGATTGTGGTTTTTGAAAAGAAGGCAAGTGTTTTTGCAAGTTTGATCTCAAGTAACTAAGAGTTTTGTCTACCCTATTGTACTCAAAGGTTTTTGTCATGTTTTAACCCCTTTTAACAATTTTGTTCTACCATTGAAATTGGTAGGCAATCTTGCATTTAGGAAGTTTATTCGGGACGGGCGCGGGTCATCGTATGGACCATGATGTTAGAACAATGTTTGAATCTAGTACCCTATATTTGAGTTTTGATGATAACAAAGTGAAAAGATATAGTAGTTAAATATTTTATGAGTGAATCATATGCTGCCTAAAATTACTATGCTCTGACTTGCAGATATGCTGATTAAAATAAGCAAGATCACGTTTTCAGCATCAGAATATGAGTTTGCACATCAGCATCAGAAGTTGCTGAATCAGAACGTCAAGATCAGATGATCAACGCTTGCACATGCTGAAGCTTGATGAACAGAACTGCGCGTAAAACACTCTGATACAGAATCAAATTAGTTCATCAGCAGCGAAGCAGAATCAGAATGAGCCAAGCCAGATCGTGCATTGAAGAAGCAACGGTACTGTGCA